>CM027579.2:3246720-3886735 GCA_015852605.2 Populus deltoides
AAAAATGAATTTTTTTTTAAGATCATGTTTAGAATACCTTACCCGGTATAAATTAAGATTTTGATTTTCAACCAGTTGACGATTTTCAACTCCCTCATTTCTTTTTTTCTTGTTCAATTTCTCTCCTGTCTTTTCTTCTTGTTCAATTTCTTGGATTAATCCTTTGCTCTCAAGTGTTTATCCCATCTTTAAGCTCTTGATCTTGGATGGGTTCTTGAAATTTTAGTATCTCTCTCTTGATTTCTCGAGAATGGGTATAAAACTCCCTATTTTCTCTCCTTATGGTTCTTACCGATTGTCTTGGTGAGGAGAGAGTATTTATACTCTATATTTTCCCTTTTTTGCATTTAGACCCCCTTTTCCTTTAAGTGCATTATTCTCTTCAATTAAATCTAACCCTCAACAGTACCGGGTTTATTATAATGTCTCGAATTATTTCGCCCGGAAATTTATATTCAAAAATTTCTGAATTTCTGTTTTTTTATTTAATCATATGCATGAATTCTTTCACTTTTATTTATTTATTATTTTTCCCGGGTTTTACAAGTTATTATATCCTAAAAATACATGCAAATATGTATTTTGAATTTTCATATGGAAACACCAGACAATATGATTTTTTTTGTATTTTTAAGACACTTGGTCGTATGCAACATAAAAAAAATCTTTTTATTTTTTACTTGTGGTTTTATCCTTAAAAAAAATTGAGGTTTAAGAAGAATTTTCCTAAAAAGGGTAAAATCCTAAAAAGAAAAAAAAGATTTTTCTTTGTTTTTTATTATTATATGTATATATTTTTCTTTTATCTTTTTTTTGGGCCGGGTCAACCCGAATGGGTTGACTCAGTTGAGGCTGACCCAATTGAGTCAACCCAGAAACAGATCGAAGGAGAGAAAGAAAAAGACAAAACGGATCAAAATGGATGAAAAACACAAAAAATAAAAAAATTTCAAACAGAATTGGATCAAAACAGAAAAGACAAAAAAAAAAAAAACAAACGAATGTTCTTCATCTTCCCTCAAAATGTAGTTCTCAATCCAGAGCGGATTTCAAATAAAATAGGGCATGTTCTTGTTCATAAACTTCTCTAGATCAAGAATCAAGGGTTCAAAACTCTTGATGATTGATAAAATCACACGATTTTGCCCAAAAAAGGTTTCAATTCAAAATTGAAATTCTAGGATTGACACAATCAAAGAGTTGATGTTTTATCCCAAGTACGGGAGTGTCGAAGTAATAAATAACCCGGCAAGACCGGGGTCGAACCACAGGGATGTCAACTATATAAATTACAAATAAAAAAAAAGATTTGAAGGGAATAATAACAGAAAAGGAGTTGAAGAGAGTTTTGGGATGGGATATTGGTGTAAGGATTAAGCAATGATAAAACAGATGTCAAGGTTAGAGGATGCACTAATGGTATTTCAAATAAATATAATATAAACTCTTTTTATTACTCAACCGGAAACCACACACAAGGGAGGTTCCAATCGGATGATTTATCGTTATTAGCTCATTATAAATTATTAACATGATCATATTAATCATCTTATCTAAGTAACACCATACTTATAAATATCATCAGGCATTCATGTTGCTAGCTTATGTTAACAACAAATCAAGTTTCTATCATAATAACGATGTCGGCCGAAGACTATAAAGGATCAAGCATTTGATGTACCAAGTGTTACACAACACAAATCTAGATTAACCATTTAACAAGCAAGATACTAAGAATTAGTAAGATAAAAAGATAAAACATGGTAATAGCAAACTTTCTTGGATATAAACATTGAAGTCCATGTTGAGTTTATATTATGCTTATTGTAACACCATTAATGAAACCTTTTCACCTTGACATAATTAACTTAGCTAAACATAATGAAGAAGAAGAATATAAATAAACTAGATAAGAACATAGTTATGATGAAAAGCATAAACAAGAGATTAATGAAAGTAAAATTTAAGCATTACAAAAATATAAAGAAAGAAAGCAAGAACATGATCTTGATTTGAAAATCAAGATGACTAAATACATGGCAAATGCCTTCTTTTATAGGCTAAAATTTAGAACTATTGATTGGTTGACAAACTATTTAGTTAGTGGCCAACCATTGATTTGATGGCTGGTTTTTGACATTGTTGGCTGTTGGTTATTGATATTGTTGGCTGACCAAAATATCATTGCTAATATCAGAATTTGAGCCCTTTATCACATGAAAGTTGTGGGCAATTGTCTTAGATTTTCAATAAAAAAAACCAGAGCTCATTTGGACTTCTAGAACTCAAGATATGAGCTAAAAACCGAACAGTGTCTGAGCTGCAGGACAGATTCCAACTTCTCTATTGTTGCTAAGATTTGAATTTGAAAATGGCAGAATTGAGTCTTGGACTCTTCATGAAAGTTTTAGGTCTATGTCTTAGCTTTCCATCCATATAAAGCAAACCTAAATCCAAGGTCTAAAACTCCAGTTATGATCCAATAACTGAATGGTGTTCCAGTTTGGAATTGAACCAACATCTCTTCTCTTAGCTTAGTCCTCTTTTTGTCTCTTCACTTTCAATAGTTAATCACATCAATCAATCATTTAAATTATGAGATATACCTGCATTCAAAATAAGCATTTACCATAAATTAAAGATATATTATATTATCAGACTTGTTATTATAAAACATACTTTAGTTATGAGAATGTACTTTTAAGTACCAATCAAGATTAAACCCATTAAAACCTGTTATTAATGCTAGAAATTACCATATTGTTTATCAAAGACCAAGGGCAGACCTATCTGAAACAGAAATTAAACCAAACGGGGTATGAGACTAGCACTTAAGACAAGATTCAACAGATGAATATGTCTTAAATGTAGAAAAGTTGCCCAGAAAGCTGGCAGAGGAAAATGTGCCCAGAACAACCATTTCTAGGCTCTAAAGTGAGCCATTTCTATTCCCACAAACCAAACTATTGATAAGGAACATGATTATGGCTAAAGAAACAACAAAAACAATACATAAACTAAAAAATTACATTTATTCCAAACCTAAATAACTATCAACTCAAAATAACAAATGAATTTTGACATAAATAGCTTCAAAATCTGACCATTTTCACTTTAAATGGCCAGGTTAGCTATTTAGAAGTAGGGGCTATTCTTTCATTAACAGAAAGTGCCCCTGTCCCTTTACTACCACCTTTGGCAAACTTAAAATCCAAGTTTAATGTAAAGAAATGACAAAAAAGAATAAAAAACATGTTGTGGAAAACAAAACTTCATATTAAAAACAAAAGAAAGATCCAGCAGGCCTCATGAACTTCACTTTTAATGTAAGAAAATGTATACCTTCTTGGTTTTGAAGATCTGAATCTGGATTGGTTCTTAGTATTATCTCCCTTTCTTTTTATTTTCAAACCTCCTTAAACCAGAGCTGAAGCCTTGGAAATGTTTTGGGTAGGGCCCTTACCCTTTAGCCTAAGTTTCTTTTCTCTTCTTTTCTTTCCCTATGCTTCTCTCTAGTTTTCTCTCCAGTTTTTTTTTCTTTGTGGTGTTCTTCGACCTCTTTTTTTATAGGTAGGTTTAGGCCTTCTAGATGGGTTTTCTAGGGTTCTAAAAAGCTAAAACCTAGCTGGTTTTGCCATAGGGGTGCTGGTTTTGGGTGTAGGTGGTTGTGTTGGGTGTTTGGGGACTAAGGTGAGCGTTTTGACTAATTCTTATAGATTAGGGTTTTTCTTTTGATTTGGGATCTGTCAATTCCCTTCTTTCTTTTTAATTTCATGCAATTACATCCCTACCAAATTTCATTTGTCACCCCCAATTTCGAGTGCCTTTTGTAAGTTGGTCTTTGGTTTCTGATTTGTTCAATTACACCCCTAAATGATTACTAAACTTTTAATTTTTTCAATTTAACCCCCGATTCCTCACTGATTTTAGTCCTTGAAGTCGCTTGTGTTTGTAAGTTGATCCCTGGCTCACAAAAAATACAATTAAGCCCCTATTTGCTCACCATACTTTGATTTTTATGCAATTAAGCTCATGATTTGACTAATCAGACTTTTCAAGCTTCCAAATGAGTCTCTAACATTAATTATTTCAAAATTGACTTTTAAAATTGATTTTCCTTGCGATTAAACCCTCAATTAAATAATTAAATGTTTTTTTTTTTAAATCTAATTGAGTCTTTAAACACCAAAAATAATTATTTTCACTAAAGGTTTTTTTCAATTAAACCTTGGATTGCTATTTTGGCTTATAAAACTTGCTTGGCATTCTGGTATTTTATAATTGGGCTTGGGCATTTCTTTTCACATTTGCTTCAGGTGTATTTTCTCTCTCTCTCTCTCTCTCTCTCTCTCTCTCACACACACACACATATAAAAGGGTAGCAACAATAAGGACAAAATATTCAAACTTGTTAATACTATTGCTGCTGAATTTATTTAGCTTGTGTGTGAGAGATTTTTGTATTCTTTGGTTTTCTAACAAACTAAATTAACTTATAAAAGATTAACTAACTTTATGACGTCTTCTTTATACTTCTCATTCATGAACTGATATTTATATGGTAGATGTTCTTATTCTAGTAGTTCTGGTGTCTTGGGACAAGTTTCCATTGTGTCACACTCCTATAAGACCTATTTTAGCTTTTCAGGATTCATTGTGAATTTTGTTGTGGGTTATGTGACCATATGATCACAAGGTTCACATCATATACTAATTTCTTGATTTAATTTATAAATTGAAGGATTGATCAACTTTGATGTGATTTTGTACTACTCGTTTCCATCTCTTTATAGGTGTAAGGTAGGATTGATCATTGCATATAATTTGGTTCTCCAAAGCAGGTTCTTGTTGGGTCAAATATGATTTTAGTATATTTTGGGAGTTGTCTGCATCTACTGATATCAGAGCTTGTGCTATTATCGAGTTATATCCTTTTAATCTTTAATTTGTGTCGTTTCTTGATTTTCTTTCTTCCTAGTTTCGGCTAGTGATGCGAACTCTAACGGAACTTAATGAAATTTAAGTTTGAGTATGAAATTGAGCTTATCATAATGAAAAACTTGCTAAAGTAACAAGACTATAAACCACCAAATCACAACACCTACACCCAGAGATGAGCAAAAAAAGTATAAAATCATTAGCAAAAATTGGTCAATTCTTTGAAGAGTTGAAGTTCAATCAAGAACCAAGAGAGGTAATATTTTATATTCTATAAAAATCTTTTTTTTTAAATAATCTTCACAAAAAGTACTTATACTAAAAAGCTAAGCAACCCTAGTTTCTTTAATGGGTCACATATATACCCAATTTAAATAATACCCAAACCAACTAAAACAAGTCTAAAACTTAAACAAGTGTTGCCGCACAAAACAAAGATAGATCAATACCGAAACTAATTAAAATAAGACAAGATCAACTTTTTCTCGTAATTTACTTGCAGCATCAAAGCCCAACTTCAAAAAAAGGTACGGAAGTCTAGTTTCCAACCCATCTAGAATTGTATTAAAATTCAACCTATAGCTTCATTTATAATCAAAACAATAGAAAAAGGTCAAACTGTCCAATTTGAGTATTCTTATCCCAATCCTTGTGTAATGGCCCTGATTCCACCAACAAGCCCTTATTGAACATTAATAAGACTAATCAATGCTTGTTCTTCATTATTTATTATCCTCTTGTAGTTCACCTTGGCCAATGTATCTTAAAGAAGTCTATTGAAAGCCTCTTTAAATCTCTTATCCCTAAGCCTTGTCACTAGATCAATTGAAACCTTCAATGAATCCTTTGGTGTTGCTTGGATTGCATCAGTTGGGTCTTATTTCTTAATAAAAAAGAGTCTATTCTTCTCTTATTATTTCAAGTTCACATCAAACTCGTATTAAAAAAAATCATCTTGTTTAGATACTTGATTTTGCCGAACACGTCAAAGAAAAATTATGTTCTTGATCTTTATCTTGTTTCTTTCATGATTTCATCCTAGAGTTAAAAAAAAAGGAAAAATTACAACAATTGATTGAATTGACAAGTTAGGGCATAACCAAATGCAAGCACTTAAATTTTAAGGTTGGCCAAAAGTCTCTTGAATATTTTCTTGATTTTGCTAAAAAGATATATACCAAATCTTGGTATGTCGAAAGTCTTTTGAATCCTTTCTTGATTTTGCTGAATATGTACATATTGAATCTTGATATTGCCGAATTGAATTCTTGTTTTTCTTAGATTACCTTGCTTTGTTTTGTTAAAGTTTGGAAAATATAAATCTTTCTTGCTTTATTTTAATTGTTTTCTTGAAATTCTTGAAGTTGAATCTTGACTTCTTGAATTAGTTAGTTTTCTTTGAATCTTTAACATAAACTCTATTGCTTTTATTTTGTGTATTCTTTTCTTTATTATATTTCACATGAATTGACATTGCTATTCGTAAATTTGCCCTCAAGTTTCATTTTGGCTGGTTTCATATATTTTTTGGTTCTTGAGTCGTCATTATTACAAAATCATTATTTTGTTTTGAATGATTATTGTTATTATTATTATTATTATTATTATTATTATTATTTTTGATCAAATGTAAGAATGGTAATAAAAAATAAACAAGCTGGAGGCCAGCATTACAAATATACATACCCAGGCAAAGGGAACAGACTCCCTTGAACAAACCATAAGTAAGACAATCTTGCTGAACAGAAAGCAAATGGAACAACTCCCTTGAACAACCTCAAAAGGAACAGGCTCCCTTGAACAAACATCAAAGCTATATGGCTATAAACATATATAAAAACCAACCTAGCAGATAAAGAAACAGCTTCTTGGAGACCTAAAAACCGGCAGTATCAGAGAGACAAATCTCCTTCCAACCTAGATTGGCTGCAATTGCAGTCATAACCTCCAACCAACATTTTGACTAGTAACTGCAACCACGCATGAAACAACAACATGCTTTGCTGAGACAATGAGCAAACCCTTCACCAAACAAAACTCATCAAACAAATCAGCAATCCACAAAAGCAAACCAGCTGCTCTAGTACAACAATAGGAAAAAGGGACCAAACTTTTGGGGAGAGAGCCTCACCCAAACGGATCCCTTCACCAAGCAAACATAAGGAGCCATCTGCACATCATCTCCAGCAGACTAAACCTGCATCACAACGTTGTCTAGGTCGCTTCTAAGACAGATTCCATCCAACACTCTCCATTTAGAATATACTAGTAGAGCAGCAATAAAGAACACTACGTTAGTAGCCCAAGCAGTTGGGGAGAGAGCCTCACCCAAACTATCAGGATCCATAGCAACTATCTAGAAAGAAACAGAGTGGGAACAGACTCCATGAGAGCCCAAGAAAGAACCCAAGGGCAGCCAAATCAGACATGCAGAATAATCAATATGGAACAAAGAGGCGTACAGTCTGGACATGGGGAGAGAACCTCACCTGAATAGACAAAGCCCCAATAAAGCAGCAGTACGACAATAGATGGAGGCAACCCTGAGAAAGGAAGACAAATCCTTAGCAGCAGGACTCCACACATTGCCAAATTCGCACTTACAACATACTCCAGAGAGGAAGTAGACATCCAGTAGCTCAACCACAGCCACAAAGAGGCCTAGGAGACAAAATGGACGTGCATCTAGCACCATGAAGCAACCTCCACCCACAGTAAAGATCATCAAATCAAGACACAGAGACTCGACAAGGGGACAAGGGGACCAGGGACTACGCATCAGCAAACATCTCACACAGAAAGCAGGGAAACACTGAGATTCACCCAATTCACTCCTGCAATATGGGAATATCAAGCTAACGACAGCTGCAACCTGCACACCCAACAACAGGGGAACATGCAGGGTAAGGGAGACTCATGGCATTAAGCCAGGAGAAACAAGCCGGAGAAGGAATCACAGCAACTCTAGCAAACCGTAATCCAGCCAGCTTCAAGAAGCACATCATACCTAGCTGCATATAGCAGCAACAAGCTAACTAACCTACATAACACAAGCTAAGGAGGAAAGCTAGCATCAACTCCAACAAACATGCAATAACCAGCCACAAGAGCCAGACTACATAAGACTTGATAAGAGCAAAAGGAGAGGCAATAAGCTGTCACAAGACAAGCTTCATCTCCAACAAGCTGTAGACAAGCTCAACATAGCTACCCAATAGGGGTAGCATCAACAAGAACAAACAGCAGAAAGAAACAAATTCCACCCAACCATCCAATAATTGAGACTACCTAGACAACATCCCAACACTAGCACAACCAAGAGGAGCAAGACATATACAAAATAAAATACAATAGTAGTAAACAATAGCAAGGCAAGAAGAACTTGCAATTAGCTACCAAAATATGAGGTACATGACCCCATGTTATACCAGAAGGCAAGCATGCCCTCTGATACACTACGGAGAGAACATTACAGAGGAGGGTGGGTAGGAGAAACCCTATGATGCAACCATATTATTCGATAGTTTCACCCACATTTAACTAGTGTTTTGCCTATGTTTTATATATAAAATGCCTTGATGCCTTGATATTCTTTGTTTTATATTTTGAAGGCACTTTTGGATGAAAGATGCAAAAAGGAGTAAATTGGAGATAATTGGCAGATTTGACCTTCAGTTGATGTTTTGCGCAGAGCGTGAGTTCTAGAGGTCGAAATGAAGTGATTCTAGTGGCATTAAAACGCTAACATCCATACCTTTCTGGAAATCTAAGGCAAGAAAATAAAATAAGAAAGATCATGGAAATCACAGCTTTCAAAGTCAAATCACGCAATCTACCAATGTTGACCTTCGACCATTCCGACTTGAATATCTGGAGCTATATAAGTCCAATTGATGCAAACTCAATTGTTTTGGATTTCTGACTAACAGTCCTATAAACACTCAAAATTGCAGCAAAAAATGATTTCATATAAGGGAGATATGATTTTCCAAAGATGACAGCTGAATTCTGCCAGCAAACAGGTTTCGTGATGGAACATGTCCAAATTACGTTTCGAAACATCTAAACCGGCGTCCAAGTTTTTATTTCAGAAATTTAGCTCCTCTAAGTCAAAGCTTGAAGATTTAATGCAAGGCTATTTCTCTTTTTTAGGAAAATAGTTATTGAAGTATTTAAATGTAAACTGTCAACTTAAGGGAGGACTATTTTGTAAAATAGGGACTAGGGTTTCTTAGCATATAAAAAGAAAGAGAAAAGAGGGAGAGCAGAAGGAGGCAGCAACCAACCAAGAGGAGAAAAATGCCCCTCTCCTCTAAGAAACTCAAAATTATACATTCTTCCTTCTTTTTGATTAGTTGTTCAACAAATATGCAAGGCTAAACACTTTTTCTTGATTGCAAGGACACAGAAACCTTCGGATTTCAAGAACTGTGAGATTTATTTTACCTTTTCTTTTCTGTTTATATGATGAATATGTTTGTTCTTCTATGCTTATTTTTCCTATGATTGTTTATTTTAATTGCTAGAGTGGACTCTAAGTTATTATTGTAGACAATCTATTGCTAAGTTTGATATCAAAACCAGAGTTGTGGTATATGAACTTGTGAAGCAACTGAGTTTAATAATTGTGGCGGATCTATGTTATTAATCTTAGGGAGAACATTCAATCAAATCAAACATAAACTGCGGACAATTATGTTTTCTTGATTAATCAACTTATCTAGTTCTTAAAGCTGCCATTGAATTAAATTACTAGTGCGGACACTGTGGTTGTTTGATGGTTAGGGTTAGTTATACGGCGGATCCGTTAACTAACCAATGTTAAGAAGAGATAAATATTTAGAATATAAATTGATGTTTTGTTTCCATGATCAATTCTAATTTCTGTAGGTGGATGTTTACTTGCGACCAAGATTTGTTCTCTTGATAAGTTTATGATTTTATTAAATTTTGTTTGATAGTTTTTTGTTTTCTTTTGCTTTAGCCTAGATAACGTCCAAACCCCCCTAATTGTATATCATCTAGCATAAACATCTGACTTGAACCTTTCTCGTGGGATCGACCCCTTGCTTACTCTATACTATCTTGTGTGTTGTGTTTGAAGCTAGGGTAATTAATTTGTGCGACTGCGACATCGCGACACCCTACCATGGCCAGAAGCTTTGACGAGAAGTGGAAAAGCAACAACCCAGGCATCAAAACTGTCGCTCGTCCCCCGCGCAGCGTTTGATGGTGATTTTTTGTTTGATTTCGGGTTTATTTGTTTTTGTGAATAAAGGAGTCGCTACCTAGTATTTTAATCACTAGGAAACCTGACTGGTCTTTCAGAGATTCTAAGGCAAGGGACTGGTTGCGTAAAGGGAATGTATTAGCACCCTACCTAAGGTAAGCTGCTTGGTATTTGGTTTGCTTTATAATTGCTATGGTGTTGGTGTTTTTCTAAAATAGGTTTCCTATTATAGGTTTGTCATGATGAATGAATTTGGGTTTAAAGTCTAAAAGTAAGAACCCTTGGTCAATGTGGATCACACCCTTAGATATGTCTACAAAGTACCAAGAAGAATCAATGTAGATCTCTTGAAATCTGTGTTTGATTCAGACTAAATTTATTAAGATAGAAATCCAAGGAGATTCCATATGCTTTAAAAGCTCATTTTTCCCTTAGTATTTCAAAAGTTTACGACTCGTAAATCACAAGGAGGAGGGATAATTTTTTTTTAGAAATCTAAGGAAATTCAGGGTGCTTTAAAAGCCTATTTTTGCCTTAGTGTTTCATACTCTCACGGCTCGTAAACCGTGGAGTCAAAAATTGAAATGTTCTCGATTATAATCAAGGCTTCTTCCAAGGATGTGTGATGACTTATTATTCCTAGAAAATTATTTTGGATATTTACCACTGAAGGCTTCTTTATCCAAATGTTAACAGCGAATAATAACAAGTTATTCCCAATAATATTTTGGATATTCATCCCTTTGGGATTTCTTTATCCAAACATTAATGGTGAATAATAGATGATTTCTCCCCAAAATAAGATTTTTATATTTTTTTGGAATATTGGCCAACACCCTTTGGAGTTTTACAAACATGTTGTAAAATCCAGAAATGCAAGAAAATAATTTTTTGTTGTGTTTAAAAAATCCATGTGAAAACACATTTTCTTTTAAACTTCAAATATTTGTTTTTTTTAAGAGGAAATTCAAAATATGTTAGGGTATTAGCCGTATGCAACACACAAAAATATTTTTTATAAAAAAAACAAGCATAACAGTTAATCGCAATTAAAGACAACAAAACCCAACCCGGTTACTGGCCTAAACCAGTAATCGGTTCTGCCATAGTTGTATGCATATGCATGCTACAGTGGCAGGGTAATTAATTTGGTAAAGACAGGGAAAGAAAGACTTACCTGCGAGGCAGCGGCTGGAGGTGAAGTGGGAGACTACTGGTTGCTGCCTACGTCTCATTTCCCCCCACGGTTGTAGCCGGTGCAAGACGACTGGGCTATTGAGAAGCGCTAGTGAAGAGATTGCTGTGTTGGCGAAGAAGAAGTTGCACCGTTGGTCTATCTGGTGTGAACGCCGCTGGTGCAGATGGAGGAGGTGCTGTTATTGCTTTCCAGAGCTCACCGTGCCTATGGAAGAAAAGGTTGCACCGCTGAAGGAGAAGAAACTGGAGACGTAAAAGGGGGACGAAGGCGATGGGGAAGACATGCTGGTTGGTCTCTCTGTGTTTTCGTCTGTTTATGTTGTTTCTTTCTGCTTGTCCTTGTCTTGCTCTTGTGTTCGTCATGTCTCAATTAAGAAGACATGGTTGTTGCTACTGTGGGGCTCGGTGGAGGCTACAGTTGGGCGAGTGGCTCAGCTTGTTTCTTGTTGCTGTTGGTGCTGGCCATGGTTCAGCAGAGGTGGTGTTGCTAGCTGCTAAGATTTTTCGAGGGAGGTCGGTCTGAGGTTTTAGTGTTGCTTCTCTGTTACTATCGGGGGAAGGGCTGGCTGTGGCTTCTGGTTTTGAATGTTTATCAGGCGGGGCTGAGCTGAGGGAGAGATGGGATGAGTGGAGAGTCGTTTCCTGGGGTTGTGTTGACAGAGAGTGAAGGCCTGTAAGTGGTGTTCACAGTGGTTGCAAGTTGGGGGAGTGAGGTCTGGATATGGGAGAAGAGAAGCTGGTGTGCAGAGGGAAAGTTTTGGCCAATAAAGGGGGAGGAGCAGTGATGGCTGTTGTGGAGAGGGAGAGCGGCGCCGATAGCCTCTTGGTTGGGAGAGAAGATCGTGAGTTTGTGTTCAGCTGAAAAGGGAAGGTCGTGCGTATGGTAGCTAAGGGAGGAGAAGAAGATATCTGGGGGCGAAGACTGCAAAAAAAAAAAAAAACAATAGGGGAAAGGGGGCAATGGCTTGGTTTCGGTAGGGAGAAAAAAATTAGATTTAAGTTTTTTTTTTGTGGTTGCCCTAAATTTCTCTATTAAAAAAAAAATTATCCTCTGTAATTTTTTTTTCTATATGACTGGAGGTTCACTTATATATAAATCTCTGCACGTGTTATTTAAGGAAATATTGCAATAATTATTGCAAAGATTGTTTTCTATAACCAGTACCAACAAATCCTATATATATGGTATTTTATATTGCAGTGATTATTTTCCATAACTAGCACGAATCAAATCATATATCTATGGTATTTTATATCGCAGTAATTATATATGATTCAGTAATTATCTCCTTATCTATTAGCTCTGATGCTCTATGTTATCGCCACATGTAAACCCTTATTATTTTTTTATTTTTGAAAAATTTATCAAAACGTGGGTCAAAAATTGAGTAGCAACAAAAACCTTTAAAGAACCTAACACCAACAGAGTCGGCGGAGAAATCGACATAGACAATGGTGGTAGGAGTAGATTGAAGATAAATAGAAAAGGAACCAGAGACCCCATCAGGCCAAACAAAGAACAGATCCTGGACAAGAAAGGGTGGAGGGAAAGAATTCAAACCTCCATCTAATTCGTCTGCAGAGAAAACAGGGACCACAGGTTCATCGGTAGAAGCCCCAGCATCAGAATAGCTCACCCATCCACCCGTTTTGAATGATAATTTGATAAGTTGCTAAGTTACCTTGAAGAACTTAAGTAAGTGAATAATAAGGTAAAAGGCATAGTGAGATTATTAGAGTGAAAAACTTGATTGAATTGTATGAAATAAGAGTGAAGTGATGTTAAACCGAGTGTAAATACGTGAGGGAGTGTGTGGGGAAATCTTTCTTTGCTAATAACCTTTGATGCAGGTATTCACAATGTCATAAAAAAGTATGACACAATTAAAGGTGAATGATCTTGTAGAAAGACAAGATAGGTTAGATGTAATGATGGAGGCTTTGATGGGAAAAATAGATAAAATGAGTATCGAGATAATTAGTAAACATGATATTCCAAGTGGTAAGGGAAAAGAAGTTAAAAGGTCTACTTGATGAGCACTTTCTTCTTCAGATGGAAATATAGCTGAAAACTCTAATGTTGATGAGAAGGATGATGTAGTTAATCATGGAAGGAAGTTTTGTACATACCAAAATCTCTTATATGAGACATGACTAGGGAGAGAGTTTGGCGGTAGAGTTCGGCCAAATAGGGATTTAAGCCAATAAAGGAATTTTGACGATCATGATGGTTTAGATCATAATTTAGGTAGCATACAACTTAAAATTCCAGCATTTCAGGGGAAAAAAATGATCTAAGGACTTATTTAGATTGGAAAAAAAAGGTGGAATTTGTATTTGATTGCCATCTATATTTGGAGGAAAATAACATAAAACTAGTTGTATTTGAAGTCACCGATTATGTTATTATTTGATGGGATCAACTTGTTATAGGTAGGAGACATAATGGAGAAAGAACCATTGATACAAATTCCAAAAGTATTGATGGGTATTTTAAAGAGATGAAAATAACTATAATTAGAGCTAGTGTTTTTGAAGATAGAGAAGTCGCAATGACTAGATTTTTAAATGATTTAAATAGAGATATTACTAATGTGGTTGGATTGCTGTATTATTTAGAAATTGAAGATATGATGCATATGACTATAAAAATGAAAAAACAATTGAAAATAAAAGGTAATGGAAGACCAAATAATTATTTGAGATCCTTTCAAGATTAAAAGTCAAATCTTAGGATAGAGAGTAAAGCATAAACAAAGTCAATAGCAGTACCTAAAGTTGTCGAACCCTTATATGTTAAAAAGTAGGTTGCGGTAATAAAGGAGAAAGGAATAAATAATGTTCAACAGAAGCATCAATAAGAGATTAAGTATTTTAGGTGTCAAGGACTTGGGCATTATACATCAAAGTGTTCAAATAAAAAAATTATGATTTTGAGAGATGATGAAGAAGTAAAGTTAGCTAGTGATGAATATAAATGTTATAGCTCGATTTTGACCCCCTTTTTCTTACTTATTACCAAAAAATCCAAAAAATAGCAAAAAACAACAAAAAATTCAAAAATATATTGAGTCGATGTTGATTTTTTAAAAGATATCAAAATACAAAAAAATAAGAAAAACAAAAAACAAAAAAAAGATTTGGATAAGAGGACCAAAAATGCAAATAAAGAAAAATGAGGAACCAAAATGATTTTTTTAGTTGCTTGGGGATTAAGCAATTAGGAGAAAAAAAAACAAATTATTTTGCCAATAAATATGTGGTTGTACCACACAAGAAAAAAAGAAGAATTTTATGAAGGAGGTCATTATAAAAAAAACAAAACTAACAAAAAAAAACAAAAAAAAGAGGACTCTCTCCCGCTCACATACTTTTCCAAAAGACATACACAAAAACCCCAGACCCATGATTTTCTAAACTAGCCACCACTCACAAAATAAAGAATGCACTAAGCCATATAAAAAAAACCCCGAGGACTATTTTTGGTCACCTAACCTCCAACCAATAACACAAAAAAGAAAAAAACCCATACCAAAAGTCTCCCTTTCTTCTAGGAGTAAACCATGACCCTCTTATGTCCCTCACATGTAGCACCATGTAAAAATGCATAAAAAAACACAAGAGAAAACAAAAAACAAAGGGATTATTTTCCCTAATTTATTTTTAAACCCACAACTCCCCTCATCCTTCACTCATATCTCCTATGATAGCCTGAGTCTTGGTCTCTCAAAACACACAACACTACAACCCAAAACAAGAAAGTCGACAGGCTCTCTTTCATCTAAAAACCAGTGGCCTCCACATTCATCAACAACTCACATCAGCCTCCTAACAAAAAATCATCTTTCTTTCACCTACACCAGCCACTACAGCACAACCTCTCTCATTTTATCCCTCATTACCACCGTAACCTTCTCTTTGAGTAACAATAGAAATCCCAGCCACCATCGAGCCGTGATAGCCACAACCTTCTCTTCATGCTCACCGTCAACAATGTCAAACATCATTACCAACTCAATTGTTTTCTTTAACTTGATTACCCTCCCCCACTCAGGTTGATTTATAATCTCAAATTATTTTTTGGACAAATTGCTATAATGTTATGAAATTTAGGACAATATTTATTATTGTGTATAAGTTTTGAACTGTTTAGACATTATTTGATATGAATTCATATGTTTTGAAAGATGGCCTTAGTATAAGTTTCATAAATTTTCAATTGTTTTGAAAGATCATCTTTCAATTGATTTTGAATTCCCCATCTTTTTTTTTCATTCCCTAATTTAATATGTGAAATTGTGACCTTCACGTGAGGTGTTTTTTGATATTAATAAATAAGTTTCCTTCCATAAAAACAACAAAAAACTTTCTTTCAAAAATACAATTTTTATTTTTATTTGCATATGGCTAAGTCTTTCAAAAATAAAAAATCATATTTGCATAAATAAGAATAAAAAAAATACATGGCATGACTTAGCACATTTAAATATATAAACATTCAAGAAAAACAGTCTTATTTACATCTTTGCATGCATTTTTAAATTTAATAACCAGTTTATTAAATTCATGAGAACTTGGCCTATATTTAAAAAACACTAAAAAATTTATTTTGTTTTCTTTTAATATATGGGGTTATGAACTTATACATAAGAAATATTCCTAATATTAAATGAAAAGACACTTTCTTTTATTTTTATATTTTAACATTAGAACAGTTAGGTTTTAACCTGATGGGATATTTACCTCCTTATTGAAGATAACTTTTCTTAAACCTTAGATAGGTTATTAGTTAGAAAACACAACAATACCTTAGTTTATATCAGAGAAACAAACAATACAACTTACTCAGGTAAGATGTGTTAAGAAATATAAGGTATTTTGTTTTATTTATTAATGGTAGAATAATTCTTATTTTCTTTTCTATTTAACCTATATATAATCTCTTGGTATTTAGGTTAAACCTATTCCTTTAACATCAATGAAACCCTAGCCTTTTCTCCTCTTATTTTTGTCTTTCTGTTTTATTTATTTGGATTGTTTAACACGGTATCAGAGTATGATTTCATGGAATAAGGCTTGATCTCAAACATAGCTTTCATGGATCCAACTTCGAGAATATATTTGTTCGATATCTACAATCTGGTATTTCATTTTTTTTCTTTTCTTTTGCGTTCTGGTTTTCTTTGTTAGTTTATTATGGCTACTGAAAGAGATGATTCGCTTCAGTCTGTGAGTGTGCGGTAGGATGGAAAGAATTATTCGCATTGGAGTTATGTAATGAGAAATTTTCTTAAAGGTAAGAGATATGGGGATATGTTAGTGGAACTTCTGTGATACTTAGAAATACGGATAAGGGTTATGCTGCTTTGATTGATATCTGAGAAGCAAACAATGCAAATATTATTACTTGGATTAACAACTCTATTAAGCATTCCATAGGTATGCAGTTGGCGAAGTATGAGACAACAAAGGAGGTTTGAGATCATCAACAAAAGCTATTCACGTAATCAAATTTTGCAAAGCAGTATCAATTGAAGAACAACATATAACCTCTTCACTAGAAGAATATAAGTATTTAAGAGTTTTATTCTGCTATGACAGATCTTTGGGATCAATTGGCTCTTACAGAATTAGCACAATTACAGGCATGTGGTGTCTATATTGATCGTAAAGAGTAGCAATGATTGGTATAATTTTGAATGGCACTTTGCAATGATTTTGAAGGACTTAGAGGTTCAATTTTGCATCGTTCTCCACTTCTTTATGTTAACTCAGTTGTCAGTGAGTTATTACCTAAAGAAATACGTCTTTAGTCTTATTCTAAAAAGGGAATTCTCTCTACCTCGAATCCTTCTATGCTAATAGTACCTTTTAAGTCATTCTCCAATAATTAGAATAAGCTTTACACAAGGGTTGCTTCAACGAGTGCAGTTTCAATAATTAAAAAGGTCATTGGAAGGCTTAATTTCCTAAGCTGAGACAACAGAATCAAGCTTGAAAACCTGGCAATCAGTCACAATCTAATGCTCATAGACCACCTTAGGGTTACAAACCACAACATCATAATACTACAGCAACAATCTCATTAAGTCCTTTCACCGATCCTAGTACTTTGGTTGAGTAATTTTAGAAGTTTCTCTTCTTACAACCACAAGCTAGGTCTGCTTCTTTTTTCGTAGGCCAGTTGCCTCATAGTTTTTCAAGTATGTCATATTTTGAATGGGTCTTAGACTCTGGTGCTTCACATCATAGGTCTCCAGATTTTTTATCTTTTGCTTCCGTGTCCCCTTCATCTTCTATTCATGTCATGATTGCTGATGACACTCCTATGCCTTTAGAAAATGTTAGTTCTATTATCACACCTCACATCGAATCTTGTTTCTATTGGTCAGATATGTGATTTTAATAATTATTTAGTCATCTTTTCCTCTCTTTTTTGTTGTGTACATGATTTACAGTCTTAAAAGCTGATTGAGACAAGTCGTAGAAGAAGAGACTGAATATTTTAAATAAGTTAAAAGTGTCAGCTGCTGCTGCTACTATTGTTGATTTGTCTTCTTTTTATTTAAGTCATTCTTTTTCTAGTTTTTATTTATATCATTCGTATTTAGGTTATATTTCATCTTCTCGTTTGAGTTTTTAGCGCCTTAGAAAATTTACAAACTTGTGATATTTCTGATTATAGTAGATGTAAATTGAAAATTTTTTCACTTTACCTTTTAATCAAAGTATTTTTGTTTCTTCTCCATTTGTTTTGATTCATTCTGATGTATGGGGACCTTTTTCTATTGCCATAAAAAAAAGGGTCTTGATATTATGTTTCTTTTATTGATGATCATACTTGTTATTGTTGGGTTTATTTAATGAAACATCATTTTGAATTCTTTGAGATATATACAACCTTTCGAGCTCTTGTCAAAATGCAACATTCTATTATTATTAAATGTTTTAGGTGTGATTTGGGTGAGGAATACTCCTTTAATAAATTTTATGAGTTGTTTGCCTTAGATGGAACTATTCACCAAACCTCGTGTACAAATACTCCTGAGAAAAATGGCATTGCTAAAAGAAAACACAAGCACATTGTTGAAACTACTCATTCTCTCTTACTACATGTTTCAGTTCCTAGTGTGTTTTGGGGTGAAGTTGTTCTTATTGTTGTATATTTGATTAATACAATTCTATCTTCTCATATTTAAGGTTTTTATCATTTTGAAAAGTTATATGGGTATGCCCTTGATTATTCTTTCTTTAGATTTTTTGGTTGTACTTGTTTCGTTCTTCGTCCTCATATAGAATGCAATAAGTTGTCCTCTTGATCTACTATTTATGTATTTCTTGTTTATGATGAAGGTAAAAATGGGCATCGTTGTTTTGATCCAATAACTCAGAAATTTTATGTGTATCATCATGCTGTCTTTTTTAAGCATATACATTTCTTTTCCATTTCTTCACTACCCATAGCTTGACTAGATCTGATCTTAATCGTATAGATCCTTTTTTCTGAGGATTCTGATAGTTTATCATCTTAGGTTCCTAGTACCTCAAATATCCCTCCTCGTGTTCAACCAATTTGTACTGATCATTATACAGGTACTGACACTTTACTCTTTAGCACACTTGAAGCTCCATTATCCTCTACGGTCCCTTCAGCTCCATCTGAGATTGTGAATCTACCTCTACATCAATTCATATGCATTTGTAAGTCCACAAAGTTACTAGATTTTGTTTGTTCTTGCTATTCTTCATCATTTACTTCATTTTTAGCTTCTATTCATTATCTCTCTGAGTCGTCTTCATATAAAGAGGCAATTCTTGATCATTTTTTGTAGCAAATAATAGATGAAGAACTTTCTGTTTTATATAAGATAGATACTTGGGATATGGTTCCTCTACCTCCTAGTAAGAGTGTTGTTGGTTGTCGTTGGGTGTATAAGATCAAGACTAATTCTGATGGATCTATTGAGTGATACAAAACTAGGTTGGTTGTAAAAGATTACTCTTAATAGTATGGTATGGATTATGAGGAGACATTTGCTCATGTTATAAAAATAACTATTATTCATACTTTTATTATAGTGGCTTTAGTTTGTTAGTGGCATATCTCTCATCATGATGTTAAAAATTCCTACTTGAATGAAGATCTTTAAGAAGAAGTTTATATGACATTCCTTCCTAGTGTTTCACATGATTCTGGGTATGTTTGCAGGCTTAAGAAATTAGACTGATTGTTTATAGAGATTTGTCCAATAATAATTTAACTTGACCTTTAATTTACATTGTTTCTCTAGTTTTGGTTAAAATAGGATATAATTAGGTTCCCGATTCCATCCAAAATTGCAGCATGATTTTTTCTATATTTGAAATATTGTCAACTTGCTTTTTCCAAAATGTCAATCTTCTTACTATTATCATTTTATTTTTATTTTGGAAAGAAAAAAAAATAAATTTGGAGAATAACCCAGAAATGGGTTATGACAATAGGGATTTAAATAAGGCAAGTCCAAAAGATGACTTCTTGGTTCCTCACATTGATGTTCTGGTTGATAAGATGATGCGAAGCTTGATGTACTATTTCATGGATGGTTTCTCTAGGTATAACTAAATCAAAATGGCCAACAAAGATAAAAAGAAGACAACCTTCATTATGTTATGGGGAACCTTTTACTATAAGGTGATGCTATTTGGGCTAAGGAATGTTGGGGCCACTTATCAAAAGACAATGGTAACTCTGTTCCACAATATGATGCATAGAGAAATTAAAGTGTATGGATAATATAATTGCTAAATCCAAATAGAAAGAAGACCATTATCAGAGTCTGGGAAAGTTTTTAAAAGGTTAAAAAAGTATTAGTTAAAGCTGAACCCTGCAAAATGCTCGTTCGGAGTAAACTCCAGAAAGTTGTTGGGATTTGTGGTGAGTAGCCAAGGTATTGAAATCGATCCTGATAAAGTATAGGCAATTCAAGACATGCCAGCTCCTAAGACCAAAAGAGAAGTAAGAGGATTCTTGGGTTGGATATATTACATTACTCGGTTTATCTCCTAAATGACAACAACTTGTGAGACAATCTTCTAATTCCTTCGAAAGAAGAAGAATCATAAGGTATGGAATGAGGAATGTTAAGAGACTTTCAATAAATTCAAGCAATATTTACAAAATCCGTCTTTATTGGTTCCCCCAGTACATGGCAAACCATTGATCTTGTATTTGATAATAACTGAAAGAGCAATGGGATGTGTACTCGAGCAACATGATGAGTCTGGTAGGAAGGAGATAATGGTCTATTACCTGAGTAAAAAGTTCACAAATTGTGAGTCTAGATATACAATGGTAGAAAAGCTTTGTTGCGCACTTGTATGGGCTACAAAACGACTTCAACAGTACATGTTGTAATACACTTCATGGTTGATTTCAAAAATGGATCCTCTCAGATATATCTTTGAAAAACCTTATTTACCAAGCAGAATAGCAAGATGGCAAGTGTTGTTAGCTGAGTATGACATGGTGTACATGACAAGGAAAGCCGTGAAAGGAAGGGTTATCGCGAATCATTTGGCAAACAATGCAATCGAGGATTATGAACCTTTGAATTTTGATTTCCCAGATGAAGATGTGTTGATGTAGAAGAAGAAAAGGAATCAGATTAGTGGACAATCTACTTGAAGAAGAAGAAGAATCAGACTAGTGGACAATGTACTTTGACATAGCAGTAAAAGTATTTGGCAATAGGGCAGGAGCAACAATAATTTCTCCTAACAAAAGTAATACCCTATTTCGATCAGTTACAATTTGAGTACACCAATAATACAATTGAGTATAAATCTTGCAACCTCAGATTAGAAGCTTCATTATAATTAAAGATAAAGAAACTCGATGTCTATAGAGACTCAATGTTGATAATATGTCAAGTAAAAGGGGAATGACAGATAAAAGATGAGAAGCTAGAGCCATATCAAGAATATTTGTCCAAACTAGTAAAGGAATTTGATGAGATAAAATTCATTCATATGGGAAGAGATAAAAATTGGTTTGCTGACGCCTTGGCTACTTTAGCTTCCATGATCAAAATTGATTTTGAGAACATAGTACAACCCATAAATATTGAAGTCAGAAATTCTTTGGCCCACTACTGCTCAGTCAAAGAAGAAATGGATAAGAATCCGTGGTATTATGATATCAAACAGTTTATTCAACACTAAGAGTATCCCTGAGAGGCATCCAATACAGATATGAAAACCATGTGAAGGTTAGCCATAGACTACTACCTCAATAGAGAAATCTTATACAAAAGGTCATCCAATGTAACATTGTTGAGATGTTTGGATGAAACAAAAGCAAAAAAGGCGCTACAAGAAGTTCACAAAGGAATTTGTGCAACCTATATTAATGGGCATATGACAGCTAGACAAATATAGAGGTCGAGGTATTTTTTTTGTTGACTTTAAAAAGGGATTGCATAGAATATATCAAGAGATGTCGCAAATGTCAGGTGTATAGTAATAAGATAAATATGCCCCCAACTCCCTTATTCAATTTGACATCTTCATAGCAATTTACAATGTAGCGAATCAATGAAATTAGGCTTGTCAATCCAAAAGCTAACAACGAGCATCGGTTTATCCTAGTAGCTATTAACTACTTCACAAAATAGGTGGAAGCTAGTTCATTTGCTCATGTAACCCGGAAGGTGGTAAAGAGATTCACTGAACGAGATTTGATGTGTCGATATGGAATGCCTTAAAAGATAGTGGATGATAATGCTCAGAACTTTAATGGAAGAATGACAATGGAGTTTTACCTAAAATGGAAGATCAAACACTCAGATCTATCCCCATACAGACCAAAGATGAATGGTGTTGTAGAAGCTTCCAACAAAAACATCAAGAAGATCATTCATAAAATGGTGGTCACTTATAAAGATTGGCATGAGATGTTGCCATTTATCTTTCACCTATATTGCACTACAGTCAGAACTTCAACGGGAGCTACCCTAAATTTTTTAGTATATGGGATGGAGGTGGTGATACCTTTGGAAGTGGAAATTCCATCATTAAGAGTATTGATAGATTCTGAGCTAGAAGATGTCGAATGGACAAAAGTGAGATGTGGACAGCTAAACCTAATCAATGAGAAGAGGATATCCATAAAAGAATGACTAAAGCATACGACAAGAAAGTCAGACCTCGGGTATTTCAGGAAGGAGATCTGGTGCTAAGAAAAATCTTATCTCTGCCCGATGAACACCATAACAAATGGGCACCCAATTACAAAGGCATCTAAATACTAAAAAAAGGCGTTCTCTAGGGGAGCTTTGTTATTATCAAGGATGGATGGAGATGACTTACCTAGACCTGTGAATTCTGACTCTATAAAGAAATATTATGCACAGTGTACTCTTTTTTCTTTGAATCAATAAAGTTTGGTTGTTTATTCTCGTTACATCTTGTATATTTTACAAGATGGTCCCAAAAGACTCAACAAAAAGAAACCTTTTTTCTCTAAAACAAAGGTTTTCAAGATTTGACTATTAGCTAACAATTTCAAGAAAAACATTAATGATATGTAAAAAATTATGTTTCACCAAGGAACTCTCTAGGAGATGGCTAAATACCTAGAAACCCAAACGAATGACCCAACCATCAAAGTTTGGGGGTTTTGCTAAAAAATAAATCTTGAAAAGATACACAAGTATCTAGAAAACAAATAAAGGCTTCTTCTGTAGCTTTGACGAGTAAAGAAATAGAAAATCGTTGAGAAACCAACAAATGGAAGAAATTTCTTTGTTAGCCATGAAACTCAACCTTCATTACGTGCCTTCGATTCTAATCAAGCAAGTGAGAAAGACTGATAAATGGTGCTCTTAAGGAACCATTTATGAGAGTCATGATGAAATGAATAAATATTCCTATTTGTTCACGTTAAGAAAATCCAAACACAAAACTTCAATCGAGTATTTGATCATTCTTGAACCCAATACAAAATAAGCCATCTCCTTCACCAATCGTCGTGATGAAATACCTTTCTTCAAAGACTAATATGAATCATGGGAGTTACATAAACATTGTTATTTGACAACATTAAAAAATCTTGGGTTTTCAAAAAGTCAATATAAATCATGCATAGTCTTTGTTAGGGAAAACACCGTAAAAAAAAAAACTCATAGCGTGTGTCATGAGTTTTTGAAAAAGCACACGATGTTGTCATAAGGCAAGGAGTTTCTAATTCATTACCAATTAGGATAATATTCATCATTGCCTAAATACTCATTAAAAAAAGAAGGCTACAAAAGGGAACTTGACGCTTAAGCTTTGAAAGTAACTCATTTAGACTTGCTCGGGTAAACTAGGAAGAAAAACCGACAAAGGTGACCACCTCAAAAATTACAACCCTCAGCAATCAAAAGAAGAGATTGGATGCCAAAAAAACTGACTCTCCTCTGTTTAAGTCAATCTGGGGATTCATGATATAAAAGCTAGAAATGACAGTTTCTTTGCAAAGCATCTTTGGAATATTTATTTGAAGGCGGATTCCCTCTGGATTAGATGGGTTTGCCATTACTACATAGCCCACGCCTCTATTTGGTCCTTGGATGCCAAGAAAACTGACTCTCCTCTGTTTAAGTCAATCTTCTACCTTCGTAACAGAATGTTAAGCCTTTGTGGAGGGGTAGCTCAATTGCAACAGCTGCTCTCAAGATGGTACTCAGATCAATGTCCTTTTATAGCCAATGATATGATTTTTTCAGACATAAAGCTGAGCCTGTCCACTGGGCAAATGTAGTTTGGGAGCAGTGGTCCCTTCCAAGACATAGTTTCTCCCTATGGCTGGCAATGCTGGGCAAGCTGCGAACGAGAGATCGTCTTCCGTTTATATACCCTGATCCTAAATGCCCTCTTTGTCAGAATGCTGATGAGTCTCATGCTCACCTCTTCTTCAATTGTGATTGGTCGTCTTCTCTTTGGAGAAAGACCAGACTCTGGCTCAAGATTCATCACAATATGCCTTCCTTAAGCAGAGCTACCCAGGTTTTACAACACACTAAAAAAGGGCTACAACCAAAAATGAGAAGAGTATCTCTTGCAGTTCTTGTGTATTTGATTTGGGAGGAAAGAAACAGGAGAATTTTTGACAACACTAGCAAATCGGTTGAGGCTGTTTTCAAAAAATTTCAGATTCTATTTTACACTATATTGTATTTTCATGAAAAAAATCCCCTGGCTTACAATGTTGCATTCTAATTGGATTGGTTGGGGTAGTTTAATGTGAATGCATGTTTATCTTGCCCCTGCATGGTCTATCCTCTGTTGGCTTCGCATAGTTAGCGGTCCTTATTTCGGGGGAGTTTTTGATGGGCCCTTGGGGTTGAGTTCTTTCATGCCGTGGTTTGTTGAATTATGATGGCTTCATGTTGTTGACTTGGTTCGGCATGGGAGAGGAGCAGCTGGATGTTTTTGTTGGATTTCGGCTGCTTGTTTTTGGCTCACGGCGATAGATTGACTTGCCTGGCAGTACATTGGATTGGCTGGTTCAGTCCCTCATGTTTGTTATATGTGTGGCTACTTCTGGCCTTAGGGATGTTTGTTTTATGTTTCTTTTCAATGGGAGCATGTTCCCGTTTTTGTTTAGGGTACTGGTTACCCTCATCTCTGTATATACTTTTTCTGTTTGCTACTTTTGTGGCTTTGTTACCTTTGATCTTAATATATTCTTACATTTGATCAAAAAAAAAAGAGATTGTGAATAAAGAGGGCCTATACGCATGCATTATATATGATTTAACCTCAATTTTGAAAAAGTTTTCATATAGGATTCGCCAATCTCTAAAGGCGATGAAATCTTTATGGATGAACGAAAGTCAAGAAGTTCCATCCATATAGTGTGAATACCCAAGATAAGGCGTTCATTTTAAGAATTTACCCTGAGATGATATTTTGCTTTGAATTTTTGTTTTGGAAAAGTTTCGAAGGAATTTGATGAGAATCCTACTTTGAATTGCAAAATGGGTAGGTCACCTATGAAAATAGATCAATTTTTAGATTTTCAAAATGTGTAGGTCGCCCATGAAAATAGACAAATTTCAGAGAAGTATAGACACTTGTTAAAGTTCTTTTTGAATTTTAAATGAGCAGGTTGCCCGTGAAAATAGATCAGTTTCTGAAATGGGTAGGTCGCTTATAAAAATAGACCAGGTTTTGAAAAGGAGCAAGTCACCCATTTCATGAAACCATTTTTCTTAAAAAGTAAAGTCTTTGGATGAGTGGATCACCCAGCAAGTCGAGCAAACACTTTTTCTTTACAAGCTTCTTATACAAAACCATGATGAGATTTTGCTTTGTGATCGTTGTAAGGAAAGGGCATTTGTTGTTACCCTTTTTTAAACCCCACATAAAAATCAAAAATTAATAAAAGAAAAAAAGAAAATCTAAAAAAATACAAGTGAATACACATGAAGAGAGCCTACAAGACTGTTCAAGTTGGTGGTGAAGGACAAAAATGACAAGTAAAAAGTTGGAAGACCAAAATATACAAGATTGACAAAATTAGCAACCCAATTTTGATTAAACAAAATACCCTATTAGTGAAAATATTTTTATTTGGGTGTTTAAGGACTCAATTGAAATTTTAAAAAGTTTAATTAAATTTATTAAGGACTTAATCAAAAGGAAAATCAACTTTTAGAGTCAATTTAGATGTTAATTAAAACAAATTGAAAGTTTGGGGGACCGGAAGTGGACTTTGAAAAGTTTAAGTGGTCAAATCAAGGGCTTAATTGCATAAAATTTGAAGTCTTATGGGCAATTAGGACTTAATCAAACAATTAGTAAACCAATGACCAATTTACAAAAGGCGTGCGACTTCTCGGACTGAAATCAGCGTAATCAGGGGTCAAATTGAAGAAAACTGAAAGTTTGATAGTTATCTAAGGGTCTAGTTGAACAAATCAGAGACCAAGTACCAACTTGTAAATGACGCTCAAATTTAGGGCTGGCAATTAAAATTGACAGGGATGCAATTGAATGAAATTAGGAGTTTATGAGAAAATTACAGGTAAAATTAAACGAAATTGGAAGAATAGGGATTAAATTGAAGATTGTCAAATTTCAAATCATAAACCTTAATTTATAAGGTTTAGCCTAAATAGTGATGTTCAGGACACTGTGCATCTTCTTCTTTAGTTTTTGGCTGATCAAGTAGGCACTTTTAGACGAATGAATATGGCGTTTTCAACCACTCTAGAGGTTGTAACCACCACCTTTAAACCGAGAAACATCTCATCTACAACTCCATTTCTTTTAAATCAAACGTTTATATCCTATATTCTTCATTGATCTCCGCAACATCTTATCCTCAGTCAAGCATCACTGCATCAGATGCTACGTTAATCAAGTTGACACTTTCAAACGAATGAATATGGAGCTACAGACCTTCAAATTAAGCAATAATGGATCCAATCAAAAGATGTGCACCCCCTCTAACAAGTTTAGATAGTCTCATGCAACGTTAACGTCAGAGTTGCTCTGGCGAAGCCATGAAAGTGACCAACCCAGTAAGCTTTGACCGAGACACCCATTTATAGAAAACCGCCTAAGGCTTTCGTGTGTTTCCACTTAAAAACCCTTAGACAATTCTTATCAAAGGTTTAAAACTCTTCTCTCAAAATCAAAAGGCTAGAAACACCTCACCTTGGTCTCCAAGTTTGTTACAAAATCATCTAAATCCAAAACTATTAATCCTGTGGTAAAATCAGCTTAGTTTTGGTTTGTTAAAACCCTAACAAAATCATCTAGAAGCTCTGAATCTACCCATAAAATGAGGAGAGGGAAAGGAGAAAAAGAGAGTAGAAGAAAGAAACTTTGGCTAAAGTTTAAGAAATCCAATCTAGTTCAGGATTTCAAGGTTTCAATTTATTTGGCTAGTTTGGAGAGAAGAAGAAAGGAAGGCAGCATTAGAAATCGATTCTAATTTGAAGATTTCAAGCTTGGAAAGTATTTACCTACAAACCTTGAAAGTGGAGTCCATGGAGCCTTGATGGATTGATTTCTTTTGTTTAAATGCAATGTTTTGAATGTAATGACATGTTCATGAAAGCCTTTATACATTATATTACATGTTTGTTTGATTTGAAAGCTGTCAAATATAGCAACAAGGTGCTGGTGTTTTTTATTTTAATGAAGGCATGGTTCCAGGTTCTGGAATTGTGATTTAGTTCCTTGGAACGTCAAAATGTTGATTTTGAAACCCAGATTGTTTAAGCATGCTTTTTGTTTTGAGTTAGCGGTTTTGAAAATGAAGATTAATGCATTTTTTATGTTTTTTTTTGTTGGTTTAAAATTTTGATTGCAAAGGACACGTGAAAGATGAATAATGTTGATCATTTGTTATGCAAATGGGCTTTCTTTGCTCATGCAAAGTTTCAAAGAAAAGCTTGGAAACTGTTGTCATTTGGGATAGCACGGAGTATATGGTTGCTCAGGAATGGCATAATTTTTAACGGAATCCTGCCGAATTTTTAACAAATGACACAGTTGTTTTCTATCTGTTCAAGCTGTCTCTTGTAATTTCTTTCTAATTGGCTAAGCTCTTCAATAAATCATCTACTTTCATTTAAAAAAAAAAAAAAACTTTGTGATATTTTGTTCGATAATCGAAGTGAAGAGAGAATTTTTATCTTCTTGATATTGGATGGAGATAGCTAGCTAGGTCATGCAGTAAAAGCAAAGAATATAAAATATGTTCCTCTCCCTTTCACTTTATCTCTATACATCTTTTGCACATGAAGGAATATATATAGAGAATGCAGCAATTTGTAACGTGTGCCTCAACAATCCAAAAACCCTAATCTGTGAATGTGATGCCACGATCCGTCCTCGCGGGCGATCGATCGCTTGCATTTTGCTTTCTTCTTTATCGTTTGTGCAAATAAAGCTACATTCTTTTTCCACTCGCCGCCTACACTATTTCTTCCTGAGGATCTTATCCTCTCTCTCTCTCTCTCTCTCTCTCTCTCTCTCTCACACACACACACACACACGTTGGCCGTATATGCTGGCCAAGTACGTAATGCATACACATGTGCACTGGTATAATATTCTTGTACCCCAACAGTCACCATGCATACATGTGCACTGGTATAATATACATCCATCACCTATAATGATCAACCTTCTATTTGTTTTGAATAAATTTGCAAGATTTTAAGGGCACACCTTAAAACTACTTCCTATGTACGTAGTTTCAATTTTTTATCCAAACTATTTTTTATATTAATTTTACTATCAATTTTTCAAAAATTATCAATTAAAAGTTCCATCAATTTTTTAAGTTTTTGAGCCTGTTTATTTTGCATTTCAAAAGCGATTTTGAAAAAAATTAAAAATATTTTTCTTTGATTCAAATTAACTTTTTTTTTATGTTTTCAGATCGTTTTGATATGCTGATGTTAAAACGTATTTACATGTTTTATAGTTTTTTTCTTATATAAATTTGTTTTATAGATTTATGATTTGTACATGTTCAGTTTTGTTTTAGAATTTGTAAAATTATATTTGTTTGTAAAATGATGAAACTTGTCGAATTTTTTATTTAGATGTTTCGTGATGAAATAAATAATGGCTTATTTAACGGGTTCATTTTATATTTTGTCAATTTTATTGCCGAGTTGAAATTTTCAGTAAATGTGTAGAAATTTAAATTTATGTAGATAATTGATAATGAATTAAGATTACTATTAAGATAAATTGAATAAGTTTGAGCTAAATCAATATTTTTTATAAATTTATTTAGTTAACGTAATTAATTAATACATGTTGTCATTATTATTTTATATAGGTTTGATATAAGTAATGGATAATCGTTCATGGATGTATAGAGATTCACCCTAAGGGTTGCGGATAATGGATTATTGTAATGGGATTCGAGGTTTTATTAATTACGCACTATCTAATCCGAGAAATATTAGTGAAGAAGGTATTAAATGTCCATGTAAGAGATGTAAAAATAAAAGTTTTTCAATCTAGATGTTGTAACAATGCATCTTCTATTAAAAAAGGTTCATAGAAAAATACTTATGTTGGTATGCACACCGAGAACCATATGTTCCTCAAGATACTATAATAGAAATGATGGTTGGGTCAACTTCTAGTTCTAGCAACTTCCATGAAGTTGTAGATTACAATAGTAATCCTTATAAGAATATGGTTATAGATGCGATAAGAATGAATCAGGGTTATGCTGATCAATGTTCAATCATAGATGAAGAACCTAATGCAAACGCGGCTAGGTTTTTTATCTTTTGAAAGATTATGATGAACTATTATGGGATGGTTGCATAAATCACGATAAATTATCAGTCATTGCACAAGTGTTCACCATAAAGTCAAATCATGGTTGTACATTACACCGATAGAAATATCGATAAATTATACATTACATATGGGTAGACCGACAAAATGTGTCCGTCAATATATTCCAGTGACTATGAGAACAGTTCCCCTTCTCCCTAACACTATTCATAGTGTTCATTATATACGGGTACACTGACCCCACGCATTTCACACAATAATCACAGTCTGGTGCGGATAATCAGAATTCGCTTGTTCACGGTCCCGTTCATTTTGCATGTGAAGCAAATGGTAGGATTTTTTTTAATTACATCCATTTTTTATTAGTTTTTTTATATAAATATATTTAATTGATAACATTTTTATCTTGCAAACCACAGTTCTTAGACGCGAGCCAAACCCGATGGAACTTTTTGTTGAAATGCATGTGTGGAGTGATGACCGTCAAAAAGGGGTGCAGTAGCTCATGGATAGTCGATCTCAAAACTTTATGGTATGTTGGTTTTCAACCTTTTTTTTTCTTAAGTTATTATTTCCTTGAATTTGATGAATTTATTTTTTTCTTTTTAGGATACATATAACAGCCGATTGAAGGAGAGATATATGGATAATCCTTCAACCCTTTTAAAATATTACTGACGGGGTTACTGATGAAACAACTTTGTCGGTGTATTCTAGAGACAGTTGGAAAAAAATTACTGCAAATGTCACTGCTACTATTAACTCACCAACGAAATTATAGAAGATATTTTATTGGTGATATGTTATTACCGATGGATATACCGACAGACAAATAAAAATATTGATGGCATTATATATGATATTCCTGTCGATGATATGTTAAATTTACCTATGGAGATACTGACAGAATGAAGCGAGTATTTTTTTTACGTGCTTTGTCTGTCCGTAATCCGTCGGTATATTTTTTACCGACAGACTATAAATTACATGATCCCGTCGGTAATATATATATCGATGGACTGCGAGCGTAAATACCAACAGAAATTTTCTTCGGTAAAAATTTTAAATCTGGTAGTGAGTGTAGTGGATCATGTTTTTTTTCATTCATAGGTTTGAAAGTATGCGGCCCCTCCAAAGATTCAAACTTTTATTTGGTTGGCCATTTAACATAAACTATGTACAAGATCTTTCTTATGTAATCGTCATCTATAATCCTTGGATCAGTCTTTTTGTCCATTATGGACAACAATTATAGAAACCTCAGATCATATATTGATTCACTGTCAATTTGCATGAAAATTATGGACCAAATTTTTTTCATGGTGAGGGATCTATTGGTATGTTTCACACACACTTGATGAGCTACTGCATCAATGGCCAATGATGATTAAAGACAGGTTTTAAAGGAAGGCATTGCATCTACTCTTTTTTGGTATTCCTTTGAGCATTTGGTCAACCAGAAAATTTTGGTTTTCCATGATGTTGCGAGATAAAAGAATAAAGAGAGAGTTGTGTGGAAGAAAAATTACATAATCGTATTTGCTTGCATGATCAATACTGTTACATCATGGTCCTATATATACTAGAATTCTTGATTCAAAAATGCTATAATTAAGGATGCAATGAATGATAAGATATACACTTAATTCTTAGATTATCTGTTGTAGATATGATCACAATTATCTTCAGTATCAATAATCTCTTGTGCAGATATGATCAGAGATCACGATTATCTTCAGTATCAGTGATACCTGATCATGATAGTAATCCCTGATCATGATTATCTTCAGTATCGGTAATCTCTTGTGTAGATACGATATTATCTTTAGTATCAATAATTACTGATGATAATTATCTTCAATATCAATAATAATCTCTTGTGCAGATATGATCAGAGATCACGATTATCTTTAGTATCAGTGATCCCTGATCATGATAGTAATCCCTGATCATGATTATCTTCAATATCAATATTATCTTCAGTATATTTGATCATGATTATCCATGGTATCAATATTATCTGTAGTAGATTTGATAATATTTTTAACATGCCCCCGCAATCTGAACAGAAGGTTACGAACGTTGAGATTGGAGCACAAAAGATTGAACCGTGCAGTAGAGAGTGGTTTGGTAAGGAGATCGGCTAGCTGATCACGACTAGACAAAAAATTGACTGTCAATTTTTTTTAGAAACAAGGTCTCTGACGAAGTGAAAATCAATCTCGATGTGTTTTGTGCAAGCATGAAACACTGGATTGGAGGATAGATATATGGTGCCAATATTATCACACCAAATAGTGGGCCTTTGAGAGAGGTGTAAACCAAGTTCTGCAGCTAAAAATTGTAACCATTGGAGTTCGGCTGCAAGTTGTCCGCGAGCTCAGATTACGCCTCGGTCTTTGCTATGAGCAACTGTAGCCTGTTGTTTGCTACGCTAGGAAATTAAATTAGAGCCAAGAAACACGCAGTAAGCACCAACAGATCATCGATCATCTGTGTCCCCTGCCCAATATGCATCAGAGAACGCCTGAAACGTGAAGGAGCTGCTACGAGACAAGAGTAAACAGTAGGAGATGGAGTGTTTGAGATAGCGCAGAATTCTTTTTACACATCCAGTGTGACTGTTTCAGTTGATGCATGAACTTGCTAACGCGATGAACTGCAAAAGCAATATCAGGCCGAGTGAAAAAGAGATAATGAAGGTCGCTAACAATGCTTCTGTACAGGGTAGGATCATTAAATTATACAGTATCAGTGGTTGTCAATGCCACAGTGGTGGACATTGAAGTGGAACACGACTTGGCACCATCCATTTTGGATTTTGTGAGAAGGTCAGCAATGTATCTGCGTTGAGTGAGATAAAGTCATGTATCATCACGGATAGCTTTAATGCCTAAAAAAAACTGAGAGGGCCAAGATTAGTGATAGAGAATTCCTTATGCAGCTGCTAAATGATATCTATAATAACAGCATCATTAAAACCAGTGATGATAATGTCATCAACATAAATAAGGATGTATATGCTGCTAGAGGTTCCAGTGTGCACAAAGAGTGATAAATCTGCCTTACTGCCAACAAACCCGAATTGCATCAACACAGCAGCGAAGCGGGAAAACCACTGGTGAGGCGCTTATTTAAGGCCATAAAAGGAGTGTTTGAGCTTATAGAGATGATCAGGAAACTGAGGATGTTTGAAGCCTGGAGGTTGATCCATGTAAACCACTTCTGTCAAATTGTCATAGAGAAATGTATTTTGGACATCCAACTGACAAACTGACCAATTGTTACAGACTGTAATAGATAAAACAAGTCGGATAATTGCAGGTTTTACAACTGGACTGTAAGTTTCATGAAAATCCACCCCTAGCTGCTGATGGTAAACTTTAGCAACCAACCGGGCCTTATATCTTTCAATGGTGCCATCAGCTTTCCGTTTAATCTTGAAAATCCAGCGACAACCAATGACATTAAAATGGTGTGATGGAGGAACCAGTTCCCAGGTTTGATTGCGGAGCAAGGCATCGAACTCAGAATTCATCGTAGATCGTCGTGACAAGATTTGGAGGCTTCAGTAAATGAGGTAGGTTCTTTGTAGGAGGGAGAGGTAGAGACATGTGGTGCTTGGGGCAGAGGATATAAGGTGTGTCCATCAGGGGTTCTTTTTGGTTTGGAAATGTGATTTTTTGATCTGGTAACCATCGGATGAGTATTTGAAATAGTTGGAATTGTGTCTGTGGGATTTGGAACTGGTATGGGAGGGAAAGCAGGGGTAGTACCTGTTGATGGTTGAGGTGCTGGCTCTGAAGTTGAAGAAGATGCTGGCAGATGGGAGTCAATGTGTGGCGATGGTGAATGTGCACGGGTATCTGCAGTCTGCAGATGTTAGTGATAGAGGAGATATAGTATTTGAAAATGGAACCACTGTACGTGGAATTTATGTCTGGACAGATATAAGGGTTTTGATCAGGACTTTTATATGGAAAATTGTTTTCATAAAAAAAAACATGACAGGATACATAAACTTTACTTGTTGCAAGATCAAGACATTTATAGCCATGATGGTCCAAGCTATAACCAATAAAAATACAGTTTTTAGATTTGAAATCGATTTTATGTTTGTTATATGGTCGAAGATAAGGCCAGCATGCAACCAAAAACTTTAAGGAAATGATAGTCAGGAGTATGACGATAAACAATTTCGTATGGAGATTTTTTTATTGAGAATAGGGGTAGGGAGACGATTGATAATATAAGTGGCCATGAGAAAGGCATCTTCCCAAAATTATTGTGGAAGTTTAGAATGTGAAAGCAATGAAAGACCGACTTCGATAATTTGTTTATGACGATGTTCAACTGCACCCATTTACTGATGGGTTTATGGACATGCTCTACGATGATGAATACCAATTTGAGTTAGAAGTGTAAACATGTGGCGATATTCGCCTCCCTAATCAGATTGAATGTTTTTTATTGTACTATTAAATTGTCATTCAACAGAAGTTTTAAAGAGCAGAAAGACTTTTTCAACATCAGATTTTAGTTTTAGAGGAAACAACCATATGAATTTAGTGCAATCATCTAAAAAACATAAATAATATCGAGCACCACTGTTTGACAAATGGGTGCTGGTCCTCAAACATCATTATGCACTATGTCTAAAGGATTAATAAATTTATGATTGTTGGTTGTGAAAGACAATTGACCGCTTCTAGCTAGTTGACAATCTGAACAAACTAGGTAAATGCAGAAATTGATTTTTGAAGAACTGGAAAGGATGCATGACCAAGTCTGTTGTGCCATATTTGGTAAGAAGCTCGTACAATAGTAAGTGCATGAGGAGGGAGTGTGTCTGACAGGCTGGAGAATGAATATAAACCATCTTTAAAGGTGTCACGATGAAGGATTTTCTCGGAGTAGTCCTTAATGGGAAAAGACGATCATGAAATTCAAAATACACAAGAATATCGTTGCAAAATTATTGAATAAAAATTAAATTTTTTTGAATTTTAGGGACCAAAAGCAATTGTTTTAGCACAAATGGTGTTTTTAAGGGAGTTAAAATAGAAGAACCAATTTGAGAAATATGCAAACTTGCACCATTGCCAACAAGGACTTGATCTGTAACAGTATAGTCTTCACTCCGTAGATTCAAATTGGCCATGTTATTGGTGAGATAATGTGTAGCACCTGTATCAGGATGCCAATCAGATACATAAACAGCATTGGTTGTAGCCATCAGAGCATGAAGATTATTGGATTTAGCAGCATTGTCACGATAGGTAACATCAAACTGATGATAGCATTTTTTTTGCAGAATGGCTAGGTTTATCACATACTTGGCATATCATAGTATCTCTATGAAATGTGTTCCTGCCATTGGATCCATTATAAAAGGAGACTTCTCTATAATTATGTCCTCTTCCTCTGTATTGATTTCGCCCTCTATAGGAATAAGGAGTGGGCTGACGAGTAGCAATGTGAACAGTGGGCTGGACAATGGGTGAATTATTGGGCAGCAGACGTGATTCAGTGGTGAGTAAGAGGGTATATACTTCTTCTAAGGTGACATGATTTGTGCAGGCTGTGATGGTAGTAACAAAGGAGTCATAATCATGGCCAAGACTTGATAGTAGATAGGAGATGATTTCATCACAGTAAAGAGCATGGTCGGCAACAGCAAGCTCGTCTATCATACTCTTGATCTGTATAAAAAAAAATCATGTGCTGATTGTGCACCTTTACGAGTGTTAACGAGTTCAGTGCGGAGTTGAATAACCCAAGCACGTGATTGAGAGGAGAAGGATTTGGCTAGAGCACGCCAGATTGCAGCAGAGGTGGTATGAGAAACCACTTGAATAAGGACGCTTTCTGATATTATAGAGAAAAGAATAGCAACTATGATGGCATCTTGTCGCTGCCAATGTTCATAAAGAGGGTTGAAGGTGACAGAGGAGGTTTCAGCCACGGAGACTTCTTTGGGTGGGATGGGAATGGTTCCATCAAGGTATCCAAAGAGACCTTGCCCACAGAAGAAAGGGATTAATTGAGCTTTCCAGACATGATAGTTGTCTTTTGAGAGTTTTGTAACATTTATGGCTGGAGGAGAAACAAGTGGAAGATTGTCATTGGTGGCAGCATCTGAGGTGTTTGTTGAAGAAGAAGCCATTTGTGTGACGTGAGTCAGTGGCTCTGATACCATGCAAGATAAAAGAATAAAAAGAGAGTTGTGTGGAAGAAGAATTACATAATCGTATTTGCTTGCATGATCAATACTGTTACATCATGGTCCTATATATATATTAGAATTCTTGATTCAAAAATGGTATAATTAAGGATGCAATGAATGATAAGATATACATTTAATTCCTAGAATATATGTTGCAGATATGATTACAATTATCTTCAGTATCAGTAATCTCTTGTGCAGATATTATCAGAGATCACGATTATCTTCAGTATTAGTGATCCCTGATCATGATAGTAATCCTTGATCATGATTATCTTCAGTATCGGTAATCTCTTGTGTAGATATGATATTATCTTCAGTATCAATAATCACTGATGATGATTATCTTCAGTATCAGTAATAATCTCTTGTGCAGATATGATTAGAGATCACGATTATCTTCAGTATCGGTGATCCCTGATCATAATAGTAATTCCTGATCATGATTATCTTCAGTATCAATATTATCTTCAGTAAATTTGATCATGATTATCCATGGTATCAATATTATCTTCAATAAATTTGATAATATCTTCAACAGATGTTAAACCAAATTTGAACTTAGATTTTTCTCTGACACTCCATCGATTATCTATTTGGTTAAGAAATTGTGAATCTCAAGTTTTTTACACAGTAAATGATTTTCATATCAATGCTGACTGCATTTTAAGCTGAACAAATATCAAAAGATAATGTTGAATGTTCGAATAGCAACTCTTTTGTTTCTATTTCTTTTCTTTTTTGGCACTTCTTTATGTAAAATCTTTAACTTTTCATGGTGGCCATCACCTAATAGGCTAGCATGAGTTTTTAATAAATCTTTCTATTATCATTAAAAAAAAATCATATTTCAGTAATCTTGTTTCATAATTGCAGTGATTCTTTATATGGAATGATGGGAGCTGCATTTGGACATAAAAGCTCCAATTTTGTCTTACTCTTAATCACTTAATTAACAGTTAGAATTAAGTATTTTTCTTATACTTGTATCTGCATGAAGAAAATAAAGTAATTCAACTGAAAACAAATAGATAAAAGCAGACAGTGACGTGAAAAACATCAAAAGAAAAAAGAAAAAAAAAAGGATGGTGCTGGGACCTCTTGGCATTTATCTCTTCGTTTCATGCACGGTCGATCACTTTAATCGACGAAAAAACCTGTGTGCTCGAAAGCCAGGGGAGGCTTAGCTCATCAGCAGCCAGAAACTTCTTGCATGCCCAGAAGAAGTTTCTGCCCTGCAAGAAATGTAGTCTATGCATGCTCTGCTAGCTATTATTCTTGATAAATCTTCCCTTCACAGCCATCCAAATTTAGTTTGCTAAGTTGATGGCTCTGTGAAAGGTCCATTCTTGATGAATTTGATGCGAATGTTAGTGCAGTCTGAGAAAGGTCCCAACTGGATAGATTCAGCTCCTTTCTCCGGCTCGGCACATATGCCTCCATGCTAAGGGAATTCCTCAAAATGCACTTTGGATATATAGGAGTTTGAAAATAAAAATAAAAAAGAAAAAGAAAAAAGCGTGCATGTGTAAGAAAGATTACATGCATGATGTCACTCCTATGATAAATGTGAAGCAACCGTACAAAGGACACGTCTCTCTCTATTTCCGTATGAAAGATTCTTTATAGATAACTATGGTGATTGAAAGTATTGCGGGAGTTGTTATTTTAAAATAATTTATATTTAAAAATATATTAAAATAATATTTTTTTATTTTAAAAAATTTATTTTTGATATTAATACATTAAAACAATTTAAAAATAAAAAAAATTTAAATCTTATCCAATCCCTGTTTACAACGCAATAGAAGAAAGTGGCATCGTGCAATTACTTTGGATACGGTGTAACGCTTGCATTTGTGTCATGCAACGATCAATTTGTGATTTTCGAAGCCGACCCAAATATCTAAGAGAACATTCTTCTTTTTCTTCAAAATCAAATCTTTTTCTCTTTGCTACGTGCCTGCCAACGCCAATCCACCCAACAACGCCCTCCCCAGAATTTTACCCTATATATACACATACGAGTCTCATGGAGTCAAGCACCTCGCAACAGCTTCCTAGCTCACACTGCTCTCTAGCTACATCATTTCTGACCACTGTTTCATTGGGCATTATTGTGCTCAGCTTTTTAACCTAATTTCCTGCTCGACACAGCTGATTTGGAAATGGAGAGGGTGACAAAGTTGGCATCGGAGAGGCCAGTGGTGATCTTTAGCAAGACCACATGCTGTATGTGCCACACCATCAAGACTCTCTTCTGTGACTTTGGGGTGAACCCGGCTGTCCATGAGCTTGACGAGATGCCCAGAGGAAGGGAAATCGAGCAAGCACTCACAAGGGCTGGATGCCCAACGTTGCCGGCCGTGTTCATCGGCGGTGAGATTGTTGGTGGCGCCAATGAGGTGATGAGTCTTCACCTTAGTCGTTCCTTAATCCCAATGCTCAAGCATGCCGGAGCATTATGGGTTTGACCCATCGGCTAATTACCTTCTTATCAGGCACTAACCCAATAAATGAGACGTGTTTTAGCTACTCTATACTATGTACTACGAGGAGATTATCAATAACACACACGCACACATGCCAGTAATAATATCACTCCATAAATTATAGCAGTGTCGGGTGTGGATGTATTCGGAGACAATGTAGTTAGTAGTAGATCAAAGTGAGAATCCGTATATTTGAATTATATGTATTAATAAATTAATAAATAAAAATAAATTATTTATGATATATATTAAAGTGAAAAGTAAAAAAGTTGAGAAATAAATATAGCTATCATCTCTTAAAATAAAACATGTACTTAATTATATTTAAAGATTTGTTTTTAACCGATTTCTTATTAAATCAAACAATAATTAAAATAGATACTTATACCTACAAAAACAATTAATTAAAATATAAAAGAGAAAAAATTTACGTGTAGTGTTGCACGAGATAACGCTTACAAATATTTAAAAAAAATATTATAATCTTGTTAGAAAAGCATTTAAAAACTAAACAATATCTGTAGAAAAATATAACGTTTTTTTTTTCTATTTCAATCAATATCAATTGAAATTAAAAACCCACAAGCATCAAACACATACACCTAATCAATCCCTTTAAATTAATTTAAAATCAAATTAGAGGGGAAAAGAAAGAAAATCCTAGAGCTGAAAAAAAAACTATGTAAGGATGTTGATGATTTGATCACAAGGATGCACACTCCCTTGTTATAATTAATTAATTATTAATTGCGATGATATATATCCATATATACTGCAGATGTAGCAGATTCAAAAGCATATTTTTATTGGAGTTTGGAATTCTCAAAGAGCTGGTGTTCCACTCCATGTCATCCTTGCAAAGGCCCCTTTTCTGGGGCTTTGTTGCAGGCATTTCCCATTGCTGGAAATTTACTGGAAGCTTAAACTATTTGTGTGATGTTACATTCTGCGACAAGACAACAACATGAACTTTTGTCTACGATTAACCTAAATCATATCAAACTTGGGTTACTTTAGTTAGCAATTGATATTTGCAATATTGCAGTGTCTTCTTTCTTCATTACACGACTGTCGACATGATTTACAGAACAGGAAAGGCCAAAAATGTCTGCTAGCTAAATGATCAAGCATTGCTGAAGCTTCCAAAATGTCAAGATCAAGAAGTAAAGCCCCTGCATTTCATACGCCGTCCAGATTGTGCTAAGTACCCTGATATTTTCTGTTTTTCATGAGCTAGGGAGGTTGTCCTCTTAGCTTCGTTATTTCTGTTAATAGTTCCAGAAGAGAAGAGGGCATCATGCGCATGACACCCTCGCCAACAGACCTGACCATCTTCAGGAGAAATTTGTTCTTCAACACATCAATCATGTCGGCATCGATTTCTAAAGAAAAAAAACACGACTGTGTCAAGGAAAAACAACGCAACATGTGGTCTGGGAACCAGAACTGGTAAGTCACGCTTTTTTGTTTCTCAGTACAGGAAATAGCTTCCACCCAGCTGAGCAAATGATTTGTCGTGGTTGTCTAGGCCAGCAAATCAAGCAATGGTGCTCTTCAAACCTTTGATTTTTTATTAAGAATAGCCACACGGTAAGAAGAATGTAGAGACAACAGACTAGTAAGAACCCAATGACAAATCACGAATTTATTTACAAAAAAAAATACAGCATGCAACTCATCTTGCATCCCTCGCACAGAAGAGCTATGCATAGGAACCATATCAGAAGAAATTCTCCAGCACCAGTCACAGAGCAAGTCCTATTTCCCGACATAAAATCACTATTTCCAAACTGAACCAGCTCAACCAATCAAATATCGCACTGAAGGGAAATTTACACGTTGAGTTTTTGGATTGTGAGTCAGTTCCTTCTGCCAAGATTGCCAATGAGATTCCCACTTCTCTTAGTTGTTGGAGGCCATTCAACATCCCTATCTGGCAAAGCATGCCCTTGGTATCGATCACCGTCAGATTCCACGCTAACTTGATCATCAACAACAGGTTTGAGTTCGCTAAAAAGAAGTCAAGAACAATTTAATTTTTGTTTTGACAAACAGATGAAAAAAAAACTAAGAGAAATAAAACGCGCAGTTTGTTTGATGTGCGCAATGCGTAGAGCTGCAAAGCATGCATGAATACCATATCTCTATTTATTCTAGCAAGGATTAAGGGTCTTTTTTGGTTTGGTCAAGAAAGCATGATAGGCCCTCATAAATGCACCTGCAAAATCTCAGCACAACAACACGCAGGCAGCAACTAACACTGAAACAATGCAATTCAGAATCCCAACCAAGTTGCAGGAGAATGAAAGCAGTGTTAAATGCAGACCAATTGCACAAAGGAAATGAAAAAACGATACATCTATAACTTCTAAGGGAATAAAAACTCAAGTGTGATGTAGTTACAAAACTGTATGCAAAGAAAACGTAGTAGCAACGCAGGGTCTAACACCTCCAAACAACAGACATTGATGAAAAAAATAAAAGCAAACTACGCACATGAAAAGGGGATTGCCTAACTGTGGCCCAGGCAAAAATCAACACTGAATAGCGAGCAAATTCAGAGTGAATGTCTGTAATTTTCAATTGCCTTCTGCTCACTGCCTAAATGACACTTGTAATTCCACCCACATCATGACTTCACTTGTGTTTGCACATAACGCAAAAGATTTCCATCAAGGATCTAACATCACATCTATAAAGAAAACAAATCAACTAATGATACCAATCTCATATGAAAATCAGGGGAAAGAATTAGATGATTGTGCAATTTCATCCTTTTTTGAATCATCAAAGCAGACAAAAAAAAAAGCATTAAATTTCAATAAAAGAATTCAAGGCGACAAACTTAAATGTTGAATGAAACCCCAACTAGAAGTAAATGAGTAAGCTGGGACAGAGAGAGATGGAAGCATAATAAATAAATAAAAGATGATACAAAATTATCCATAGCATCGTTATTATGCTCTCTTGAATTTGAAAAAACCCATAAAATTGCCAAGTTAGCATTAGATAACTTAATTGAAAAACATACAAATACTCGAAGTTCGGGGAAGAAAATAGCAAAGACATGACATGTAGAGCATCGCATCCCCATCTCAGGAGTGAGTGGGCAAAGAATTAGCCTTTGATGACCAAAAGAGAAAAAATCAGAAACAAAACTAAAGCATGTAAAAACTCTGGAAACCATTCACAACATCTCTTGATTCCATTCTAGCCTGGTCATGTCAAGGCACCAGTTGACAAATTAAACAAACATGAGAGGAACCCTAAAGGAAAAAACTCATCAACAAAGTAGATGACCCTCAAACACTCAAAACAACCTTTAATGATGAATTTAACACTAAATACTAAAATCACAGAGGAAAAAAAACCCCAATGGAGTTGTCCACAAACCAAAGCAACAACACTAATAAATGTAGAAATTGAAATATTCAGACAAGGAAAACAAAAGCAAGTATAAACAGTCCCAAACAAAACTTATATCATAAGAAGGCAAAAAAGGCACCTGGATGAGTGTGAAACCGAGAACAGGCAGGGATCCACAGCCTACACCAACTGCTCGATGCAAAAGCACAGCGAAAGGCATGCAAACCTAGCCTACAAAAATACACAAATAAGAGAAAGCAGAGGCTTAGTAGGAAACTGGAAGACGCAGAGCATAATGCAAATAAAAAAAATCCTTCTCGAGATAGCTATATCTGTTGAAATAATGTTTTAAGTTGCAGTTCATTTCATTGTTATTTTTCAGCTTTGAATTATTCTTTCTGTTTGTTATGCATATTCCTGTTTAATAGGACCACTCAGGTTAGCTTGATCTAATCTTATCTGTTTCCTTTTCTTTAGGAATTGTTGAGCTAGACTTCTGCAATTCTGTTATTCCTTGTAAGGCTATTTATAGCCAATTCCAGTTGATGAATAAAACATGTTTATCTTCTCTGAAATCAACATTTGGTATCAGAGCTTGCAATTAAAATTGTGAGAAGCAGCAGCTATCTACACAAGAGTTAGAGAGAAACACGAGAGACAGAGAGAAACACGAGAGACAGAGAGGAAAATGTCAATGGAGGGGAATTTTGTGCAGCCTTCAATCCCAAAGTTTAATGGTCATTATAATCACTGGTCCATGCTGATGGAAAACTTTCTTCGTTCAAAAGAGTACTGGACGTTGATAGAGAATGGAATACCTGCAGTAGCAGAAGGAGTCATGACAAAAGCTCAGAAGAAAACCATTGATGATCTGCGACTAAAAGATCTGAAAACAAAGAACTACCTTTTTTCAGGCCATTGATCGGTCTCTCTTGGAAACTATTCTCAAGAGAGACATGACAAGGGTTAAACGTGCTCAGTTGCAAGCACTGCGCAAAGAATGGGAGACACTATAGATGAAGACTGGTGAATCTGTAAACGAGTACTTTGCTCGTACTCTTACAATAGCCAACAAGAAAAGAATTCACGGGGAGAAGATGGATGATGTTGCTGTCATTGAGAAGATTCCGCGCTCTATGACTACAAAATTTGATTATGTAGTCTGTGCAATTGAGGAGTCCAATGATATGGAAACAATGTTCATTGATGGACTGCAGAGCAGTCTCTTAGTTCATGAACAACGTATGAATTATCATACGATTAATGAAGAACAGGCCTTGAAGGTGACTTATGGTGACACTACAAGTGGAAGAGGAAGGGGCCGAGGAGTTTTTCGAGGAAGAGGAAGAGGGCGCAACAGCAGATAATTTTTTGATAAGTCAAATGTGGAGTGCTATTACTGCCATGAATTTAGACATTTCCAGTTTGATTGTCCAAAGAGGGAGCTCAGGGCAAATTTTGCAGATGCCAGTGAAGAAATGTTGCTGATGGCATATACAGATGACATAAAAATCAGTTCACATGAGGACTGGTTTTTAGACTCAGGATGCAGTAACCACATGTGTGGAACGAAGGAGCTTTTCTGCGTTCTTCATGAACATTTCAGAGAGACAGTGAAGCTTGGAAATGGCTCAAGCTTAACAGTCATGGGGAAAGGGAATGTAAGGGTTCGGTTCAATGACAAGACTCAAGTTATCACTGGTGTTTTCTTTGTGCCTAGTCTAAAGAGCAATCTGCTGAGTATTGGTCAGCTCCAAGAGAAGGGTCTTGCAATTCTAATTCAAAATGGGAAATGTAAGATTTATCACCCTACTCGAGGATTGATCATTGAGACCATAATGTCATCAAATAGAATGTTCATTCTACTTGCTCAATGTCAAACAAATGAGCAAACTTGCTGCAATGCAATGACTGAAGAATCAGCTAGGGTGTGGCATCACAGATATGGTCATCTGCATTACAATGGATTGAAAACCCTTCAGAAGAAAAATATGGTGCATGGATTGCCTCAAATCCAAGAGCCTGCGAAGCTGTGTGAAGAGTGTATGCTAGGGAAGCAGCCAAGGGATCCCTTTCCAAATTACAGCACTTGGAGAGCAACAAAAGTGCTTCAACTGGTGCATGCAGATATCTCTGACCAATCACCCATCTCAACCGAACAAAAGGTATTTCCTCGTTTATTGATGACTTTGAAAATATGGGTCCATTTCTTAACCGAGAAATCGAAGCATTCAATGTCTTTAGAGTTTTAAGAATTTTGGGAAGGAATCAGGGACCTATTTGGGTGGATTAAGGACCGATCGTGGTGGTGAGTTCAACTCTAATGAATTCAAAAATTTTTGTGTTGAACATGGAATACGAAGGCAATTAACAGCAGCATTCACACCACAACAAAATGGTGTGGCCGAAAGAAAGAATCGAACCATTATGAATATGGTTCAGCATGTTAACCGAGAAAAACTTCCAAAAATTTTCCGCCCGAAGGTGTTAATTGGTCAGTTCATGTACTGAATCGTAGTCCCACGTTTGCTGTGAAAAATATCACCCTAGAAGAAGCATGGAGTACAATCAAGCCTCAGTCTCATATTTCAGGATTTTTGGATGTATTGCATATGTCCATATTCCTGACAATAATATAACAAATCTTTACAATAAAAGCTTAAAGTTTGTTTTACTTTGTGTTATTTAAGAAGCAAATGCCTACCGATTGTGTGATCCAATCTTCAAAAAGATTATCATCACCGAGATGTGAAGTTTGAAGAAGAAGGAACTCGGATTGGAATCAAACTCATGCAGATACCACCTGGCCGATCTCGGCTGGGTGACAACAATCCAGATAACATGGGTGCAGCAACAAGGAGAAGCAGTGAAGATGATGAAACTGATAATGCAATCGATAGCATGGGCCCAACGAAATTAGTGGTAGATGGATCTGTGCATCAATGAAGATGTCACGCCATATCGCCTCGAGGGGGACCCGTCTGCGATCCAACAGGCGGACTAAGAAGATCACCGGATGGATGCAGGGATTATGAATGTGGGGATGGCTTGTCCAAGAAGAAGATGATTATGCTTTTTGGCTTTCTTGCGTCCATAAGTGATCCTTTGAGCTACAATGAGCAATGAAAAGTGAAAAGTGGCGAAAGCCATGGAAGTAGAAATTGAGGCAATTGAGAAGAACAACACTTGGCAGCTCACTATGCTACCAAAAGAAGGAAAATTGGTGGGAGTGAAATGGATCTTTAAGACAAAACTTAAAGAAAATGGTGAGGTTGACAAGCATAAAGCTCGTCTCGTAGCAAAGGGATACACGACACGCAACAACATGGCATAGATTACGAAGAGTCTTTGCCCTAGCTCGTCTAGACACAATTCGGTTGATCATATCACTTGCAGCTCAGAAAGAGTAGGTTATCTATCAGCTGGATGTCAAGTCAGCCTTTCTACATGGTAAGTTAAATGAAGAAGTCTATATTGAGCAACCTCCTGGCTTTGTGACAAAGGGAAGAATGATGGTATACAAGCTAAAGAAAGCATTGTATGGACTTACCCCCGCACCCCTGGTTAGTCAAATTGAATCGTATTTCACAACTCAAGGTTTCAAGAAATGTCCCTATGAACATACATTGTTCATCAAAACAGGAGGTGAAGGTAAACTTCTAGTTGTGTGCCTTTATATTGATGATTTATTATACATTGGAAATGATGACAGTATGTTTGCTGAATTTAAACAATCCATGATGAGTGAGTTTGAAATGACTGATTTGGGAAGGATGCACTATTTTTTGGGAATTGAGGTTCAGCAAAATTCGACTGGTATCTTTATTAGGCAGCAGAAATACGCACAGCAGGTATTGGAGAAGTTTAAGATGAATGAATGCAACTCTGTTACTAATCCTATTGTCCCAGGAACAAAGCTGTGCAAGGATCATGGTGGAACTAAAATAGACAGTACACTATACAAACAAATCGTGGGTAGCTTGATGTATTTAACTCACACACGCCCCGATATTATGTTTGTAGTATGTCTACTCAGCAGATATATGGAATGTCCCACTGAACTACACTTAATGGCTGCTAAGAGGGTATTTAGATACTTAAAAGGAACCATCAATTTCGGGGTGCTCTACAGGAAAGGAGGATCTGAAAGTCTTAGTGCATACTCAGATAGTGACTACGCTGGTGATGTTGAAGATCGTAAAAGTACCTCAGGCTATGTATTTATGCTCAGTTCAGGAGCAATTTCATGGTCATCGAAAAAACAACCCATAGTGACACTTTTCACTACTGAAGCTGAGTTTATCTCAACAACATCATGTGCGTGCCAGGCCATATGGCTGCGAAGAATTCTGCAACAATTGGGACAAAATCAAGAGGAATCTACAACAATCCACTGTGACAATAGCTCGGCCATTAAGCTCTGCAAAAATCCAGTACTACACGGACACAGCAAACATATTGATGTTCGTTTTCATTTCATTCGAGAGCTCACCAACATGGGGGTCGTGGAAGTAATACACTGCAACACTCAGAATCAGATTGCAGACATAATGACAAAACCATTGAAAAATGATGCTTTTGTGAAGCTGCGTGGTTTAATGGGAATCTGCTCTATGCCCAGTATAAACTGATGCAACTGCATGCAGTTTAAAGGAGGATGTTGAAATAATGTTTTAAGTTGCAGTTCATTTCATTGTTATTTTTTTTGAATTATTCTTTCTGTTTGTTATGCATATTCCTGTTTAATAGGACCACTCAGCTTAGCTTGATCTGGTCTTATCTGTTTCCTTTTCTTTAGGAATTGTTGAGCTAGACTTCTGCAATTCTGTTATTCCTTGTAAGGCTATTTATAGCCAATTCCAGTTGATGAATAAAACATGTTTTCTTTCGACTTATCTTCTCTGAAATCAACAATATCATGATAGGGCAAGTGGAAAACAGAAGGAAAGAAGTGCGCTGCAAGTATCGAGAGCTTTCTTTTGCAACGACTCAATTCTCACTCTCCTCTCATCCTCAAGTTTCTCAAAACCAGATCCCCGCTCCATCCGATCGTCACCGCCTGAAAACCCATCGAAACCTGTCACTGAAATAACACCCAAACATTAACAGAAAAAGAGAAAAGACTTTCCATTTCAAAATCCACAGCATCAGTTTCGCATCCTGTATGGCAATGCAAAACAATAAACTGTAACTCAAAAAAAAAAAATTCTTTGTTTAGAAAATTAGACAATTTATAATTGTCACATGTTTTTTACCTATAAAACACCAAGATACATAAAAAAAATAAAATTAAAACAATCATAATTTCTCATACAAAACTTTAATCATGCATGGTTGAATTTGAAAACCATGAAGAATAAAGTGAAAATTTTAGACTCAAATTAATTCACAGACTAACTAACAGTAAGCTTAAACTATACAAAACTTTAAAAATATGATTTAAGTTTTATTTGAAAATAAACAAATATATTTAAACTATTTTCATCTAATTTACAAGCCTCCAAAACCATCAAAGCTTCAATCACGCTTATATAATTTATTAAGATATTTTGTAATTATTTTATGGAAATTTTTATTATTAAACCATTTGAATATCTATACATATTAAAATCAGCCGCTTTCATGTTATAATCATGACGCATATCAGTTATCATATTTATTTAGAGACTAATTTGAAAAATACCCTAATTTATTGAGTTACGTGTTAATTTGTAGGTACTCGATGAATCATTTTAGCCAATCAATATTGTTTTTTTGTTTTATTAAAAAAACCATTTGAGTTAGTAGGATCGAGTTCGTCGAGTCAATAAGATTATTAAAAACTACCTGAATCAATTAGATTTTACCAACAATAATTTTTCAGTTCAATCTTGAAACTTGATCCAAATTAAATTCAAGTTTTCTAGTTCAATTCTTCAAATTAAATTGGATTTAATAACTATAGTATAGATACAAGCAATTCAAACATTAAAAATACCTTTTTATTATGGAATTAAAAAATAAAAATCAAATCTTTATACATTCACATATCCAATCTCAATCAATTCTCCAAACCATAACCAGATAATACTTTGTTTAGAAAAAGAAAAAACTGTAACCCAATCATTAACAGAAAAAGAAAAAAGACTTTCCATGTCAAAATCCAGTTTTGAGTATCTATTATTCTATTATTATTTAATATTCAATAAAAATAAAATAATAGTATATATTTTTGTGTGTGTTTACATACCTATCCTGGGTTAGTTTTGGATGGAGTTTAATAATATATATATATATATCCAATCCATTAGCTTTCAAGTAAAATAACTATAAAAATAACTTATATATTCATGTGTCAAGTTGGTATCTATTATGATTGAATTACATTAGAGTGTGAACCCACATTATATCGCAGGACAATTTTGTTTTGAAAGAAGTAAGAAAAACCCGATACTCAGGTCATTAACTTTCCAATAAAATCAGTTAATTTAATAATCTAATTTAAATTGAAAGCAACAATAGAAAACAAACCGTAAAAAACACTTGTCAGTAATAAATAAAATAAATTAGTCATCACTATCATACCTCTAAGGATAAGAAAAAAAAAATATTATTGGAGACTCACCACCACTCAACTGTGGATATCACCCACAACCAAAAGAGCTTGCTGAATTAGTATAAACTCAGTAGCAAAAGGATGTAAAATGACATCAAAAGAAGTTGCATGGTTTGCTAGAGCAATGCCAAGTAAAAGTAAAATGAACAAAACTCAATTAAGTGAGTATCTATCTATATTCAATCAATTAATTTTATTTTATTAAAAAAATTATTTTGAGAAAATATATCTAAAAATGAATAAAATATAAAAAAATCCTAGATAACCCAACCAAATTAAAAAAATAAAACAAACAAAGGATTTAAAAAGCATATAACAAAAAAAAATTAATGAGCTTAATTTCTAATAAAATAAAAATCAAAGGATAAAATCTAAAATAAAATTAGCTTAAAAGAACAATAAAAAAAAAGTAAAGCCTGTCAAATATCCTTAAACTGAGTTAATTTTTCAAATTTGAATATGTGAAATTCTAAAATTGGGTTAACCAAGAATCTCAAATCCAAATCAAATCAATGTTGAAAGATAAAATTGAGTGTAAAAAAAATCAAACTAAAAAATTTAGCAAAGTAAAAAAAAAACAATCAAAAGAATAAGGAGAAAAATTTAATAGGAAAAAAAATGATCAGCGGTGAAATCGCCAAAACAAATAACACTATAAAAATTATCTCAGATGATATAAATATCAATTAAAAAAAATGAAGAATAAATAAGACAAAATTTAAAAATCAAATGAGGAAGAAATTGAAACAAATTTCAATTTCTTAAGTTATTTCAAATAAAAAAAATATTAATAAAAAAAATCAAGGACTAAATAAAAAAATAAGTAAAAAAAATAAATCAAATGAGGATGAAATTGAAGTAAATCTCGATTTTCATAAGTTATTTGAAGTAAAAAAAACATCAACCAAAAGATCAAGGATAAAATCAAAAATAAAGAAAAGCTAATGGGCTAATTTGAAAAATTACAAGGTAAGGCGCAAAAATCGAGGGAGAGAGAGCACAAAATATGTTCACTAAAGCTAAAATGGAGCTCCGTTTTCTACACACGACACCTCAATATAAAAAAAATATTGAGATGAATCTAACGATGTCATGTAATAATATTTTTAATTATTAAAATTAACTGCACACACCGTTTAAAAATAACTGAGCAATTAACGCGTGCCAACATACACTATCATTTTTGTAATCTCTTTAATTTATTAAAAGACAAAACTAGATGTCATTTTATCAAATAACAACAAAAAAATCAATAGTATAATAATAAACATACCCCTAAATTTAAAGCATTAAAAACTAAAAGTCAAGAACAATGAAGTATTTTTACCGTGTAAATATAAATAATAAGACAAACACCTCTTCCAGTCAGCCAAAGTATTTTGGTTTCCGAGGCTAGATTAATAACTTTATTATGCATTTTATAAGTAAAAATATAAATTTACTTTTAAATAACATCAAACAATACATTAATTTTAAGGATATTTATAATAATTTACAGTATAATTTTAAATGAAAATATTCATCTACCCCAAGTCAATTTAAAATATTAAAATGCTCAAAGACAACGACGCCACAATTTTGTTTTCATGTAAAAAAATAGAAAATTAATTGATTCCACCCACCGTGCATTGTGCCTCAGGAACAGTGAATTCCTCAAGTCTTTTAAATTTATTTATAATTTATAATTTATAATTACGATGACTCCAGTCCAGTGAGGTCAATCTCTCCACTAGACAGAGCTCACATCAATCACTACATTTACATCATCCACTGCCCTCAATCATTTCTCACCCTTGTTTTTTTGTACCCTCCATCACTGTAGTCCTGGTTTCCTTTTCTTGTCTCATCTTTCGCTCTCTACTTTCTTTTTCTCTAGCAACCAAACACAACTTAACTTGTTCTGTTGTGTCTTGACAGGTTAGTTTCTAACTACTAGAAAGTCTTTTTGTTTCTTTCTTCTGTTCTTTAGTGGATTCTACTTCCACAACTTATCTTGGCTACTATGTATGTGTTTTTGCCTTTTGTCGCTGTTTGAGGTTATTTCGGGGTTCATTGATGCTAATTTAGCTGCATTCTTGATTCTTTGAATCTTTTTTTTCCCTTTTATTCTTTAGGGCCTTTTAAGCTGTTGAAGTAGACTACTGAAAGGTCTAGTTTTTTTAGCAAAAATGTTTGGTTTCTCTAAAAGACGCACAAAACTTGGCAGGTGGGTTCTTTTTATTTTAGCTCTTTTATTATTTCCCTTTTTTTTTTGTCCTTTTAATTTGAAATTTGTAGGAAACAATGGATCTCAATTGGGATTTTAAGTTTCGCTATTTTTTTTTTCTAAATTTAGATGCCATTGATTTGTTGTTACTTTCAGGGTCAAGAAGGTGCAACTCTCTGATTCTACACCAGGGATTAGAAGTCCTATTAGACCCCCAAAGCGAATTATTAGTAGTAATAATGCCAATGTAAGCTGCTTAACTTGTGTTTTTGTGGATTGGGATTAATGGGATTTTGTGCATTGTGGTCAGAAGTTCAAAATTCTTTGTGTAGAGTGAAGGTGTTGCACTTACAACTAATAATTCTGACGAGCTTGATTACAATTGCTCCTCTTCTGCTCCGCTGGATATCAGTGCCTCTACATCAGGGAATGCTGAGAACTGGATGGTGTTGTCGATTTCTGGGGACGAACCTACTCCTCGTTTCAACGTAATGTTGTTTAATGATTTTTTCCCCTTATATTTGAAATGTTTCATAGAGTGCATTGATAATTTTCTTCATTGTGTGTGTTCTGTTGTAAGTTGGAACTCTTTTTTTTCTTCTTCTTGTATAGCATGCAGCAACCGTCATTGGGAACAAGATGATAGTGGTTGGTGGAGACTCTGGAAGTGGATTGTTAGATGATGTACAGGTAGAGAGAATGTTTTCTAGCAACGAGAATGCCATTGGTTTTTATTTGTTTTAAATGAGTCTGAGTTTCTTGAATAAATGGGACACATGTTTACATTCCAACAAAATGGTGTCAGCAGGCAATATAGACCATGATCATTCAAATATTTCTTTTGTGATTTTATTTTTTTTATTTTAAGGAAGTTGCAAACTTTAGTGTGGAAGCTGATATGAATCTTTGGTTTCTCTCTTCAGGTGCTGAAATTTGACCAATTCACCTGGACTACAATTTCATCAAAGCTTTACTTGTCACCCAGCAGTTTGCCATTGAAGATCCCTGCATGCAGAGGCCACTGTCTGGTATTGTCATCTAGCACTCTTCAACCGTGTTTGTTGTGCTTTGCATCCTTTGATGTTGAACCAGACTGTTTCTTTATATTACTTGGCATAGGATGGTTTTTCCAGTTTAAGATGTTTGATGCCTCAATCGGGATGCAAATTATTTTTGTAAGCAATGGAAATAATTTTTACACAGAATGAATGTGTGTGTTCACTACAGTTAGGTGTAAACTCATTGGTGTCCAGCAAAGAAAGTTCAAGTGATGGTATGTTCTCCGAGTCTAGAAGATTGATCCATAAGACAATAACTCAAGTCCTACTGAGTGGATGAAACAAACAAACCTATTTCTCCAAGCTTTCCATTATGATATATTTATTTAAAGTTTTAATATAGAGAATGACAGTTTCATTGAGAGACATTGAAACCAAAAGTTATTATCTCCTCTTCCTTGTGCCTATATTACTTGAGCTTCATGTATCATGTGTTGGCTTTTCTCCATAATAAAGAACTGCCAGTAGCTGCTTATGCCTTTCTGTAGCGTTATGCACAAGTTTTCCATCTTGTGGAGCTTCAAAAGCTACTAGTGTCTGAAGTTTCTTTCTGCTCTTGGTCTGCCATAGGTTTCTTGGGGGAAGAAGGCACTTCTTATTGGAGGAAAAACTGATCCTGCTAGTGACCGAATTTCTGGTTGGATCTCTATGTTCACCACACCCATGTTGTCATTACTTGGATTTCTTGCATAGTCTGGAATTACTCTAATGTCTTTCTTGCTTTTTCAGTGTGGGCATTTCACACAGAAACAGAGTGTTGGTCAATCATTGAAGCAAAGGGAGACATTCCGGTACCCTAACACATTTTATATTCATACCCCCCCTCCCCCTCCCTTCTTTTTTTTGTTAAATTCATTACAAGTCCTAATATCCCCTCATTTATTTATTCAATCTATCTATCTGACGTTGCAGTTTGTTGAAATATCTGAACCTAAATGAGAAGCAAGTGGAACTCTACACAAGCTGGCATATGCTTCCTAACAAAAAATTATGTTTTCATTTTGCAGATTGCCCGCTATGGTCATACAGTGGTCCGAGCAAGCTCTGTTTTGATTTTATTTGGGGGTGAAGATGCTAAAAGGAAGAAATTAAATGATCTGCACATGTTTGATCTCAAGTCTTTCACTTGGCTTCCTCTGCATTGCACGTGAGTTGGTTTTGGTGCTCTCTACACCAATCTATACACAATAATGGTATACATTAAGGTTTCAATAGGCATTGTTTTGTCTGTACAGAGGAACCGGACCGTCTCCAAGAACCAACCATGTAGCAGCTCTTTATGATGATAAAATTCTACTTATATTTGGAGGAACATCCAAGTCCCGGACTCTGAATGACTTGTATTCACTTGATTTTGAAACGGTTTGTAAATTCATTCTTTGTTCCATCATGTTGATTATTGCAAACTAATAATATAGATTTCATATTACATTTTGATATGTAAAATCTTTTTTCTCAGATGGTATGGTCGAGAACAAAGATACGAGGCTTCCATCCATCACCTAGGGCTGGGTGCTGTGGAGTTTTATGTGGAACTAAATGGTACATAGCGGGGGGAGGAACTAGGAAAAAACGTATGCCTCATAGCTAAAAAGCAAACGCTCCTGTCATCTGACTTGTTTCTGATAATTTGCAACGTTATATGCTTCTGTCATGTATGTTAGAGTTGCAGGCATAATATCTAATGTTCTCGTGATTGTGAAACTTCAAAGGGAGAAACATGTTTTATTCATCCATACTGGAGTTCTTGGTTGGGTTAATAGTGATTGGGGTCTGTTACAGGATAAAATAGCCTTTATGCCATGTGTTCTGTAACTGTTGCTCACGGTATTAGAATTTGATGTATCTTACTGCATTGGATTTTGGCGTTTCTTCTGTAAGTTGAATTGGAGTTTAACTCATTAGCATGTTTGCATTGTTAAATGCTTTCTCAGTGTATCGCTTAACAAAAACGTTGAAGTAGTTTTCATTGGTATTCTGTACATGCTGCTGAATCCTGTTTCTTTATTATATCTACAGGGCACTCAGAAACTTTGATTTTTGATATCTTGAAAGTGGAGTGGTCAGTGGCATTTCCATCACCCTCATCTTCTATTACTACCAACAAGGTGAGCCATGTAGATTGTACTTTTGTATAAATGGTATATGTCTGGTTAACAGAGTGGATTCTTAATAAATAAGACCAACCCTTGAACTTTTATTTGTTGGTGAAGAACCCACATGGACGTGGATTCGATGCTCCTCTGCAAATTGAGGGGGTGGACTACAGAATCTAACTATAAGAATAACAATTGCTAACCATGCAGAACAATATGTCAAATTTTGTTTTGAACAATCTGTGCTAAATGTGCTAAATATGCATCTACAATTGCCTTGTCTTGTTTGAAAATGTTCCAAGCATGTATTCAGCAGCATCAACCAAATGGATGCTATGTATGCTGCATACATCTCCCATTATTTTTTTGTGAATAAATTCATATCATTTATTCCCTTGAAGCTAGAAAAAGAAAAAGGTAAACATGAGCAACAAATGATGCACGCAAGGAATAATGATGCAGACTCAAAACTCAAGGTTAACTTGTGCATGTGAAACAATTCCAAACAAGCTTAGGTGGGATCTCTGAGTTTATCATCACATTAATATTAGGTGTATTTTCTAAATTTTATTATCATTCATGGATGTGTTTTAAAAATTTATTTTCACTATTAATTCTTTAATGTTGGCAAAAAAAAAAAATATCTTCATCCTGAGTCATTACAGAGAATGCTGTAACCCAAGATTCAGAACCTCATGTTCATATTGCTTCAAAATATAGGGGATTAAAGACACTCTTTTGGCATGGCTTCAAGTGTTTTAAATATCACATGCTTTGTTGTTTTCAATATCCTTTCAAGATTGTAGCGTGAGGCTGTACTTTCTTTGCATTTTTTTTTCATCATAGGTTCTTTCTAAGTTGTTATTTCTCTCTCAGGGATTTAGCCTGGTACTTGTGCAGCACAAGGAAAAGGATTTCCTTGTTGCTTTTGGTGGAAGCAAAAAGGAGCCATCAAATCAGGTTCGAGACTGGAATGTCATATTTTCTATGGCATCATTTCTGCTTTTGATGTTGGCTGGAGATTGTAGTCAATTCTGCAAAACTAGTAACTTTGCCTTGTGTTTTATTACAGGTTGAAGTGATGGGCATCGAGAAGAATGAATCATCAATGGGTCGTCATTCTGCTCCTAGTGAAGGCCCTAGACATTTGCTGTTTGAAAAGTGCTCATCATCTACAGTGTTGGCTGATCAACTTGGTACCGGCTCTTCTCAGCGTTCAGTTGGTTCAATTACAAGACAAAATTTGGTATCTGCAATTGAACAGCATGGTTCTGGTAGGAAATCTTTGTCAGAGTCCTTGCTTGTTGATCCAAATTCTGCTTCCGGAAATGTCTCTCGTCACAAGGACTTTCACCACAAGGAAGAAAACACCACGGCTGCTAAGACAGCAAAGGACCTAGATGGAAATTTTGCATCACTTGTAAGCTGATAATTCTCACCAATTAGCTGGTCTTTGCTATATTTTTTAACCTTAACTATTTATGAATTCAAACAGCTGTGCTAAGGTCAGTTTTGGATGTTCTTTGTTCTTGACGACAATTAAATTGTCTTGGTTGTTTTCAAATTGAAAAATCAAGAGATTGCTGTTAGACAGTGGAAGGGTATAAATATCTTGGTCAAATCACAAGCATTGTGCTTATTGTCTGAGAGAATAAAAATACTGTAAAACTGTTTTCATTCCTTTTTTCTGTGATATTGTCCTAGATTAAGATTGCAAGAGATGCTTATATTTTCCATTATCACAAGCATTGTGCTTATTTCAGGCTACTGAACTCCAAAGAAATCATTCTGATGTATCAGTCCAGCCTAACAATCCATTTGGTAAAATTAATGCTGAGGAGATGTCTTGTGTATTTCAAATGGAAACTTCTAACTCTCACAACCAAGGAACTGGAAACCTTTCAATTGATAATGAGGATTTACTATTACCAGAGAGTGATTGTACAACAGGAGGGGCTCGTGCAAGTATATATCGATTGTATGAAACAAAAATAGCTGCTCTAACAAGAAAGAACGGAGTACTTGAAGGACAACTGGCAGCTGCATTTATAGGTCAAGAAGCAGCAGAGAAAAATGCATCCTCTGCCCTGAAGAGCAGACGGGAAATGGAGAAAAAGTTGGTAGACACAGTGAGGGAGATGGAGTTGATGAAAGAAAAGCTGGCTTGTGTAGAGCTAGCTCAAGAAGAGGCCAACAGCTTATCAAATATTGTCCATTCGGACAATCTAAGGCTTGAGCATGATGTGGCTTTCCTGAAGGCTGTTTTGGATGATACTCAGAAGGTACTTGTGATAGTCTTGTCGAAGGCCATGTCATGATGATTGGTTTTTTTCAGTCATTTTTACTGATTGGCTATTTGTTGCAGGAGTTGCATTCGACTAGGGGAGTCCTTTCTGGGGAAAGAGCAAGAGCATTCCAACTACAGGTACCAATTCTAAACTAAATTCTAGGTTTTTTGTGGGAGAGGTGAATGGAACGATGAAAGATTCTTCCTGATAGATGCTTCCCACTTGTGTGATTCACTATCTCGCTATTTTGAACAGCTCTTCTTTGTCTTTATTGGTTAATAAGTGCATCAACCACCCAACAAATATAGCAAAACTTTTTAAGGTATTCTCTTAGTTGAGTTGTCCAGTCTAGCACTGATGCCCATGTCTGAGCACTCTAGAGAGAATACACGAGGTCTCCTTTCCGCTTTCCCCTGGGGATAAATTGCCACAGCTGCATAAAAAAATTCCAGGTTACCAGCTTCTTTTTTGAGTGAATGATAGAGTTCCAGCTATATACCTGGTAATACATGTGATTCTTCATATTTCAGATCAAATCTTTGATGTTTAGCCTTTGAAACATCACTAAATTCCTGGATGACACACCATTCATTCCTGGTGTTGATGGTGTTGTGTAATTTGAATCTACCACCACCTGCGACAGGCCTTTTTAAATGAAACTATTTCTGCTTTAAGATCTTCCGCTTTTAATTTATCTCTCTATACTGGGTGTATCATGCTGCCATGCAGATTGAAGTTTTTCATCTCAAACAAAGATTGCAATCTATGGAAAACCGAACGCCTACACCAAGAAAGCCATTCCATGTGCACTGAGGAGAAAGATTGTGTGCAAGGCAGAGGGCATACCATCTAAGAAGATAACTGCCACTGAGCTGATCAATGGTCTTCTATACTAGCCTGTGTGCAGCTGTGCATGGGATGGAGAATCATATTGTTGCAATATCACCTTGTAAATATATGAGACAAAGGTTACATCCATACCTGTTCAGTTGCCTGCTATTTCTTGCCCTTAAAAAATTCTGGAGAAATACAAGCTAGTGTCCAGGATATTTGTGTTCGAACTCTTTAAGAGGCGGAGGCGGTTGCTATTTCAAATCTTCTTGCTTTGGGTCTAGGAAAATAACTTGAACCAACAAAAGATGGTTCATTTGATGAGGTTATGTCTTTGATTTCGCCCCCCTGAAAAATGATCTAGGAAAAGAAATTGTATCTTTTTAAATCAGAACTACAATGCCGGCTTTAGCAGATCAGTGCTGTATCTCTATAGATAAACCTGGTAAAATGTTCAATTACGTTTCTAATTTACTACACGATTTCTGTTCTTTATAAATCCAAACAAAAAGCCACTACTAAACATTGAGGCACTCTCACCATCTGCGTAGAGGAGTTCCAACACCTTCAGGGCTATTCTCATGCATAAGCTTGTAGCTCCAGACACCTGCATCCCCTTCTAAGAGGACTCAGGTTCGAGAGTAGCCCAGAGAGAAAATGTCAACTCAATGCTTATCTCCTCTGAACAATTTGTAGATTGCCATCTACGGAAGCTTTTTAACTGCAGCATTAAAAAAGCTGATTAAATAAAAATTACAGGTCAAAGTCTTTTAATCAGATACAAAAACAGCATCAAAAGAAACCATAACATGATAGAAGAAAGTTACCCAAACAAGCTGACTTACGGCAGCAACCTTATCACCAGCAGCATTGATGTCTCCAATCATCACACATCCCCGCCAAGGGTTTACATCAGGCTCATGATGACTGCATCAGCCTCATGTCTCATTCCTTGACTGCCATTTCAACATAATGCCATTAAAAGATCCATAAATATCCAGAAAACGAAAGAACACAACCCTTCAGTTTCCGTGAATCTAGAAAACAATTGATTGATTAACACGGAAAAAGATAATGAAACACCAAGAAACCAACTGTCAGATTCGTCGCCTTGTAGGGCAACCGACCACACCACCAATCCCAGCACAGTTAATACAATAACATCACTACCTAATCCAAATCATTGAACCTAGAATGAAAGAACGATGAAATTTAAGACACGACCTGTAACACAAGAGGATCCAAACCCAGTAAGTAAATGAACAAGGTAATCCCATCATTTCCCATGCAGAAATAAAGGGTTTCCTTCTTCCTTTTAATTTTTTTCATCCACAAGACCGACACTGCAGACCACGATCAGTTGTTGCATAGTCAGAGATTAACATAGTAGCTAGCAAACATGAGTCACATTACTAAATTGCCAAATACAAAATAATTTAGGGTGTGCTGACATGTCCAAACAACTTCTGGGGGACGATTATAAGGGCGAGCTACCAAAAGTATTTTCTAGCATCAACTTACGTAAACTCAGGGCCAGAAAATAAGACGTGTATACATTGAAAATTAAGTGTCGTATGGCCCTGGAATCAAAACTTTCCCCATTCTAGATTACAATTGAAACTTTGACATACAATCGACATATTGAACAAAATCTCATTCCTACACCATCACGCAAAAGCGCCCTGCAAAAGTGCCTCAATTTCCAGTTCTCTTTGACTTGAATTCTCTTATTGCTGAAATTACCTCAGCAGCGTGGCAATTTTTCCTGCAGTCCACACTGGTCATGGCATTCTCTCAGCCAACATTCTTGGTGGAAATAATTTCCTGATCTCATATAAATTTACAAGATCTTCTTTGGCTTTGCTTTTATAAAAGATCAGTCTCTTCCTGGTCCCCATCTGCATCTTCTATCTCATTTTCTTCATCTTCTTCAGGTGCATCCGGATCCACCCCCTACAGCAAGAACCAATTAGTCACTAAATAGGGATTACACCCAAAACATCCCAGACCCCCAACCCCACTCCAAGTCAGTTGTCCAAGTATATTTTTTCCTAGTAAAAGATACTAGTTATAGACAGTGCAGAAACCGAAAATAAAAAATGTTGCTGAAATAATAAGTTGCAAACCTTCATCTGTTTTTCCAAGCGCTCTAGCCCTTTTTTTGCAGCTTCATTCTGTGGGTTTATCCTGCAACCACAGTATTAAATTGTGGGCATTAACAGCAAGGCGATGCGATGCTTTCTTGGCAATCAACAATAAAAGCATGCAAACATTCAGGTAAAAAATCTCAGATTCTAGATTAAAGAACTCAGAGCACATATTTAATATTCTACCTTAATGCAGACTGATAATGTGACATAGCCTCTTGCAGCATATTAGTGGCAGCAAATACTTGAGCCAACTTGACATGAAGAGAGTCATCTGCCCAATCTTTGAGATATCGCTCTAGCAGAGACACAGCATCTCCATTTCGACCCTCAATGACATGAAGCTCAGCCAAAGCTAATGCCGCACCAAGGTAACCAGGTTCCAGCCTCAGTGCTGACTCGTAGAACTTTTTTGCCTGTTGAATTTGACATTAGATTGACTTTAACTATAAATTTAGAAACGATCACTCATGAGCTGATGAAATGTGATCCTTTAACCAAAAGAAAATGAGAGTTAAATTGATCTGTTACGACTTTACTACCTTCTCTCTTCCACCAGAGTTACTAGCATGTACATCCCCTACTAATTTTAGAGCCTTTGCAGACTGCGGCATGGCTTTCATTGCTTCCCTGGCAGCATGCAGGGCCTCTTTAATTTTGGAGAATGCCAAATAAGAATGAACCAAACCTGAAATTGTAATTGATTCAATTAATTGAGGCTTGTTTTCCTTGTTATTGTTCCATTTGGTGGACAGGTGTAGCCCAATCATTGATATGTCATGGAAGTTATGCAGATGAACAATACGAAGTTTTGGTCTTATTTTTTCTCTTGCAGATTGTACAGTTGTACCTTGATATGAGCGGAGATCAGCTCTCAATTCTTGAGCTCCCCTGAAAGCAATGACAGCTGCTTCTGGCCGCTTTAGTGACAATAGCAAAGTACCCTGATATCAGAGAAAAGAATGTAATGAAGATTAAGATTTATACAGCAGAGAGATATCAACCCACAACAATATCAGAGGACTTTGAGCAAAACAATATCCATCCTATCAGGCATAAATTATCCGTATACCTTCATAATGTAACCCAGAATGTGCCTCTCATCAATCCTGGTGCTCTGATTGCAAAGAAGAATCAATCAGTGGATTTGTGAGATTAATCAGATGGAGAAAAGATTAATATTACTACAAAAAAATAGCTAACCTTCTCCGCATAAGACAGCGCTCCTCTCTCATCTTTCTTTTCCCACAGGACAGACAAAGCTACAAAAACTTCTGGCCTTGTGGGATCAATACTCAGCAAATCATGCACCAACTTGTTTAGCTTTGAAAAATCACCCTTTGTCTTTAGAAGCATTGCATACTCATCCATATAAGTTACAATGTATGGATCAATTGATCGAACCTGCAAGTCCATGAACTTAACATGTTTGTGCCATGTGCAAACAGTGAGCACTACCTCAAAGTGGAAAACATAACTTCTAATACCTTCTCAAAATTCATTAAGGCCTCATCATTCTTCCCAATTATGGCTTGAACCTTAAGACATCGAGTTACGTATTAGTGAAACAGATAAACAATTTTAATATCTCTAGCCAGCTTGCACGCATTATAGTATAGCATTTCTTACCTTTGCAATTTCAAGTAATACATGTATGTTATGAGGAAAACGTTGCAGGAGTTCTGCAAAGAGATCCAAACCACCTGCCAACATAAGGGAGAGAGTGTAAAAGTAAAAACCTTAGTGGATCAATGATCAATCAATAATTACTAAAGGTGACATGGCAAGCAATAGAAGGAAACAGATCTGCAATTGACGAAATCTAAGAAAGGGAAGTAAATTGTGTACTTACTACCGTTTTTTTGCAAAGTTTCTTTTCCTTGTTCACACAATAATTTTTGGGCATGTATTTCATTAAGATAATCAATTAATAGATACATCTGATTAACAGCTAAAATTCACCTTTTATTTACTTATCTATTTGCTTTTGTCTCAGTTTAAGATACTAGCAATAGGAATCCCCTTCTGCAACTAGTTGTGTTGGCAGGCAGATATGCATAAATTGGCATATAAACATTACTTGCATATGTTTGAAATGTAACTATTTTACCTTTGTAATCATTTGAAGCAATACAACACTGGGCCTCAACATAGCGCTGCATACAAATAACAGTTTATAATGTTGCAAGCTGGGCATAAACAATAGAATAACAAAATGCAAAACTGTTGAAAGGTAAATGATTAATAAGATAAGTTACAATGTCTTCAAGTAATTTTTGTTTTCCAATTTTTTTTTTTTTTTTTTGTAATCTATGCTGTAAGCATGCCACTGGATAAGGGTGGTTGTTTGTTCCTCGAGTAGCCAGCCATGCAATATAGACAATGAAGCCATTGTGTTTGGTTTGTGGTGATGGTGAGGAAAAAGCTCAAATGGTATAGAAGTACACGCTTTTTCTGAAAAGCACCAGAAAAGGCTCATGCAGTAGTAGCTTTTTAACCACCGCAATGCCTAACAAGCTCAGCAGTCATTCCAAGGTGATTTGATTACCGTGCATAAAATCTACATGCTTGATTTTATAAGCAACAGAACGGTGTTTGCATGAAACGTGGATGAACATTTAGTTCATTTTTTCCTTGGATGATACTTTTGAATGAAGACTAAGATTTAAAGCCATTTAAAAAAACTTATAACCAAATGTGCTTTAAAAAAAAATTACTGTGGTAAATGAAGACAAAATGCTGATAGTGAATAACCATAGGGCAGTAAGAAGTTGACAATGGACCCAAATCTAATCTGTTTCATCTTATACTTTCTTACTTGAACCCAGCGAGTAGAGTCAGTATGATCAAGAGGAGCTCTCCCACTTCTATTTGAAGCCTGTAACCATAATAGAAGTGCCCCAAGGATATCAACGAATTCAAACTCCATGGTAAAAAGAAAAAAACAAAGCAGATTCATTTAAAATATTATTTTTCCATAAACTCAACAAGGCTGCAGAACATCAAATCATTGACTATGAAAATGAGAATATTACGGGTAGCAGAAACCAGCTAACCTGCCACCAAGTCATGCATTCATGCTTTTGAAAAATCAAATCCCAGATGAACCAAATATTATGCTAAATAAATGAGAACTATTTCATCCACAGAAATTACTTCTCATTCACATATAAGCTGAGTTTGTATTGATAGGAACAACATCGCTGTCTATTTAAGTCAAACTACAATCAATATTTTCACTTAGATAACTTCTTGTTCTATGTATAGTAACCTTGCATAAATATGACAAAATAAAACTTCATAACAGCTCAACAAAACCTTCCTGGACTTCTAAATGAAAAAAAAAAATCAGCATTCATGAAGATAAAATGATTTTACAGGGGTAGAAGTGAAACATGATTCCACATATACTTGTGAAAAAGTGAATGATATCCATAACAAACCTGTAAAAAAAGTGAAATGATATCCTTGGCAGAAACTCCCAGTTCCGCCAAAGCTATGATAGCCTCAATGACATAAGGGCAATGCCTGCCAAAAACACACCCAAAAGAAAAACAAATTCTCTGAAATCTAACATAATGATCTCTCTTATATGAGTAAAGGAAAAAAAAGAATTGCTAATTTGAATAAAATAGGTGAACAAGCATGTACAACAGTTTGTAAGGTACCAAAAATGTTCGCAATCAAGTGATAGTAATTAAAAGAGGTAAAACATATTTGAACATTGAAGAAGAGGTGTGCTCTCACAGGAGTATACAAAACCACAATAAGTTAATTAAATTATCCTGAGGCAACAAGATATTCTCTTAAAACCATTCAATCGAGTGGAATCACCAGAACAAGCACCATAGATGTTTCAAAACTATCCAGTTATGACATGTAGAACTAACAGAAATCATACCACAAAGTTTATGAGCCAAAGATTAGCAAATATATTTGTATGCGTGCATAACTTTCAATTATCTATTTTGTATTCTGTTTATGAAATAGGTGAACATAAATTCACGTAAGCAACCAACTTGGTGGATGCAAGCTATCTTAGCTAGTAAACTTCCTTGGTGCTGGACCCAGTACCATAAATCAAATAGAAATGAAAAATTTAAGCATGGCAAAGGCTACCACTTGTAGCCAGCCACTGGATATCAAAAAAAGAAAAAGAAAAAGAAAGAAAGAATTGCGATGCAACTTGACACACCTTAAGCACTCTTTGTAACAAGTGATAGCAAAGCGAGTATGTCTTGAAGTTCTATAAAGCTTTGCCATCAATAAACTCATTTGTAAAGTTCTTGCTTTGCTTGGAATTCCTTCCATCTGCCACAAAAAAAAAAAAAAAAAAAAAAACTTAATTAATTAAAAGGGAAAAATTCTAGTAAAAATATAAAGAATAAAATTGTAATAAGGGAAAAACCTCAACAAGTGCGGCTCTAGTTTCATTCAATGCGGAATGGCAAGATGCGACCTTGAACTTCACCTACCATTGAGATAAATAAAACAGTAAAAATCAATATAAACCACACAATTCCTCAAATAATGTGTGTGTAAGAAATAAAATCAAATCAATGTACCTCATTTTCATTAATTGCTGAAATGTTAAAAGAATTCGGAGAAGAAGACCTGTTCGATAATGAACTCCTAGAAGTTGCCGAACTCTGTTTCGGAATTATCTTGCAGTAATGCAATGCTTGCTTATACGTATGCTACAAAAATTCAAAAAAAAAAAAACGCAAAACAATTAAATTCCAGATTCTTCTAAGAAATAAACACACACACACACACACATATAGAAACACTCACAATCGCTCTGCGAAACTCTCTATCGCGAAACAATGCATCTCCAAGAAGAATCTAAAAATAAATAAAAAAAATGGTGTCAAATTGGAAAATAAAAAGAAAATAATGTGAGTGAAAAGAGAGAGGGCACCTGATTTTCGGCTTTGAGCTGGGGGCTGGTTTCGAGACTAACAGTAGATGATGAAACCAGAAAGCAACCCTGTAAATGTAAATACAAAATTTAACGATTTTTTTTTCCACAAATTGTTAAGATGAAAAAAAAGATTATTACGAGAATTTGAGCGGAATTGTAGAGTTGGTTATCGAGAAGAGCAGTGATTTGATCCTTTGGCACATCCATTCTTGTGCTCAAAATCAGAAACTGAGAGAGAGAGCGCTCTTTTTTCTCTAAGTAATTACAGTTGAGAAGAGAAGAGAGTGAGTGGGGGATTTTGGGGTTCAATTTTTTAAAAACACCAGAAATGTCTCGCTGAAAGGAAACCTCAGCTCGCTCTCTTTCCAAAAGACGCGTCGTTTACTATTTTTCGTCCGACCCGATGATACCCGGATAAGAGGGAGCCTGATTTTTTTTTACCTGATCCGACAGGGACCTAGGTTGGTTTTTGGCATTTGCTTGCTCGACTGTCCCTCTAAATTTACGAAACTGATTGTTTTTATATTTTAAAAATATTTAAAATAAAATAAAATTTTTATTTTTTTATTTTAAAATATTTTTTTATGATTTTATATTATTTTAATATATTGGTATTGAAAATAAATTTTAAAAAATAAAAAAAATATTGTTTTGATGTATTTTTTTAAAAGAAACATTTTAAAAAACAATCTCTACCATAATACTAAAAACAAAACTCTAAATAAATAATTAAAATACTTACATGTGTTTTTTAAGACTAGATGTGTGAGCTCCACAACCTTGTTTGGAAATACAATGTAAACCACGTTTCTTTATATTTTAAATTTTTTTATTTAAAAATGAATTTTTTTTATGTTTTCATATCATTTTGATGTGCTGATGTCAAAAATAATTTTTAAAAAATAAAATAACTTTATTTCGATGCATTTCTAAGCAAAAAGCACTTCGAACCATTACCACAATCTTAAACACACCTACAAGAGACATGTCAATGATGTCATGTGGTTAATAAAAAAGTGTTTGTCTTTGTGGTAATTATTGTAGTTATGGTTCGATAAAAGTGATTTTTGAAAAAATCATTTTTGTTGTGGTTGGTTTATATAAAATGCGTGTTTGGTTAAATTTGTGGTTTGATTTTTTTTTTGTTCAAAAGCATGTTATGATATGTTTGGTTAAAATTATAATTGGGATTGATGTTGTATATAAAATGATTAAAAATGATATAAATTAATTTATTATGTTTTAAATAGCAAAAATAACATTTAGTAGAAATAATAATTGGCATAAAAAGAAATTGTTTATTTTTAAAATAAGAAAACATTATTACCCCATTAAACTTGTTGCAATGCCATCACAAACATAATCCATACGCGAAGCCCTCTGGTGCCCATATGTTTGTGATCGTGGAACCACATCAGTTAAAATATCATCATGAACAAAATTAGGATGGCGATCAAACTCATTAAATGCAACATCTTAGATCGACTTCCTTCTAATATAATTATATAGTGTCATTGATGCGACAACAATTTAAACTGGTGTTTTGTAAAAAAACACAGGCATGTTTTGCAAGATTCTCCACCTTTTCTTCCAAACTTCAAAAGTATGTTCTATTACATATCGTAACGATGAATGAACACGGTTGAATATTTTTTCCCGACATTGCGGTTGTCCTCATCGATAAATTCTGGAAGATGATATCTCATACCTCTATATGGCCTCAAGTAACCGTACTCATTTGGATATCTCGAATCAACAAGATAATACTTCTCTACATCAAGATAATGTTCGTTCAAAACTTAATTCCTATTACAGACCAAAAAGAAAATTATTCAAAAATAATAAACACCCCCATTTTTTATTTCTCAATATCTTTTGGTGGCTTCAGAAATTTTATATTTGAATTGTCAATCACCTCAAGAAATATTCTTGCATTATGCGCACTACTTTTCCACGCAACCCAAACAAATATAAATTGCATGTCAAAGCTACATGCTGCCATTATATTTTGAGTGGGTACATCTTTTCTGCCAATAAATGGTATTTGATTTTCTTGTGATACACAAGCACGTACATGTATTTCATCTATCGCTCCAATACAATTCTACATAAAAAAATAGTTTAGTAATAAATTGAAATGTAGTCAAAATATTTCTTTGTAACCTTTTCAATTATTTAATAACTTAGAAAAATTATTTTTCACCTTGAAATGTGGCATATATCTTGGATTCATTGCGATTTTTGTTGGTATTGTGGAGAATTCTGGATCTATTGGTTTGATTACTTCAATAGCTAGCAAGCACACTGACCTGAGAACTTCGTTGAAATATCTGCTTACGGTTTCACCTGAATGTTGAAATCTCTTATGAACTTCTCTGTTTGAAGCTCCTAGAACTAAAGTGTAGAGAAACATGTTTACCTTCTCAATAACACCCATCCTCCTAGAATGCTTTAACCCGTACAACGTTTCCAAATCAACACACAAACTCTATAATGTGTCTGCATCCATCCTAAATATGTTAACGCAACGTATCCAATGCCCATTTAAAATTTTATTCAACCATCTCATTCCTGTGTTGTATGAAACCATACATGGTTCCTTATAAATATAATTATTATAAAATAAAGCAAGTGCTCCAACCGTGCATAACAATAGTTTATTTCGATTAAACTCTCTAAGCCAAAACAAATCTCCTTCCTCATCATCATCGTGTTTATTTTCATCATCGTAATTCGTCGTCATCATTTGTATTGTTGTCATCACCAGAATCGCTACTGCATCCAAAATACTACCACTACTTCTACAATCAAAACCATTTGAAACATACTCAACAACATTATTTATAACATTGTCATACTTGTTATCAAATAGATCATTAAACTAATTTGTATCCATATCTATAGAACAACAAATTTTTTCACGCGTGAAATTGCCACAAATAGATGTAGACGGAGGAATCTGTTTTGAATATAAAAATTTCATGTCGGCCTGAACTTAAAACAAAACTTCTAATAAAAAAGATATATTTTTATAAAAAAAAACACATGAATAAGAAAAGAGAGTTTTTAATTTTATTTCCTCTTCAATTCAAGTTATCAGAATATTTATAAATATTTTTATAATTACCATTATTTTTTTCGATAATAACCATAGTGTTGTGACTACGTGGTCAAATATTTTCCTGAATCCACTTCGCCAGGTTCCTTCGATTGAAAGTAAAAGGAAGGATTGCGATGTTTCTTTTGAATAATCCTGGCTGCGTTCAATTTGCCGACAGAGGTGGGATGCAGCCTGGTAGGGTAGCCCTGTCTTTTCCTTTCCTTTCCTTTTTCCTTTTTCCTTTTTCCTTTTCTTTTTTATTTTTATTTATAAACCCCACTTCGTTTGCCTTACCCTCAAGTCAAAATGGCCACTGAGACGATGATTGTAGTCGTAATTTGTTGGCTGTAACAGTAGATATTAGTGGTAGCTGGTATTAAAAAAATATTAATTTAAAATAAAGATCGTAAATAATATAAGAAAATAGAAAAATCAAGAGCCAAGATCATACATGCTATGGAATCGCAATATGGCTCGGGGTTGGATTTTTTTGTTTTTCATAAAAAATAATATTTTGATGGCATAAACATGTTTTAAATTATGAAAAAAAAACTATCAATTCAGATTATAAATTTTATTTATTAAAAAATAAGAATTAAAATAAAAATAAAAAGTAAATTTTTTTTATTGAAGAGTGAAATTAAAAAGAAAAATCAATTTAACAAAAGAACCCAAACAAGAAAAAAAATCAAAAAAATCAAAATCAAAATTGAAATAAAAAATAAAAACAAATTTTTTTATTAAAAGGTAAAATTGAAAAGAAAAAATAATTTAACAAAAAGACTAGAAAAATAAAACAATCAAAAGAAAAATAATTAAATTAAAAAAAAAATAGTATATCACAAATTGGAATTGAATGATTAAATTGAAACAAATCAAAATTTTATAAAAATATAAGGATTGAATTTGAAATCTTAAAAAATCAAAAAACAACCCAGAAACTTTGCATGGTTAAATCATTCTCAAAAGAAAGAAAGAAAAAAAAGCCTCCAACATCGCATCATCACCCTAAAACCACCACGCGTAATCCTAACAGGAAGACCTCACAATACTTTCAATAACATGATAGAAGTTAGTGTTAGGCTACTAGGAAGTGGGTAGCTTAATAGTAATGAAAACACTAAAGTGAAAATATTAAAAAGCTTCTAGATCCCAGTTTACAAATTTTTATTTTCAAAGGTACGTTGGGTCATTTCCTATGCTTTTAAAATACAAAAAGATTTTTATTTCTGATTAATTTAGTAATGAATAATAAGTCTTGTAAAAATATTTCAATCTCTCCGATAACCAATATAATATATATATATTTTTTTTCGTGAGAATAACAAAACCATAATTATATTGTTCCAATAAATAATGCCTATATATATAATGTAAATTATATATATATATATATATATATATATATATATATATATATTTGTCAAGTCTCGAGAGAAAATTACACTAGAGGTGATGAAGTAGAGTTTGATTTATAAAATTTGTATTCTTCCTCTAACAAAGAAAAAGTAATTTATCTTAAAAGTGAAAAAAGGGAGAAAAATACAATGTATCTGTCCACAAATTAATAATCTCAGTATTACATAACAACAACAACCGACTTTCTCTATGGAAATGAATAAAGGTTAATCACAAACTAGAAAGATTTCACACGGTAAAGCAGCTTTCTAAGGAAATTTTCTCATATACTTGTTCAACACCAGCATCTTTCTTTCTATTGTCTTCTTTTTTTGGAAGCCCTGTATAAGGTTAACAAACTAAATTTTTGGTCTGCACTGTGTTGCATGTTAGATAATCTTTTCTAAACTCGAGAAAAAGTTATAAAGATATCATAAAGTAAAAAATTCAGTGCATATTAGATGAAATACTTTTAAAATATTAAAATGATGATATATTGAATGACATGTTTTTTTAAAAAAATAAATATTTAGATGTCGATATATTGCTCGACTCAGGTCAACCATGGTTAAATCATAAAACCCACGATCTGAGATATAAGACCATGATTACCCCATGAAACCTAAACCCAAATAAAATAGAAAACCTAATTCTAATCAATCAAATATTGAAGAGAAAAAAATATTCAATTAAAGAAAAGAAAAAAAATAAGATATATTTTATGAAGTGAGCATACCATGATTTGAACAGTATTTTTCAAACAACTTTTTGTTAGCCCAAGTCTATTTCAATGATGCCTCAAGCCTTAAATGGGGATGGAAATAGTTTTGGGCTCAGGTTTGCAACTTGGACTCAATTCCAAGCCCACAGTCTAGGCCTAGTATTAAGTGCGTAACCTCGTGCCTCTTAGGCCTAAGCTATGCGCCTGGACCCACGCACCAAGCGTCTCATGGGCCAAGTGTAGGGTCTAAAGGCTCCAAAAAGTGAGACTTTCTCTTATAGAACATTTATTATACATAAAAATAAAAAAAAACAACCTTGTTTTCAAGATTTAATGTTAATTTGTAAATTTATTGCATTCTTTCTCTACAAAGACATTTATTTTCTAGAGTCCCCCGTATCCACTAAAAGGAAACTATTGGATAATAGATCAAATAGCAAGAATGCTTAATTAAACTTATTATTTAACCACTAAAAAATTTTATTCCAACGCAACTTGGATTTTGAAACATCATCAGTGAATCTTTTAAGTAATTGATTTAAATTCAAAACCAAAATTTTCTTAAAAAAGCTAAATTTAACAAAGAAAGATAAATAAAAAAAACATGAGATAACTTAAAATTAGTAAAAAAATAATATAAAAAACATAATAAAGCCCAATATCCAATTGCATTAAATGTTGAAGGATGAAATTGAGAAAATCCAAGTGAATCTTCTAAACCTGACTTAATCTCTTAAATTCATAAATTGTTAAATTGTAGATTCAGGCTTATTAAAAAAACCCAATTTAATATTGAATGATGAAATCAGAAAAAAAATATCAATTTAAGAAATTTACCGAAGTAGAAAACATATAAATAAAAATGAAGAAGGATGAAATCATAATTTTTTTTAAATGATCTCAAATAAAATAAACAGCAATTAAAAAAATAAAGATTAAATCTGACTAATTAAAAAACTAAAGGAGGATGAGATTGAAAATAAATTTCAATTCTATAAATAATTTAATTAAAAAAATATAAATTAAAAGAAAATTGACCAAATCCAAAGAAAACAACAGATAAAATGACTACTGCAAAATCTTAAAAGGTTAGGTGTGGAAATTAAGGAGAAAAAAATGGAAAACATGAAAAGAAATGATGCCAAATTGAGAAGAACTATGCCACGCGTGTCATCTAGGAAGGTAGGCCCCACCATGATGAATTATAAAATATTAATGATTTTTTTTTGCCGTCGTAATCTGTTGCATAGTAGGGCATTTAACACATGCAACAACCATTGTTTTCTTGTATATTTATAAAAATATTAATTTGCTCATGAAATTGTATGATAATCATGAAATTATGAACAAGCCCCTGAAAACAAAGGAAGAAAATTTTGATTTTAAATGTAATAGTCATTTTATTTATTGAGATCTGAAAAGTGAAATATATATATAAAAAAGCTTATAGTTGCAAGTTAATTAATTTTTTATTTTTAAAAATAATTATGTAATTATATTGTGAAAAAAGAGCAGGGAAAGAACGATGAGAGGAGACAAGACCAAAATAGGATTATTTTCGATAATAAAACATTAATTGTGTCCGTGCGAGTGTTTAATTGTGTTAGCGAGTGTGTGTTTAGCTAAAAGCAAGGAGTGTAGCGTGATGGCAAAGGGTTTGAGATTTGCACAGCAGGTCTCGAGTTCGAGTCAGGGCGTGCACTTCTTGTAAAAGCCTGGGACAGCCAGGGTTTTACTCCCTCACCTGGACCCACAAAATACGCTTTCCAGGAAGGTGAGATTTCCTCGAATCCAAAAAAATAAATAAATAAAAAGTTTAGCTAAAAGCAAGTGTGACTTGTTTTTGCGTAACCCATAGTTGCAACATAGGTTATTATGGGTCCTAGCAATTGAAAAATAAGGTTTATAGCTAACCAAATAGTTTTAAATTATAGTTTCATTTGAACATAAAAGTTATTACGTAAACAAACACTCTCTAAATTAAAATGCTAACAGTTATATAAATAAATATACTAACATATATTTCATTTCATAATTAATATACAATTTATTATTATTATTATTATTATTATTATTGTATCATAAAAACTGAATGTGATAGTAACGAAAAATAATTAATAGAAACAAAGTCATGAGAAGTTCTTACACAAAGAAGATATTTTACCAGCAATGCGAGGGCAATGATGTCCAATAAGTCTGAAAGATTTTGGCGAAGAAGATCATCCAAATGTTGCGGTGATTACAGTTTGGATTGCATTCGCAATTGGAAAGATTTCAAGCGGAAGTGTCCTCTTTGCAATTTTCGATTTCAATTCTTGGTTTTGCAGAATCAGTCTCTCCTCTTGTCGGTAAAATTACCGGCGATGAAGGAGGGAAAAAGGATCACTCTGCATGCTGAGTTCGGTTTTGTAGATAGGCAACGTTATTTGATGGTTTACTGCTGATTTTTAGTTTGATTGTTCGGTTGATAGAGATATGTAGAGCTGAATTAGAAATTGCTAATCGGAGAAGTAGGCTATTACCGTGGCGGCGAACATTGGGGGAGCGATCACTGGATTCTCAAAGAAAGGTTTAGTGGCGTGCTAGGTACCCTAATTAACTGGAGAGAGAGGATGAGTGAATTAGAACTATCTTTCTTAGAGTTCATTGCTGGTGTTGTTGATATGATGCTATTTCAAATTATTGGGTTTTTAAAAAATAAAAATAAAAAAGATCTATGTGCAAAATATATATTAGACACCACACCAGCCGCTTGCCACTCAGCCAGCACCAAGCAGGACGTGCAGGACGTTGCAACAAAATTTGCACACCAGCCGCTTGCCACTCTGCCAACACCAAACAACAACCTGCAACAAGATTTGTAAATGCAACAGAATAAATCCTTTGTATTCCTTCTCCCATTCTGTTATAAGAGTATAGGACGAAATAGTTTGTCAGAGTTTGTTATACTAAGCTGTGTATAAATACAGCAGTGTTCATGTAAAAACATAACAGAGTGTGAAATAATAAGTGACACACAGTGTTATATTTCCCATGAAAATGTAAGAACATGTATCACAGAATGATTTTCGTCCTTCATGTAAAATCTCTCTTCCTTCATCTTTTCATATCATCTTCAGTTTGTATCAATATATAATCGAAGATTGCATGCTGTTCCTATATCTTCCAGAAATTGTCTCGAGCAGGTATTCTCTTCCAAACCTACATTGATCGAGCTCTCAATTGTTGTGTTTTGTGTTTTTGACAAGCACATTGGCGAAGTGATTATTTTGTGTGACTGCATGCATTCCTCGCCTTTTCCTACTATGGATTAAGGTGGATGCTTCCTACTTTTGCTTTCATACATTACCAGAAAATCAATAGCATCAGGCTAGGATGTGCTTCGTTCTTCTCCCTTTTTAGGAAAAATGTTATGAACCATTTCTTTGTTTGTTAGAAAATCTGTTTGATCTTATTGTTTCTTCCTACTGATTCTAATTTCATGTTTTTGAACTTTCAGAATATATCAAGAGATGGTTTCATGAAACAAAGAATACTGCAGAGGATAGAACCGTGGATTCAAAGGGCTACAGACCATCCTTGAGGACCCAGATCCATCCGTTATTGTTCATCTTGCCTCCTCTCTTTTTGTTGCAAGCCTTGGACTCAAGTCCGATGCTCAGTCAGGACAGCTTGGTGTTGAAGACAACTTTCTTGAACGGTTGCAACCTTTTTTGCGTGGTTGGGTCAACACGATTTAGCATGAGCTAAGGTACACAATTTAAATACAATTGCATCACTTTCAGGCTTTCAACTTCATCTGTAAGATAATGTAAAATTTACGTTAACATTATAGTGAGAATAAAATGTCCTGGTAGATGTTTTGCAGGAAGCGTCTTACCATGGAAACATATGACTTAGTGGTTGAGTACAACCAAAACAGCCACAACTAACGCCACAGACACAGCTATAACTATCCCAAACAAACCCCAAGTGTGCAATGTAATTTGGCTCATTTCTGTCTTTAGCCTTGTTGCATTTGGAGGAGCACTGAAGCTATGAAGCTATGAAGCTATGCTAGGAGCCTCACTGGCTGAGGCATCAAGACTTCTTATTATTGAAAGTCGTTTGTGGTTCGTGTGAACTTCTCCGTGATAATTTCGCAAGCATTTGCTCAATTGCATTAATAATCATCATAGGTAGCTCTGTTGTTGCTGGAGAATGAGCCAAATTTTGTGGATAAAGATGCTCAACTGGGGGTGGAATTTGAGTTGGAACATGGAGATACAATGCCGAGGATCTTGCCAGTGGTAAAGCAGGAAGCAAAGTTCTCTTGGAAAGGATGCAGAAATGATGTGCTGGTCCTACCAAGCATGATCAGCAGATGCATTGAGCGCAGCTTCTCGACGATTTCCGGTGGAATGGGCTGCTCTTCTTTGTTTTGAGGAAGGTGGGGAAGGGGCCGGGCTTTCAGTGTACATCTTTCCTCTTCTTTCTTTCTTTCTTTTTTTTTTTGGCTTAAACTCTCGATCTAAACATCTCATGGTTGGTTTAAGCTGGCTGTCCTTGTAAGGAAGGATCATTTCATAAAGAATACCATTTGCCAAGCAAAGACAGACTGATTATAAGGTAAAAAAAGTAATTGTTAGAATCCTGAAAGAGATCCCAGGTAATGGCCAGATCCTGTACGCAAAGAAGTGCATGGATGTGGATCCCATTTGCCTCTGGAAACGGGAGAATCTGAGACATGCGAGTCAGCGTATTCTGAAAGAACCCCCCATATGTAAGGTTTTATTTTGTGCAATTTGACAGTTGAACTATGAATAGGCATCAGCTCTTTCTGTATTCTGACTCGAGAAATTGGAGAGCACTAGCTTTCTTTTCTGATAGCTCTTTATTCCTGACAGGGGCATCTCTACTTTTGTCAACCTAGTATTTCTACTTAGTAGGGGCCAAAAGGAAAAAGAAACTTCCTCTCGGAACAGTCTGTTATACTGCCAGCTCGTCACTGTCAGAATGCATCAATTGTTACAGCTTTTTACATGACATTAGCTCATAAAAGCACACATCAAACAATACATTCTCTGTGAATCCCAAGGAAAGAAACGGATTTGTGTTAGTGCATGAATGGCTTCTAGATAGCAGATCACTGTCACTCTTCTTCTGGTTCTTCCTCTTCCTGGAGAAGATTTTCTCTATTATCATGTGCCCAAAAACCACGCACATCTATAAGCATGCTGGCTACAGTCCCTCCTTGTTTGCAAGCTAGCAGATCAGCGAGTGTAATCCTCAATGGGTCAGCTGGCTTGACCATATCCCATATTTCATCCCTCACATCCTCAATGCACAATTCATAGTTACCGCCCTCGATCCATTTCTGGTGTACATCTCTGTTTGACAAGTAAAAAACTTGTTTAAGTGGGACGATGTTTATACCAACAGCTGAAACTGTAAAAAATCAAAAGGACCAGTATATGGTAACTGTGATCTTTATGTGCCTTTCAATCTAAATATCTAGGTTCGTGTCTCTGAACATTTGAGGCTTGCAGAATTGCTTAAGCACTACAAGCAGGAAACCACAGAGTTTTCTCTAGCAGGTAGCTCTCAGCTTTTAGATGCTCCCTTTCTTTACTTCCATGTTTTAAAATTGGTTGCTCGTGATGAAAATTTAAGTTTCACAAACTCGCTCTTAGCAACCAAAGAAGACAAAAATAAAAACAAACATGAAAATTGAAGCAATGCAATTCAGGCTAATTTAAATGCTGAAAGAATGTTCACCTGAAAAGTGAGTGAATATCAGGAGTGATGAGAAATCCCCGTCCACTAAGATCAAGACAACGAAATAAATATGCCAACCCTTCAGGAGTGTCTTTGTTTTCTAATGCCAAAACAAAGTCAAGAAAACTTTCAAAGTCCATCTCCCGCGTATTCCCTCCACCACCTTTTCCACGGCGGACATGCTCATCATACACTATCAAAAGCATAACAAACACATGCTCATCATACACTATCAAAAGCATAACAAACACGGAATGGAGACAATAATCTCAGGGGCAATTACATTCTTAAGATAAGAAACCAAAAGGTCTAGCATTATAGATTCTGATAGAAGAATAAGAACTCCTACCTCTCTCAATAAAGATTCCTGTCAGCGTACCATCTGCATATTCTCCAAGTTCTTGCTTGCTCAGTGTTCCATTCATATCTTTATCAAGGGCAAGGAACATATCTACAGAGGAATGAACCGTGATTAGATACACAAGACTCAACCTCATGCTCCAAGCCAAATCACAATATTTCCTGAAACTTGGATCATCAAATCTACACCTTGTAAACTCATAGTCAATCGTTCTGCATCACTAACCACTAGCAATTTCAATCGATGTACCTTGTAGAAATAGTCAACAGGTGAACCTCAAGAGAGTTTACGTTCACTTCTTTCTTTCCTCTGCCCTGGACTCTCAGCTATTACCAATCATTTACTCATATATTGCCTACCTCTTTTGTGATGTTTATCATAATCTTATGTCATTACCACTTGATAATTTGATGATTATCAAACTGCACTGATCTCTATTTAATGCTTAATCACAAAGTTGAGAAGGCTTGTAAATGAATGCACGCACACATCAAACCATCACAAAAAAAACAACAACTAAATAAACAGACAACAGTTTAGTAGTAGTTTGGACGAGAATAAAAAAGGACAACAAAAATTCAAACCACTCACCACATATGCGTTGTGCGGATGTCAAAGAAAACCAATTTTCAGCTTGCTCACTGTCAGTGACTTCCTCCTCACTTTCCTATTTATAGAAAAAGGTTAGAATGAAAACTTAGATTCCAACCAAGATGTATGGGGTTATTCACACACAGTACTGTCTTGCACTTCTTTAACTGGATGTAGAGAATGGAATAGGCATACTATAATGCATTTAAGCACTAATTATTTATCAGATAAAGAAAGCAGGAAAGAACTGGGCATTTGTATTCCCTTGTAACAAGCAACGACAACATTCAAGTCAATTATATTTCTAAGAAAATCATCTCTAGGCAAACAAGTTCTATTTCTAGCATTCTATAGTAAAATGACTTGGAAAGATGTAGCAAGATTTTTGTTTCCAATAATGGAAGTAAAGTAGTGGATGGAATTTGAAAGTAAAAAATCTATGTATCTGAAAGGATTCCTTAGCTGTGTGTATTCTGATAGGATTGTATTCCTTAGATGTATCTGTTAGTTAGTTCCTGACTTATCTTATGTACAACTCATATATATAATAGACACAAAACAAAATATATCAATGAGACCTACCTGATTTTCCTCCACATTTCTATGTTTCAACTTTCATGATGTCAAGAAAGAAGATCCTAAATTCCCGCAATCTTTTCATTTAGTTTCTTCTTAAATCATATTGGCATAGTCACAGAGTCGTGAAAGAAGGGGGGAAGGCAGGAAAAGGGGCAAAACAAATGGAGAATCTAGTAAAGGAATTTAGTGTCAGAAAAAAACCAGCAGGTGTAAAACAAATATCAATTGTTTATCCATGCGACTAGAAATTCAAAACATATAAATCTATAACCCACCTGGTGCAATTCCATTAATTCCTGGAGACAGTTGCTAAGAAGCACCTTCTTTATGCAGGCTTTCCCTGTAAAGAAAACTAACTGTCAACTATTATGAAAAGCCAGTTGAAGAGGAAGTTCAGAATACCTTAAAAATAACCATAATCTTACAAAGAGGAAAACCAGACAGAGAAAAGTAACAATTAGACCGTTTAAATCTTTACCCACATTTCCCCACCATTCACAATTACAAGAATTTCCATAATCCATACATTAAACTAACATCTTTGAAAGGGCAGATCAATATATGTGTCTGTTTCCCTTTCAAGCCCCAAAAGATTATGCAACTCACTCTTCAAACATTTAGGTGATTGATGTTATCTTCAGCTTATCAAGTTATTTGCAGTAACTTATTATCACCCTTGGTCATCAGCAAAATGATAACATCTAATGTTAGAATGACTTCAAAATTTGAAACCCCATCCTCACTAAATTTGATTTCAAGCGTTTATTTAGCTAGTTAAGAGGAGACCATGAAGTATATGTACCAAAGAGTAAATTCATACTCTATATTCTAATAAAACATTTAAAGAGAACCCACAGATTGTGGTAATAAGCAAACATATGTTATTACTGTAACAATCAAATATCAAGAATGATTGCATGAATTAAAGGGGAAATAAATTATCATTATTGAATAACTGAGAAAGGAAAAAACTGCTGTAGTAAAAGGGGGTAACCATGCAAACCTCGCCTATGAGGATCACAAAAGAAGAAGAATTTGTGAGCAGCTATGCGACAATACATTTGAATAAATGCAGCAGGCATATCCTGTAGTTGTGCTAAATTAGGGATAAGACCTCGTATGTAAGCCTCCATTTCCTGAAATAGAACAAAGTAGTCCTTGTTTTATACAAAAGATTGTAAAAGTGAATTACTATAAATGTGTTCATAAAGATCTAATAGTAGGAAGACCCGATAGCCAAATGTGGTGTTAAAAAAAATGCATAAAGTCATACATGAGGCTGAAGAAATCCATCAGAATCCTCGTCAAGCTCACTCATATCGATTCTGGCCTGTGTAAGCGAAACCTGAACAACAATGAACAGTAATCAGCGCTCAAAAAGAAAAGGATTAACTTCAATAGAGAGATAAAGGAAAGAAAGTTGTGAATAATAGCATGGTCCTAAAAAGCCCTACTCACAGTGCGCATCACATAAAGGTAAAATGGTAAAATAGCAATTCTTCCAGATTCATCCTTTTCAAACTTCATGAAATTAGATGGGCTGAAAAAGCGCCGGCATTTGGGGCCTATTTGCTCTGTACATACCGAAGCTATGTGACAAAAATCTTCATAATTCATCTACAACATGATAATCCAGAAGATAAGTCAGGTTAAAGTGAAAAAAAATTATTAGGTTATAGAGTAAAACATCGTGGAACAAATCTAGCCTAACAGATGTAAATAGCAAAAATAAGTGCCAAGGCATCATGTAGTATGTTACCAATGCTTAGCATAACTTCTCATTATCTGATAATGCTAAGCTAGGACATTCTTCAATGAAAACAAGTACAGATTTTAGTAACTGAAATATAGAAATCTGCCAAGCACATTAACAACATTTGGTATGATACAAAAACAGACTGGCACAGCAAGTCTCACAAACCTTTTCTGCACCAGTGGCATCATCAATCACACAATTTTCTCTCAAGCAAACCCACATTGCATCGAGATCATCCGCATTAAGTAAAAGATCTGATTGTTTCTGCAAGAATTGAGTTTATCATGTTACCAATAAAGCAGACCAGCATATGTTTAGGCCACCAAAAAGTAACAAGTATAACAAGCAGAAGGGTTGACACAGTACCTTCAAAAACCGATATTTTGCCAGCCTCTGGACTCTATGACTTATTGATCCTTCTTCAGGTTTCTAAGTAAAGAAAACATGAAAACGGATATAAGAAAATCAGCAAATAATAAGGGGAAACACAAAATACCATGATAATAAATAAGTCAAGATCTAAGCTTCCAATCAATAAAACTCTTCCATTCCATCTAAAACAAGTGAAACCCAGAATTTATTTAGTAAATCCTTAAACAGAAGAGCGCACCAAAATTAAAGTTGTAAAGTAACAGACTTGTATCTAGTTATAAAATAGTTTAAAATCAAAAGAAAAGGGCTTCCAGCAACATGCCTTCTTGTAGAAACTTGGTATTGTGCCACCTTCAGCACTCTTTTGTTGCTTCTCTTTGAAAATATCTAGCAATATTCTCTTCGTCTCAAGCTCTACAATCCCAGCGAAAATAAACCAAGTTAGATTTTAATTTTTAGAAACCCAAATATATCTTTGAAGAAAATAACTAATTAGCCTTAATCAACCTATAAATCATCAATCAAAGTAATAGTACAAATCATGCAAACACTGAGAACTCTGATTACAAAATTAAGCAAACAACATTTCACATTGATCGTTATATAAGTACAGTCACAGCTCTAATCTTGCTTCTATTCCATAAACAATTAACAAAAATATACAATTAAGAATAAAAATTAGCTAAGATAATAAGAAACGGACCCATAAGAGCTTCGGATCCGAGCCCGGCACCGGATCCGATGAACCGGCGGAGGTTACGGACCCAAAGCATTGACGAAGCCGGCGGGATTCTCCTCTGAGCTGCCTCGTGGCTCTCGCCATCGCTAGACCCACTGTACATGGCCAAATTACAGTAATCCAAGTTGTCTCGGGAGTGTTCGGAGTTCAAATCGGCGAGTTAAGACACTAGAATTACGTGCATTGCTGATTTGGAAACCAAAGACCCTAGCTCTCTCTCTCTCTCTCTCTTTCTATCTGGTTTTTCGATTTGTTAGCTTCTTCTGTTAGATTCAAAAGTTACGAAGAGACGGAGTTTTTCTTTAATGTGATGTTTTTTTTAATTTGGAAATCGAAATTGATTACATTTTATGAGGATTTGTTACTGTGATAGATTTTAGGTTCATGATTTAAAAAAAAATATTTTATAAAAATTATTGAAAGTTGTTTTGAAAGATATAAATTTAGTTAAAATTATAATTCGAATTAAAATTGAATAAAATATAATTTAATGTATTTAGTTAAGAATGTTTTTTATAACTTCTTGAGCGTGTAATAATATCAGGTAAAATATCATCATGAATAAAATTAGGATTGCGATTAAATTCTATAAATATTATGTCATCATGGAATTTTCTTCTAATATAATTATGTAGTGTGATTGAATAATATTAAATACTAATTTTACGAATAAAATACAATGAAAAATTTTGTTGCATTTTTTTATTTTACTGAGTCGGACCCAATTCAATGCATTTAGATTGAGACCGAAACTCATTCGGATCATGAAAGCTGAATTAATTCGCGTGAACAATGTTGCATCACATAAAAATTTTGCTTTTGTTAAGTTGCGGTCACAGCCGCAATTTAAGTGGGTCCCACCAAAACAAAACTTAGTTTTTAACTTAACCAAACATTAATATTTGTGGTTGACTGTAAATTTTAGCCGCAGCCTCAATGTCAAACGAGCACTAAATATTTGGTGTGCGGTTTAGGGTGTGTTTGGAGACTCAAACCGCGTTTTCAAAATTTTTTTTTTGTTTAAAATAAATTTTTATATATATTTTTAAATTGTTTTGATGTCTTTGATATAAAAATATTTTTTAAAAAAATTTTATTTTAATGTATTTTTAAGCAAAAAGTACTTTAAACGATTATTATTATCATATTTTCAAATAAACTCTTAATTTATTTTTTATTAAAATTTAAAAAATTATATTTTTAAATTGTTTTGATAGAAAAGCATAAAAGATAATTTTTTTAAAATAAAAATATATATTATTTTAATATATTTTTAAAAGTAATTGTTTAAATCTCAAACGTTACCACCAAGTTTTTCAAATGTTGATTAAGTCCTGATATTTAACCAATTATACTTAAACACCCCAACATTTATGGTATTGTCTATTATGCCATTCTACTTTGATTAATAAATTTTGTGGTTTAAATGTCATAACAATTATTTTCCCCTGGCATAAACTTAAAAAACTACAAATTGATAATTTTATTGATCCTACCTTGTGTGCAATTATTTTCATGGGAAAAAAAAAGTGACAAATCATGTCCATAATGGTTCTAAATATAAAAAAGGTTAATCATATCAGATTAACCAAACAAAAAAAAGAAAAGAAGTGAGGTGATGTTATCATTGAAACACTCCTACCGTGTTTAAGAGTATAGTTACGATTATTTTTTAAAGTATTTTTTACTCAGAAATATATTAAAATAATATTTTTTTATTTTTAAAAATATTTTTGATATCAGCACATAAAAATAATCTAAAAACACAAAAAAATATTAATTTGAAGTAAAATAAAAAATAAAAAAATTTATTTTTTTTTCAAAAAAGCATTTGAAATGTAAAAAAAAACATGGTAGTAGTGATTGTTCTTTATAGTGTTTTTCACTTGAAAATATATTAAAATAATTTGTTTTTAAAAAAATTATTTTAAATATTAGTATATCAAAATAATATGAAAATATAAAAAAATATTAATTTAAAACAAAAAAAAAGTAAAAAAAATTTAAAACTTTTTAAAACACTTTTAAAATATAAAAACAAATAAATCCTGTATACATATATTGTAATGGATCACAACAGAGTTTTTGTGTATATTACTTCGAGGTGGCTTAGATGTTTGATTCAAGCTTGGGTTATGTTGATGTTGTTTTTTGGAGTGATTTTCTGGCGTTGTATTTTTTGTTTTTTGTTGTATATGTGTGAATTGCCTAGTTATTTAAAGTGTTTTTTTATTTAAAAATATATTAATTTTTTTATTTTAAAAAAATTATTTTTAATATAAGCATATTAAAATAATATGAACAAATAAATTAATTAATTTTTAAAAAATAAAATAATTTTTTAATTTTTTTTAAATACTTCAAAAAAAAAAAATAGCTATCATACATGTCATACAGCTGATTATTGGCCTCTGTGAAAAATTAAAAAAAAATTGTATTTAAGTTTCTACGTACAAAATCAAATCGTTATAATTTAATTGGATGTCCTAAAGAAGTCTATAATCTTTCTCCCACTGCAAACACATTTTGGGTAGATTATGCTTGTCGACAATTTACCCTTGGAAAGTTGGATGTAAGAAAATATCTCCTGTAACTGGAGGGTCACTCTTCGAAGTCTTTGATACAAGAACTAGTCAATTAAGGGCTAGTTTGATACAATTCAAAAGTAGAGGATCTATTTTTACCAGATGTACAAGTAAAGGGACGGAATTCAGCCCATAAAAAAGAAAATTATAAACAGAGGGACGAACAGGATCGATATCCAGTAAGCACGGAAATGGCTTCCATATCCACAATAACCACCTCCTCCTTTATTTCTCCCCGAGCAATTTCCCGCCCTAAATCCCCAAAATCTAACCCTATCCCTAGCAAAGCCTCACCTAGAAACCCTAATTCCAACCGAAAACGCAAGCTCAAACCTCAAAAGGCCAAATTCAAATCCCCGCCTCAGACAATCACTTCCACCGCCGGCGAAGCCACTAGTTACACTTGCTTACCTCCTCTAGAAGACTTCACAGTCCCGTCGTTGAACCTCGGATCTAGACCACCAGAAGAAATCAAGCTCTCTGATGCTAATGTAGTCAAACAGGATAGTGACAGTGAATCGCAGCGTTTTGGGACCGAAGATGGAATGGATGGTGATTTACGTGTGGATTACGGGCGATTTGAAGTTAATACACATTTCGAAGAGGAAGAGGACGCGGATTATGAGTATGAAAGCGAGGAGGAGGAGGAGGAAGAAGAAACAGTGAATGGCAAAAATGTTAATAGTTATAATAGTGATGGTTTTTATGAAGGAGAAGAGTTGAGGGAGTTTGCTGACGGAGAGAATGTGAGCTTGTCAGATTTCGAGGGTGAAGAAGAAGGTGTGAAGGAGAAGGGAGTGCCGGCTGTAATGCGGTGTTTTGACCGGGCGAAAATCTATGTCAAAGCCGGAGATGGTGGGAATGGAGTGGTGGCTTTTCGGCGCGAGAAATTTGTGCCACTGGGAGGACCGTCGGGAGGGGATGGAGGGAGAGGAGGGAACGTGTATCTAGAAGTTGATGGCTCGATAAATTCTTTATTGCCATTTAGGAATAGAGTGCATTATAGGGCGGGGAGAGGGTCTCACGGTCAAGGGTCATGCATGGGTGGAGCGAAAGGAGAGGATATCGTGGTGAAAGTGCCGCCGGGGACGGTTGTTAGGGAGGCTGGGAATGAGGAGGTTTTGTTGGAGTTGTTGTCTCCAGGACAAAGGGCTTTGGTTTTGCCTGGTGGGAGAGGCGGGAGAGGGAATGCTGCATTTAAGTGTGGGAGTAACAAGGTACCTAGGATTGCCGAAAATGGTGAAGAGGGTTCGGAAATGTGAGTACATTTTTAATTGTGATTTGTGTTTTACCATTATGTGTTTTGGCTGCCTTTTATTGGTTGCCTTTTGAATTGTGTTGTGATTGTGTGCGCGCTATAAATTGTGTCTTCTTAAGCGTTTGAAATGATTTGTTAGCTTAGCGTTGTTGTTCCAATGGGTTTCGTAGTACTATGATTTATTTTGGTTGATCTTGCTTTGCTTTGATTAAAGTGATCGTGATGAGAATGGTTACGGCTCATTAGAATATAAGTTTTGAAGTTTAGTTGGTCTTGTTCTTTCTGCTAACGTTCTGCATTTTGTAATGTGCTGGACTTGGTTTGTTTTCGTTGTGGTTTATCTAATGCGGCATGCCTATGAATTTTATGGTTGATTAAAGCGTCAAGGTCAATATGATAAAGTTGTTAATTCTCATAGTTCGTCAGGCTTAAGGGATGTAGCTATATGTTCTGGAAGAGTTTGTTTTGATACGTGCTCATTAGAATTAATGTCATGCATTAACAGGTGGTTGGAGCTGGAGCTAAAGCTGGTCGCTGATGTTGGAATAGTGGGTGCTCCAAATGCTGGGAAAAGCACACTTTTGAGTGTCATAAGTGCTGCACAGCCAGCAATAGCGAATTATCCTTTTACTACTCTACTTCCTAACCTGGGTGTAGTTTCATTTGATTATGACTCTACAATGGTAGTGGCAGACCTTCCAGGTTTACTTGAAGGAGCACATCGGGGTTTTGGCCTAGGTCACGAGTTTCTACGACACACAGAAAGGTGTTCTGCCCTGGTACAGGCTTTCTATCATGAACTGCAACTAATTTAATGATGCAATTTATAGAGATATTCATTTTCCTGTTGTGATTGTAACAGTAAATTATTCTACTTTGAGCTTGTCATGTTATGTTTCACTTCCTTAACCTTATTCTATAAGATTCTCTATCCTCAAGTCTTTGGGTCACGGGAAATGACGTGACGTGCAAAATGTTTTTCTGATATTTGTGTCAGTGACTATGCATGATGTAAGAAGATAAAAATTTGGTTCATGTTGATGAAAACAGCAGTGATTTTAAAGAGAGCTCATGAATGATAATTGAAGTGATGGTAACAATGTGATCCATATCTACTATCTCTTCACCCATGGTTCTATTATTTTCCTTCATTCCTTTTCTTTTACATTAAGGATATTTGGATGGGTCTCACCCTCCTATTATTTGTTTGATATTTCAACTGACGGAATCTACATTGTTTTGGACTCCCAGGTACATGTTGTTGATGGATCTTCACAGCAGCCAGAATTTGAATTTGATGCTGTTCGTCTTGAGCTGGAAATGTTTAGTCCTGAACTTGCGGAGAAGCCTTATGTAGTTGCCTATAACAAAATGGACCTTCCAGAGGCATATGAAAACTGGCAGTTATTCAAGGAAAAGCTAGAAGCACGTGGGATTGAGACTTTTTGCATGAGTGCTGTGAAGAGAGAAGGGACACATGAAGTGATTTGTGCTGCTCATAAGCTTCTGCAAGAAAGTAAAGAAGCCAATAAGGGGTCTGAAGGTCAAATTTCTACTTTAGATTTTTTAAAAAAAATTGACTTTAATATGGCCTATTGATCATGCTAGAGTACTCAAAGTTATGTTGCATATCCATTATTTTCAACCCTACAATGTCTTGAAGAGTTTTCAACTGTGTTAGGTTGGACCCCTCCGATAAATTTGAATCATGTAGCTGATATGGTACAAAGGCAGCGAAGAGCTCCTATTAATGACTTTGAAATCTCTTATGACAATGCGTCTAAAACATGGCAAGTAGTTGGGGCTGGATTGCAACGTTTTGTTCAGATGACAAATTGGCGGTGGGCTATGAACTTCTCACTCTGATTACTTCTCACTATATTTTCAGTCGCCTCTTTTCTTGTGTTAGCATCTTTGGTCGATAATGGTCAAATATGATTTCAGATTATACTGTATGTATTGATGTGTTTTCTGTCTGGACATATGTAACTCTCCCAGTAAACCTAGCAAAGTAATGCTGACTGAGTTAGGTTTCAGTCCAGATACAGGAAGGGTGCAAAATCCACGCACACCATTTTTTTTACTGGAATCTCAAATAGAATTTTCTTATTCTATTTTCTATCTTGGCCAATGGATTAACATACCACAAACCTGTATTGTTTACCTGGTTTGGTTATTTCAGTTGACATGAACATTTGTGGTTGCTAGTATCCGTTCCAATGATTAGGCTCACTAGAACATTGCCAGAATGAATGGAACTTGTTGCAAATCATCAGCGAATGGGTAACTTTGATAGTGTGCTATTCTCATTTCTGTATTATTGATTGCCTTTTTAGTTGCCTGCTTTTTATTAGGATCCTATGGGTTGGAAAACAATCTCCATCTTGTTTTAATAACTTGGATTTATTCAACTGCTTCTATTTTTACTAAGAATCAATTTTCTCCTGTTTTGTTTGTAGATTGACATCTATGATTTGGTTGCTACTCTAGGATAGGACATAATTTGCCCGAACTTGAATGCTTGTGCATGATCATTACTTCATGCCATACTTGTCAGTTTCCATTAGATCTGGCATATTCTGGAATACATATCTTGCATTTTTTAGATAATATCCTTTCCTTCTGGTTGTCTTACTCCATTTTGTATCTGAAGTATTTAACACATAATTTTGAACAGGTATAAAGATTCTGACACAAGATTCCAGCATGTGTTGGAGGCTTGTGGCGTGAACAAGTCACTCTTGAAGATGGGAGTCAAGGAAGGTGACACTGTGATTGTTGGAGAGGTGCGTGGAGCTGTATATCCTCTCACTGCAGCATCTTCCCCCTCCCAGTGATGCATCACCTTAGTAGCACTCCATGACATCCTTAAACTCTCTCTCTCTCTCTCTCTCACACACACACACACACACACACATACAGACACGCATGTGCTCAAAGTATGTTTTCTCTTTGATTCTAGTATGCTAACTTCCATCATGATTAGTTGCCATAGACATCAATGAGACCATGTATTTCAGGTAGTTACATAGTCAAGTTCGAGTCTTTAATTGAAGTACTCAAGCTTGTAACTATTCCAATGGAGATTCCACTTTTCAAGTGGAAACAACTCATGTTTCTTAAAATATCCTTGCACTCTGTTCTCAAGCCAACCTTGTGTCTACCTGAAGTTCTTTCTCAATGATTTTCATTGTTGGTAGAACCTCATTCTAACCCATTGTTGGCAGAATTCTGATTGATCATATCCTCTTTAATTCCTTCCAGATGGAAATGGTGTGGCATGACTATCCTCAGAGTTCTGGTCTATCGAAAGTGACCAAATGGCCAGAGTGGAAGTAACCTCCAGTTCTTAATACCAAGAGGTATAGTGACTGAAATTTCTTAGTATTGTGATCATAATGATAGAATACCTACATGGAGCAAAGAAAGTGTGAACACATTTATTTATTGTTCTGCTTGTTGACAAAAACGGGGACTTGTTCAGAGAATAGCAAACCTTTGCCTTGAATATTTGAAAGTAAACCCCTACAATAAAAACATGTCTTCCGGGAAGATGTGATACCAGTGCCTTGTTTCATTCTTGTCTCTGATACAGGATATCTGAAGCTGGAGATTTTGCACCGATCTTTCAAATTAATGGAGTTGCCTCTAGCAAAGGAAAATGTAAGTGGAGTTCAAAGCTCAGGTGGCCCAATCCTGTTGTTGATAATGAGATCTCTTGAGATAGTGAACTTGAATCATAGATTCAGTACAAAGTGCTAGAGGTCAGTGATCAAATCATTTATTCTTTTGTTATTAGCAGGGGCAATTGTTTAGTCAATCATGCTTAAATTGCAATAACTCAATAGGTGGTTTGCGCTACGCTGCGGGCCTGGTTAAATTTTTCCCAACATATAAAAGGGATGCTTAGGCAAAGTAAGTGCTCTACAAGAAAAAACTGATAAATGGAGATTCGAAATAACCTGATTAAGCTGGAATTATAAATGGGAATTTGAAATAAACTATGGACAGATTAAAATGTTTCGGTCCTATGTACATGGGGAAAGCTTTACATACACTGGAATTCCATGGATGCACATGAATAGTTTCCCAACAAAAAACCAAGCATGACTTGTAAACAAAGTGAGAGCTAGAATAGAACAAAAACTTGCTGGAGCAGTTATGGCAGAGCTGCAATTGCCCCGGCTCTGTTATGGGTGCTGGAAGGCAGCCCTTAGGCTCAAGAAACAATCTGTGCAATCCAGCACAAAACAACAAAGCCACAGAACTTGCATTGTCTCATTGCACAGGCTTTAATCAATTTTAGATTAGCAACAAGTGCATATAACGTCAAAGAAATTTGACTAAAAAACAGAGAAAGAAAAGCTCTGGGAGACCTGGTGCTTGCTCTCTTCAAACTGATATCTAGTAACCGAAGTTGAAGTTTTAAAAGAATGCAATGCGAGGCAGGTACAGATCTTGCAAAAACAGTTACACATCCAAACCACAACTGCAAGCAAGGTTCAAAACCAAGCATGCAAAAGCATTGTTGCGAAAGTGGCTGGAATGGATACTCTGTTACTAAAGCAAGAACTGATCAAGAAAAGAGAGCACCTCCCTCCTAACTAATAGGAAAAGCAATGAGCAAAAGGTGAAACGTTAGATAGAAACCATTCGAATTTCGAGCCATGCACGACCAGCTAACACAGCAGACCTAATCCAAAGAAAGCAACAGAAAGCCTAAGCTTAACAACGTAATAAAAGCACCCAAAAGAAGAGGGAAAAGGCACGCAACAGGAAAGGAAACGGGAAAAGGGAATTTGGATTTGTATTTAAGAGCGCCTATCAAGGGCCCGGGGTGCCAACACCAACCTCGTTATTCTAGAGGTAGCCTCTTGATAAAAGAGAATGGGTCCTTTTAGATTCTGATGTGGTTATTGTTCCTCTTCCACATAGCACTCATGTTCCCATAAACCCTAATTACTTGTTTCATGTGTCCTCTAGCCATGCTCTTACACCCACTGGGGTAAAAGATATCCTTTTCAATCTCAAGTTGGATCATTCCTTTCTCTATTTCCCTACTATAAATGAGGAATAAATGAAGATAATAGAGATCATTCTTTAGGGAAGGTCTACGTTAGGGCCTGGTGGAGTAAATGTGATGGAGACATTAGATAAACTCCTCACATTTTCTTCGGATGTGGAAGGATTAACTGACTTAAGCATCCAGCGCCACTTGATCATTACTATACAGATGACTTTTTAGATAAGATAGCAAATTGTCATTTTTTGTCTATTTTATTATGGTATTTTGAAAGATATGAACTTAATCTCTTTGGTTATTTAGACCTTTATAATATGTGTCAACTCCAAAAGCAGGTGGGTTGAGAAGAGAAAGGCCATGAAGGAGGTCATTGAGTAGTACCGTGCTGATAAGTCTGAAGTACACAGACTTAAATAAGAAAAAACTGTTCAAGATATTGACATGGTTTCTCTTAGGATTGCTTACTCTAGACTATAGAGGCAGATAGGAGCTCAAACCCATGCCTTGGAGTTAACTGAGCAAATAATGGTAGAGTTTTACAACCGTATTGACTTCCTAAAAAAAGGGATGACTGACTTGAAAACAGAAATAACTGAGCTTTAAGGGGTGTCGCGAGTGCGACGTAAGGCGCTGGCGAGCTATTTTTGCCTCCTAAGAGGTATTGTTGTTGGGAAGGAAAAAGTTTTGGGTTTAATCATAAATTTATGGTTAAGATTCAGAAGTTGTCACCTAGTATTATAATTACTAGGAATCTATGGTCTGCGAGAGTCTGGATAAGGGACTGGTTATGCAAGGGAAAGACGTATTACTCCCAGTGCACCCTACTTAAAGTAAGTTGTATTGTTGTTTGATTTTTTTTTCTAGGTCAAATTTCTATTTGTTGGTCTCGTCTATAGTTCAAAGTAGATTTTCCTTTGTGAGAGAGTCTATCTTATCGGGTTAAATCTTAACCGTTCTAAAGTCTGAATTTTAGCATCATATTTATTTTGCATTTTGTATCTTTAATACATGAAGGTGCACTCTATTATGTAGTTTTACACCCCATAGATATTAAAGTCTACATCTAAAGTCTAAAAAAAATAGTTAGTAAAGAGTTTTTGTATTTTGGTCAAATCCTAATGGATAATCATAAACTAGTTACGATATCCATTATTTTTTGTTTTTTTAACATGAGAAAGATGCATTTTTTTTTGTTTTTTTTGTGAAAATATGCTTGGAAAACTTTTTAGGATTTGACTGTATACATGAAAACAAAATATTTTTTGTTTTTTTTTCTGAAAAAGGAAATTAATTTAAAAATTTTAAGATTTATTGAAGAAAACCCGGTATTTTAATACATGATCTACATCTTATGGTGTAAATATACAACTCAATATTAAGCAAAATTGGTAGAAAAATATACGAGAAAATCAAAAATATTTTGAAATGACCCTTGAATTATTTTGGAATGTTTTTGTTTTTTTAATATATAATATTATAATATATATTATTATAATTAAATATTATTAAACACATGGGCTGGGTCAGGTCATTTGGGCTGGGTCGAATCAAGCCCAGCCCATCCCCATCCCCATAACTGCTGGTGAAAGCCATCAATGCAAGATGTGAATTAATTCACTTCCTGCATGTTGATTGAAGGAAGAAGAACAAAAGGTGTGTTGCAGGCGAGGAGGGCTGACGAAGTTCACCTGGGTTAAGGGCGTTGCTGGGAGCCTAGCTGGTGGCGCACAATGTGACTGGAGAAGAAATGATGGTTCTAAGGGAGCTGGAGGCAAAAACCTTGGTTGTCGTGGTGCAGGAGGGCTGACAGAGAGGAAGAAAAGTTGGCGATGGAGGTGATGGTTTCTATCACCGGTGAGGAGGTGGGTTGGTGGAGAAGGTTGAGCCACTCTTAATCACGACGATGTTGTGGTGGTCCGCCAACTATATACTCGAATTTCTTCATGCTCAGGCTATGAAATCCACCTCTATTTATAGGAGATGGAAGATGGTAATCTTGTCTTCACTGAGAAAAACTTTTGGCCATTGATTCGGCTGAAAAGGATCCCAACTGTTGGTTTAAAGTAGGCATCATGAACTGTTAAATTTAACAGTTCAAGGTTGCCTGAGTTGGCCATTTTAGGGCGGTGCCACAGCTGTTGTGGTGTCAATTAGCCTGAACGACCATACCTGGTTGTAAAGAAATGTCAGGTGATCATTTTGGTTTAGATGTTGTCAAATTTGGTGTAGATTAGAGGTATTAAATGCACCTGCGAAGGAGCCCATGAATAGTCTTTTCGAGTAAAAAAAGAAGAAGATAATAAATAGTAACCAGACGACGTGTCGTCTGGTTTCCATTTTTTTTAATAATTCAAAACAACACCGTTTTGTCTTTGAATTAGGGATTTTGGTCAAAGTTTAATTTAGTTCTTCAGCTTTTGATTATGTTAATTGCACCCCTAATTAATCCTAAATTTTGATTTAATGCAATTTAGTCCCTGGAAAACTTTAATTTTAACCTCAGATTTCGACGCCTTTTCCATGTTGGTCATTGGTCTTGGATTTCTTCAATTTAGCCCTAATTGACCATTAAACTTTCAATTTATTTAATTTCACCCCCGATTTCAATCAATTGGGCCTCTATAGCTCGACACCTTTTGCAGATGGGTCCTTAACTACGAAATGTTTCAAATTAACCCCTAATTGGCCTCAAAACATTGATTTTCTTGCGATTTTACCCCTGATTTCAATCAATTGACTTGGTAAAAATTAAATTTAGTCTCTTAAAATTTCAATCTTCTCAATTAAGCCCAAATTGGGCTCCCAAACTTAATTTTTCACCAATTAAACCCCTAATAGAATTAATTTGACTCATTTAAAGTATAATTAAGTCCTTGCACCTAATTAAATCTTTTAATTGGTTCCAAATTATTCTTAAACATAATTAAACTTTAATTTGGTCCATGATTAAATCAAATTGGCCTATGAAAAATTTAATTATGTCCCTGGACTTAATTTTTATGGTGATTCGTCCAATAATCATTTAATTGACCTTGAATTTGTGTTGTTTCTTTAGTCTTGGGTATAGTGGGGGTATAATTAGGCCTTGAATTTCCTTTAAAATTGCAGCTTGATTTTTCAAGATGTTTGTAATCCTCCTCAATCTGCTTTCTCTACGTTGCCACCCTTTATTTTATTTTGGAAAGAAAAATATGTAATTTGGGGAATAACCCAAAAATAGGTTATGACAAGGGGGAAGAGAGACCTTAAGAGACGAGCTTAGGATAACTAGGAAGGAGGTTCAGAACTCTCGTGCAAGGATGGAAAACTTGAAGGACTCCTCCCAAGCTTTTTTGACTGAATATGGAGAGTCTGCATCTTTAACAGAGACAATAGGGGACAAGGTTTTCTTGATCATGTCAAACTTGTATTTCTTTAACCTTTCTAGATGGATACAAGTTGACTTTAACAAGAGTTTCCTAGACAGCCAAGTCTCAAACTTCGCTAATGATCAGTCAGAGCTGCCTTAATAAGGTATGGAGTTTATCTAGCCCAAGAACCTAACATGAAGATGCAGTTTCCTTTAGGGTTTGTTTTTGTTATTTCTTTAAGTGTTATGTTTTTTAGAGATGGCTATATATCTATTTTGCCCCCTATCTGGGGTGGAGATTGCCCTTGGGGAGAACACATACCATCTCTTGGGACTTTATAGGGGCTAGTTTAAAGGGACTGTCTTATTTTAGAGCTAGTTTGCCCCAACTCTCTCTGTTGCCTGTAGCCTTTAGTTTTCTGAGTACCAGGTCTCCAAACTTGAATGTTCTATTCTTGACCTTGACGTTGTGATACTGAGTAGCTTTAAGCCTACAAGCTTCATTCCTAACTACAGCTGTCAGATGTGATTCTTTTAGGAAGTCGAGATTGATCCTAAGACCTTATTAATTGCCTTCTAAGGTGTAGTAAACTACCCGGTGGCTCAGACATCTGATTTCAACTGGGATTATAGCTTCTGTTCTGTATGTGAGAAGGAATGGTGTTTCATTGGTAGATTTTTTTGAGTCATATTATAGGCCCATAAAATTTTATTCAACAATTCTCCCATTCTAACTTGGCTTCTTTTATCTTTTTCTTAAGTCCATTAAACCAAACTCTGCTAGTCAACTTAGCTTGACCATCTGTCTAAGGGTGTAATACTAAGGAGAAATGATGATCAATATGAAGCCTCTGACAATGGTCTCTCATCTTATAGTTGTCAAACTACATTCCATTATCTGTGATCAAGACTCTAGAGAGCCCAAAGCAACATATGATATTCTTCCAAAAAAATAAAAGCACTTTTTGGTGGTTATCTTTGATAGAGCTTTTGCTTCAACCCGTTTAGTAAAATAGGCCACAACTATTGTTGTTACTCATTTTTTAGCCCCACATGCTGAAGATGATATGTATCCCTCTTGAACCAAATGCAGGAGTTTAGTTCGTGATTGTTGAAAAATTGACAAAAGTAGAGAAGAAAGAAATGTTTTTTGAACCATGTTTAAGCTGTTTTCTACACTCTTTATCCTCCTCATTTGCTGCCAAAATAGTCAGGTTTCTTAGACTGATTAAGAGTCTTCATAATGCTAAATTTGTTCCTTCTTTATCTGGTCTTTAAGGTTGGATAAGTCCCTCAGAATTTGCACTAAAAAAACTAATTTTGTTGTTGTCGTAATTTTTTGTTCCGACTTAGGTTTTGATTCTGACTTGGTTTCGTACAATGTCTGACCATCCCAGATATATTCTGTCACTCATGACATGTTGAAGAATTAACCTACACCTTTATTGGGTCATAGGGCTCATTGTTCTTATAGCAGACTCTCAGTCAGATTGGTATGCTCGGCATTGTCAGTTTCCTGAATCAGATCAGGAAATCCTTTTGACCAACCAGGTTGCGGTCAGATTATGTTCTTCAAAACGAATTTATCTCACTTTGAACCTTTCATGAAAGTTGTAGACCTATACGCGTAGATGAATTTAGGTTTTTGAAACTCCTGATTTCGATATTAGAAGCTCAAGATATTCCCATGTAAATATCTAATGAGAAAGTAGAGAATTCTGTCGCAAGAAGGATTCTGACCCGATTTTTGAACTAAAGACTCTGCTTCCATCACAATTTTGTTGTTCATTATTCTTAGATCAAACCCTCAATCAGATTTGGGATGCTCGACATTGGCAGTTTTCGAATCAGATCAGGAAACCTTTTTGACCAACCAGGTTGCGACCAAATTCTGCTCTTCAAAACAAATTTATCTCATTTTGGATCCTTCATGAAAGTTATGGTTCTAAAAATGTAGATGAATTTGGGTTTTTGAATCGCCTGATTTCGATAACAGAAGCTCAAGATATTCCTTTTGATTAGTACTTAAAAGTGCATTTTTATCAAGGTTTTATATCATCATTTTGCACTTAAAGTATCAATAACTCCTTAACTAGAGTATGTTTTATAATAACATGTCTAATAATATGAGATATTTTTAATTTATGGTAAATGTTCATCTTAAATGCAGGCCTATCACATAAATCAAAGGATTGATTGATGAGTTTAACTACTGAAAATGAGAAGATAAAGAAAGGGCTAAGTTTAGAAAAGAGATGTTGGTTCAGTCTAAACTGGAACACAATTCGATTATTGGATCATAACTGGAGCTGTAGAACTTGGATTTTGTTCTAGTTTATATGTATGACAAGCTAAGACATAGGCCTGCAACTTTCATGAGAGTTCAAGATTTAAAAGTGCCATTTTCGAGTTCAAATGGTAGCAACAACGGAGAAGTCGGAATTTGTCTTGCAGCCTAGATATTGTTCAGTGTTCAGCCCATATCTCGAGTTTTAGAAGTCCAAATGCACCGATTCTTGTTTTGTTGGAAAGATGAGACAATTGCCCAGAACTTTCATGAAGACTATCTATTCAAATTCTAATGTTAGCAATGATGTTTTCTGCAGACAAGAAGATAAGGAGTGTTATCAAGTCAACAGGTGGTCACCCACTTAACAATTAGTCATCAAATCAATATTTCTGAATTTTGGCCTGTAAAAGGAGGCATTTGCCATGCATTTAGGCATATTGGTTTTCAGATCAAGATCATGTTCTTGCTCTCTCTTTATATTTTTGCAATGCTTAAGTTTTGTTTATATTAATCTCTTGTTTATACTTTTCATTTCCTTTTCTTTACTTAGTTAACTTATATCTTACTTATGTTTTTCTCTTTCATTATTTTTAGCTAAGTTTATTATGTCAAGGTGAAAAGGTTATACTAATGGTGTAAGAATAAGTATAGTATAAACTCAACATGGACTTTAATGTTTGATACTAACATGTTTTGTGTTTGTTATCTTGTTCACTTTTAATACTTTGCTTGTTAAATGGTTAATTTAGATTTATGTTGTATAACCCTTGGTACAACAAATACTTGGCACTTTCATAGCCCAACTGTATGGTATAACCGACACTTGTACTATGAAAGGAACTTGATTTGTTGTTAACATAAGTTATAATCATGAATGCCTGACAACATTTACAAGTATTAGCATTATTCGAATAAGATAACTAATGTAATCATGTTAACAATTTATAATCCGATTGGAACCTCCTTTGTGTGTGGTTTCCAGTTGAATAATAAAAAGAGTTTATACTATACTTGTTTGAAATACTATTAGTGGATCCTCTAACCTTGATAATTATTTTATCCTTGTTTAATCTTATATCAATATCACATCTTGAAGCTCTTTTCAACTCCTTTTCTATTATTATCTATTTCTTTATTTGTAGTTTAATAGTTAACCGCCATGTGCTTCGACCCCGGTCTTGCTGGGTTATTTATTACTTCGACACTCCTGCACTTGGGATAAGACATCAATCTTTTAGTCATGTCATATAATGTGATTAGTGAGATACCAAACTTACAATAAGAATTTTTGGTTCATATAAATTTTTTTAAAAAAATTCACCGATAATTCTGTAAGTTAAATCTCATTCTTTATATAATTTTTATCATAGTCCAAAAGACACCGGATTAGATGCATTACACTCAATAAATAGAAATCTAGCAAGTATATTTTTATTTCAAAATTCTTTTGAAATACGTGGGGGGTTGTAAAAAATGAAGACTATTTCAAAAGGTTTTTATCCCACATTGAAAAAATAAGACATTTATCTAGTGTTTATATAGTGAACTTTGATATGAGGTAGTAACCAACAAGGAAAGGATAGTGGGCTCGCGCGTATAAGGTTAAGCTGAGAAGAGGAAAACCTTTAATTCCCCCTTCTCCACGCACGAGACAACGCCTATACTTTCTGAACCTTTTTGTCTTACTGAAACCAAAATTTTTTAAACACTTAGAATTAATTTTCTAACAATCATAAAATTCCAGTACCTCTTTTATTTTAAAACTTTTTTAACAGCTACAACTCTTTAATTCACTAATAGCTCTTTTATTTTTTATTAATTGTTGTAACAACTATTTAATTTTCTAATTTATTGTCTCCTTAATTATTACATATTAGCAGCTTATATATACCGTGCACTCTTACAGTCAAAGTGTGCTGAAAAAAATCATAGTATTATTTTTCTGTGTTTGCAAGGCTTGCTAGTATTTCCTTTCGATCTTGGTCTAGATGTTTCTGTGACTCTCATTTTATTGGAGGAACTTGTTGAATCCTAAAGGATAGTCTAATGTTGAGAAAATATCCTTTAGAACAATGTCTATAGACGCCACAAGCTATATTTTGTTTCTATTCTTCATTGTATTTTTTTCACAACATAGACATGGCGGAGGCTTAGCGATTATAATCAAAGCACCTAATTAAGTATGGTACCAAAGTCGTGGAGGATGGCAACAACCTAGGCAACATCAAAGCATGGAAAAAATGAAAAAAAGAAAAGAACCCTGAGAGGTGTAGCTCAACTGGTCAGACCCTGAGTTTGCTCATCAGAGGTCACCAGTTCGAGTCTCACAAACCTCAGGGTCATTGGAGGCTTACATGGGTGTTAACTTCAGGGCTCGTGGGATTAGTCGAGGTGCTTGCAAGCTGGTCTGGACATCCACGTTAATAAAAAAATAAATTAAAAAAAGACTAGAAAAAGTAGTGAGCGTCGGACATGGAAAAGACATGTGGTTCTAATAAATGAAACACAATGATGGAGCTAAAATTATAAATAATAACACCTGAGCAACAATGAGAAAGTTTAAATAAACATGTGGAAAAAAAAAGTAGCACAAACCTACAATACCAAAGACGAGATGACATGCCCGTGCATTGCCGCGGGCTTATAAAACAAATACACTTGATAGTGTTATAATTGTGAACCAACGCTAGATAAGTAATAGAAACTAAAGGTATGATAGAGCAAATATTTCATGACGGAAAAAAAGCTGTGTTGGTGATCAAAAACTTAGAGCCTAAACAAAATGATTTGTAGCAATGTACAGTGTTTTGTGAGGAAAGATACAGTGTTTTCGCCACATGATTTAGCTTTTCTGTTAATAAAAAGCAAAAACAATTACAAAGCTAAATTCTCTACCAACTTAATATTAAAAAAAACCAACAAAGATAATTTTGGAAGGAAAAAAACCCATGAGGAAAAACGTTGTAGCAATTGATAATGTTTTGTGAGGAAAACTACAGTGTTTTCCCCAATAAAATAAAATAAAAAACCATTTAGAGAAATATTGTAGCAATCCACAGTGTTTTGTGAGAAAAACTACAACGCTTTCCTCATATGATTTAGCTTTATTGTAATTATAATTCTTAACCAACTTAATATTATAAAAAAAATTGACAAAGATAATTTTAGAAAAAATTGTAAAAAAATCATGAGGGAAAACACTACAAAGCAATTCACAATGTTTTAAAGAAAAAAAATTACAAAGCTAAATTCTTAATTAGCTCAATATTTTAAAAAAAAATCGACAGAGATAATTTTAGAAAAAAATAACAAAAAAAACACCAAAAAAAAGGGAAAAAATCATGTTGAAAACACTATAGCAATTCACAGTGTTTTATGATGAAAGCTGTAGTGCTTCCCCACATGATTTAGCCTTATTTGACTTGTAATTGTAATTCTCAAACAACTCAATATTAAAAAAATAAAATTGACAAAGATAATTTGAAAAAAATTATAAGAAAAAAAACCATGTGGAGAGACACTATAGCAAGCCACAATGTTTTGTGAGGAAAGCTACAGTGCTTTCCCCACATGATTAAGCTTTATTACAAAGTTAAATTATAACCAACTCAATATGAAGAAGAAAAAAATCGACAAAGATAATTTTGAAAAAAAATATTAAAAAAAACACAAAAGAAATTGAAAAAAAAACCATGTGAGGAAAAATTGTATCAATCCATAGTGTTTTGTGAGGAAAAACTTGTATTTACTTGTAATTGCAATTCTTAACCAGCTTAATATTTAAAAAATAAAATTGACAGATAATTTTAGGGAAAAACATAACAAAACAGGAAAAAAAAATATGTGAGAAAAAATATTGTAGCAATCCACAGTAATTTGCAAAGAAAGTTACAGTGCTTTCCTTACATATTGTAACTGTAATTTTTAACCAGCTCAATATTAAAAAATAAAACCAAAAAAGATAATTTCGGAGAAAATCATAAAAAAAAACTATGCGAAAAAACACTGTAGCAATCAACAATGTTTTAAAGAAAAAAATTACAAAACTAAATTCTTAATCAGCTCAAAATTTTAAAAAAAATTAACAAATATAATTTTAAAAAATAAAAAAAAACAAAATAGAAAAACTATGTAGGAAAACACCTCAGTAATCCACAGTAATTTAAAGGAAAAAAATTACAAAGTGAAATTTTTAACCAGCTCAATATTAAAAAATCAACAAATATAATTTTGAAAAATAAAAAAATAAAATAGAAAACTAAGTGGGAAAAAACCGCAGCAATCCACAGTATTTTAAAGGAAAAATATTACAAAGCAAAATTTTTAACCAGCTCAATATTTAAAAAGTAAAATCAACTAAAAATTTTTTTTTAAAAAAAATAAATAAATGCAAAAAAAAAACATAAGAAAGTTGAAAAAGAAGGGAAAGTTGAAAAAAATAAAAAAATATAAAAAAAATACACCGTGAATTATTATTGTAATTCATGATGATTTTGGGTGTGGAAAAACAGTGATTTCCCCCACACCATTTAAATATATGTATAATAATTAACGAAACCAATATAATCCAGCCGTAAAAGGTTTAAACAATGAAAATATACGAAGGATTGGAGAAAGAAAAATCTGAAAAGATCAAACTGAAAGCATATGGCACGAAAATAAAAATGAGATCAAAATATGATTTTTAAGCGGGCCACCCTCCTCTTTTCCTTTCTATTTTTTTTTTTAATTCAAATCAATCCAAGTCTTGGATGGACCTTTTTGAAAAACTTTCTCGCTCAAATAACTAAAAGGCCTGCTTAATTTGGTTAGCAAAATATTTTCTATTGATTTTAAAGATAAACTTATCTCTAATTTGAATAAAAATAAAAAAAAATAAAGGGAAAAAATCACTTTTAATATCTTATATTTCGGTCAAAATTATACTTGTCTGTCAAGTTTTTAAAAATTACATTTTGCATTACTAGTAAAAAAAAATTAATAAAAAAAACCAAACTATTATCATATATATTAAACTAAAAAACCACCCAAACAACATATGAGCAAGAAGGCGATTTGCCTGTCATAGATCTTCTTCACCAGCCCATCTGATTTTATAAGCTTGATGATATGTTGTCGATGGCTCAGAATGGAGTTGCAAGCATGGTGATAACCAATGAAAATACCATGGGATTTTTTGCAGCTTCAAAAACCTTACACTCATTTCAAATTTTGGAAATAATATCAGTTTTTCTAAATCCTAAGTCTTCAGGGCCTCTTGAGCTTGGATGACTAGATTTCGATGATGATGATAAAAAAATAATAATAAAGATGGTTAAGTTTTTTTATTTTTATAATACGAGTAATATTTAATATAAAGATATTTTTATTATCATATAAAATATAATAATAACCTTGTAAATAAATTTTGTTGTTTGTTTTTTTACGTGGAAATTAAGTATTAGCGTGTATATAAAGTTTATGATGTAAATTATAATATTTTAAAATTTGATAGACAGGTGTAATTTTAATTAAATTATAAGATGTTAGGAGTAATTTTTTGAAATATAAATCAAGATAAATAACTTAAGATGAAAAAAAAAAAAACAGGGCAATAGCCCAAGTAAAAGTTATTTATAAAGGCAGGGCAAGAAGCAATTTAGATTAGGATTAATTTTTTTTCAATTTATCAAAAACTGAATATAATGTCTAGAAGTTACATATAAATAATAAATTCTAAAATAACCAATCAAGTGAAATTTATTTATAAAGGCAGTTCAAGAAGCAATTCAGATTAGAAAATGATATTTTTGTAGGATTAATTTTTTTCAATCCATCAAAAATTGAATATAATGTCTAAAAGTTACATATAAATAATAAACTCTAAAATAATCGATTATTGGGCTCAGCCTACTAAATAAAATTATCCAATAAAATAAAATTTAATTAATAAAATTCAATTAAATCCAAAAACATAAACTTTCCTGTAAATCGTGTGGTGTGTCCCTACCATGAACTTAGAGAGCCGACAACCAAAGAAAAGCATTGGCATGACACCTTTGATACTGCTCATGAAGTAGCTCTTACTTATGATAGGCTGCACTTTCCATGAAAGGTTTTCCACATAATCAATAATGGCAAGAAAGGACAGTCTCCATATAGATAAGAAGATTTAGCTTAACAGAAACAATATGTAAATATTAAAAATAATTTTTAAAAAATAAAAAAATATTATTTTAATATATTTCTAAATAAAAAAAAACACTTTAAAAAATAACCATTATCACACCCTCAAAAACACCCATTTAATTTTATGGGCACTAATAATCCTCTAATTTGCATAACTACAAAATTATTTGGAAATATTTCGGATTCTGTGCTATTTTGCTTACCCACGAGGCCTTGAATTCACCTCACATCCAACAAGAGAGAGGGAGGGGGAGGGGGAGGGAGAGACAGAGAGCAAACACCAGTAAATTTTCCAGAAACCATCATTTCTACAGTTATAATCAGATGATAATCATTCTTTAGCAAAATTTTGGCATGCATAAAGAAAGCACATACAAAATAAGGGAAAAGACAGGAATAAATGAGAGGAATGATTATTACAGTCTGAGTGACTCTTCATATATTTGTATTTCATAATAGATTCATCAATAAAAATGTCAAGCATTTCAATTGTCACAACATAACTGTGTACCTAATCGCATGCAACGGAGCACTGAGATGCATGCCTCCTTCAAGTCTTTAATAAACCCCAGATGACAAAAAAGAAGGGAAACAAGAAACCTTCAAATTCCTTTCTAGACAAATTGGAAGCTTGTTCCCAAATTTGAAGAAATCATATATTGATAGACATGAAGACACGGCTGATGTAAAAGGAAGAATGCTTTAGGATTTATCTCTTACATTTTTGAGAAAGGATTGGGATATAAATTAACAGACTCCAAAAAAAGGAGATGTGGATACAGATCTGCCTTAAGGAACTGCAGATTCATGGTTATTCGAAAGAACAGTGGGAAGGCTATGCGGGGTTTGCTAAGATTTTTGGGCAATGACCATAGCTTATTGAATATAAAAAACAATGGCCACAAGATTATATGAACAGAGATATTATCAGAGCTACTGTATGCTAGACCTGAATCATGGAACCATCTGAGCTGGGAAAATAAAGCCTCCTATTTGACGGCTGAAGCAAGAAAAAAAATGCTGTTTTTCATGAATTTGATCAAAAAGAGGAATGAGCAGTTCTTAGCATGAGGTGCATGCCCCTGTGTTGGTGCTGGTGCTGCCGGTGGTTGAAGGACCTGACTGTTGAATGCTCGAATGAGAAGCGGGTCCACTCTTTGAATATTTTGAACCAACTAATCCGCTAGGTGTGCTTGTTGATGAAGACAACCTGGTTGAACTGGAGTCCTTGCTGGGTTTGGACCGCAGATCTGAAGATGAGGATGATGGGGCCAGAGTGCCAATTGAAGATCCCACTGGATAGGGCGCAACTGGCATGTCAGCAAGAGAAGATGCAGATGGACTGTAACTCAGTGTTCCCATTGGATGGTCGAATTTGCATGCAGGCCCAAACTTGCATTGTCCATGATGTGTATAGTGAGTACAAGTTGGTGCACCCTGATTAACATGGATGAATATCAGATGCATGATACTGTACTAGGTTGGGATTCAACTTGTAAATAAGCATATGAACATATGGAAGCCTACAAAACAGCACACCCTGATATTACCTTATATATGGCTTACTCCAGATCAAAAAGGAAAAAAAAAAAGAACACACTCACATATATATAGCTTGCTTAATGATATAATTTGGAATTTGAGAAGCAAAATGAATATGTGGAGGATGCACAGCTAACAAAGCAGGATAATGACATTTTCAGGCTAAAAAGTAACCCACATAGGTAAAAGGGTAATTGTTAGAGCACAAGCAAAAATGACATAAGAAACCGCAAAAGAACACGAATAAATGACCAACCATACAGAAAAACTTTTGATTCTTCACACGATGCTAATGCATTTTATAGAACAAACTACAAATTTCAATCAAATTATAGGTCCTAAAGAGAAACATAATCAATGTCATGGCCTGGCATTTAAAAATGATCTCACTTTGATGATGACCTAGAAGTTTGAACATGTAAAGGCAACAAAAGGTCTTTGATTTTGGTCTTCTTAGGCCAATCACAAGATCTGCTTCAGCATGAGAAAATTAAATAACAATGATAAAATGTGACATGACAGCTAAAGAAATAGATGATAACAGCTGTTTTACAATCTTCTACCCCCGAGACAAATTTGCCTGTGCAATGAACCCTCACCTTTCCGACCATGACCAGATAACTTTGAGACACTGGAGACAAAAAAACTAATCCCAGCACCCAGTCCCACTAACAGTCTTCATAGAGCATGATCCCAGACTTTGTTGCAATGACTAACAAGTGCAAATTACAGAGAATAAAGCAAGCACCGCTTGTAAAATAAGTCCAAAATAGTATACTGAAGTAAAGAAGTAAATGCAAGGAATAAGGACAGGAAAAAAAAAAGAATTGACTACCTAAAACCCTAAAGCTGCTTAAGAGATGCAACAAAGTCCAGTACATCATAAAGACAATAACTTGTAACATCAATGCATCAATTACCTCTCCGCCCTGATCTCTATTGTGATCTCTCTTCGTCAGAATGTAGAACGGCTTAAAAGCATGCTTTTATGAGTTCAATTTATCCATTTCAGAATCATACTGGCAAAATTTCCATCCCAATTCACAACTCAAACGCATCCACCAAATTAAGAAGAAGAAAACAAAGCAACAAGGATGAACAAACATGTCAATGCAGTTATCATCTATTTCTTTAGCTGCCATATAATGGGAATAGACCCTCCTACTTTCTTATTAAGTCAAAATATCCCATAGAGAGAAGCAAGGAAGCAATGTTGCTACTTGTATTTCAACTACACGAGCATAAATGGTAAAGTTCTATACATGCATGACAGATGCAATCTACAGAACAACATGCCACTGAAAAACTTCCACTGTCAAAATATCATTCTCACATGGCGCACCAGCATCCCAAGGCAAAAGAACAGCTATTTCAAGAAATAAAACTGAAGCGAAAAGACTCACTAACGATGTGGTGCAGATGGACCACCAAAAAAGCATCCAGAGATCAAAGGCAAGTTCCACATAATCACCTACTCTGATAAGATCTCAAAAATATCATACTGGAGGCAGGCAGGTGTATGCCAGAGTTGAGTCAGAAGATTCAAGGTTCTAACCATGTGAAATTAACTTTGTTTCACTAAGACTCTAATGAGAAAAAAATAACTACCAAAAGGAAGGTCAGAATTTCTCTGAGAAAAATGAAGAAGGGAAAAGATAGAGAAAGAAAGAGCAAGTATACAATTGCAGCATTCTGATTGCATCGCTCAAAACAAATATACATTCACAAATTCAGAAAATAGTGTTTTAATGACCTCCACCAAACCAGTCTATGTAGCAAGCAACAATCACTAGAGGTCTGATTAATTATAACATTTTGCAATTTTAGCAAGTAACAAACTAGTAATCCATGCCCTGACATGAGGTAATTTTAAGAAAAATACTTACTGGGCGTAGAGGAAGGCCCATGGGGCTAAGAACAACATTTGTTTTTGACGCTGCCAATTCTGGGGGATGATGATATCTACACGAGGATTCGAATTTACAATCGCCAGTTTTCATGTAATACTGACATTCTGGCTGGCCAGGTCTCTCTGGAAACACGTGTTCCTTCTGGGAACTGCTAGAAGGACCTTTTGCAGTAGGTATGGATTGATATGCTCCTGTATAAGCAGGTGCAGAAGGAGATAGTGGTGATATTCCATAGACTGATCCTGAGCCAATTGCAGGCTGAGCATTAGGAGAGGCTACTGGACTTACAGGTGCCTGCACCAGGAGAGATTGCAACTCAAAATGAATAGAAGTAGATTAGTCAAAATCTAATGAAATAGAGGAATTTCCATTGACCTACCGGGTATGGACTCCAACTTGGATAGGGAACTAAGCTTGGGGAAAGCAACACGGGACCATAAGGACCTTGTACATAGGAGCCTGGTAGCAGAGGAGGCCTTGCAACCATTACGCCATACTGTTGAGATGAAGGAACAGACGGAGATTGCATTGTAGGATATAAAGTAGGGGCAGGCACTGATGCAACTTGTGGAGCCAGTGATTGTGCTGGAATTTGCATGTTAGCTGGCTGTGGATGGTGGAATTTACATGTTGCCCCAAACTTACACTGCCCTGTTTTAATGTAGTATGTACACTCCCTTTCACCCTGTTGTTAATTAAACTCAAGGAATCAGCAAACTTGACTTCATACTCAGTACAAAAAAGACCAACATGATCAAAGGCATAAATCTTGAATGCCAATGTAAAGATATACAGACCGGGCGTAATGGGTATCCGTAATAATTTAGTGGCACGGGTCTAACAGAACTGCCTCCCTGTTTAGGATGGTTGTACTTGCAGGAAGCACCAAATTTACATGTCCCTGTCCGCATATAATACTGCAAATAAAGTAAGAACAGCTTGATCAGTACAACCAGGAATCCCATGAAACATCAAACTAAACCAAACCAAAGGCATAGCTAATCAGCAAAGGTCCTAATTCAGTGAAAGAATTTACAATTCATTCAGTAAGAGATGGACACGGCATAATGTAACGTAATCAATAGACATTGCATCAGCACTCACTTGGCCGAAATTATCATTAAGGAACACACATTGTCCACAATCAACCATTTGCATACACAGCAATCACAGTAATCATTCAAAACCAGTGAAGTCGTGTACCTGGCAAAGAGGCTGGCCCACTCGTTCTGGAAACTCCCCTCCACCAGCCCTCGCAGCTCCCAATACCTGAAAACAACATCAACTACCACAATCAAACCATACGGATCTTACCATAACACCACCACAAAGAAAGCAAAGACCTCCTCCTCCACATTTAACAAAATTACAAAACTAACCCTCCTCCAATCACAATTCCAAAAGCCACAAGATCAAACCTAATTACTAAATACAAATCATTTGAAACTCAGTTCGAGTAAAGTCAGTCAAAATTACCGCAGTCCGGTCACGTGGATGATTATACCGACACCTAGCTCCGTACCCGCAAAACCCGGTCCTCAAGTAATACATGCAATCTTGCTCATTAGGTCTTTCCGGGTATTCCGATTCTGTTCCCCCTATTTCCAATTGCCAAACACCCTCTACATCAACCACGCCAAACATAAGGAATCAAACTCAACAAAAACAGATCATTATTAAGTAAACATTGAATTAATGTAGGTTACCTTCAAGTCCGGTTTCCTGTCCTGAACCCGTCCATTCTAGTGCCGGATCGGATTGTGACCCTTCTTGCCCCCGACCGTACCGGTCCATTCGTACGGACCAACCCCGAACTTATCGGAACCGGACGGAAACACAAGTGAAAAACAAGCAAGTTTCTGCGGTTCTTTTTTTTGCAGTTACAAAATGAGACACCGATCAATGAGAGAAACCGTTCCTGCGTTATAGTTTCTGCTTCTAGAGATAGAAAGTAAAAATAAACTTATTAGATGTTTTTTGTTTTTTGGATTTTTCTAGGAAAAACACACACAGAGAGAGAGAGAGGGAGAGAGAGGGAGAGAGAGACAGTGTTTGGTATTCTGTTTTTTTAGGGAGGTTTATGGATTCTGTGCCTTTGCTTTCACTTTTTCTCTCGCTTGAGCGATAGTTGTTGTTTGATCTCTTCTTTAATGTGTGTTATGCTGTTGGTGGTTTGTTATATACGCGCCAAACAGAGCGGTAAGAACCTAAAATAATTGTTCTTTTTAAGGTAATAAGGAAAAAAGAAGAAGCAAAGCAATAAATTAAAAGGGTGACTTTATAATATTTATTTACTGACCTTTTTTGGTTTTGTTTTTATAAGACTGTATGAAGAAATATATTATTACAACCAACTTACTTTAGTTCTGTAGTTGTGAGTTCGAGATGACGATAGTGTCCTCGGTTTTTGTCTGAGGGATGGCCTGTTGGGGGTGGAGAGAGTTGTCTTTTTGATAAAGGGTTATTACAAAAAGGGTAATGCGGGACGAATATTAATTTAAGTGATTAAGTAATCCAGTGTCAGTGAGTGCGGAGAGGTGTTTTCCTCTACGTGGCATGCAAAGAGGATCTTCCTTGAAATTGGAAAAGGAATAGTATTTTTTAAATTTAAAAAAAACTTTAAAGTGTTATTCATTGAATTTATTTTTTTAAAAAAAATAAATACAAATATAAAAAAAAATTATAGGTGAAGATATTTTTATTATTTTTAGTAGGTCATATATTTTATTTTCTATGTTATTTTTGTGTCTATCTCTTTCTTTAATGTGAGTTCAAGAGGTAGCTAATAAGATATTATTAATTACTTTATGAACACCATAAAATTTTTGATAAAAATTAAACTATAAAATGATTGATATGATGTGATCTGGTTAACTTTGCATGTCCAAAACATAACCCAAATAATCGATAAAAATATAGTTTGCTAAAAAAATAATCACCATTTTCTTTTAATATTGACATGATAACATATTAGATCGAGTCGGATCAACCCGGGTTAACCTGTCAAATCCTCTACTTAAGTCATGAGATCCTAATAACTTTATAGAAAATAATTTTTTTTTATTAAACTCAATTCTCAATCAATGTTGAATGATGAAATTGTAAACAAACCTTAAATAAAAAAATGAGTCGAGTCAACCCGAGTTAACCTGTCAAACCTAGATCATAAGATTGATATAACCCATAAAAAGCAAATCAAATCAAATTATAAAGCTCAATTTTGTATCAATCTAATATTGAATGATGAAATTTTTTTAAAAAAAATCAATTAAAAAAAGAACACAAAAAAATCTCAAGTTAATTGACCAAACTCGTAACCCGAGTCATGAGACCGGAATAACCTCATAAAACAAAAACCAAAATAAATTATGAAGCCCAATTCTCAATCAACATAATATTGAAGGATGAAATTTTAAAAAAAAAATCAACTAAAAAAAGGGAGGGAACGAGTCAATAGGCCTAACCCGTGACTTGGGTCATAAAATCATGATAATCCAATATAAAAAAATTATGAAACTCAATTCTTAAACCCGATATTGAAGGATTAAATTGAAAAATAAATTAAATAAAAAAAGAACAAAGAAATGACCCAAGTCAACTCGGGTTAACCCATCAAACCCGGGTTAAGAGACTGAGATAACTCCATAAAAAGCAAATTGAAAAAATTATATTGTCTAATTTTCAATCAACTTAATGTTGAAGGATGAAATTGAAAAAAATTATTAAATTAAAAAATGATTAAAAAAACTGAGTCAACCAGGCTAATATGCAAAACTCGTGACTCAAGTTTTGAGATAGTGATAACCCTATAAAAAACAAATTAAATAATTATGAAGTCTAACTCTCAATCAATCCAACATTGAAGGATGAAGTTGAGGAAAAAATAATTAAAAAAAGAAAAAAAAGTGATCTGAGTCAACACAACTAACTCGTAACTCAAGTCATAAGCCTGGGATAACTCTATATAAAGTAAATAGAAACAAATTATAAAGTCTAATACATAGTAAATGCCATGTTAGAGAATATAATTAAAAATAATAAAAAGGAATTCTTCAAAAAAATTGAGGATTAAGTAGAAAAGGCCTTGCATCTCACTCATTGTTCATTGTTATAATGAAATGCATTGCCTTCTTAGCGTATAGATAGATGGCTGCACGTTGTTGTGGGTTGATTCATAAACAATATAAATTGTTATTATAATGGCATTTCAAAGTTAGATTTGTGAACGTTTTAATATTCAAGTTAGACTTGGAAACCCGTCAAGTTCAGGCGACTTGGATTTGACGGTCATGACAGACCTAAGAGTCTTGGGCTTGGCCGGAATGCCAGACCCGAGTTACTTAAATTTGATTTGAAAGGTAAAATTAAAAAATTATTATTATTATTGTCACTAATAAATTTGAAAAAAAAATATTACTATTGAAGAATAGCCATAAAATTGATTTGAAAGGATTAAAAACTATAAGAACTTGGATAAGATAAGTTTAATAATATTATACACATTTTTATTTTTATTATTATTAAGGGAGCTAGATCTCATAAACTTGGGTCTGGCTGGGGCGCCAGCCTAAATTACTTGGGTCTGGAAGGTGATTTCATACCCAAAGAATTTGGGTCTGACTTGGCCAGATCTCAAAAACTTGGGTGTGGTACGACCGAACCCTATAAGCTAAGGTCTGGCAGCGACGCCAGACGCAGGTTACTTGGCTTGGGATGTGTATGTCATACCCAAGGAACATGAGTTTTTTTTTTATTATTATTGTTATGATTATTCTTATTCTTATTATTATGATTATCAGTATCTCTTCATATCAAATTTATGATTTTTTTTAATAGTAATAATATATTATAAAAAAATTTAATAATAATAATAATAATAATAATAATAATAATAATAATAATAATGATGATGATGATGATGATGATGATGGAGTTTTATTAGATTAGCTTGAAATTTTAAAGTAGGCTATGAGATTTTATTTTATGAATTAATCAATAAGAATATGATAACCTTTTTCTACATTTGCCTGAAAATCAACTTGGATTTTTTTACTCGTCAACAATTATTAATATTTGGATTTTTTTTCTTCGATTTATTTAGTTACAAATTCAAGTAATTAAAAAAGTATTTAATTGCAATAACCATCATCTATCTTGTCTTATATATATATATATATATATATATATATATATATATATATATATATCCGAATATCTATAGTTGAGGAATTAGTTTGAACCTCTGTAAAATAAAATGGCTTGATAGTATACTTTAAAATCTTATAATTATGAGATCTTGAGTTTAATATTTTTCAAGATCCTCTTATGGCAATCATAAAAGTTTAATGTTTAATCCACATAAATGGAGGGCTCATATATGCATATCATGTTGACTAATTTTGATAGTTTATTCTGAATTTGTTTTTAGAATAATAGATTAGAAATTTAATATATATTTAAGAATAAAGTTTACTCGTAAATTAAAAAAATTAAGAATTAATATATTATTATAATAATAGCCATTAAACTTTTATTTTGATAGCTATTTCATTTGATGGTACTCTCAGTAAATGTACCTATATACATGGGTGATATTTTTTGTTTGGTTCGGTTTTTATAAAAAAAAGTAACCAAACCGATTTAAAAAAAACCAAAATCGGTTCAAACCGACCGGTTTCGGTTCGGTTCGGTTTTTTAGAACAAAAACCGGTTCAAACCGGTTTGGCTCGGTTATGGCTTGGTTTTTTTTTATTTGGCTCTGTTTTTTTCTTTTTTTTGTTTGGATTCAATTCGGTTTTTTTAATTTCAGACTTATAAAACCGAACCAAACTGATCAGTTATTTTAAAATTTTAATCAGTTTTTTTTATAATTCAATTTTTTTAATTATTTTTTTCAGTTTTCTCAATTCAGTCCGTTTTTGAATTTCTTTATTCACCCCAACCTATATATTTATTCGCCCCAAAATATAGTTATTTTTAAAACTACCATGACTATTTCAGGAAAGGGAGTTGAATTGTAACATTGAAGGGGGGAATTAGACACGGGACATGGCAGTAAAGATTTGGCTGAGTGAATCTGTCCTTGCCTATGTTCATATTTTGCCCAACAAACTAATTAATTTTCCGTACGCTGCGGTGAATATTATTTTATCAGTCGTACTGAATCAGTCCAGCCTGTGGTGATTCATTGAGTTTAGATAAGTTTTTAAATTAAACTCGACAGAAAGTTGATTTGATATAATTTAATTATAACTCATCTACTAAAAATACAATTTGTTATTTTTCAATACAATATAATTTTCATGTATTTTTAATATTAAAATAATAACGTTTGAATTGAGCAAATTAACTTATTTAAATTGTAACCAGATCATGGATACAACCAAATTTAATAACTTTTTTTATTAAAATTTATTTTTTATTTAATTATACGATAATAAAAATATATTTTTGCAAGCACTACAACAAATAAAATTATAGAAAAGATGTATTTTTAAATCAAAATTATCTTTTTTTATTCATATTTTTTTACAACAAAACAATTTTTTTTAGCATCATAGTTGAATAAAAAGCAACATCAATAAAAAAAATATTCAAAAACACCATAACAATTTGAACTAAAAGAGATAAAAAGTATATTCTTAATCAAAAACCTAATTTTTTATGCATTTTTTTTTTATATTGAAAAGAATAATTTTCTTACAAGAAATATTTGTTTATGCAAAAACTTATTTTGACTTTAAAAGCAACTTTCAATAAAAAAAATTAAAAATTATTAATTAATCATTCTTATGTAACTATATAAAAAAATATGAAAACAATAAATCTGAAAAAATTATATAAAAAACTTTCCAATAAAAAATTTAAGAAAAAAATATTTTATTTTCATTCAATATCAAAGTGTAAATTATTTTAAAATTACCATTGGCTTAAAGTTGTCATCATGGCCTGAAAAAGTTATTACAGAAAAGCTAGTTGGATTAGACATTTTGGGGCAGCACCGAGACCGCTGTAGTATCAATCGGCCAGAAAGGACCATACTAGGATGTAGTCAGATATCAGACAATCGTTTGCGTGCAAGTTTTGTCAAATTTGGTGGAGAGATGAAGCATTGAATGCCTTGAAAAGGAGGTCATCCAAGCAGCTTTTGGGCAAAACCAATGATGAACAGTTCTAGACGACACGTCGTGTAGTTTGTCCCTTGTTTTTTTACTATTTGGTCAAAACACGTCGTTCAATTTAAATAAAACAATGTCATTTTGGCTTTTAAAGTTTTAATTTAGGGATTTAAAAAAAGTTTAATTTGGTCCCTTGTCTTTTAATTTTTTTCAATTACACCCTTAATTGACCCTAAACTTCTGATTTTATGCAATTTTACCCCTGCCGAACTTCAATTAGGTCCCTAAAGTTTGACGCCTTTTGCAAAATGATCATCGGCTGTGAATTTCTTCAATTTAGCTCTTAATTGACCCAAATCTTTTGATTTTCTAGTAATTTATCCCTGGTTTAAATCAATTAACCTGGTAAAAATTAAATTTGATTTCCTAAAATTCCAATCTTTTCAATTAAGCTCAAATTAGGCCCCTAAACTTAATTTTTCACTAATTAAGCCCCTAATAAAATTAATTTGACCCATTTAAACTATAATTATATCCTTGCACCTAATTAAATTCTTTAATTGGACTCAAATTAATTCTTAAACAAAATTAAACTTTAATTTGGCCCATGATTAAGTCAAATTGACCTATTAAAAATCTAATTATATCCTTAGACTTAATTTTTATGCAGATTCATCCAATAATAATTTAATTTGACATTGAATCTACATTATCTCTTTAGTTTTGGGTATAATGAGGGTACAATTATGCTCTGGGTTCCATCCGAAATTGCAGCTTGATCTTCCTCTATATTTAAAATTCTCCCAGCTTGTTTTTTTTTCCTCTAAAATACCAGTTTTCTTGCTATTATTATTATTATTATTATTATTATTTATTTTTTGATTTTTTTTTATTTTGGAAAGAAAGAAAATGAATTTAAAGAATAACCCAGAAATGGGTTTCGACAGTTTCTATGCCCAAAATCTTCCACCTTGATCAAAAGATGCATGGTCAAAATCTTTGGCTTTTTCATCTTTATTTTCCTTAACCAACTCATCCATAGGTGTGGTAACATGTCTTTTTTTTTTTTTTGTATTATGAACCCTTTAGGTTAGCCTCTCTTAACAAACTTGCAATCATAGCATCTTGTCAATCCATTCAATCTTTTATATCATTTAACACCACATTTATACACTCAAATTATTATTGCATTACCTATAATAAAAAGAATGTGTTCTTCCCTCATTGGTGATGACTCATCATTAGAATAAATCATCAAATCTAAAATTTTATGTTAGTAATAAAAATATCCTTACACACTTCCTTACATGTTTACACTCAATAATATCACTACACTCATGTTTCACTCAAATTTTGGTTTTTCATAATAATAGTCTCATATTTTTATCTTTTACCTCTTATGCTCTCCTTTTCAGTTCTTCAGGGAACTAAACAAAAAAAAAAAGTTTATAATGTTCAACCAAAGATTTCAATACACAAGGTAATTAAGAAAAAAGTAATGAAAATGAATAGAAAAATGAAAATGAAATAAAAAAAACAAAGTAAATACAAAAGCAAAATCCAAGAATGACTATAAAACTTGAAAAAAATATATGCTCAATATCCTAAAATAAAATTTTCAATAGACCCTACTAGTGAAACATTGATTTAGCATAATTGATTTGTAATGTTCTTTAAGACCTTAAATCAAAATTTTATAGTTTCAATAACCTGAAATCAATTTCTAAGCAAACAATACCCACTAATCAAAGACAAGCTTATGCAAATTACAATTTCTCAAGTATCCAAATTCATATTCTGTAATCTCAATTTTTTCAACATAAGCTAAACTAATGTGATTTTTTCTTTTCATCTTTTATACTATTTGGAAATAGATATAACATAACAAAAACTTTTGTCTTGTTTTTTTTTATAGGGTTGCCAAAAATTCAAGAATAAAGATCAAAACAAATAATGCATAAATTTAAAGATAGATATATAAAACCTAATTTTAGAGCCTTACTCTGATATCAACTAATGCGATCTTGAAGGGTAAGAATGAACCCACAATCAAGATTGAAAACAACCCAAGAATGCTAAAATTAGATTGATAAAAAAACCAAACCAAATAATTATCAAAATCAAGGAATTGAAGTTATTTGATGAAAGTCTCTAACTCGTTGATTATAAAGAATCAAGAAATGGAATTATAAGAATGAGTTCCATAATGACAATAATATTTCTAAATAAAAAGTATGGGCAACCTCACACAAACAATATTATTTCTAAAATTCCTAAAAAACCTGAATACAATTTAAATAACTCTATTATACTAGGTAAAAAGTCTTAAATAAGCTGAAAAAATAACAAAAAGTTTTAAATAAAATAGAAAAAATAATTCTAAACTAACTAGAAAAATAATGTATTTCTCGTATAGTAGCTTTTTAGCTTCATTGCAAAGCCTTCTGGATGTCTGATCATTATGAAATTTTAAACTTATAGAAAATAAGACCTTTAGAATCTTTTGAAAAAAATTCAAACTTGATCCAATGGTTGAATCAAAAGTTATACTTGTTAGCATAAAACTATACATTATAAAAAATAAGCTCAAAACCACCTCTCCTTATCCAGTCTGCAAGCTACCAAGATTTCTTGTCTAATCCAGAAACTACTAGACTTTCCCAACTCTTTTTATGTGAAATATATAAATTAAAATCTGATCATCTCTTAAAATCATCTTAACACTTGACTTGGCCCAAATATCTTGAATTCACCCATTAAATGCATATATGATCTTCTTGTCTATTGGCCTTGTAATAAGCTTAATCGACATATCTAATGAATCCTTTGGTATTGCTTACTGATTCTCATCAAAGGGAAAGTGTTAGGATTAATTTTGAAGTCTATATTCAAAATGTACTTTTAGTTTTTTTCGATACATGTATCGATGCAAACTCTATAGATATAAAGATCCGCAAACCCATAGACAAATTGATTTCCTTCCAAGAAAGCTAAGATCACGTTTGAATTTGAGTTTGACCCAGTAGGAACCTTGTCATGAAGAACCAAAACTATAAAGAAAACCACCCTCACCTTATGCCTATATCAAGACACAAATAAGAAGTATAAAAAACGCCATGAAGATTGATCAATCTTTCAATAAGTTTGAGTAGTTCAATCAAGAACTAAAGTATGAGAATCACTCATCACACACAATATGCAACAACTTTGTTATTATTGTCAAGATTTAATAAAATCCTTATATAAGAGTATTTATATGTATACCCTAAAACTAATGGATTAGACATGCACCCAATTTAAATAAAGCACAAGCTAGTTAAAATAAGGTTTAAAATAATAAAAATAAATAAAACAATAGTTTAAGATTATTTTTCACCTTTTGCCACATATGATAGTGAAAAATATCCAAAAAAGATAATTATTGAAGAATTCTTGTTGAACAAAAGCTTAATGTCATATAAAATAAGAATTAATTCCTAACCAATTAGTTCTTCTTGTTTAATATGTAATCCTTGTAAAATAAACAATCAAAGGCTGACATATAAGTTCGCAATAGCATTAAAAACTCTTTGTAGTGAATGAAATCCATAACTTTTAAGGAAACAATGTTTTTTTTTTCTTTTTTTGCACTTTGCTGACAAGTTCTAGGCTCAACTTCAAACATGTCATTTTCTCTCGTACGGATGAATTAGAGGACCAATAGATAGTTAAAAAGGTACAGATGTCTAGTTTCCAATCCAATTAGAATAACATCCAAACTTATTTGTTAGCTTCATATATGACCCAAAAAGTAGACAGGGGTTTAGACTGACATATTTGAACCTTTTTAACCCAAGTCTCTTGACTTAGCCCATTGAATTCTTTTTGAATCCACTCCAATTTAGGCCTTATAATAGATCCAAATGGATACTCCTAATGGATTTTTTGATGTCGTAGCCAGGATTACATCATGTATGTAGAACATTAATGATGTGATTATTTAAATATCTAGAATTATTTATGGACTAGTACACATATATGTGTTGAGAGTATTTTATCTAAGTCCAAGTCCAACTTTTCATAAGACTTCTTCTCTTAGAAGAGTAATATGATATGATACATGAATGGTTTTTCATTATACTCTCCTTCTCCTCCTACCTACTCTCCCTTCAATTATTTTCAACAACCAGACTATAAGCTAGATAGCTGACAGTAAGTAAAAAGATTGATCATTATTTCATCATGCTAGGGGCAAAATGGGTGGATTTAACAACTAAAATATGCCACTAACATAAATTGAAGCACTACATTCTTAGAAACTTAGTATTTACTATTTTACAAGGCCATATAAAAAAAAAATTAAACGTAAAACAAATATGTCCATGTCATAGAAAACTATTTGGCATTATTATTGAACCTGACCCAATAGATCAACTATGAAACCTCTTGACTTGACTCCTTAGCTAGCTTGGATTTAAAATTGAACCATATGAGAGTTGTCCTGATAAACCCAATCAATTTAGTAAGTCCAAAGATAACTCAGATGGACAATAAAAAGCGTGGTTTGGCTTCAAAAAAAATTCAAGATGACTTTTTTTTTAATATTGAGAAGTCATCAGATTGGATCGACCTAAGTTTTGCGACTTAACTTGCCAAATTCATGGTTCGTGTAATAGACTCCATTGGGTTTAAGAACTTCATATTTTTTTTTATAACTATTTGTACTTAATTGTATGATAATAAAAATTGATGCTCATAAAATTAAAACAAACCAAATGTGAAAATGTTTGTTTAAGACTGTGATAACCTTATAAAAAACAAACCAAAATAATTTATAAACTCAAATTCAAAATCAAGCAAATATTAAAGGAAAAAATTAAAAAATAAAAGATGAAAGTGAAAGAAAAGGAGCGTATGCTAAAAAAAAAAGAATAAAAAAAAGCATCTTCTTCACTGTTGATAAGAAAAATGAAAGAGGTGAGTTGACACCTTAAATCTTTTAGATGTATTAGAAAATAAATGATTAATTTTTTTATGTTTTGTTTTTATCTTGGTTCAGTTTTTTCGGTTTCTAAAATATAAAACTGTCAAACTGATTTTTTATATATAAATTTTCTAACCTGTTTTAAGTTTGATTTCTCGGGTTCGTATTTTTTATTAATTTAATATGTATTCTAAATAATCAGATTATTTTGCTAAACCATATCTATAAGATCCATGTATGTTAAAAAGCACAACATGTTTTCACCATACAAGAAGAAGCCATGCAAGAGCATGAGAAAGCAAGTCATTATTTTAATAACCATTATATTTAATATTTCACAGCAAATACAATGGCATCAAGCTCAGCACCTTCCCTTGGAGTAGAACCAAAACCAAACATCACCCAACTTTGTTTCTCCATATGTTCCATGATTCTTTTAAGTGGCTTTATCAACAAAAGTAAGCACATAAAAACAGTCACAGTCACACCGACAAAGTTCACACGTGACCAAAAAAGAAAAAGACAGGAAAACTTCAAATTTACGACACAACCAAAGTTTTTTTTTTTGGGTCAATTATACCATAAAAATATTTATTTCTGAATTGTATCATTTTGTTAAATATAGCTAACAAAATCTTTGAAAAAACAACAACATGCTCGTCACATAAGTGTATGGAATTAGAAGGAAAATTCGTCTTTAATACAATATGAAAGAAATATATGTGAGTGAACGGCAATTAGAAGTATTGCTTGGAAGATTTATGATTTTATATTTTAATGTTACGTGTGTATTGCTTCATATGTCTTGCAAAAGAATTGGAGGAAAACTCTTCTCCAATTTCTTCTTCTTCTTATGGGAATCACACGAGAATCATGCATATACTTCAATGATTAGGGGAATGATTTTATGATATATATTCAAATTTTATATACAATTTTTCAATTAGACAAGTTATTTTCCTTACAGTTAAAATGATTGATTGGTTCAAATTAGTCGAGTCAATCAATTGACTAGTCCTCCAAATTTTCAGGAACTCAGCGATCAATTAGTTAATCTAAGTTAACTAGGTCCAACCTGTTCTATTGACAAGATCCCTCACAACTTGTTCTTGTACTGGATCTTCCAGTCACAAGCTATTTTATTCATTTTCCCGTCAACTTTCAACATCAAACCAAGTTGCCACATATATTTACAAAGGAACTGTGGCTTTGCGGCAGGAAGTAATTCTTCTCAGACTCTCTCAGTTGCTCAGCAAAGAAATCCTACTGCATCAGTCCTGTACATGTGGTTGAATCGCAAACCTAACCTTTTATTATTTGAATCGGTCTACACTAACGGTACCGAAGGAGGGTACCGGGCGTGCACCAATCAAGCCTGAATAAGATCCTGAGATTCATTTACACAAATAATAAAAGCCGCAGAAAGATCAATATCCAGGTAAAATGAAGCCAAACTCGTAATTACTCAATGGCAGCAAAAGATTTTAGTAAGAAAGCTTCCAAATACAAAATTAACTAAATTGAAACAATTGTGCGTTATTTTCCCAAGTTATATCAAGAAACAATCCCGGAGAATGTCTGCTATATCTTGCTAATGGTTTCCCAATTTCATACTCACCCACCACCAAAAAAATATGGCAAAAAAAGTGTCTCTGCACAGTATCCATCCACAATTTTTCTGTAAGAACCAAGCACAATAGAGTTCCACCATTACAAGAAGTTTCCCACAAGTATGAGAAAGCAAGAATCCTAAGAACGAAGGTTGCACCGTTATCTTTGAAATCTCAGAGCAATTTCCATCAAGCAGAGTGCCTTGCACAAGCCGAAATATTCCTCAAGTCTACAGACCATATCAGCATATGTGTGGATTTTTCTACTACATTCACAAACGTGACCACATAAAAACAATCATGGCGTTCACACAAGATTGTTATTCAATCATGATGGATGACCATAAGAACTGTTGTTGAGCATAAGATTCAATCTGGATGAAAACAAAGAATTCAATAACTCATTTACAGTACTTTTACAACTGGAATTAAATCAAGAAAAATAATAAGAGTTTAGAACTGCAAGACCTCAATCTATCCTTTCCATCCAAATCAAATGGTGAAATTAGAAACAAAGGACACGATTGGATCAGTTGAAACAATCAAAGGAAAAGTGTGGTGATTGTGATTAAAATGCGAAAGAGCTTAGAACTGCTAGAAAACCACTGTACCCTTTTCATCTATGATCCTTTATCTTGAAAGATTCAATTTCTCCTGGTACAGTTTCAATATCTGGGTAGATTCAGCACGCTGATTTATGAACTGCTGCAGGAACTTATTTTCAGATGCAATGAAGAATGTAGTGCTTCTGAAACTCTTCTCAATCAAACCTTGAGACACTAGAAATTGCAAAACCGAAGCCCTTGGAGTGAGCCTCTTTTCCAAGCTATACGAGACAAGTGTTGGGTTTTTGGCAATAAAAGAAGATTCCCAGCCCAATTTGTTGACAAAAAGATCCATCACTGCCACAACCTTCTCTTCAGATAGGGTCATAAACCACGGAGACTTTGCAAATGCTGCAAGAATCTCTTCATGGGACAAACCCCATCTCCTATATACATCAAGTTTCTTTTCCCATGTGGATCTGCTCATGGACGTCAATGCTAGGATCGCAACGACAAATTGAGTCTTGCAAGGATCTAATCCCATTTTCCTCACTTTGCACAGCACCATGTTAAATTTCTTTGGACTCAACAACAATGTTTTAGGGTGGCTACGAACTAGCATAACAATATTCTTGTCAGGCACTCCATTATCTCGCAAAATCTGGGAAATATATTTCACAGTTACAGGATTAAGCTGAAGAACAAGGGGAGTACTTTTGAATACTTGAACAATGGTATCATTTGGGAACCAATTTTTCAAAAAATCAAAAGTAGGGACTAACTGGTTTTCTAAGCTGCATCTCAAAATCCAAGGGTAGAAGGATATGATTTTAGCAACATCAGCGGTTGAAACACCTTTAGAATACAAAAACTCAAGTTTGGGTAAAAGGGTTTTGTCAGGATTGTACAAAAGCAGTTCAGGGCATTTTCTGGTAAGTTTTAAAGTTTGGTTCTCTGAGAAGCCATGGTCCTTGAAGAAGCTAAGTAAAGAATCGGGTTTATGTGGGGTTTCATAATGGACACGTTTAGAAGCTTCTAATGCAGATGTTAGAGAAAACCCACATTTGTTAACGAGGTAAGAAACAGTAAAGGAGTGTTGATTTGCATTTCCATTGCTTTTGCTTGATGAGATGTGTCTGAGAGATGATAATAATGCAGGGTTTTCGAGAAAATAGTGTTGTCTATGATTTGTTGAAGCTCTTACAGCACTCCCTAACATTCTGCAATTGGATTCAAACAACGGAAATGAAGCTTGAGGAATACAAAGCTACTTACCTCTCTTTCAATTTTGATTTTACAGCTCTACCTCTACATGTTTAGCCCTACATATCAGAGCAGAGAACGAGGCGACTCGGTGTCGATGGACATGTCAGACCCACAAACCAATCCTCTTCTGTTTCTCTTTTCTTTAAGATAAGGTGAAAAGGTCACCAAAATGTAGAACTTTGAAAGGATTCTTGGCCATAAAGTGAGGATTTTCCATGAAAATTATAAGTAATCAACGGCACAGATGTTGATGTCATTTGTTCTTCCATTTATTGAATTTGAAGTTGGCGTTTCAAATCCTTTACTTTTGACTGATTTTTTCTAAGAGATATTGTCTTCTATCCATTCTTATATGCTCGTGCTAAGTTCCGTTTTGAAAAATGATACTTGAGGTTTATAAATTATAAAAAAACTTAACAATCTACGAGTGAGGTAAAAAGACTGATTGTGTATAAAATATATATGAAAAATTTAACAATTTTATAATATGTAAATAATTAAAAATATATTTTTGTATTTTTTTTAAATAAGGAATTTTTAAAATATTTTTTTATTCTTATGAAATTCTAAAGAAAAAAACATGTATATTTAATACTGATTCAGTATCTCACAGTGTAAGTCTATAACTCAAATATTAAATAAAATTATTAGAAATATTTAATCGAGTCTTTACTTGATTTTTTTAGGTCTAGAAATATAATCCCTATATTAATTATATTCTAGTCCTTAATTTTTAAAATATATTTTAATCAAGTCATACTTAATTAAATCATACTAGTTTAATTTATGACTAATGGTTATTAATGTGTGTGAGCCATTAGAATCCTTGGATGTTGACCAAAATATAAATTATAATTCTAATTAAATAGAATTAAATAATTTAATTTATTATCAATTCAACAAATAGTTAATTAATATTTGAAGATCAGATGTGTCGTCTAGAAATGTGTCATGATCCTCCAAATATTAAAAAAGTCATTATTAGTTTGACTTAACCTTTTAGTAACAGGTTTTTTAATGTAATTAATATCCTTTTATCAATTTTTGATTTAACATTAAAGTATGGAGTACGTCTATCATGTTAAATCATTTTTATTCTCAACATAATAGTAATTGATCATTTGAAAAAGATTTGAAACTCTTTTCAAATCTCATTCCACCTTGGTTAGGGATTTTATAAAGAAAAAAACATTATATATATTAGTCTTCGTGACTATTATAAATATCTAGTATTTAAAAGAACATTAACCAAGAATATTTTAGACACAATGCTTTGATGTAATAGGAATTCCATAATTATAACAACTTTAAAATTTCATTTGCAAAGCATTTTTGTTACATGAACTTTATCTTTATTCTAGATTCATAGATTAAATATTATATTCATTAATATAATATTATATTAATATTAAAGATAAAGTAAACCTTTATTAAAAATAAATATGTATATACATAAATATAATAATACCACATGTAACCAACTAATTGACTTTAAGCCATATTAAACTAATAATCTCTCGCTTACATTAAAGTCAATTGCTCATGCATCTAATACCATATTGCTCCATGTAACATTAATGTTTCTACATGGATGGTGACTTAGTAAGAAGATCTTCTAAATTCTCTTATGTGGATACTCACTCTATCTTTATATTTTTCATTTCATTGATTCATAAAATCAAATGGAATTTCTTAAGTATTTGTTTGGATAATTGATGAGACATTAGTTCCTTTGCTTATAGAATGGCTCCATTGTTATCACGATATATGGCTATTGGATCAATAATGCTAATAACCAACCTAGTTCATTGATGAACTTTTTTATCCAAACAACCTCTTTGTTTCTTTAAACGTGGAGGTGTACTCTTATTTAATTTTAGAATCACTTGTGCTCTCTTAGTTGGAACTCTTCTAACTTAGAGCATTACCATTTAGAATAAAACATATATTGGTTGATATTCACTATTTTTCTAACATTTCATTGCAAAAAAAATCTTAATTCAAACAATTTTGAATTTTTAGTTTATCTTCTCCATTGATGGATTCTATAGCCAAGTATAAGATATTGCTTTCATCATATTTCTCTCAATTTATGTCTTATAACACATATCTTTGGAGGGAGATGTTCCATGCAAAATAGATAAGAATCCAATCATAGATTCTTCCATGCTAGGCTATTTTAGCATCTGGTCTATATGCATGGATTAAGACAATAGCAACCTTTTAAATCTATCTTTATAAATCTCTATATGCAGTATATAGGTTGCTTCTTCTAATTTTTTATGGAGAAATTCTTGGACAGTCAAAACTTTACTGATTAAAGTAAAGATATGTCGTTTCTTAACAATAATATGTCATCTACATATAATATTAGGAAAATGATACCACTCATGCTAACTTTTTGTAGAAACATAGTTTATCCATATTTTTTTATGAAATCAAATTTGTTAATTATACCATCAAAATTAAATATTCCTACTCCTTAAAGCTTGCATTGTACATTTGTACATTGCTTTTCTTGTTAGTCTTTCTCTTAAAGATCCACTTAGATCCATTAGGGTTTTATCCCTTTAGGTGGATCAAACAAGTTCTAAACTTGGTTAGTACATGAAGTCCATAACTTCAAGTCATTTTTTGGAATAAATATCATATATTACTTCCAAGAAATTGGTAGACTCATCAATTATAGCAACATGTCATTCACAACTTCCATGAGAGGTTCTTATTTAATTGATGCATGACATGTCCTACCCTGGTGAGCTCGTGAGACCTATAATCTAGGTTATGGACTCTAATAGATTCAATAATATTTTTTTATTTAATTATGTAATAAAAAAATAAAGACCAATTCAAAATGAATAAAATATCAAATGATAAAATTAAAAAAAAATCTAATAAGAAAATTCAACAAAAACCCAATATTAAGGATGAAACCGGAAAAAAAAAGAAGTTAGGTCAAGCCAGGCATGTGGATCTGGGTGGCTCGGTATGCCTAGACCTTAAAAAAAATCCTATGAGTGATTTACAAGGCTAGATTTTTTTAAAGGGAGGACGACATGTCATTCACTTTTTATTTAAAAAAAAAAAAAAGAATCAGACGATGTGTTGCTTGTCGGGGCGGATGATGCGTTAATTGCTGCTTCCTAACTTAGAATCTAGCTACTAGTGTGATGGTTGAAAAATCAGGTAATGAGGTTTTTAGGGATGAAAATCTATTTTTTCAATCTATTTTCACTAAAAAAAACACTTAGTAAACACTTGAAAGCCTTTCTAAACCATAACAACCCCAAATTACCCAAAACAAAATCAACTGAATAAAAAAAATCAAAATAGAACCTGATCTTTTTTTCCAGACATGTTTATAGAAAAAACCCACTACCATCCAAAAAATTAAAACAAAAAAAAAATTAGTTGCTATAAATTGCTAAAGTAAATTCCATTGGCATTTTAGGTTTTACTAGTTTATTGGTTTACACTATGTTGTGGGACATATCACTTTTTTTCAACAAAAAAAATAAATAGGTGGTGCTAACATGTTTTCTATTATAAAAAAATAAATTATATGGGGGTTAATTCTATGTGACCTGGTTGATTCGATGAGTAAAAACAAAACTTGAATGATAAAAAAAACAAAAACAAAAATACACATATGTAAAATCAAGCACCAATAAAATAACAGGATATCACGATGAACCCATATAAAGCAAAATAAAAATAAAAATAAAAAAGACTAATTAAAAATAGACAAAATATTTTAGGATGAAATTAAAGAAAAAATCGATTAAAAAATAAAAAAAGACTAGAAGGATAAAATTGAGAAAAAAACTAAAGTACACACAAAAAAACATTAGACATGTAGACATGGATAACCTAGTGCATCGAGGCCTCAACAAAAAAGGAGGAGGTGCATAGGTCCTCCAGCCCAGGCCCGCATGCATGAGCTTTATTTATTTGTGTTTTTTTAAAATGTGGATGACACGTTGTCCACCCCTGATATTTTTGAAAAAAAATAATAGGCAACACATTGCTTATTTTGCCAGATTTCGATGACCATAGATCACTGTAAAGTGGGACAGGGGTGTTTTGCATCTAAAAATCTATTTTCAACTATATTTGTACCTCAAAACATGTAAAAGAACCTAGAGACCTAAATAAACCCATTTATGCATTTAAAAAAAATGACAAAAAAAACCTCAAACCCAAAAACTTTTCAAGGTCATATCTACTTTCTCAGGTAATTTGAAGGTAAAATAACACCTCATTAGAACTTTTCTCATTGAATGCAACTCAATGACACCAAAAACGATCATTTTGATTGTTGGAATTGGTGTTAACCAACAATTTTCTCTCTCCATATCGAAATCTGATGACTTTCTCTTTTTTCTTTCAAAACAGAGTTAACTTGTATTTTTTTACTAAGTTTTCTTTTTATTTAACTTTGATATTTTTTTGCTAAGTGCTTCTTTTGAGAATATGATTTTTTTTCCTTGATTTGTTTATGAGTTTTTTTTTTTAATTTCATCATTTTGCATGAAATAATTTGCTTTTGAACTTTGTTATTTTTTCACTTTTCTTTCTATTTGGTTATTATAATAGCGAGTTGGTAAAGCTAACCCATGTGAGCTCGGGTTTTTTTTGTTGAGCTTTGTTATTTTTGCTAGGTACTTCTTTTGACTTTTTTTTTTTTATCTTGATCTCATATAGTGGTTGTGAGTTTATCAAGTTAGACCGAGTTGGCTTGAGTTTTCTTCTTCGTCATTATATTTTTTGATTTTTTATATATCAAGTTATTAGGTCTTGAATTTTACAATTTTTTTTCATTTTTTTTCTACGTGTTGTTTTGATTTTATATCTTAAATTGTATTTTAGTAAATTTAACTTGATTTATCTCGGATTATTATTATTTAAATATTATTTTTTTATATTAAAAAAATTTGGATAAGAGTTACTTATTTAATAAGAACTCAATCAAGATATTTTTTTTAACCAAAATAAAAAAAATTACACCGCTGCAATCATGTAGAACAATGAATTTAGCTGCATTACTTTATCCACATGGCTCAGCGTTTTTTAATTATAATTATAATTAAAATATAAATAATTATAATTATAATATGTTTTATTGATAGGGAGGGGCCTAGAGGCCCTAGACCTAGTCCAAGTTCAAAATACTGAAGAAGAAAGAAAGAAAGAAATAAAAGAACGGAGAAACCCTCCCTTTCTGTACTCTAGACAGACACTTCACATTCCAAGCAGCCATCACTGTAACTTTCGGCAACCTTGTCTTCTCCTCGTTTGAGCCCAAGATTTTTAGAGAAATGGCTGCCAGTTTCGTTTCTAAATGCTCTCGTGGTGCGTGAATCCCTGTTACTCTGTTAGGGTTTCCTTTCTTTCATTTCATTTATGCGAGTTTCTGTGGTGCGGTGTTGTGCACATTTTTTAAAGCTTGATTTTCTTGAGAGTTTTAATCTTTTCGTAGTTAAGGAGCTTGGATGTTCATTTTAGGAGAATATACAATATTAGGATTCAACATGTCTTTGTAGGTTTTTATTTTTTACTCTGGGGATTTTAGATTCAAATCCATGCTCAAGGCAAGCAGCTATCTGAAGCTCAAAAGGCTTGGGTTGTGTGCATCTTAAGCTTGTTGATGAGACTATAAGTTGTCTGCTTGTTTTAAGTTGATTTAGGTATCCTTAGGAGACATTTAGCTTGGGTTTTAGGTTTCGATAATGAAGACCTTGAAGTCCTAAATTGATTCCTTTTCAACTTCTTCATGCTGGTTGGATGTATTAGAAAAATGTACTTGAAGCCCTAAATTTACCATGATACATAGAATGCTGCAGTTAGTGGAATTATGATGTAGCTTTATTTCACCTCGTGCAACATGGGGCACTTGGATTTGGGGGATCATAATAGTGATGCTTAAGGACTATTTGTGTTGGACAGCTTTGCCACATTTTAAGAACAATGAAAGTCTGCCATGTTCTATAACATCCCAAGGTTGTAATTACTGTAACTGTCACACGGTTATTCACTTGAGCCATAATAGCATGGGAAATTATTGGTTCATTTGGTATGGAGTAGTGATGGCTTGTTCGTTAAATTTTTGTTCCTTGCCAAGTAGATATGAAAATAAATTACGCATGAGACAGTCAGCCAAATATGGATATTTTTTAGCTTTCTTGAGCATTTTTTGTACTTGTTTAATTATTTTAACTTCTTGGTGATGCTATGTCGTTGATTTCTTTTCATGAAAACCAAGAACTTAGTTTAGTTTGCATGATTAAGTAACAAAATTTTATATATCCACTTACTGTATTTTTTGTATGATGTACTGGAAAACAAAACTAGGGGACTGTTCATTGTTCAGGGGCCTTGGTACCAATGTTTCTAATTTACTGAGCACAGCCACTCGAATGACATGGAGCAATTTCTTATCTCAGGTCAGATTATTTCTCTATGTACTTTGATTTAATCAAGTGTCTTGTATCATGGAAGTATCAGAAATTCTGAGGTCTATTTCCTATATACTTGAAAAGGTTGCATTTAGATGTGCAAGAAACTGTCAAGTAAATGGCTTTTTTTACTGGGTTCTGAAATCGTGAAGGAGTTCTGCTATTTTCTATGTGAATGGCTGTTGGGAAGAGACTTGTTCTCCTGAAAAAGCCATGGTTCCCTCCCTTCGATTCAAGAGATTTACAATTGTGCCTAGTTTTCCTCGAGAGTACTTAAAACAAGGGAGAAAGGTGTTTCTTGCATGTTGAGGGACGTAGATTATCTCAACCAATGCCTAACATTATCAGTTATTGCTAGGATCAGTTATTTTTCTCCTCTGTTATCTTCCTCATGACCATGGTCTGAATGTCCTGCTACACTTTTACAGCATCAAAGAACTTTCATACAGATGAGGACTGTTCTCAAGGTTGTGGATAACTCAGGAGCAAAAAAGGTGATGTGCATACAACCTTTGAAGGGGAGGAAAGGGGCAAGGTTGGGGGACACCATCATTGCCTCTGTAAAGGAAGCTGCTCCAAATGGAAAAGTGAAGAAAGGCGCGGTTGTGCGAGGTGTAGTAGTGCGTGCTGCAATGCAGCGTGGCCGTTGTGATGGGAGTGAGGTCAAGTTCGATGATAATGCAGTAGTGATTATTGACAAGCAAGGCCAGCCAGTGGGGAGCAGGGTTTTTGGGCCAGTTCCACATGAGCTGAGGAAAAAAAAGCATGTCAAGATCCTTGCTCTGGCAGAGCATATTGCCTGAGGTATGGATTACTTTGGTTTCTATGTTCTAGACATCTGGTAGAATTTTTCATTTTTAAAAAAAGGAAAATGGGTAGAGTTTTTAAAAGAGAACAAAACTGTTCTATACTTTCGTGGAGAATGTTATAGCATCCAGTGCTGAGCAACTAGTTATCGCAGCAAAAGTCATTGTTTTGCCCCTGGATTTATATAGGTCCTGCTTTTAATTTGCATTAGGATCCTTCCTGTCCTAATTGAAGTGCTGGACACTGAGCACTGCAGCATAATTAAACTGTGGAATCATGGCTCTTTAGCAACTGAACTGCAAAAAAGAAAGTGGCGAGTCTTTAACATCTTATTTTTCTTACAAGAAACTAATGAATCATGGCAAGTTTTTATTCTTCCTGTCCATGAGAGGCTAGCTTCGCAAATCCTCAAATGGGTTACTAAGCAACCTGGTTGTAACTTGAATCTCTACACACTCTCCGTCACTACACACACACACTTCATCAGAGCTAGAATTTGTGAACCTTGTGATCTTTCTAGGTCAATTTTAGGACATCTTTCTCAGATGCATACTGGTTCAAAATCTGTTTTCCATGCTTCAATGAAAAATTGTCCCCCCATTGCAAGTCCAACCATGTGAGGGAATCTCATGGATGGATCCCGCAAATTCAACGGTTGAGATTTTTTCTACAACTGTTCTCAGGGAATATTTTGAATAAGATTTCGCATTATTGTTTTTGCATCTACTTTCTAGCGACTTCCGAATATTTTTTTATTTAATAACTTTCACCCTGTTCAAGACTCGTAGACTGGGCTTGTTTTTGCCAATTTAGCCAGGATCTTGGGCACGACAGATTTATTTATTTATTTATTTGTTACAGAAATATCTTCAGCATTTAAAAGTGATCACCTCCATCTTCCATCTATTTAAAAAGTAATCACCTTCATGCTCCATCGTCTTTATTGATAATCACTTATTAAATATAATATGACTTCCATTTTTATTTTAATATGCTGTTTTCATTTTCTTAAAACATTTAAATAATATCAATTTTAATGTGTTGTTCAAGTAATACATGTAGTTTAATTAAAGGGGGGGGGGTGTTTGACAACTTTTGCTTTTAGTAGTGTTTTTTTTTCCTTGAAAAAACATTAAATTAATATTTGAAACCTAGTAAATATGAATGAATAAGATAAAATAAAAACTCCTGATTGAGAAATAATTGATAAGAAGCCCTAGCTTGAAGAAGTTTCCTGACAGCTAGCAATTAGCATAACTCACAACCATTTTGGTTTTAGGAAATTCAAGACACACACACACACACACACACACACACACACACACACACAAGTAACACCTTGTCTGGATCATAGCAAGAAAAGCTATAACCAATATCTGTTTTTATTTGGCATTAACTTAGAACCATGCACATCTAAAACATCTTTTACTAACATTAATGTAGCTGTATGTAAACTTGTAGCGTTAATTTCTAAATGAATGACCAAGTCAGGGATGCATTTTTATGCATCATATATATATATATATATATATATATATATATATATTTTTTTATTTTTATAAATGGAGAAAGGAAAATATAATGTTGATGTTTTATAAAATAAATTAAAAATTACATGGCCCGATAAATTGAGAAATAGTTGCCATAGCTAACAAAATACTAAAACAAGAAACTATTTTTTTTATTAAAAGTAAAAAATAGATGTACATGAAATATTTTACATTTTCATTTATTTTATCTTAGATGCTAATTGTTGTTGCTAATAATATTTTTGTAAATGCATCATACAAATACAACTAATTTATATAAAATATTAGGAAAAAGATTAAAGACAAATTATACTAATCTATTTGAATTATTATTAAACCTGTAAAAAAATTCAATCACTATTTAAAAATAAAGCTAAGCCAAATAGTTTTGAAAAATAAGAGAGATGACATTAATCAATATTTTTAAAAATAATCTAAAAAGAAGAAGAAGAGAGAGCTAGGATATGCTATCTCTTTGAATCATAGCGCATGGATATGCTATCTCTTTGAATCACAGCGCATGACCTATCATAAAAAAACCCAGGCGTGATGGGCTTGGTAGTTTATGTCCGTGCACCTAAGAGTTCTCTGGCCTGCTCTAATTTTTTTTTTAATAACTGAGACAAGTTGCCTGTTGTGGCAAGTGACTTATCATTTGTTAGATAGATTTTGATTGGAAAATCGTGGTCCAGATATTTGGACCGCAAGAACTAGTTTTTCAACTTGGTTTTATCAAAAAATACCTCAAAAACCCTATAAGAAGTTAAGAACCTCGATAAACTTTTTTCTAACATCAAAACACCCTCTAATAATTAAAAACAAATTAAAGGAATACAAAAACTTAATAGATCCGATTGATTCTTCTTGGCATGTTTATAAGGAAAGACCACTTCCATTGAAATCCAGTTTACTGATTTTTTGGTAGCTAGAATGTGACAATTCAAGTATTTTCTCTCCCTTTAAAGTGTTTTTTTATCAACTTTCTTTCACATCTCTCAACAACCAAGGACAAAAACATGAAGAAAATGAAGTTTGGATTTCCAAAACAACAAGGACCAAATGATAAAAAACATTGAATTTGAGGTATCAAATTGAAGTTTTTCATGAAAAATTTAAACAGGGCATTTTTTATTTTTGTTTTGTCAAATATGATCCTTATTCTTATAGTTTTTATTTCCAACCCTAATTAAATCTTGATTTTGCATAACCAAATACTAACTCATATTTGAATATCCATCAAAACTTAACACATGCAAGATAACACAAATTGAAAGAAATGAATAAACAAACCATGGTATTGTAACTTTTGAGGATGAAATTGAAATGATTAAAATCTTGATGGTTGAAATGGAAAAAAATCACACTATTCAAATGAACAAGGCAATCTATAATGAATTATTCTTAGTGATAAAATGTTTTTTCTACAATGATTTACAAATAAAAAAAACTTAACGGACCCTAATGTATTTTTTTAGCATGTTTATAAGAAAACACCATCTTAATTGAACTCCATTCGAGAAGACGAACCTATTGATATAAAGGTCAATCTTTTTGATGGCTGAAATATGGCCATCCAAGCATTTTCTTTTTCTTTAAAATTTTTCAGCAATGTCTTTCTCTCTCCTCACTCAACACATAATGACTAAATCTTAAAGAAAATGAAGTTTGGTATAGAAACATAGAATAACATGGATTAAATAATAAAAAAATTAAAATTTGAGGGATCAAATTGAAGTTTTCCACTACAAAATCTAAATGGGGAATTTTTTTATTTTATCAAATTTGATAATTGTTTTTATAATTCATATTTTTAACAACAATTAAATCTTAATTTTGCAAAATCAAAGACTAATTCATATTTGAATATCCATCAAAACTCATCATATATAAGAAAATGCAAATTGAAATGAAAAAAAAACCATGGTATTGTAACTTCCGAGGATGAAATTGCAAAGATTATAAGCTTGATGGTTAAAAAGGAAAACAAATTGTACTATTCAAAATGAATAATGTGGTCTTAATTAGTTGTACAATGTTTTTTCTACAATGATTTACAAATAAAAAACTTAACGGACCCTGATCTACTTTTCTGACATGTTTATAGGAAAACATCATCTTCATTAAACTCCACTCGAGAAGATGAATTAATTGGCACAAAGATTGATATTTTTTGTAGTTGAAATGTAGTCATCCAAGCATTTCCTCTCCTTAAAATTTCCCAACAACTTTCTCTCACCTCTCTCAATACACAAGAATTGAAATGTAAAGGAAAAAAAAGTTTGATATCAAAACATGAATTCCAATAACAACAAACACCCAATGATTGGAAAATTAAAATTTGAGAGGTCAAACTAAAGTTTCCCCTACTAAATCTAAGTAGGTAATTTTTTTTCTGTCAAATATGGTCTCATTTTTATAATTTATATTTTCAACCCCAATTAAATCATGATTTTGCAAAATCATAACCCTATTCATATTGGAATATCCATCAAAACTCAACACATGTGAGATAATGCAAATTGAAAAAATTAATAATAATAAAAAAAACACCATGGTGTTGTATCTTTTGAGGGTGGAATTGCCAAGCTTAAAAACTCGATGGCCAAAATGAAAAAAACAAATAGACAATGCAGCCTACCATGAATTGTTCCTAGTGCTAAGTGTTTTTTCTTCATTGGTTTACAAATTTGTTTTAGTTTATATATATATATATATAACTTGTTGACTGACTTAATATGCAGAGACATATACTCTGATAGAGTGCTAACACGACCAACTCTCTAGTCACTTAAAAATTACTCACTGAAGTGTCATGTCTTTTTAGATGATAACAAAAGCTTTTAATTCACTTTGAGGTATTATGTAAGGGGAGAAGGCACTTAAAGAATAGAGAATTAGAAAAGCAAATTCTTTATTTAAGAGACTTTTTTTTTGGGTTCCACCCCCCTAAGGTTCTGCCTTAAAACATTACACACAACCCCTATATATACTACTTATAGGTTTTTGCTTACATCACTCATTACATCACCAAGCACTAACTAAAGCACACTCAATAATGCACACTCACATGACATTTATTTTAAATGACTTATGATGTGGCAAACACTAAACAGAAATGTAAAGCTAGTACAACACACGAATATCTGCTAATAATAGGTTCATGATCTGGAGAGATTTTGATATGAAAGGTCATTCTGATCATGAATAGTTTGGACTTGTAGAACCAGCACATAGTCATCTTCAGCAAACGTGTCCATCTCATGGGGTTCCAGAAGTTTTGGTATTCCTAAAATTACTTGTTGGAGTTTTTTTGTTGTGGTACTACATCTTCAAGTCATGAAGATGAGCAAAATACTGAGGGTCATACAGATCATAGTCAATTTCTTTGTTTGGATCTGCTCTTTTAGGCCATATTTCATCAGGAATAATGTTGTTTATAAGGCATACTGTTTTTTGCAATGTCCTAATGTCCTGGAGGTTAGTTAAGGGGTTGCCATATAGAGAGTATGGATGGGTGTTGTATACTGTAGCTTGAGAAAAACTCATAATCAAATTATCTACTGAGGCTTTGAAGGGCATGTGGAATAGAAAAACAAAGAACAAATGAGCAAAAGCTTGCTTAACAGATTTGTTACGAAGTGTATTGCGGTGTACTTCAATCCAGCAGGTTTGTGCATTAGGCAATTTGGATTTTTCCTGTTGAAGAAGAGAGATCCATTGTGTGGGGTTGTAGAACCATGTGAGGAACTTTCGAGTATAGTTCCAAGAGTCTGCCGGCCAAGATGTTCTGAGAAATATGGAGAGAGAAATAAGTGGGAAACTCGATAGCAATATGGTATAGTTGACAGATATACCATAAGAAAAAGTAAAGTTCTTTGGGGAATAATCCAGCAGGTTTGAAGGTGAAGAGGTGAATGAAAGGGTATTTGGGATGAATGCCTAAGCTTTGGAAACAAAGGGAATTCATATCATAGTTGAGAAGAAGGTGGTCTTGAAGGCTAAAGAGTTTGTCTTCTGCCTGAAGGTCAAGGATGTTGTTAAGAACCATATCTTGAGCAAGACGAGGTAATTCATTTGTTGGGAATTCTGTTTCAGGTGGAGGAGGATTGAAGGAGGAAGCCATAAGAATCAATGGAAGGAGTAATGTTTGTGATTTGGGTGGACGAGTGAGCATGTTTGGAATCAAGTTCTTGTTGCCTTTTATATTCTCGACGATGAAGGTGTACCTGGAAAACCACCCAGCTAATCGCAAAAGCTATGGATGAGGAAATATCTTTCGCACTGTAACATTTTTGAAAACGAGGAACACTCCATGACAACTGTGAAGTGATAAGCTGCTAGGTGATACTTAAAATTTTAGATGCTATATTTTACAGCTAAAATTTCCTTGAAAGTAGAGTGGTAGTGGGTTTCTGACTATTTGAAAGACCAATTTTTATAGCTACATGTGTCGGTGACCATCTTTTTATTCAAGGCGTACAATACTCCAAAACTTGTCACTTGCATCAGTTTGGAGTATGCGTTGTCCTATTGATGGAATGATTAAAACATGTAATTTTTTTGTGGTTGTCTTTAATTGTTTGATAGGTTGTGTTTGCTTTTTCTGTTCAAAGGGCAACATCTTTCTTTAGCATGAGTTGAAGTGGCCTTGTCATCTTTACAACTCTAGGGATAAAATTTCTGAGACATTGGACAATTCCCAAAAATTGTTGGACTTGCTTTCTCGTGAAGGTGCCGTCTGAAAATTTTTGGAGTTCTTCAGCTATATGGATGCCAGGTGTATAAGCACCATCTTTGAAGATCATGCCAAGAAATTCTATTTTCTTTTGACAGATGAGCATCTTGCTTTCAGAAAGTATGATACCATGGTGGCGAACAATATCTGCAAATTACTTTAATAAAGTAGTATGTGACTCCTCATATTATGAGAAAAGTAACACATCATCAATGTAGATTAAAATGGATTGAAGCATGAGCTTAAATACGTTAATTATGACATTTTGAAATAATAAGGATGCTACTTTTAGACCAAAGGGCATGACTCACCATTGATAATGATGATCTGGTATGTAGAAACCTGTTTGGTATATGTCTTAAGTATGAATGCCAAGATGCCAAAATCCAGCCTAGAGATCAAACTTGGAAAAAACTTTTGCATTGTGAAGGGATGGGAATAATGGCATTGTGTTTGGTAAAGGGAACTTATCATCTTGTAGGAAATGATTCAGGGGTTGATAATTAATTACCAACTTGAGCTTGCCTTGTTTTTGTTCAGACCTTTTATTAACATAAAAGGCTTCACAAGACCATTGCGAGTCTGTAGGTTCAATGAGACCTTGAGCCTGTAATTGGACACATTAATCTTGAACGAGCTTCTTGTGCTCAGGATTCATTCCTAAATGACTGGCTTTTGTGGGATTAATGTCTTCATGAAGCTTAAAAGGAAGCTTAATAAAAAACCGTGAATTTTGCCATAATGGATGGGAGCATTTAACGAGAAATTCTTGATGAGAATTGTAACATAAATATTGGATAATTTGGGCTTTGATGAGAGCAATGATTTCTATAATTAAGGGCTGGATTTCATAGAGTGAAGGGATAATTGTGTATAGGATAAAATGGGCTTTACACTGAATACTATGAGGAAGGATTCTGAACTTGGATTTAAAATAAACATCAAACCTAATAACTAAATCTTTTCTAGGTAAATCAGAACCAAGAACATGAGTTTTAACTGAACATTGGGCTTGGATTTGTATGGTAACGGGCTTTCTGGTTTTGAGTTGGGTGTAGAAGATTTGATTATCTACAGTTTTGAAGTATTCTTTATGTTGGACCCAACAATGAGGTGGAAGAACTTTAGGGTTAAAAATGGTTTTATGGGCTCCTGCGTCAAATAGGACTGTGGATTTAATGGACTTAGCATATTTCGAGGTAAGGATGGTAACAAGGGCTAAAGGCATTGAATGTGAAGGGATAATGGTAGGTTGGGCTTGATAAAGCTCACAGATCTCATCATCAGAACTTTCATCTGCAACAACAACTATTGTATTAGTAGTGATCTCATTAGTGAGGGAGAATAAGGATTCAACTTCATCATCATTAGATTAAACTTTGTATTTTGTGCTAGAAAATCAATTAACCTCAGTGACTGGGCTTTCTTCTGTGGACATGTCTTTGCAAAGTGACCTTTGTGCTTACAGATGAAACATCTGTTGAAGCTAGGACTAAAATGCTTAGGGTGTCTAGTTTGGCGGCGTCTTAAGAACCTCCATTTCTTCTTATGGCTAGGAAAAGAAGAACTGTGCGTTTTCTTGAAATGCTTTTTCTTTGTGATGGAACAATCAATCAACATTGTCGGAACATTTGATCAACAAATTTGGTCTTTTGCACGCACAAAGCATAGTTTTATCAGGCTGTAATATCTTGTTGAAATATTTGTGTTGATCACACATTTTGTTGAGTGCTTCCAACATCTAATGAAATATTTTGCCAATAGATTGGTTGGCAACAATTTCTTTTCTGGTTTTGAATAATCTGAAAGTTTCATCAGTTAGATCTCTTGGTATAGATGCCAAAAAGGCATGTTTGAGGCTTGTATCATCTGGACCAGAGAGAATATGGTAGCATCGGCACATTTCTTTGAAATGTTGTTCAAGATCAGATCTCAAATAGGAACAACACTTCATTTTGAAATACTCATACCGTACGATTTCCTTATCATTTAAAGCTTCATTAATAAATTCATAATGTAGTCATCCTAAAGCTTCAGAAAGAGATGCATTGTTCACAAATTGCATTTGTCTGTAATCTCCTAAGGCATGAAACCAATGCCATAAGGTTCCTGAGAACTTTGTAGAGAATTTTTGTAATGCATCCCTAAAAGTTGCGCCATCCTTGAGCATATAGCTAGTTAGCCATGAATGAAATTCAAGGATTCTGTCTTGCCATTTACTCTTGGTATATCATCTAGAGTAAAGTAACCATCTGTGCTTGGAGAATGGATACGTGATTGATAATGGTGAGGATTGAGATTTACTTCATCTTGAAGACAGATACAAAACAAGTTTCTGTATACCAGATCATCATTATTAATGGCGAGTTATGCCATCTGGTCTAAAAATATCACCCTTATTATTTTAAAAGGCCATGATTAAAGTATTTGAGTCCATGCTTCAATTCACTTTAATTTATATTGATGATGTGTTACTTTTCTCACAAGATACGGCGTCATATGCTACTTTATTAAAGCAATTTGTAGATATTGTTCGCCACCATGGTATTATGTTTGTTGAAAGTAAGATGCTCATCTGTTAAAAGAAAATAAAATTTCTTGGCATAATCTTCAGAAAGGTGCTTATACACCTGACACCCATATAGCTGAAGAACTCCAAAAGTTTTCAGATGACCCTTTCACGAGAAAGCGAGTCCAATAGTTTTTTAGAATTGTCTAATATCTCAGAAATTTTATCCCCACGGTTGTAAAGATAATAAGGCCACTTCAACTCATGCTAAAGAAAGATGCTACCTCTTGGAAAGAAAAGCAGACACAAACTATCAAACAATTAAAGACTGCCACAAAAAATTACCTACTTTAATCATTCCATCAACAGGACAGCGCATACTGCAAACCGATGCAAGTGACAAGTTTTAGAGTGTTGTACTCCTTGAAGACAAAGATGGTCACCGACACATATGTGGCCACAAAAGTGGGTCTTTCAAAGAGTTAGAAACCTACTACCACTCTACTTTCAAGGAAATCTTAGTTGTAAAGTGTGACATCCAAAAGTTTGAGTTCCACCTAGCAGCTTATCACTTCACAGTTGTCATAGATTGTTTCTCATTTCAAAAAATGTTATAGTTTAAGCGAAAGATACTTCCTCATCCACAACTTTTGCGATTAGCTGGGTGGTTTTTCAGGTACACTTTCACTGTCAAGCGTATAAAAGGCAACAAAAACTTGATCCCAGACATGCTCACCCGACCATCCAAATCACAAACATTACTTCTTCCATTCATTCTTATGGCTTTTATACAGGGGTTGTGTAATGTTTTAAGAGGGTAGAACCCAAAGGAGAAGCCTCTTAAATAAAGAATTGCTTTCCTAATTCTCTATTCTTCAGGTTCCTTCTCCTTTTACATAATACCTCAAAGTGAATTAGAAGCTTTTGTTATCATCTGAAGAGACATGACACTCCAGTGAGTAGTTGTTAAGTGCTTAGAGAGTTGGCCGTGTTAGCACTATGTCAGAGTATATGTCTTTGCATATTTGGTATCAAAGCCTGGTTGGTAATTAATTACCGACCTGAGCCGTGTTATCATCTTGACACCTGATCCATGACATGGTTAATTCGATAAAACCTAGTTAATCCACAAATCAAAGATTTTTTTGTAAAAAAAAAAAATTATATAAAATAGGCCATTTTAATTAAAAAAATTAATCAAAATAATCTAATAATCCAAATCCACAATAAAGGGAGTGTTTCGGGTTTTAAGTTTGTAGTAGTAGTAGTTTGAGATTGCATAAATACATCAATGATGATGCATACACACGACCTCTAGCGTTTAAAGCATTGTAATGTATCGCAACAAGAAGACTTTAAACAGACAAGATACTAATAGCAAAAAGCTGCATCGATTGTAATGAAACGACTGTCATCCTAGCTGCGACGAAGGGACTTCGGCAGCTGTAGTCCACGATGATTCCAAAAGTTCTAAAAGTTGCGGCGAGCTACATGGTAGTGAGCAAAATGTGGTTGACGTGCAGATTCCTAGTTATTCATTCCATCTGCAACAGGAAGGAAGAAAAAAGTGTATTGTATCGATGAAAGGATAAATATACCACTGCAATATGCAAATCGAACCAGCCTGAAGAGTGCAATCAAACAGTAGGAAAGGCATGATGACAATTAAAGGAAATCATGTTGCAGACATACAGTTATAGGCAGACATAAATTTTTGTATTTGTGGCATGCTCTGGAAGGTGGAGATTGGTCCTGGAACATTGCAGACCATGGTGCTTATGAATATTGCAAATATGGCAACTGCATTCGGGCACAGGCTATGCAAACAAAACCTTATTTAAAGACTGCTGAATGACTAAGATACGAAACTTTCCGGCATTGTAACTGGATTTGTAGCTGCCAAAGAGGTTCGTTATCTGTTCTGAACTCACTGCAAAGAGAGATAGTTCAATTTTGTTTTTGGTCTGTGCCAACCTTAATCTATGTCAACTTCTGAGGTGATGCACACTGGCCTCTGTTTTGTTATAAAAAATAAAGTTAAGAAGCAGCAATGAGCAATTGCTTTTGATCTAATCAGGTAACCTATAAGCATCCACTGAACACTACTGTGATAAAGCAGTTTGCATGACCAAAAGGCAAATGGAGGTGGCAAAAGTAAGTGTAGTTAACTGTAATGGAATAGTACAAGACCAAACTAAAAAAAAAAAAAAAAAAAAAAAACGGGTTGTTAAAAAAAAAAAAAAAAAAAAAAAAAAAAGCAAAAAAAAAAAAAAAAAAAAAAAAAAAAAAAAAAAAAAAAGAAAAAAAAAAAAAAAAAAAAAAGGAAAAAAAAAAAAAAAAAAAAAAAAATTTAAAAAAAAAAAAAAAAAAAAAAAAAAAAAAAAAAAAAAAAAAAAAAAAAAAAAAAAAAACAAAAAAAAAAAAAAAAANAAAAAAAAAAAAAACAAAAAAAAAAAAACAAAAAAAAAAAAATTATCAGTTCTGTAAACAGGATGAATTTAGTAACCTTGGACCAAGGAACCATTTTTCTCGATCAACATTAATTGTAGACAAACGCGTTGCAGCAGTAGTCCTAGGAAAAACTGAATCTAATATCTTTAGAAAATTGGTGCCAGTAGTCGCAGATGCAAAATAGAAGACAATTAGGGTATGTGAGGAGAGCCAACCTATTTCTTGGAAGAAGTCGAGGCACTCCTTTTCTTCGGTGTAGGGGCGTTGTCTTCCTCTGTATCTAGCATAACCTGTCCATGGGAATGCTCGTTCTCACTGTGCAGAGGTGGGCTGAAATGTTGGGAACAGAAACTGCTGAACCAAGTTATTTAGTGCACAGAGAAGAATCAAGAAATAAGCTGATCATTTGCACATCTTTGATAGCAGTAAAGAAGTGCAAAAATCGCTAAACAGGTTTCTTATTTGTATGGCATGAGGCATTGAAAACAATCTGAGTTTTTCCATAACAATCTTTTATTTTGATAAGCTGTGAATGACCTGAGGCAATCCGGGTTTAATTACCATTTTTAAAGTACGTGCTTTGCCAAAATGATTAGATCAATCCACTATCAGATTTCAAGAGAACTTCAAAACAAAGCTGAGGTCTGACCTCAATCCTTAACAACATCAGTAATGCAACAATGGCCGAAGTCGCTAGCAATGATCTGAGGACCCTTTTGGACTCCTTGCTAATCCATACAACTATGATGCTCTTTTTGTTGTCTCTATAGGCGCTCGGAACGGCGTTCCAAATTGTCCAAAGGTTTGCAGTGACTAACTAAAGGCTCTCTTAGCTTTGATGAACCAATTAATCTAGGGCTGTAATATGTTTCAAATTTTTTAACTATATGAAAACTAATTCTATCATTCTTTTGTTACGAAGAGAGCTACTAATTTCAAATAATTTAATAGAAATAATAATGTTAATCACATTAAGAATATTAATTAAAGGCATTCTATCATGAGTTTCAGCTTCGTTTTATCAAATTTAAAACAACAGTTGTCAATCTTATATCCTGACTTCCTAACAACTTTCTATATCATAAGTTTATATTGATGCAAATTAGGAGGCTTGAGAAGAGACCCCGTAATGCATAAATCCTACTAAGATACGGAAACGTGGGGAAATCAAAGAATCTTGACAGAACCTGATTAGAACTCATTAGCTGTAGTTATTATTTTTCTAGAATAGATGTTAGTTCCTAGTTAAATTAGTATTACGTTTCACTTACGTACTAGACTACATCCTCAGCTGTAGGGTATTTAAAGAGGGGAACAGAACAAGATAAAAATCAATTATTATGTATTCTTTGCAATTGCATTCTTGAAATACAAATTGGAGAGATTCCTCTACAAAGCGATTCTGTATCAATTTACTCATTGTTATTGTTAAGAAGCAGTGAGAGACTGTAACCGGTAGGCATATACATCAATTTGGTATCAGAGCGGTTCATGACTGTAACCCGAAGTGGTAACTCCTACCCAATGTCAAACACTCATGTCCCTAATAATCCCCCATGTGAACATGCACACTTACAACAACAAATCATCCATATCACCACTGTGTTAGAACAGCTTTCTAATCGATTAGACGTTGTGGATGAACGAAGAGTAAGGTCTCCTAATAGAAGGGGGCGTGGACAACTTCATGAGGAGACACTAGGGGAAAACCTGGATGTTGAGTATAGAGACGTTGAACCCCAACATCACCGATTACAACATCAAAGAGTGGAACTTCCACGACACCGTGATAGGCAAGGGCTGGAAAATCAACCCATCGATGAACTCACTAAGCGAATGAAGGTGGACGTGCTTGACTTCTATGGCAAACTGGAACCACATGCCTTTGAAGATTGGCTAACCGCCATTGAAGACTATTTTGATTGGTTTGCTGTGTCAGAAGAGCGAAAGGTTCAGTATATCAAGATGAAATTGAAGGGACATGCTCGTGTCAGGTGGGGAAGCGTGGAAGAACAATTGCGGCGAACATAACACCCATCTATTTCACACTGGGAAGAAATGAAGGAATGGCTCAAGGAAAAAATACCTGCCCATCGATTATGAGCAGATGATGGTTGAAGAAATGCTGCAACACAAGGGACCTTGACAGTGGAACAATATAGAGACAAATTCCATGAACTCACCGTTCGCAGCAAGATTGTAGACCGATCAACAAACATTGGCCCGGTATCGCAATGGATTACGTAGTGAACTATATAAAGCAATGTTGATAGCACGATTAATCACGGTGGAGGAAGCATACCAACTAGCATTACGAATTGAGAAGCAGATAGGAATTGCAACAGGGAAGAAAACCATGCCGATGGATATGAAATTAGGGCACACGACAAGTTTTTTTGTGCAAAGACAACAATCATCACAGGACAAACCAGGGGGCTCAATGCTAGGAGAACAGAAAGGAAAAACAAACAGAACGAATAATGGTCCACAATGCTACAAATGTAAGGGGTTTAGACACTATGCTGTGGTGTGTCCCACTAGAGGAAAAAAACTTGCTTTTATATGTGAGAAGGAATTAACAGTAATGGAGGATACTGCAGGAGGAGAAGCTGATGAAGATACAGCTGAGGAGGAGGAACACCTAGATGCCTCATAACTAACAAGCTGCGTTATTCACAGAATTTTAACAAGAAACAAGAAGGAACTTAAAACCAATCAGGAATGGTTGTGCACCAACATTTCTGAATGGGATCAGAAAAAACTGCACTTTTCCTTTCTTAGCTGATACTGTAGCTTTCCCAGATTTGTTGGCCAGTTTATGCTTGCCTGTTGTACAGAAATGCGATACCTTGGATATCCCATGTTTGCTTTGGATCGAGTGTTGTCTCAGTCTACACCTCTAGGATGTCCTGTTAGTTGCATTTGCTTTTGAACTTCCCTGACTTTTTCATTAATGCTAGCAGCTGGGTTCTTAAACTTCGTCTATATGCAACGCACAAGTTCTCGAATTCCTCTTTGATCAATGCAGCGTCCAACTTGACTGGGAGTATATTGATATTGTAGGAAACAACAATAGTTCTTCATCTTTAGCAGCCATGCCTCCTTTCACAATCGTCGCTAATAATAGCTACAAAGAAACCATAGGGACTCAGCAACCATAAGAGACTCCTAATGCAAAATTAATTAACCCCAGCCACACCAGCCAGAACACGTCAGCAAGAACATCCATGCCAGCGGGAAGAGCGACGTCACCAATCCTGGCACGTAAACATACTTCGCCATGACATCCTTTCTGCCATAACAACTGCCACATCATCCTTCACTACCATGTCAGTTGGTCAGAAATTCTTTTAACCATTGAATATCATTATTCCTGGTATATTTTTGCATTTGCTAACCAAGATTTAGCATTAATATTGTTCTTTGTGCTTGCCCATAAATAAACAAACAAACAAAATACATAGTTCACCTTGCAAATTGAATCACCTGAACTTTGGGCTTATTTATTGGTATTAAATATTTGATCCTCTTAATTAATTGTGAAGATTGGTTAAATTTGTGGGAAAATTGAAACATTGTGTTTGGATTACCTGTGTGTATTTAGAGGACTTACGTTGCTTGCTTGTGAATTTTTTTGGTTTAATTCGTCATTGCTTAGTCTTCAAGATAGATAAAATAATTAAAATTAGCTGTAATTTTATATTGCGTTTTACTTGCAAGTGTCGTTTGTGATCTCAGTCACAGTTTTAGGATTAGTTTTTGCATGCTTTTGCATGCATTTACGTAGTGGTCGTCTAGTACATAATCTAGAAGTCATAAGTATTATTGACTCCTGTGCTTTTAAAGATTAAAAGTTTTTGCAAGCTTTTGCAAATGCATGAAATTTCAAGTGAGGTAGTCTAGTGAGAGTGAACATTTTAATGACAACTATAAATATCATCAAAGACCAGTTCCTCGTAGGAACCGCCAACATAACCACCACCAGGGTTATGATGATTTTGATTACCCTAACGATATTGAACATTTTAAAGATATTTAAAAGCAATTACAACTTATGCAAATGAAAATAAAGCCAATTTGAGGGTTAATTTGACCCGTGAATCTTTGATAGATGGATCCGTGACATGAATCAATTCTTTGTGTTTTATTGAGGGTGAAGGTTTGTAAAGATGAAACTTAGTGGGGCTGCTCAGCTATATTAGGAAAGTGTAGAAGAGTCTTTGGTTAGGAGAGGTCAACCTCCTATTATTGATTGGGTTGAAATGAAAACTAATAAAAAAATATCACTCTTAAAGGAACCTTAAACTAGTGGAATAACTTGAGGTAAAGAGGTAAACCCATGAACGTAGGACACATCATTTTGGGTAGGTCTTGGTTATATAATTCAGATGTTACAATCTTTGGACGATCAAATTCTTGTTCATTCATTTTTCATGGTAAACAAATTCAATTTATGATGGTTTATGATTACCAAGGTCTAACGAAAAAAAAAGAAAAAAGTGAAAGAATGAGGGCTTAACATAATAAGTCCTAAAAAGTTTGATAAGGAGGTTCGTGAGTAGTCTGTTGTGTTTACCTTAGTGGCCAAGAAGGTTGTAGAAAACTTTTTAGAAGAGCCACCTGAAGAGAGATGAAAAAAAGTGTTGAAAGAATTTTTAGATGTTTTTCCCTCTAAATTACTTGATTCTTTACCCCTTATGTGTGATATTCAACATGCCATATATTTTGTCCCTGGTGCCACATCACTAAACTTGCCTCTTTATAAGATGAACCTGAGTTAACATGCTGAATTGCAAAGGCAAGTATATGAATGCCAGACATGATTTAAAGTGATTTTAAGCCCCAACTATTAACACCTAAGAAAGATGGATCATGAAGAATATGTGTAGATAGCCGAGCCATCAATAGGATTACAATCAAGTATCGTTTTTCCATTTCTCGATTGGATGACATGCTAGATATGATGGCAAGAACACAACTTTTCTAAGATTGACCTAAAAAGTGGGTATCATTATATTAGGATTTGTTCGGGAGATGAATGGAAAACTGTATTTAAGACTAAGAATGGTTTATATGAGTGGCTAGTAAAGCCTTTTGGCCTTTCCAATGCACCAAACACTTTTATGAGAGTAATGACACAGGTGCTTGGACTATTTATAGGAAATTTTTTGGTGGTGTACTTTGATGATATCCTTATTTATAGCAAAACCAAGGAAGAGCATTTAGATCACCTTATTCAAGTTTATACCACCTTAAGAAAGGCAAGTTTGTTTGCCAATGTCAAAAAGTGTTCCTTCTTTACAGATCAAGTGGTATTTTTAGGGTTTATAGTGTCATGTAAGGGAGTCTCTACTAATCCTAAAAAGGTCCAAATGATAATAAGTTACAAGAACTAAGATTATTCCGGTTAGCTTTCTTGGGCTTGTAATTTTCTATCATCGTTTCATTAAGGGATTTAGCAACATCATCTTTAGTTTTTTTTTTTTTTTTTGAAATAACCCTATTTTCAGTGGAGTAAAGTAGTTTGGAATAAGGCATTTGAAGGGTAAAGAGGAAAACCCGACTTTAATGAATATATGACATAATTTGACAAGTATAGGGAGTCAAGAACGTCACCCTATAGTTTACTTTAGTGAGAAACTTAACGAGGCTAAATAAAAGTACTCAACCTATGATAAATAATTTTAGTGGGGGGCCCCGCGCCATTACTTGGAAAGACTGAGTTTATCTTTACACGATGAACCTTTAGCAAACAGGTCATTGGGTTGAATATTTGCAGGCCTATTCATTTATTTGAAAACATAAATCTGAAATGGAGAATAAGGTTGTAGATGCCTTGATGAAGCTTATACCCTTTGAAAACTTAAAGAGGAGTATGAATCTTGCCCAGAATTTAGAGAAATATACATGACTTTAAAGGATGAGAATAATCGTATTGTAGATAGTTATCATCTCCAAGAAGGATATTTTTTTCGGGATAACAAGCTTTGTATCCCAAAAACATTTGTGTATGAATTTTTTATATGAAAGACTCATGCTGGAGGTCTTTCAGGACACTTTGAAAGGAATAAAATCATCAAAAAGGTGGAACGTCAGTTTTTTTTGTCTAGTTTGAAAAGAGATGTCGCTAAGTTGATAGGTCAATGTCGAACTTGTCAACTAGCTAAGCATAGATAACATAATCCTTTCCCCCCCCCCCCCCCCCCCCCCCCCCGGGAAATTAAGTACCTGAATTTCATGCTTGAGCTCACCTTGAGAAGCAGACCCCCCTCTTTCGTGGAACACAACCACTGGGTCCACAAATGGTATTTTGCGAGATTGTCAAGTTGTATGGTCTTCCCCAAGCAAGCCCCCAAAAAAAAATTTAAAACTCCGAGTTATATCTGAAAATCCCTTTGGCATATGGTGGGAACCAAATTCAAGTTTTCTACTGCCAAACACCCCTAAATTGATGGTCAAACTGAGGTGGTTAACATGAGTTTGGGCAACCTTTTGAGGTGTCTAATTAATGATTATAATAGGAATTGGGATTTGATTCTTCCTACGACCCAATTTGCCTATAATAGCTCTGTTAATAGGTCAATAAGCATGAGTTCCTTCGAAGTAGTACATGGTTACAAGCCTAGAAAACCTTTATACCTTCTTCCTATGTCCCTTCATACGAGGGAATTAAGATATTTGTGATTAAATCGTGGATTTGCATGTTTTTGAACCCAATTCATGTAATTAATGTGCAATATAAACTTGACCTAAAATAATGAGGAACTAGTTTGATGAGTTCAACCTGGGATGGTTTCCTTTGGGAACTAATCGAAAATTGCATGCATGTAGTGCATGACCATTCAAAGTGCTACAATGGGTTGGTCCATATGCTTATGTTCTTGATTTACCATATAAATTTGGATTAACTCTACATTTAACATTAAGGATCTAGTTGCATACTATAAGCCACTTCCTATTCCAAATAATCCGTTTGAGAAGCCATCAAACTCCCCTCTTAATGATCCTATTGAAACCTTTATCCCTTTCGTCTTGACTTTAACATAAAATGATGATATTGATGCTATTTTTGACGAACAAGTTGTTTTTAATAAGAATAGTGAGGTTCAACGGTTTCTAGTTTGTTGGGCAGGCCGATCTGATTTAGATTATACTTGGATCACTAGAGATGCTTTGTAGCAGATTGATCCAGATCTTTGGGAATACTATCATAGTCGCTCGACACTTCACTCGATGGGGTCAAGTTTCTCCAACTCTAAGAAAGTTGGTGGTGACACCAGACCCACACCACAGATTACATGAGTATATGGACAGAGACTATGTGGGATGACCCAGCCTATCTCTCTTTGGTTGGAAGACTGAGCCCATTAAGGCCTATTTCATTGTTTATTTTATTTATTTGAGTTATTTATTATTTCTTTTATTTAATTTTTTTTGTTCATTGATTCACACTACAGTTGTCATTTCAACTTTAAAGCGAAAAGACATGCACAACAAGCCATATGAAAGCACATTTAGTTGCGGAGGACGCATAGACACCCTTAACGCAGTTTAATAAAAATCACTAAATGGCAGAAGAAGAAGCAAATAAAATAGTTCGAAAGTCGTTGGAACTTGATAGACAAACCCGAAGAACAACCCGCTCTCTCTTGACATGTTAAGGAGGCACATGCACTAAACCATTCATAAAATCACTTATTAGAAAAATAGGTAGAAGCTCAGTATTTTTTTAAAATAACAAAAAAAAAATATCCAAGGAAGCCTACGTCATGGACAATAATATAGACACGTACCAACAGGTAGAACAAAACAATATGCAAGAACCAAAAAGAGGACAACAAATAACATCAGCAGATTGGCAACAGAAGGTCTTACCTTTAGCCACAGAGAGTGATACCAAATTTCCACTCAATAAGAAAGATCTTTGTGGGAAAATAAGAACGCAAAAACGATCAGAAACTTTATACAAACCAACAAAAGAACCAAAATGATGTACATCATAGGGATTATAATCTATCTAGTACAACTGAACCTAATATGCAAAGATTCAGATGGACCAATGACAAGAGTGAGAGCCAAACAACTATAAAGGATCTTGACGAGTCAAATTGGAATGATTGAAGTTGCATCGGAGTTAAGAGCTAGCAACCTATTTGGAATTGGTTCAAAGGTGCTTATTTGCCTACAATTGAAACTTGAATATGGGAAAAGCCTTTAATGGTTCTTTTGATGTTGGGCTACTTGATTTTGGATTGGTAATGTAAATAATTAAAAGAATTGATGTTGTTTACTATCATAATAATAGATGAATTTGAACCCGAATTTAAAGCCATCCATTGCACGTGAAAACAAGATTAATCTAGGTGGATTTCAAGTTCAGAATGTGATCTTTCCAGATTGTCCAACCATGATTGCATTGGACTTTTGTGCAAGAAGTTATAGCCATTTTAAATTTGGTTTGTGTGTGGTTCAAAAAAGTCAAAAATGTATGCTAGTTAAATTTGTCTAGTTTACTTCGTCAAAGTCTGTTTTTTAGACTTGACTTCTATCATTTTTAATTTTCCTAAATTTAGAGGGATGTTTCAATTATAAATATGGTATTAAAATATGTAATATGGACTTTTATCCAAGATTTGAAAACTTAATTAAGAGAATTAAGAATTGTTCTTCCAAATTGATTTTGTGAAGAACCCTACCTGACTTATCACTCTTCAATCACAAAGAGTGGCGTCAAAATCCTAGATTGATCTTTATGGCGTCCAGATCGACTTATCAAAGTATCATTCTAGTCTATGCTCCATCTTATTTACCTTAAAATCACTATAATTCAGCCTAACCACCAAAGAAAAACAACACAACCAGACCTATCCTTCATCCATTTTTGTCAGATTTCATTGGTGCTGATTTTTGAATCATTCATGGCACATCATCTGGTATCAGAGCATCAGTTACAATCTGAGGTAGGAACCAAATGCACAAGAAAAGCTTGCTAGAATTGAGGTTGACAAACTTAACTATAGCTAGAGATAAAGATGAGTTACCAAGAGGGTTAAGTTTGGAATAAGCATAGGTTATTTTCTTACAACGATCTCATGTTGAGATTCGATATGGAGTGATTGGAATTCGTGAACAATTGAACACCCTCATGCAAATGATGCAAGGAACTAATTTGCAACCCCAACAGACATTTAGGGTGCATTAAATGCTATTATAGAAGCTGATGAAGAGCCAAATAAGGATCATAGAGAGTTGATCGGTGGAGATGAGGTCAAAACTAAAGATGAAGACGAGATACAAGTGGTTGAACAAGAAGAGGATTTTGAGCTAGTGAAGTGAGATTTATTGGTTGTGCAACGGGTTTTGAATGCACAAGTTAACATTAGTGATGAGCAACGCGAGAACATCTTCCATACTCGATGTCAAATTAGGGATAAAGTGTGTGGGATGATCATTGATAATGAAAGTTGCACTAATGTTGCGTCGACTACTTTGGTGGAGAAATTGGGTTTAACTACCATTCCACATCCCAAGCCATATAGTTTATGATGGTTGAATGAGAATGGAGAGATTCGAGGGACAAAGCAGGTTCATATACCTTTTTCCATTAACACCTATCATGATGAGGTTTTGTGTGACGTTACGCCGATGTTTGCTAACCATGTGTTGTTGGGTTGTCCATGGTAGTTTGATAATGATGTGATTTACAATGGACGAAAGAACACTTATTCTTTCATGCTGAATGGAAAGAAGGTAAATTTGTTACCATTGAGTTCTCGACAAGTTAGAGAAGATCAATTATGAAGCTAGCAAAAAGAGATGGAATTACATAAGGGGCTGTTATTAGCCAAAAAAGGAGACATCAAACATGTATTAGCTTCGGTGGGTCAAAAGATAGGGAGCTTCAACCACAGACTAGAAAATCTCCTTCCCAATTCATATGACTAAACAAAACACATGTTTTCGGCTGGCCAACGAGAGTCATAGTTTTATAAAAACATGCTTGGAAAACTTTTAGGATTTGGTTGTATGTAAAAAAAAAAAAATTGAAATGAAATTTTTTTTTTGAATCTTCTAAAATTCTAATCTTTTCAATTAAATCCAAATTAGGCTCACAAACTTATTTTTTTCACCAATTAAGCCCTTAATAAAATTAATTTAACCCATTTAAAGTATAATTAAGTCCTTGCACCTAATTAAATCATTCAAATGGACCCAAATTAATTCTTATACATAATTAAAATTTAATTGGCTCATGATTAAATCAAATTGACCTATTAAAAATTTAATTGTGTTCTTGAGCTTAATTTTTATGTTGATTCGTACAATAATCATTTAACTTGACCTTGAATTTGCATTGTTTCTCCAATTTTGGGTAAAATAGGATACAATTAGGCTTTCAATTCCATCCAAAATTACAACTTGGTGTCGGTCTTGCTATTATTATTTTATTTTTTTGTTTTAAAAAGAAAGAAGATGAATTTAAGAAATAACCTAGAAATGAGTTTTGACACCTATGACCAGTACATCAATTTTATGATCAAGTCCACATTTCCTCATGATCAACTTGATGTTAACAACTTTAGTGTCCCGCCTTTATAGTTGACTCATGCATAAAATGCATCCATTTTGTCCTCTTAAGGACTTTAACCTTAGCTCCACACATATGGCTGATAATCATGCACACAACCATGTGTACTTGTTCTTTTAATTCAAGTTTATTTAGCTAAACCCCACTAATATGGTTGATTTTTCATTCAACAATCCAAGCATCTTATAAATAACAACTTATTCATCTAAGCCCCCTTCATATGGTCGATTTAATTTCACACAACACTTGTCAATATTAATCTCCACATCAAGACTTCATGAATCTTTATCATTCCATAACACATATGTACATTCAATATTCTTAATATTGAAAAATAATAACTTATATGAATTATTGTAAATTAAAAAGGTTGAGGTGACAAGCACTTACCTGTTCCTCTCATTGTCTATTCCCGCTTGCCTGGGTCCCGCGATCAATGCCTCTCCTGCACCACATATAATCTCACATCAATTTTGCTATTTAAATATTACCATGTAACCTTCTTAATATTCTTTTATTAATTTGAGTAAATTGTCACTCACGAATACATGTAACCTTACATCATCACAAATAGTTTTCAAACTCTTAGTATTCCAAAATAAAAAAATGCTATCATACAAGCTAATTTCATGCATACACATTTTATGTTCTCTTTTCCACATAATAACTACTTCTATTCCTTACACAGCCCAAAGGATTCAAAGAAAAATAAATAAAATACAAAAACACAAAATTAGACTACCAAAAAATAGTAGCTAAAACGATATGACCGTTTCTTAAACTGGTCTATCTATTTCTCAAAACAGTTAGCCCATTTCAGCTACTGGAAAGTTTCCCTCTTCCCTTTCTCTCTAGCCAAACCTTCATCCCCAAAACCTTGAGTTTCTTTCCTTCCTTTTAAGATCAATCATACTCATGCAAATTACTTATTTAACTTACCAAAAATGAATTTCTTAAAGAACATATTCTCTAACATTACAAATCCTAACATTCAAGAACTCAAGGAACTCATATTTCCTTGTAGTTTTTTCATGAATAATTCAATTTCATCACATTCGTTGTGTTATACAATCATAATCATACCTAAATTTAAAAAAATATTATACCTAGAACTTTTCCCTAAATATTCGAATCTAATTAGGGTTTTCGCCTTTAGATTTCGCTTCAAATTGTGATTTAATTCTCCTAATTACTACTTATTCCAACGTTATTTAAAGGAATCTCTACAAAATACAATAATTTTTTTTCCAATCTACATGAACTCTAATTTTACAGATAAAATTAGGGCTTTTCCATTCCTCTTCAAAATTGAGTAAAAAAGAAGAATAGAGAGGTTAAGACACCTTAACAAGTAGTATTGAAATCAATAGATTACTTCTTGACTAATTTTTTGAATGATTTCTCTTTTCCCCAATTCTTCTTACTTTTCTTTAATCCATTGAGTTCCCATTTTGTTTTTTTTTTTGAATTCTTGCTTAAGTAATGTCTCTTATTACTTACTCTCTAAATGTTCTCTTAATGTTTTTTGTTTGAATATGCTCTCTCTCTAGATTAAAAGTTACAAAAGAGCTTTCCCTTCCCTTCTTTCTTGTATTTGAAGTAACGGTTCCTCTCTTTTTCCAAGAGAGACTGATACTTCCCTTTTATTTCTTTTTATCATTATTTTTTAACCCTTTCCTTAAATTGATTTTACTAGTTATTATTATTTGCATTTCTCATTTTTAGCCCTAATCATCTTTCCTTAACCATTTCAGTCTCTCTTTTTTTTAGACCCTTCAAAGTAAACATTATTTATTTTGTAATATTCTTTTTGTAATAAAAGCCTAGGGTTTTATACAGCTTGCTTAGGCCTTTTTTTATTGTAGCATTTTGTACACCCTAATTGTTTTTTTTTTAATAAATCAGACAACGCATCATTTTATTTTGCTTAGATTCTAGCCACTATGGCAGTCAGAAAATTAGGGCTGATTTTTTTTTTACTTAAAAACCTATTTTCAATCTATTTTTGTACCCAAAACACCTAGAAAACACCATTAGAACCTTGATAAACTTATTCATGGCATGAAAACACCAAAAAACCATCCAAAAACCCGAAACTAAAAATCTTCATAAGCTCAAATCTTTTTTAGGCACTTATAAGATAAAAAAAAGCACATGATATAAACTCCTCCCATCAAATAGAATCATTTGACATAAAAAACAACTATTATGGTGGCTAAAATCGATGCCAAAGACATTTCTCTCTCTATTGCTGGAATTTAATGACTTCTCTCACTCTCTCTCTCCTCTCTCATACCAGAAACCAAAAAAAAAATTGTATCAAAATTAAATTGAAAAAAATATTGAAGGGACTGAACATGTATAATAATTAAAGTGTGAGGACTAAATGAAACTTTTTTTGTGAACTTTTAAACCATCATCTATTTGTGATATTTTTTACTAGTTCGGTCTCCTATCTTTTAATTTTATCCTTAGTCAACAAGTTCAATTTAATTGCCCTTGAATTTAGCACAAAAATGATGAAATTGTGAAAAAAATAAAAATTTTAAATAGTAGATCCACAATATAATGCGAAAGGGTAAACAATACATATTACACAGTGAAATGTTTACACGTTTTAGATTTTTAGTAACTATCTAACTAACCTGTCAAGTAAAAAGTCTTTTTACATTAAAAACAATTACAATTTGATTTAATAATCTTGTTTTTTTTTTAAATTTATTTTTTTAATTAATTAAATGATATAAAAATATATTTTTTTCATTGAAATTGCTTTTTTTACTAATGTAATTTTTTTTTTGTTTCGATGAAAAAAATTATTATTTTTACTACCAACATAGTAATAACATTGAAAAATATAATCTATGAAGAGGGAAATTTTAGAATATGTAGCTAAATATGGGATGTGTCAACAAGTGAAAGTAAAGCACCAAAAATCTGCTAAGAAATTACAACCACTCATGATACCCGAGTGGAAATGGAAGGATGTTAAATGAATTTTGTCTCTGGATTTCCTAGGGGAAAGAGAGGGAATGATGCAATTTGGATCATTGTGGATCGCTTGACAAATTTTGCACTTTTCTTGCTTATGAAGATGACATACTCGATTGATAAATTGGATAAGCTATATGTGAATGAAGTAGTGAGACTACACGAGGTACCAATGTCGATTGTTTCTAACCAAAACCCCATATTCACTTTATGCTCATGGCCAAGCATCCAACATGTTTTGGGGATGAAATTAAACTTGAGCATAATTTTCACCCTTAGACTAATGGGCAGTCAAAGAGAACCATCTAAATCTTGAAAGATTTATTCGGGGCCTATATATTGGAATTTAGAAGCAATTGAGAGTATCATCTTCCACTTGTAGAATTCACTTACAATAATAGTTACCAAGATACAATAGGAATGGCTCCCTTTGAGGTCTTGTTGGTAAGAGATGTCAAACCTTAATTTGTTCGGAGGAAGTTAGGGATAGGAAATTTATTGGCATGGAATTGGTATATATTACCACCGAGAAGGTGCAGGTTATAAAAGGATAGAATGCAAATAGCTTAAGATAGGTAGAAAAGTTATGTGGATAATAGAAGAAGGTCCCTCGAGTTTGTGGAAGGCGACCATGTGTTTTTAAAGATCCACCTTGGAAAAACATTATGTGGTTTGGAATGAAGGGCAGGTTAGCCCCAGGATATATTGGTCCTTATAAAATCATTGAAAAAATTGGTCATGTTACTTATAAATTGATATTGCCTCCTCATTTGGCTAAAATACACAACGTGTTTCATGTGTCATTGCTGCATAAAGCAAAACTAGATCCTTTTGGAAGCCTGCCACTTATTCCCATAGAAATTCGAGAGGATTTAACTGTACACATGAAACGAGTAAGAATCCTTGATCACAACATAAAAAAACTAAGGAATAAGAAGGTTCATTTAGTGAGAGTGTTATGGAAGAACTCTCATTTAGAAGAAGAGACTTGGGAAAGAGAGTCAGAGATATGAAAAATAATACCCAAGCTTGTTTTCCGATGCAGGTATGAATTTAAATTTTGAGGAAAAAATTTTGTTAGGAGGGGAGAATGTAAACCCCTAGAAGTTGAAAAAAATATAATAAATGGCAAATAAAAGAGAAATTATTAAATGAGCTTAAATGTATAAAGAAAGAAAGACATGAAAAAGTTTTAGTTGAAACCCCAAATGAAACTAATAACATTATCGTGAGATGATAATGAACTTGTAAATAAATAAAAGATGAAAACGCAAGATGGATATATTATATTATAAGAAAATGTTCTCTAGAACTTAGTTGAGAAAGTAATATGGTCCATGCAAGAATGGCATGAGAAAATTCAGATTTTTTTATGTAAAATCATCTACTGACTAATTTTATTTTAACAAGCATAAGTCTCAATATGACTATCATATTGAACTTGAATTTTACAAGGAGTTTCCTAACATATTGTTAGGAAACAATATGTTATGGAAAAAAAGAAAGAGAAAAGAAAAACAAATTGAGAGTTCCACACTAAGAACCTTTAGAGAAACTAAAGATTTAGGCAAGATAATTGAGGGGATAACAATCCAAACACAATTGAAACGAGAATTAAGAGAGAAATCAAGTGAGGGAAAGAAGATGTAGAGAAGAAGCCCATGGCAAAAAGGAAGAAAAGAGAAATAGCAAAAAAAAAAAATTCAACTAGTTAGCATTTGAAAATCATTTTATTACCAGGTAAGGGGTTCTAAACCTAACTCTATAAGCTCAATTGAAAAGGAGAAGGATTGATGTCAAATTTGTAGATTTTGGTCTAAAGTTCATCATATGAAATTAGAGGAAAAGTGAATTTCTTAGAAATCAAATTCGTAGGACCTTTAGGGTTGTTGTGGGAGTGAAACCATGAAGGAATGATGAAGAAAAATGATGGGTAAGGAAAGCCCTAAGAGGTCGGCAATAAGGGAACAAAGTAAGAATTGTTACTGTTGTTGCCCATTTTTAACTCCACTAAAAAATCAAGAAAAAAAAGGGAAAAAATAGAAAAAGAAAATCCAAAAATACAAGAGGATACACATGAAGAAAGCCTAGAAGATTGTCCAAGTCAGTAGTGAAGAACCAAATTGACAAGTGAAAAGTTGAAGGACTAGAATGTACAAGATTGATAAAATTAACGACCCAATTCTGATTGATAAAAGATCAATTTGGTGAAAATATTTTTATTTTGGGTAAAAAAATATAAATTTGGATGAGAAAGGACTCAATGAGAATTTTATAAAACTTAATTAATTTTTTTAAGGACTTAATTGCAAGGAAAATTATTTTTTTTAAAGTCAATTTGGGTGTTAATTGAAAAAAAATAAGGTTTAAGGACTGAAATTAGACTTTAAAAAGTTTAATTGGTCAAATTAGAGACTTAATTGTGAAGAAAATAAGTTTGATAGCCAGTTAAAGGTTTGATTGTCAAAAACTAATCATAATGTCAAAAACTATAAATAAATAGTAAAAGCCTAATCAAAATCAATTTTGGACTTAAAATTCACTAAATAATAAAAATCTAACAAAATAACAGAAATTAAAGTCCAATAATAAAACTAAATAAAATCTAATAATTTGGGCTAGTGGTCAATCTTTCAATCAAAGAGTGACATGTTAGGTTATCCTTCACATCTCCATCCATACATTTACATAATCTCTAACATGGATCTAGTGTTTCCACCAACTCTTTTAAGGTTTAAAAGAGTTGGTGGAAACTCGATCATGTCAAACGTAGTTCAAGGCGGCTCCAATAATACTTCTAAAAATCAAGATCAAGTTATTGTGATGTCTCTTTTGTAATCCAAGTAGAATCTGAATCTGATCGTTTAGCCTATAAATTGGGATTCACCAAAATTTATCATCCATTGTAAAAACAATTTGTGAATCCAAAATAGCATTAATATATTTTTTTTGTCGACAATAAAGTTAATAAGGCTAAAGGTTTGATTGAATCATTATATTTTTATATATAATGAATTTCTTCATGTTAAATGTAAAGCTAATATCAAAGTTTGATAGCGGTTTAATAACATCACTATATAATTCAATCATTTATAATACTTTGAATTATCTAGCACTACTCGCTTGTAAATTTTGATTGATTTCTAAAGGACACCTTCCATGTCTAATTTGTGTCATAAAATAATCTTAAACATTAAATGTGTCATACTTAAGTAAATCAGCTTGAAGTTTGTTTTATTTATTATTTGGTTGAGATTGTTTTATGATCTCAATATGCAAATTATGAACTCTATATGCAAAAGACTTAGCTGACTTAGGGATCGTTTGGGAAAGTTGTGGCTTTTAGTTGTGGTTGTGTCTTTTAACTATGGTTGTGCCCTTTGAAAAGCTACAAATTATAGCTTTTAAAAATAACATGTGGAGAAGGTTATGATATTAGCTTTTAAAGTATTAGCAAACACTTAAAAGTCATAATCACAATTAAAAGCCACAACCGAATTGGTGATTCCCAAATGGACACTTAAACAACTTAACATAAGAAAACATAGGAATAACTCTTACATGCTTTTTAGGATAGTAAAAACATGAACACTAAATGATTGAAGATGCGGAGCAGAGCAAACACTATTCCAAACTTGAGTAGATATGGATTGGACATGACCTTGTAAATTAGAATTATCTTTATCTTTATCTTTATTTATAAAGAAAAAGAGATTAGAGAGCTCGCTCAAAACCTATGACATGTTAAACATCAAGCATGAAAAGTAAGAAATCAAGTAGTTCAAAAGGATTAATATTATAAGACTCCTCTAACACCACACCTACTTCTTTATGCAATTTAATAGAAAAGTTTCTTAAAACTTTCTCTACAACTAAAATAGACTACGAGTTAAGAAAAGTTTCCTAAAAGTACTATAATCTACCTCTTTACTTATATCCTTATGACTAAGGGTTTAATGGTATAGTTAGCGATGATATGATCGAAACCTTGACATTTTAGCATATCAGACCTTTGAACTCAACCTAGATATTTTTTACAACTTGTTTGCCCATATCTTTATTAGAAAGTTAGACATTATTAGAATTAAGTCTGTAGGGGTAAAGCACATAATACAGAAGAACTATTATTTTCAAATTAAAAACTAATAAGGGTACTGTGAGGTCCTTGCATTTTATTCATTGACTCTTTATAATTAACTTATAATCTTGCATTATAGTATAAACTTGGTCAAAAGTGAAGACACCTAGAAGCATGATCTCTTTTCTAAAATCATCATTTAAACATTTACAAAACCTACTTAAAATTATGGTTTCATCCTCCCTTATGACACATCTCATCTTATTCTTATCAAACTATACTTTGTGCTCATTGACATATTTGTTCCCTTATCTAAGACTATTACATTGGTCTAAAAGTTTAGTTTTATAAGATTGAGGTAGATACTTCTCCTGTAATTTTTTTTCATCTCGTTCTAATTAGTGATAGGAGGTTTACGAATTGTCTTCGATACTTTCCCAATAAAGTTAGGTAGTATCAATGAGTTTCATCTTAATATATCTAACTCTTTTATTTTCTAATAAGTTAGACCAATCAAAGAAATGACTCATGTCACAAATCCACTTCGTAAAAATCCAAAGGTCATGACGACTATAAAAAATAGGAGCCTCTCTTTTATTAGGTCTCATTACTCGCTTATCAGGGTAATCATGACCAGAATAACCTAAATGATATATTTACTAGTGGTGTCCTTGGTGGACTTGCTTATAATGATTATTGATGTATTTTTTATTGGTCTTTGGGTGCCCTATTTGAGAACCCTTTAAGGGTTAAATTCTTTTAGTCATGTTGGTCATCTCGATTTGCATAAGTTGTAGCTCCCCTCAAATGATCTTAAGGGTATCACTATGGATCAGATCCATGATAATTATAGACTCAAGGTTAGACACTAGATGATTATGACGTCAATGCTTGCAACACTAACTTAGAGATGAAATTGACATCATAAACACATCTTGCAAGTAAAAACACAAAACAAAAATAGAGCTAGTTTTTTTTTTTAATGTGAAGATTAATCAAGACCATAATACACAAGGAATTTTTTTTCAATATGTATTACTAGACCCTTAAATGTAAATGATTAATCAAATAATAATCACAACTTTCCACTATTTTTTATAAGCTTTGCAATTACTAAAGAGAACTAGATGATATATGTAAATGCCGAAAGGGGTTGATAAGCAAAAATAAAAGTTTTTTTTTACATAAAAATAACATTAATGAGAAGTGCAAAATCAGAAAAATAAAATTCAACAAATTGAAATATTTACTAATTAGATTAGCGATAAACCACTTGGATTGTTGTTGATGTAGGCAGAATCATTAATATAGTGTTGTCTAGCTAAATGTTGGTATCACTTTTTTTTACATTGTTTTTTATGTTACTCTTTTTTTAATTAAGATAAAAGAAGGAGATCTAAATAATTAAAAATAAGAATTACGTTGTGAAATTTTGACAGAAGACTCTTTACTTGAATCCTTTATTCTTCACGTGTCTCTCAAAATATAATGTCATAGCTATCGTGGTTGAGGAAGGGGCTGTGATTTTTAAAGGGAGGCAGAGGGGGGGCTGCAAGGCAGGGCTGGCTATTGTGGTGTTGTTTTGTTTTACAGCGAGGAGGGGTGGCGGCTAGTGTTGGAATTTTTATGGAGGTTGTCGGGTTGTGATTGGTGGTGGCTGAAACTGATTTTGTGGCGATTGTGGGTGGTTGTTTTCGGTCTGGTCTTGGTGGTGATGAGGCTTGTTCAGGCAAGTCGGCTTGCAGGTGAAAAGGGTCGTCGTGGTTAGATTATGTGTGGATGTGGTGGCTGGCGTCTGTGGCTGGCTCCAACGTCTACGAGGGCTGCTGATTGGCTGGTATACTGTTGGTGTTCCTGGGAAAAAGACCCGTGCAAGAAAATTGTTGTGCTATAGGAGAACTTGAGAAACAAGAAAAGAACGTTGCTACTGTTGTTGCTTAACCTCCTTTTGCTTTTCCTGATGGTTTGGAGATTTTGGAATTCTTGTGGAAATATTGAAAAGGGGAAAACAACCAAGAACCTGACTCTGATATCTAAGCTGATGTGGGTCAGATTTAAAGAGAAGTATAAACAGGAAAGAAAAAAGCTTAAAATTAGAAGAAAGAAGCTGAAGAGAAGAAAATAAGCTAAAGAAAAGAGGAAAAAATTAGGGTAGGAAATCAAAAGTCTTCAACTTATTATTCATAAACTGATCATAATGTCAAAAATTAAAAATAAATAGTAAATCCTTAATCAAAATCAAATTTGAGTTTAAAACCCACAAAATAATAATAAAAAATCAATAAAAAAACATAGATTGAAGTCCAAAGACAAAACTAAATAAAATCTAATAAAGTGCGAGTCATGTTTTGAGCTATCCTCCATCTCCATTCATACACACATGCGTAATCTCTAACATGGATTACTCAAAGTTAATTTTGAATTCAGTTCGAAGCTGAGTTTTTTTAAGAATTAATGAAGTAGCTAGGTTGTGCCATTTATAAATTGCTAAAATCATACCCATTAATTTGAAATCTGCGGTTTAAATTTAACAAACAAGACCAAACATGAGAGGATAGCAATGCAAAACTACGAGTAGCCAATCAGCACAAATAACATTGTCTGCGGACAATCTCTGCTAATAATAATAATAAAATGAAAAAACTAGATATGCCAGTCTTTAGGTAAACTCATCAAACTAAGCAAAACTAACAAGAAGAACCCAGATGCCATTTTAGACTCCATGCCTTGAACTTCAAATCTCCTAATCTTTTTTCATCACCGTCATCATACAGCATATGAAAACAAACAGCTACATGATTGCAAGGATCAAACAATGGCATACACATGGCCCCGCTAATCCCTCTATGTATCATCATTCCCAGAGGGCGAATAAAGTTCGATAGATTTTTTTTAACCTGTTTTCAGTAGGGAAAAAACATCAACATAACAAACCAAACACATAGCAGAAAGTGAATGAACGCACAACATACACTTGAACAAAAAGTTGTGGTAAAAATAGGTAGTTTATCCTAACTAACCTTAAAATTTGATTAGGATAGGTAAGTTTCTAACGGCGCAAAGAAAGTACAAAATACAAAGGAGCCTTAACTCAGCCTCTGAAAAAGACAGTTAATAAAACCTGGTATCCTGCACACTTTATTTTTTTTTTTTTTTAAAAAAAAAAACTCTCTATTTTCTCACTAGTATTTTGCCCCTTCACCAATCATTTCCCATGCCAAGCTGCCTAACTAAGAAACGAGAACTAATACCATGATCATTCCTGATAACAAAAGTTACAACAATCTAGCTCATTTTTCTATTACATGTTTGGTTCACTCAAACATGTCTTTGGAAAGAGATAGGGTGAGCAAAAAAATGATTTTTCGAATTGTTGTTGGACATGCAGACATTAAAACAGACAATTCATTTGCTATACCTAAACTAAGTTTCTGGCAACAGATTACCATTTGCTATGCCTGAACTGAGTTTCGGGCCAGGCCAATTTTCAAACTATAGATAAATATTACACTTCCGATGCTCAAAAATTCCCTAACACACATTACGAGGATATTATTAATTAGCTCACGGAAGTGAAAAAGATTGGCAGACAAAATTTTACAAGGACATATAACTGAAAGGAAAATCCACCCCAAACAATAGCAACAACAAACCAGATTTAACAGGAAACATAATAAACTGGAGCACTTACTGAAATTGCCCCCTCAATCATAGAGAAGAAGATGCTGGCTGCAAACTTTTACTATCATCTTTCTGTGGCTCAACATTAAAAAAGTCTTGAAGGGCCATCACTTCAATTTTGCAGGTTTTTAATTTCTCAATTGCATTTGCTGTTGCCAAAGCACCAGAAACTGTCGTTATTATAGGAATTTTATAAGCAAGTGCCATCCTCCTCAATTGCCGGCCATCAATTTGATCAAGTGAATCACCAGAACTAGTGATCACCATCAATTGAATTTGCCCATTAGCAAGAATATCACCAGCATGTGGCCGTCCCTCGTGCATCTTCAGCACTCTATCCACTGAGATGCCTTTCAATTCAAGAAAGTGAGCTGTTCCAGAAGTCGAAACAATCCTGAAGCCAAGACCTAAAAAGGCCTTTGCCAGCCGTTCGAGATGGGATTTTGTCAAGTCATTTAAGCTAAGGAACACAGTGCCAGAAAGTGGTAGCTTCTGCCCAGCAGCAATTTGAGCCTTGGCAAATGCAATCGCAACCAGATAATCTATACCCATTACCTCACCAGTACTCCTCATCTCAGGCCCTAACAGCACATCACAGCCTGGGAACTTATCAAATGGAAGAACTGCTTCCTTGACGGCAACATGTGCTGGGATTACCTCTTTTGTGAAACCTATCTCATTAAGTGACTTTCCGGACATTACAAGAGCGGCATATTTAGCTAGTGGATGGCCAATTGCCTTTGAGACAAATGGAATGGTACGAGAAGCACGAGGATTTGCCTCGAGCAGAAAAACATCCCCACCCATGGTGATCGCATATTGGCAGTTCATGAGACCGCAAACATTCAGACTCTTTGCCAACTTTGTAGTCCATAACTGAATTGTGGTCAAGCAGGAAGATGAGATAGTTTGTGTGGGAAGGATGCAAGCTGAGTCACCTGAATGGACCCCAGCCTGCTCAATGTGCTCCATTACCCCACCAATCACCACATCACCATGTGAGTCTGCAAGTGCATCCACATCAATCTCAACAGCATCAGATAAATATTTATCTATCAACACAGGGCGTTGTGGGTCCACCTCAACAGCATTTTCAAGATACTTCACAAGCTTGTCATCACTATATACTATCTCCATTGCCCGGCCACCTAAGACATAAGAAGGACGGACAACAACTGGGTAACCTATGTCTGCTGCAATGGCTAAAGCATCAGCCTCACTCTTAGCAATGCCTCCTTTTGGTTGTTCAATGTTTAACTCTTTTATAATCACATTGAACCTTTCTCTGTCCTCAGCAGCATCAATAGAATCAGGTGATGTGCCCCATATGCGTACATGCCCAGCTCCGCTGGCACTAAGAGGCTTATGCTTGTCCAAATACTGCTGGATGGGCAGAGCCAGCTTCAGGGGTGTTTGACCTCCAAACTGTATAATGATCCCATCAGGTCTTTCCAATTCAATTACATTCAGAACATCTTCAACTGTCAAGGGTTCAAAGTAGAGACGATCGCTTGTGTCATAATCTGTGGACACTGTCTCAGGATTTGAATTCATCATAATTGTCTCATATCCTGCACTCTGCAAAGCGGAAAAGCTACCAAATTAAAAAATGATGTACCAAAATGGTAACCATCTTCAAGTACCAAGTCATACAAAAGCAGGTTCCTTTACACTTATTCCAACATATTATTTAACTACACAACTAAAAAACACTATCAGGTCCGTTATTGAATGCATGAAATTTTATTGCTAAACTAAATCAGGGCACAGTCATATAAAGATTTAGCACATTTACATGACTTCTAACCACAAACAGCAGCATATGGATATTTGCTTGAGTTTACAAAGTGCTTGATTCATTTCATCATTGTTTATGTTCCTCTAGCTCACATACCTGGATGCTCTTTTTCATGCAGTACTAGTTCCAACAGAAAAAACACCAAAAACATAGACATTACTAAATTTTCAAAGTATACAAGCAATTATAGAAATTTAGGCACATTTTAACAATTCCATATTACTCATTACTTTCAACATCAATCCAAGTTTATTCCATTGATGAAAAGACACGATCGATGTTTTACAAGTTAATTTTGATTGAAAGAAAAACAATATAACAGGCAGAGTGCTGTGATTAATAGCATAAACGATAAACAGCACAACATTGATGCTTCATGATTAAAGATTAGCCAAACAAAAAAACTAATAAACAAGACAAGGAGTTAAAAGTTGTGTTGTGTTGACTTAAGCTGGAATCTCAAATTATCAACAAAATAGCAAAGTAGGTTATGCCAATATGCATTAATAACAGTCTTTTGAAGAAATTGCCTAGGAAGACAGGGGAACATAAATAATACAAAGATTATAATAAACACATACCTGCAGGGAAAAAGATGCATGGCAACAACAGTAATCAAACTCAATTCCCTGACCTATACGGTTGGGTCCTCCACCTAAAATCAAAACCTTCTTCCTTTTGGTGGGAGCTGATTCACACTCTGCATCATAGGAGGAGTACATGTAAGGAGTATTGGCCTCAAACTCTGCAGCACAAGTATCAACCCTTTTATACGACGGAGTAACTCCAAAAGAAATTCGTTGTGACCGGACTTCCTTCTCTGTTGATTTAATAGCAAATGCTATCTGCTTATCACTGTAGCCATGCTTTTTGACCTCGATGAAGTCATCCTTTGTCAGATGAGACAAGCTCCTAGTCATAAGATATTGTTCCACATCTACCAGCTCTTTAAGCTGAGTGAGGAACCATTTATCCACGAAGCTCAGTTCATGGATTTCATCAACTTTCATACCCCTTTTCATTGCTGCATAAATGGCATGAATGCGATCAGGATTTGGAACTCGGAGGTTGTACTTCAATTGTTCCAAGTCCCAGTCAAGTTCGGCAACTTGCGCACATCCCCATCCTGAGTATCCACACTCCAATGATCGAACAGCTTTTTGAAATGATTCTTGAAATGTTCGGCCTAATGCCATGGACTCACCAACAGATTTCATCTGGGTTGTAAGGGTTGGCTGAGAACCAGGGAACTTCTCAAATGCAAATCGGGGGATCTAGATGTACATAGCAAAAATAATTAGAAAGATGTAGGAAAAACAAATGTGGGGTAGTAGATGAAGTGCCAGAATGACAAATAAATAAGTTATGAAACAACGATAATAAGGACAATCGGAAAAATGTACAAACTGAGCCTACTGGTACTACAAAAGAAAGCTAAGATTTAGAAATCCACAAAACCATCTCAATTTAGAAAATATTTTGCATGGAGAAGCAGACAGGCAATGCAGGAACAGTTGCACTTAACATTACTCGAAACACACCAGTCAAATGATATATATATATATATACATATATAAACCTAACATAGAATGGTCTAATGAATCTCGGTAACAAAAGTAATAGCAAACAACCCAAGTCATCCTACTCAACAAAGACAATAAAGCATAATTGAGCATATAAAAATTACAACTACTACTTGCCTTAGTCACCACATAGTCAATAGAAGGCTCGAAACTCGCAGGGGTCTTCTTTGTGATATCATTAGGAATCTGGTCCAATGAATACCCCACCGACAACTTAGCAGCCATCTTGGCTATGGGAAAACCAGTAGCCTTGGAAGCCAGAGCAGAAGACCTGGACACCCTAGGATTCATCTCAATCACCATAACCTCACCATCCACAGGATTAACAGCAAACTGCACATTAGATCCTCCACACTCCACTCCAATCTCCCTTATAATCTTAATAGAATAATCTCTCAACCTCTGGTACTCCTTGTCAGTCAGAGTCTGTGCAGGAGCCACAGTAATTGAATCCCCTGTATGCACACCCATTGGATCAATATTCTCAATGGAGCAAATGATAACAACATTATCAGACAAATCGCGCATTACTTCTAACTCGTACTCTTTCCACCCCAAGAGTGACTTCTCCACCAAAACCTGTGAGGTTAAACTAGCAGCTAACCCTGCCTTACAAATAGCCTCGAACTCCTCTTTATTGTAAGCAATCCCACCTCCAGAGCCACCCAACGTAAAAGCAGGCCGAATAATAAGTGGAAACTCCCCAATAACTTCCTCCGATATGCGAATGCACTCCTCAAGCGTGCTCCCAATGCCCGAAGGCGGAGTTTTGAGTCCTATATTCTCCATAGCCTGCTTGAAAAGATCTCTATCTTCAGCTTTTTTAATGGCATTCAGTTTAGCTCCAATCAATTCAACATTATATTTCTCTAAAACCCCATTTGCCGCTAAAGCCACAGCAAGATTCAACGCTGTCTGGCCTCCCATGGTGGGCAAAATGGCATCGGGACGTTCTTTAGCCACCACCTGTTCAACGACCTCCGGCGTCAATGGCGCAACATAAGTGCGGTCAGCCAAGTCCGGGTCAGTCATGATAGTGGCAGGGTTGGAGTTTATCAAAATAACATCATACCCTTCCTCTCGCAGAGCCTTGCATGCTTGAGTACCGGAGTAATCGAACTCGCATGCTTGACCAATCACAATGGGTCCAGCACCAAGAATCAAGATTTTCTTCAAGTCGGTGCGCTTTCCAGCCCCTGTTTTCACGCTCCTCTTCTCTGTTTCTTGGCGGACGATGCTGCTGCAGCAGCGAATGGATGAAGAAGAGGTGATTCTTCTCGGGTAGTTAGTTTGCGAAAAGAAGAGGCGGAAACGATTGGGTTTTGAGAGAGAAAAGGAGGAGGGGGAGGAGGAGGAAGCTTTGTTTTGGTGGATGAAGGAGAGCGAGTGAGAGCAGTGGTAAAGGTTTAAGCAACAGTTCATTGTTGGTTTTGTTTGCTGCCGAAAACAGAGAGGGAAGGGAAGGGAAGGGAAGGGAAGGGAGGGAGAAGGGAAGGGAGGATACCTACTATAGGACCTAGAAAGAAAGGAACGAAGGGATTTGGATATTGGAGGATTGATTTTAGGGGTATTCTCAGTCTCTTCTTATTGTCCCGAGCCTCAGAGAGAGAGAGAGAGAGAGCAGCTGACGGTGGGTATGGGATATTTTGAGGGATTAGGGTTTTTGGAGGCATTTTAAAAACTATATCTTCAATTAAATAATTAATATGGCTATGTTATATATATAAAAATATGTGTCAAAAAACAAACGTCTTAAGAACTTTTTTTAAAAAATATTATCATTACAATTAAGATTAAAAAAAATTAAAAGGTGTGACTAATTCATTAAAAAAAATAAAAGAGAGTATAATGGATTGTAATGGTATTCACAATATTATTATTCTTTTATCCCTTGGCTTTTTACATTTTGTTTTTTTTGATTTTTTTTCTCTAATTTTTTCTTTTAACATTGTGTTTATTTTTTTATCCTTTGAAATTAATATTAAGGAATAAACTATGAAAAAGAATGGTATAAAGGAAAATAATAAAGTGATTATATAAATAATCAGTTAAAAATCGGTAACATTATTATAAGATAATAATAAGTTCGTAAAAAGAATAAATGATAAAAAAAGATAAAATAAATATATTTTAGATTAAGAAAATGTTCTTGAGGACTTTGTGAAATAATTTATATTATTAAGCAAAGATTGAACAAGAAAAATCAAAATTTCATGGAAAATCACTTATTAACTAGTTTTATGCTATCATGTAGAATTTTCAATCTGACCATCAGATCGAGTTGAAATTTTTCAATGAGTCTCCTGAAATATTTTTCTATTTTAAAAAAAATCAGATTAATCAAAATTCAGGAAGGCATTACAGTTTAGGTCGATAACTAGGTAGTTTATGCGAAATATACAAGGGGCATTAAATGAAGGAAAAAATATAAATAACAAGAAAATTGATCGATAAATTTTTTTATATATATATTAATCAAGTTGAAGAATGAAGAAAACCCTTCTCCACCCTTGAGAATGAAGAAAACCCTTCTCCACCCTTGAGAGAAGGGTGGAGAAGGGTTTTCTTCATTCTTCAACTTGATTTCTTATTTAAATCACTTAAAAGCCTTATATTAAGGGTTTAAAGGGGGTTTTAAGAGATAAAAATAAGAAATTTCAGGTAGATTATGAAGCCTGGAAATGGTTTGAAGGTTAGAGTGATGAATAAGAGGAGGTGAAGGAAAAGCTTGTTTTCTTTGTCCAATTCTTCATGATTTATTGTGAAGAGGTAAGAAACCTTGTTTAAAGCTTGGTATAAGTTTATGCCATGAATTGAGATATTTTTATATGATGAATAGACTATGGAATGTTGAGTTTGAATGAATTGTTGCTTGAAATGATTATTTTGTGTTATAGCTATGTTCTTGTGTATGAAATAAGAGTACGTAATGTGAGAATCGAAGAAAATTAAAAGAAAAAAACACCTCTCTTTTGGAAGTGAGATTTGGCCAAAGGATAGGTAGAGAGATTGAGTTGGGTTGATTTAATTGATATGAAATTTGAATTTAATTATGTTTAGTCAACTATAAAATAAATGGTTAATATGAAATTGAAAAGAATTTTTGAAGAAAATCCATGTCTTTCATGCATGTTGTTATAACCCAATTCTAGGTTATTCTCCAAAATTTATGTTATTTTAAAAAAATCAAAAAAATAAAATAAAGGCTGGCAAAGTGGAGAAAACAGATCAAGAAGGACTATAAAAATATGAAAAAATCAAGCTGTAATTTTTAAGGGAAATTAAAGACCTAATTGCACCCCATTATGCTAAAAAATAGAGAGAAAATGCAAATTCAATGCCAAATTAAATGATTATTGGATAAATTTGCATAAAAATTAAGTTCGATAACATAATTAAATTTTTAATAGGCAAATTTGATTTAATCATGGGCCAAATTGAATTTTAATTATGTTTAAGAATTAATTTGGGTCCAATTGAAGGATTTAATTAAGTGCAAGGACTTAATTATACTTTAAATGGGTCAAATTAATTTTATTTGGGGCTTAATTGGTGAAAAATTAAATTTGGGAGCCCAATTTGACCTTAATTGAGAAGATTAGAATTTTAAGAGACCAAATTTAATTTTTTCCAAGTTAATTGATTGAAATTAGAGGAAAAATGAAGAAATTAAAAATTTAATGGTTAATGAAAGGTTCAATTGAATAAATCCGAGACCAAGGACCATATTGCAAAAGGCGCGTAAATCTGGGGCTCAAACAGTAATTCATCAAAGTCTTAATTGCATTAAATCAAAAGTTTATGGTTAATTAGGGATACTATTGGACAACAGTGTAAGCTGGAGGATTAAATTGATCGGCAAACAATCCCTAATTCAGCCCAAAACTGCGCCGTTTTGAATATAAAAAAACAAACGATGCGTCTTCTGCTCATTATCCATTATCTTCTTCATTTTTCAACCTGAAATGACAGCTCATGAGCTACTTTTAGGATGCATTTAATGCCTCATATGTCCACCAAAATTGACAACACATGCACCAAAATGGTCACCTGACATCTCTCTATCCTCGAGTATGGTCCGTTCAGGCCTATTAACATGACACCGGCTCCGGCACCAGCCTAAAAAAGTCAACTCAGGTAGTCTTTTTCTATAGATTTGACAACTCACGATGCACACTTTGAACCAATGATTGGGATCCTTTCCAGCCAAACCAAAGGTCACGATTTGGCACCATTAAAGACAAAATGTCCCTCTTCCACCTCTTATAAATAGGGGTGTATTTCATGACCTGAAAGAGGGGAAATTGGGTCCAAAGTCGGCCGAAAACCAGCCTTCCTCCCCAGAATTTTTCCTTTTCTACCGTCTATCTTCACTCTCTCTCTTCTCTACACCATCCCAGCCACCACTGTCATCACCACCAGATTTTTAGCCACCAACTCCACCATAGGAAGCCCACACAGCCACCTTTCGGCCATTAGGAGCCACTGCTGCTCGCTCTCTCTCTCTCCTCTGCAGATTTTCTTCTCTTCCTTCCGCTACCACCACCGCCAACTCCCCCACCGTTCCTCGTTGTGATGCCGCCTGAATTATCTACTCAACCTCTTGATCACGGTCATGACCATTGCCCCTGGTAGTCTTCTCCTCTGCCCGTCTGCAACCATTTGGTTGCATGCAGAACGTGAACAGTAATTGTTCACGTTTTTGCGAAATAATTTACTTTGGATGTGGGTCGGACCTGATTTGGCCCAACCAAAAAGAGAAGAAAAAATATATTGGGCCAATATCAGACAACCATTTTAGGTCGATATTAGCCCACCTTTTCCTTGGGCTGAGCTTGGCCCATTTATCTAGGTCGACCCAACCCACATGTTTTAATAATATTTAGTTAATATAATATATTATATTATAATATTATATATTATATATATAAAAAACAAAAACATTCTAAAAAAAATCAAAAATCCTTTGAAAAATATTTGTTATTTTCTTACATATTTTCCCACAAATTTTGCATAATATCAGGTTTGTATACTTACACTGTAAGATACAAATAAGGTATTTAATGCTCGGTTTCCTCCGAAACTTTTCTAAAAATATTTCAAAAAAATTCAACAACAAATCTCAAAAACTTTTAAATTAATTTCCCTTTTAGAAACATAAAAGAAAATGTTTTGTTTTCATGCATACGACCAAATTCTAAAAATTTTCAAAGCATATTTTCATTAAAAAATTGTATATTTCTCATGTTTTGAACATCCAAAAAATGAATATTATAACCAGTTTATGATTATCTATTACAGTTTGGCCAAAATATCAAAAACCTTTTTCCAATGTTTTTTTAGGGTCCAGATATAGACTTTAATATTTGTGGGGTGTAAAATTACACGATAAAGTACACTCTCAGGTATTAAAGATACAAGGAGTAAATAAATATGATGCTAAAATTCAGACTTTAGAATGGTTAGGATTTAACTCGATAAGGTAGAGACTCTCTCATGAAGAAAGATCTGCTTTGAACCTTAGAAAAGACAAACGAATAGAAACCCGACTTAGAAAAAATAATCAAAAAACAATGTACCTTACCTTATATAGGGTTCACTAGGGGTGATGTGTCTTCCCCTTGCACAACTAATCCCTTACCAGACTCTCGCAAACCATAGGTTCCTAGTGACCATAATACTAGGTGGCGACTCTTAAACATTAATCATAATTTTATGATTAAATCCAAAAACCCTTCCCAACACACAACACCTGACACGGGAGGCACGACAAAAGCCTCCGCCATTACCAGACGACGTCGCAGTGCGACCCAGCGACACATGTAAAATTCAATCGAACTAGTGTTGGAAGATTTGAATTAGTTAGTTTAAAATTGATATGAAATCCATTTTTAGTTGTGTATTATGATATGTTTAATAATGGGGAATGAAGTAAATTGTGTAAAAATTTAAGGGATGACGTGTGTTCCTATTGATATGAATCTTTGGCCTAAACTAACAAAAAAATGAATACACCTTATTGATATAGTTGTTATGATTATTGGATCATTTTGTGTTGCATGAGATGTAAAATGGGCGAGTGATAAAAATATTAAAGAAAAAGTAGTAGAAAAATACGTGTTCCATGTTAAAGTGGTTTTGGGAACATGTTGGAATAAGATGGTTGGGTGGCTTAATTTGAATTGATGAGGAAATTATGTTAAAATGGGGTTATATAATATGTGTGTGTGGTTAAATTATCCAGAAACTTGTGCAGAAATTCAAGGAATTAATCCTTGAAGTTTCGATTAAAATGAAAGGAAAAGAATGAGCTTAATGAACCATGATTTTAAATGTGTAAATATGTGTCTAGTTATAATTAAAAAGGGTTGACAAGGTCAAAAAATAAATAAGTAAAGGACAACAGTTGGTTTCCTAAAAAAAGGCTATTTGGCTAAAATTTCATATATAGGTGCATGGACTAAAAGCATGTAGAATTGTTATTGAATTGAGAAATTAAATAGGTTGATCCTTAGAGATAAAGTTCTGGAAAGTATAAGTATGTATGAAACTCTAAAATTCTCCATTGTTATTGAATTTGAAAACCTAGGTTGAGTGTGAATTGGAATAGAACTCCAATGATGGTTAGTTTGTTTATAATGGTTGTGTTTATGTTTGTATAAGAGAGGTTGCTAGACTTGGACCACGGTAGCAGAGGGCAGCACCACGAGCACAGGGCCTAAGTAGGTGTCTGAAACCTATATTAAGTAGATTGTAGAATTTTTTATAATCGATGGTTTAATTTTGTGTTTTTATAATTAATGTAATAAGAATGATGAGAAAAAAAAGAGGAAAAGAAAAGAAATGATTTGATTAGTTGTCCATACAATGAAGGCTAATGATGTCTATTAGGCTGACATCGGTATTAACCCAGTAAATAAGGAGATAAGTTGAAAAGAAATAGGTTGATCCTTAGAGATAAAGTTCTGGAAAGTATAAGTATGTATGAAACTCTAAAATTCTCCATTGTTATTGAATTTGAAAACCTAGGTTGAGTGTGAATTGGAATAGAACTCCAATGATGGTTAGTTTGTTTATAATGGTTATGTTTATGTTTGTATAAGAGAGGTTGCTGGACTTGGACCACGGTAGCAGAGGGCAGCACCACGAGCACAGGGCCTAAGTAGGTGTCTGAAACCTATATTAAGTAGATTGTAGAATTTTTTATAATTGATGGTTTAATTTTGTGTTTTTATAATTAATGTAATAAGAATGATGAGAAAAAAAAGAGGAAAAGAAAAGAAATGATTTGATTAGTTGTCTATACAATGAAGGCTAATGATGTCTATTAGGCTGACATCGGTATTAACCCAGTAAATAAGGAGATAAGTTGAAAAGAACTTGATTAGTTGTCCAAGTATTGTAAGCTAATGATATTAGTATGGTTACATTGATATCAGTATGTCGCACGTGTGCGGCGTTGCAGAGATCGTCCTCCACACTCATCTATATGTATCTGAAAATAGAGGGAGACAAGGAATTTTTGTCTCTTATTAGTGAAAAGTTGGAGTGTTGAACCTCTAAAAGGGTTTTGCTGCTCATTCCTTTATCTCAAGGGTTGACAACTCTACCTGATATTTTTAGAAAGGGAATCATGGAGCAAACCTTACCGTGTGTTTTTTATTGCCCCCCAGCTTGATCATGCCCCCCAAGTGTTCAATTCGAGTTTGGGGATGAGGCTATATGAAGGAAGATTTGACAAGGAGTTGTTTTCATGCAGAAATTTTGGAATTTCAAAGATATTCCAGACACAGAAATCATTTTGGTCTCGATTCAAAGCAAACTCGTTCTGAAGAAATTCAAGTGATTTCTATGGAGAGGTTTTCAGAAATAATGAAAACTTTTTATTTGCTTTTGGTGAAAAATATGAAGTGACATTTGGTTTGTCAAAAAAGGTTTAAATTTCAATTTTGAGAGTAATTGAGAACCGAATCGGTTTAAAGCATTTATTTTATTTGCATGAATAATGATTTGACCTGCACGAGAAAGCATTACCTACCAATCCAGATTGCTTGCCTTTGATTAGAAAGGCCTTGAATAGTTACGTAATGTAGGCTTCGACTATTGGTTACGAAGAAAATGATATTTTGCAGGCTCAAAATGTGTTTAAGGGATTTTAAGACTAAGGATCACTTGTGCTTCTTTCCTGACCTTTTTCTTTTGAATTTCTTTCCAAAATGGTTTGCCATACCCCCCAGTGTCAGGTTTGGGCTCTTTCTCTTTGTTTTCTTCATTTTGTTTGGTTGAGCATAGTCACCTCAGTTGTTTTTATGAGAAGCTCAAATCTTTTGGATCTTTTGGATTTTCTTTATCATGCCCTAGCTTTGTATGGGCAGCTTTGATGATTGATAATTTTCTTTTATGCCCCCTAGTATTGTTTGGGCACTTTCAATCGTTAAGGTTTTTTCTATGTCTCTCACACTTGCCCCCTAGTGTGGGGTGTGATCCTAGCCAAGACGATTTAAAAAAAAAAAGAAGCATTACTAGGCTCAAAAGGGGTTTGCAAAGGATAAATTTTAGCATCGTGAAAGAATTATCAAAGAGGCCTTTCTTCATCTCAAATGCATGCATTTAGGATTGGTAAACCTTGCTTTCATATGAATATGCAAAGTGATTTATCATTATTCATTCAAATAAAACTTAGCTTTAGAGTCACTTTATGATGTTTTTGTTTTTTGTTTTTTTTTGTTTTTTTCTTTTTTTTTCAGGTTTTCTCGGAGTATAGTTACCTTTCTAAGGAATCACTTGAATTTCCAGAACTTGTTTGTTTAAACAAACACCAATATGATTTATGTTTTGTACTAAACTTTGAATTCTAAAAAATCCTTGTGAACATATGAGATCATGCATTGTTTTGGGAAGAAAAGGGAAAACACTAGTGGTTTTGTGAGTAAAAATTATACTCAGTGTGTTATTTGCATGAAACAACAAGAAAAATGAAGGCATTTCCTGAATACAGGAAAACACATGATCTTATTAACAAGAAAGGCTCATTTGACATGGAAAGTCTTATGGCATTTTGAGCCAAATTACAAACAAGATTGGAACAGGTTGAAACAAAATCAAAAAGCTTTGTAGGCATGATCAAACAAAGGCGATTGTTTTTTTCACATAACAAGAACAGACTCCATTCTCCAACTCTGGTAAAAATTCCCCTTCAGTCAGCCACCCCACAAAAGCTTTCACAGAAATGCTAGATTGTGTTGAGGCTTTTGACTATGTTTGCCTCTTATTTCTTCAGGCTGAGTCGTTGTTGGGGTCTGATTGAAAGTGACGGGTTGAGTAAAAAGACCTTTATCAGAGGTATTTCCTAGTATTTGCTCGAGTAAGCTAGAGGCGAGCCACACTTGTCTTCAAAGACTCTAACTCTTCTTTAAAATGAGCTTCATGGTGAGCACACTCTTCATCTTCCATGTTTCTCGTTCATATTCAGGTGTTGTAAACTCTTTAGGGACCTATTTTTCAACCTAATGCATGTGTGTATGGATGTATATGTATAGATGCAAATGTATGTACATGTGCTTTAGGAAGCTTATACTCTAAGGATAGGTTTGGGCCATTACATGATGGGTGGCTTTCTACCTGGTCTCAAAAGGGTCTCTTGATGTCCTATTGATCACCCTAATGAAGGCAATATGGGGGCTCAGTAGGTAATTGGATGGCATATGCACCAATTATTACCAATCTAAGTACTCAGCAAAGAGTTGGGGTTTACATAAACTTAAACCTTGACTAAAAGTCGTAAGGTAAGCTGTTAGTCCCCCACTTAACCTAAAGTTTTTTCAGTATAATTACCCTTAAATGTGAATGATGCATGAAATAATTTTATACAATACATGAACAAATATGTACAAAATTAAAGTGTATGAGCAAATAAGAACTGCATATTAACAAAGACAAACAAACCCAACACTAACATAAAAATCAGACAAAAAAAAATGCTTAGTCCACAGAATCCCCTGTAGAGTCGTCATTCTGTATCACGTGTGCGGCGTCACGACGATCGTCCTCCACACTCATTTGTATGTATCTGAAAAATATGAGACAAGGAATTCTCGTCTCTTAGTGAAAAATAAAATGAGAGTCGTCACCTAGTATTTTGGTCACTAGGAACCCTAAATGGTCTCAGAGATCAGGTATGGAGATTGGTTACGTAAAGGAAAGGTATTAGCACCCCAAATATGTCTTACCTAAGGTAAGCTGCATTGTTTAATTGTCTCATAAATGCTAAGGTTTCATTGTATTTCTAATTGTTGGTCTGTCTACGGTTTAAGAAAAGTCCTCCTCGGTAAAGAGGTCCTTATCTTATCGGGCAAAGCCTAACCGTTCTAATATCTATAAAAGAACTACCATGTGAATATCGGGAATACGTTTTATGTATAAATTCGTAATCCCAGACATTAAAACAAAACATAATATTTTTTTGGATTTTTTTGAAATATTGGCCAAGTTCTCGTGACTTTAATAAAATGGTTATTAAAGCCAAAATGCATGCTAAAATATTTTTTAAAAAAGTTTTATTTGTTGTATGAAAATACAATATGATTGTTTTTTTTTAGTTTTCAGACACTTGGCCATATGCATGAAAACAAAAATACTTTTTTGTTTAATTTTTCAATGTTTTGATGAAAATTGGGTATTTTAATACCGGATTTTTATATTTACGGTATGAAAATACAAATCAATATTAAGCAAAATTCAGTATAAAAAACGCGGGAAAGTCACAAATTTTTTTGAAAATCTTTTTTAAATATTTTTTTGATTGGGCCGACCCGGCCCACTCATTTTGAGCCGGGCCGGACAGTGAACAGCTGTTCACATACAGCGTGAACAGTGGAGGAGGAAAAATAAGAAGGAAGAGGGGCGGACCTGCGGTGCTGTTGGCGGTTGCTGATCGGAGAATGGCTTGGACAGCGGTCGGCCCTTCTTCTTCTTCTCTGCATTTTTTTCTTATCTGTTCTTCCTCTCGTTCCCTGTTTTATTCCTTCTCCATTTCTCTGATCGTTCTTCTGTTTCTGTTGTAGCAACTGTTGTTGCTCACGGTGCTGGTGGTGACGGTGGTTTCCGAATGTGGCTGTAGATGGTGGTTCCAAGCGGTGGCTTCTCCTTTGTTTCTGCTTTTCCTATGTCTGTCTCTATTTTTGCTTCTTCTTCTGTTTCTCACGGTGTAGGGGTTGTTATCAATGACGGGGAGGACGGTGGCAGCTGGCGGTGGCTCTGGTGGCGGCTATGCAAACAGTAGCCGGTGGTTCTTCCTCCTTTCTCTCCTTCTTTGTTTTCACTTCCAAGACTTGGCGTTAGTGGTGCTGCTGCTATTCTTCTTGTTTGTGCAGAGGCGCAAGCTTCTTCTTTTTCTTCTTCACGGGTGTTGCAGCATGGGGAGGAAGATGCTGAGATGCTGAGAAAGAATGACAATGGTGTTGGCAGTGCTGGTGGAGGTGATGAGGGAGAATGGCAGTGGTTTGCAGTAGGGATAAAAACGATGGCCACCAACGGGTTTTCTTCCCCTGTTTTAAAAACAAACTCGTCCTTGTTTTCAAATCTTATATTCTTTCCCCCCTCTATTCCTCTTTGTGTTTTTGTTTTTAAATCTTTTTCTTTCCCTCAGTTTTATTCTACTCTCCAGTTCTTTCTCAAATCTCTCATTCCTTCTCTGTTTTCAAATGTTCCTCTCTTTTCTCTTTTCAAAACCTTCCCCCCTGCAATTCTTCTTTTCCCCTATTTTTATAGGCAACCAGGGGAGAGGTTCACCATACCTTGTCCAAGTGCAGGGCATGGTGGCGTGGGATGGCTTCTGTGTAGCCGCTGCAGGGCATGGCCTTCCTCTTCCTTCATCGTGGTGGCAGGGTATGGTGGGTATGGGTAGTGCCGGGTTTCTTGGGCAAGTGGGGTGGTAGAGAAGGAGAAGTTGAGCGGGATAAGGAGTTTTAAAATCTTCTTCTTCACTGCCTCTGCATGCATAAGGAAGAAGAACATGAATAGTGCCGTTTAAAATGGCACCATGTTCTGCTTCTTTTTTTTTTAACAGTGATTGAAACACATTTGGGGAATAACCCAAAAATGGGTTATGACTCAGTATTTTGTTGAACTTGATTAGTTTTCCAGGTATTGAAAGATAATGATATCAGTGTGGTTACATTGATATCATCATTTTTTTTTAACTTGATTAGTTGTCTAGGTATTGGAAGCTAGTGATATCAATGTGGTTACATTGATATTGACATTATCTTGAACTTGACTTGATTAGTCGTTTCAAGTGATGGAGGCTAATGATACCAATGTGGTTAAATTGGTATTGGCATTTACTTGAATGAAATGAAGAGGAAATAGATAAATTAAACTTGATTAGTCATCCAAGAATATGGAGGCTAATGATACCAATGTGATTGATATTGGTATGATCTTGATTAGTTGTTAATGATATCAATTGGAATTGTTATTAATATTATCTTGATTAGTCGTCTATTTGAATGGAGGCTAATGATATCAATGTAGCTGATATCAACATAATTATGTTGCCCATGTTGCCCACGTGGTTGGAGTTTAAAGATTTGATTGCCAATAATGAAAAAAGAAAAGGATTATTAAAAGGGGCTTATTTCCTAGGATAATAGTTGAAAGAAGATTACCATGAATGGTTATGCAAGCATCATAGGAGGTTCAATATGTCAACATTCAAATTTGTTGTGAGTCGTTGAGTGATAAATACTAATGATGACAATTGAAAAGGACTAAGGATGTCAGAAGAATTAATATTGGAAATATATTGGTGGTTGTATGTAATAAGGGTGAGATTACAGTTGAATTCAAAAAAAAACAAGAGGAATGACATATGAAACTTCCCTGAAGGAAGAGGGGATTAACATTTTAAAAGAAAAAGGACAAAATAGTTAAAGGATGATTAAAGTGGCAAGCATGAGGATTGGAGCAAGAATTGTATATAGAAATCCCTTAACCTCATTTTTCTTTTCAATTGTGTCTCTAATTGAATCAATTTATTCCTCCAAATTTAATCATTTGTTGCAAAATAATCATTGGTTCTTCCAATCTTCCTTTTAAACTAAATTGATTCCCAATTTCAAATTACTTTTTCAATTAGGCCTCTAATTGTTTTCTAACTTGGCTATTCGTTTCAAAATTGTCATTAAACTTCAAATTTCTTTCACTTTTAGCCATATTACATCAAATTAAGCTTTTTTTTCTAAATATCCTCTCCAATTGAAACTTCAATTATAGCCTCAAAACTCCCAAACTTCATTTATGCTCGTGATACTCAATTATCGATCCTATTTCAACCCCATATGTATTTTTTTGCAATTTTGCATTTTTTTTATGATTTCAAGATTTTTTTTTGCACATAAAAATTAAATAAAAATGAAGAAAATAACAAAATTATTAAAATTTACTAAAATTATTGAAGACATATTGTTTTGGATTTTTCTATTTTTTTCAAAACATATACAAAAATGGAGGTAAGAAATTGGATTACAATAATTGCACTCTCTTTACAATACTTACGGTACAAAATCTTGTAAAAGGCTCTGTAAAGTAAGTTTTAAAAAGAAACACGATGTTTGAAACGAAAAGGATCTGACACCTTTAAGTTTCGACCAAGGGATCTGACACCCTCTGAAATCACATAATACTCTCATTCCTATGGGTGACCTATCTAAAGTGGTCTCATTCTTATGTGTGACCTACCCAAGTTTGGTCTCATTTTCATGGGTGACTTACCCAAGTTGGTCTCATTCTCATGGGTGGCCTCCCAATATAATCTCATTCACATGGGTGACTTATCTAATTTGATCTCATTCTCATAGATGACCTGCCCAAGATGGTCTCCTTTTCATGGGTGACCTCTCAATCTAGTCTCATTCTTATGGGTGACATACCCAAGATGTAAAAAATACAAAATAAATAGTCTCATTATAATGGGTGACTTACCCAAGAGATGAACAATATGAAAAAGGTCATTTAGAGAGGTGACTTGCCTCAAGGTGTAGAAATGACTTGCCTGGTTATAGGATTTCCTGACACTTCCTAATTGCAGGGTCAAAATTTCCCTTGGTATCATGGCTCAAGGATAACTTCTTAACAGATTTGGACTCATTGGAGCCTTATCAGGGATTTTGTTTTGTAAATTTTTCTACAAAAAACATTATGCAATGCTTTGGGGTTGAATGATATGTATGCACCCTTACTTGGTTTGAAATATAGGTCCCTCATTTTCTTCACCATTTCTCTTTCTTGGTGGCTTAGATTTACAATTTCTAAGACAAGTCTTCTTGATCACTTGACTCCTTAGCCCATTTGATTCTTGCTCACGTGATTAATGTGTTTGACTGCCACTACGTTATGCAGCCTAGACCTTATGCCATAAATATTGCTCTCTTATGTGTGCTATGTAAAGCTTTTGTTCAATTGACCATTCTTTAAGAAGTGATAAATTGTCTCTTAGTTGTGATACTGCCTTTAGTCGGATGGTGCACCCCAAGTGTGGAATTTATGCGTCATCTCACGCTCATTGTTTGCCTTAATAGAGAGTCGATGCTTAATTTTCTCCTTTTCTTTTTAAAGAATTCAACATGTAACCTATTCCAAGGATTGTTTTGATCCACATTACTATCAATTGATTATGCTTCCTATTATCCTCATATAATTGCCCTTTATTGATTTGGCCACAAATAGCATTGCCCCCTAACTAAGGTGGCTCGTGTCCATCATCATCGTTCATCTTTGTAGACAACCTTGCCGCTTGTTTTCCTAGTAGGCTATATGAAATTCTCATGCATCAATATAATCTTTGCCAAAGAATTTTGCAAACTCAGTCAAGGACCATCATTTTTGTAAATCATTTTCTTGTCATGAGAATAGACCACAAATTTGAAATGTATTTTTTTAAAAAAGAAATCATCGAGATGTAAATTTAAAAATATGTTCATTAAGATTAAACTTATTTGGTCAAGAACCCAAAACATATCATTCAATGATAGGATGCACTTTGATATATAGGCTAAATGACTAAGCTCGTGAAAAAGAATGATCTAGATCAAATGAATCTTGAATGCGTGGAAAATTTAGCAAGAAAATGTTCATAAGTAATCTTAGATTTTCAACAAGGAAAACATCTTGCTTATATTGCATTAAGCTTGTCCATTTATTGATAAAAACTGGATGATTCGATGATATGAAAATGACTTGTTGTGCATATTCTAGTTTTAATTTTGTTTCTCTTTGTAGAGGCTGACACCTTTCAATGTAAACAAGCTATTTTTTTATCAAAAAAGAATTTGAAGGCATTTAATGTAGGCTATAGCTCACGACTATAAAAGAATGGATAGTTATGAGGCTCAAATGGTGTATAAGGGTCAAAGAACATAGGATCACTTGTAGAGATCTTTCGGGTTCGCCTCATAGATTTTAATTGTTTTTTATAATCAATGCCATTATGATATCAATTCTTTTTTTTTTTCTTTTAAAATTTGTCTCTCAATCAAATTGACAACTAAAATATGCCTTGTGAAGTGAATAGTGGTGTTTAGGTAGTCAGAGATTGGTACCTTGCTTTAGCACGTTTTGACTTGTACAAATTTAATTTTAAAAAAAAGACATTTGATGGACTGCCACCTATTTTTAACATCATGATAATAATGAATAAAATCTTAAGAAAATATTAATCACTTTTAAATAATTCTCTACATTGTTTGAGATCGTTACTTATCCTTCCTAAAAGTCTGTTTTTATTAGAAATGACTTTTGCAAACACGTAGCATTGGCTATAGTTCTAGGCTATGAAAAAAAAGAGGATTTCTTAGGCTTAAAGGTGTTTAAAAAGTTTAGATGACCTAGGATCACTTCAATATATTTTTGAACATGTCAATCATGCTGCATGATTTCTCTTTTTTGAGAATTTGTCTTGACGAGGCATCTTTTTGGCTTTAACTTTGCCTTGACTTTTTGTTTTTAATATGCCTTTTGAATATTTTACTTCACATACTTTTATGAATTATGGTTGCCTTAGAGATTTTCAGAGATTTTTTAGTGATTTCTTTTTGCCCCTGGTATGGGGTGTGATCTTGGTTATGTTTTCTTGAGAATAAACTTTTCAAGCTCAAAAGAGGATTAGCAAGGGATATATTTTGTTTATAAATAGGAAGGTAAAAAAGGTCTTTTTTCATTTCAAATGCAAATTATTTTGGACCAATAAACATTGATCTTGGTCAATGTGATTTGTTCGGACTTAACAGAGAATTCCTTGATGTGAATTTATGACTTCTTGAACTTTCTATACATTATTATACATAAATGGAAATGAATTTTTCTGGCATGTTTTGGATCACAATCTTTTCTTTAAGAATTTTTTTGTTGATATTTATGTCCTTCTTTGAGAATTCTGAAAATTGCCCCTCAGTGTGGGAGTAATCCTAGTCAAGGGGTTATTATTCAAGAAAGTTTTTTTTATGGCTCAAATAAGAATAACAATGGAAGATTTCTAGACTTGTGAAGGTATTCTGAAAGATGATTTTTTTTTCATTTCAAATCCAAACTTGTCTACGTTGATAAATGTTAGCTTTTTTTTAGGAAAACCTGTTGCTTAACCTCAAGGACAATGTGGTGGGATGGTGGGTCCATAACCTAAATGTGCACCATTCATGCCATTGAAATATCAAATTTTTAGAAGCAAGATTTTCTCTTTGTAAGGTTCACATAGAGATGGAATGTATTTTATGATTTCTGATAAGGATAAGTGTGAAGCATGAAGTTTTGTCTTCTTATATTTATCAAAGATGGAAAAGGGGTTTTATTTCTCTTTTTTTGTACCAAAGAAGGTAGGGATTGCGTCCTAATATTTGCATGATTTATTTTGGAGTCCGATCAAATTTTAGTAATTTTTCTATTTTAATTATCTGATCATAGATGAGAATAAAATGTCAACGTAAATTCAAAAGAACATCTTGGAATTTCAAAGCAATAATAAGATTAAGAAAATATACTTTATTAAAAGTGTAATGTAATTCCCAAGATATGTGAAAAGCAAAATATAGAAAAGATGGTCTTAAAAACCTCGTTCACAAAATTTAACTAGCAAAGCAATGAGACGGCATATATCTCATCTTCACATTAGATATCCCAACTTAAACATCTATGACTTTCAACATTGACTCATATATGAGCTTATTGCATTCATTGAAAAGAAACTTAGACCTCCTCATAGTCTTCATTGAGCAAATATTAAGATTTTATAGATAATATTTGGGCATAGGTTACGAGTTGGGTCCATGGTAAAGTAGAGGATTTGCTTGCTTGAATAAATCCACGACAATGGTTCCTTATAGCAGCTCTTTTTTTTTCTTCTAAATCTCAAACTTCATGGAAAAATTAAATTTAAAGGGCCTTTATCTCTCCTTCAAAATAATAAAGTGCATTAATAAATTAATGAAAATGCACGATTAATTATACATGTATGTAATTTGTAAACAAAACAGATGTGTGAAGGACTAAATCGACTCTTTCTTGGAAAACTCTCATTGAAGACTCCAAACCCACAGGGACTCCGATCGATTTGGGAAAACAATTCTTTCCTCTTCGTATTAGTCCTTGTATCCTTAATAGTAATGTATCCACCTTCTAACACTTATTAAAAGGATCGATGCAGATCTAATAAAATCATATAAGATATATGACATGGCATGTTATTGTCAATGTCATGTGAATGGTCTATCTTAAAAGATAAGATCTAATTCATAAAATATTCGAGTTCAATTTGTATAGGCATACACATGAAATAATAATATGATAGGATAAACAATGCTAAAAATACATAGCAATAAATAAGAATATTTACAGAAAAATAAAATTCACATACAGATAGCATAACAATCAAAAAGAGAAATTAAGAGAGAATACTCAAGCAATAGGCTCAACCCTAAAGTTCCTAGTGGAGTTGTCAATCTGTTGCACCTCAATGGATGTTGGTAAGGACTAAATATGTATATCATGAAAAATTAGGAGTCGCCACCTAGTAATTAAAAAAAACTAGGGATCCTAAAAATTAGCACTGGTTCTAGAGATTCAAGTAGGGGGCTAGTTATGCTTAAGAGAAGAATGTCGTCACCCTTACATCATCTCTTCTTACGAAATGTTACCTTTATTATGTATTTTCTCCTAAATTTATCTTTGTAATTGCCATTAATTATCCTAATTGTTTTTAGCTTATTTTTATTTTTAATTTCTAATTGTTTTTGTGGAAAATATTTTACGTCAATCTCTAAAAATAGAAAACATATCGATTTGGTTTTCAAAAAATATCAAATCTTAATATCAATCACTTTTAGAAAGAGACTTGTTGTTTTGATTATTTATTGTTTTTTTTTAAATAGTCATTAGTCCCCTTGAAGGTGGCTTATCTTTTGTAAGACTTTGGCATCTATCCTCATAACAAGAGACTTACTAAAAATGATGTTTAATTCTAAAAGAAAGATCACATCAAAGTTGCTAAGAATGAGCGTTGAACCAAAAAAATTAGACTTTGAACCTGTATTAATGATGCGAGTTGGACTTTGGATCTAACTATTAACTCCATGAGCTTTGAAGAGATTGAACTTCAGTCCATATATTTTTGTTGGTTTTTTTATATTATTTTTTTAATTTATTTATTTATTTTTATTATATGAGAATATCACTAAAATAAAATTCAGATTCTTAACAAAAAAAATCAAAATACATGAGATTTAAACGTAAAAATAACAAAAAGCATTTATTTGAGGTTTAAAATTGACCCCTTGGGGGAGAAAACACCAGAAATCACTGTGAAATATTACTGGAACACGTGGCGGGAGAATCTCGCGCTGGCCAGTATGCAGGAATGGGCTGAAGAATCGTGTGGTTAACGCGCTATTTAGCTGACTATCTTTAAAATCTGCGTGCGTGGCTTTTACATGCATCAATTAAAATGCACATGCAAGAGAGAGAAAAAAAAGATATCAAATAGATTTGATTCTTTCATCTCCCTCTCTACTGCGCTTTCTTCCTCCCAGTTTATTTCCACAAATTCAAGTGGCCGCTCCTTTTCTTCTTCTGCTCCCGGGTTTATTTCTCTCTTTTGGCTGCTGTGGGTGGTTCTCGAGTACTGTGATGAGGAGGGTTAACAGTCAGGTTGCGGGTGGTGGTCTCGCGTAAAAGGTTTGGTGTTGTTAAAGGTGGAGGTGCTGGGTTTCGGCCTTGTTGGTGTAGGTGGTTGCCTAATAATGGTGGTTTCTGTCGTAAGCTGGCTGGGTTCGTTTTGGGGTGAAGTTTTGGGTTTTAAATTCTGGACAGTGGTGGATTTTTATGGTGATTTCAGGTTAAGGGGGCTGGTGAGGGGAGCTGCTGCTGTGGTTTCTTGGTTGGGTGGAAGACTGAGTCATTATGGTTCTTTTTTTTTTGGGAGGGGAGAAGTCTCTGTGTGTGTCTATTGCAGGGCTACTGTCACAGGCGGCTGGCTCCAGTGGTGGTCGACTGTTGTGCGCGGTGGAGAGGCTGCACTGTGATGGTTTGGTGGGGTGTCTAATGATGGTGATAAAGTTTGCACATTTGCTGGGTTGTTGATGGCGAAGGAGCTGAAACTTGGAAGTGGCACTGTTGGTCTCGGGTTGAGAGAATGGAAGGAAATAGACCAACCCAGGGAGTCTGTGGCTGTTGGTTTGGGCAGGGAAGACGGTTAGGGTGAGGCTACCGTAAAGTGCTAGAAACTATATCTTAAGATTTTATTTAATAATTTAAATTATTATATTAAGATAATTTTTTAATATGGTATTAGAATTTTAATATCCAAACTGTGACGAGTTTGAATCTTATTATTACTATTTATTTGATAAAAATTAAACACGGGATAGTATAAGCTTGTGCAAATTTCCTAAAAGGCTTTCACTTTAGAAAATGTGTTAGAAAATTATATAAATCATATTATGGGACTTCACTTAACAATTTAAACTATTGGGTTGAGATAGTTCTTTGACAGAAAAAAATTGGTGTTGTGGCCGGTTCGGTAATGGGTGGAGATTGGTCTCGGTTTTGAGAGAAACAGTGAGAGAGATTGGTTTAATGGTTCTAACTGGTTGAAAATTATGTGTATAGGTTAAGATTGTATATTTGCAATATTTTATGACTTTTATTATTATTATTATTTTGACATACAAAAATAATAAAAATAATGAAATAGTTAAAATTATTAAAAAAGAATATTTTTTATTTTTTTCTCAAAATATATATAAAAATAATAGTAAAAAATAAGATTACAACAAAAAAAATTGAATGAAGGATAGATTTAAATTTTATTGAGAATGAAGATGTAAATAACTTGGAATGTTTTAAATATAGAAGAAATTTTACTAAAATTCTAGTAGAAATTTTAGTAAAGCACAAGTTAATATTGAAAAACTAACATTATGTTAAATGAAATGTGTTTATTGTAAAAGAAGAAGAAGAATTATTTACTCTGTTTTCTTGAGTTTAAGGCTAAATATAGCTTTATAATCATTAAGATTGAGGGGGTGTTACACCCTAGCATGCTGGCCACCTAGATCATTTTTTTAGTTTTTAATATTGGTTTTTCATTGATTTTTTAATCTTTTTATTTTTTATTCATAACTCGGGTTGACCTGAGTCAATTTAATTTGTCATCATTTTAATTTTTTTAAAGATGTATTCTTGATTTTTCTTTTTAAGTCTAACTATTTTTTATTGGTTATTTAGGTTAAATTTAGACCAGCTTGTCTTGTCTTTTTTTTTCATTTGTTTTGTTCTTTGTTTTTTTTATTTTTTATTCTGGGATCGTCAAGTCAATAAGATCACATTAAGATAACTTTAATACGATTTAATTTGAAACTTGGATAAAGTAAAGAGTAGAATCATATTATGTCTGTTTAAAAAAAATTTTAATTTTACAATTTATTTTTAATACTACTAATAATAAACATTGTAGTTTATTTAAATAATATTTTATTTGAGTAAAGCTAAACGATTTTGTTAGACATTTTAAATACTATGAATAAGACAATTATAATTGTTATTACTGTCATAATTAGGGGTGTTCATGGTTCGGTTCGGTTTAGACTTAAAAAACCAACCGAACCGAATTACATTAATTTTGTGAAATATTAACCGAACCGGACCGAAAACCGGTTCAAACCGAACCGGTCCGGTTCAGTTAAATCTGGTTTTTTTGGCAAAAAACCGGGAAACCTAATCTCATCATCCAGATTTTTCATATGGCAAGGAAAACAGAGGCACAGAAAGAAGATGGATTTTACAGCACCTTTTGCATGAAAGGCACATAAATTCAAAACAGAAACTTTCTTGATGGAGCTAGATGAAGGATAATTATCTTTAATATCCAAAACAACTCCTCCATGGTTTCCATTGTCATTAGTCCCATCGATCTCAACCATTACCACCAATACTTACCATAAAAAAGACAGCTAAGAATGAAAAGGGAGGAAAGATAAAAACAAGAAAAAAAGGAAGATTATGGTTTCCATTGCCCTTTGCCATCAATTTTCGTATGTGAAGTTGAAAAATGTGACCTTTGCATTGAAAGCTCTTTTAACAAACCCACTGGAAAGGAAGATTGGGAAATGGGAAAGGAAGATTCGAAAAAACCCACTGGAAAGGAAGATTGGGAAATGGGAAAGGAAGATTAGAAATTAATTGAGAGGAAGATTGGGAAACTGCAAAAGGAAAATTAGAAATTAATTGACAGGGGAGCAGCGGCTTTTTGTGAGAGACTGTTAGGGTTAGGTTATAATTTAACTATTTATACCTCAGAGATTTGTGTAACTTTTGGTTTTTAATAGGTCCAGTTCGATTTGTTCCGGTTTTTGGTTCAAAACCGAAACCGAACCGGACCTGTTAAAATTTATGGTTTTGACAATCGGTTTAATCGGTTTTTCATTTCGGTTTAGTTTTTTCGGTTAATTTTTCTTCGGTTAATCGGTTATTTTGAACACCCCTAGTCATAATAGTACTAGTAAATTTAATCAATGAGAAAAATTATGCAATATTGTCTAAATATATTTAATTTAAATTATTATATAAGTAAAGGATTAATAGTTGGTTTGCACTTATAAAACTAATAAGATATGAATATCAGAGAAAATATATAAATAGAAAGATATTTGATGTAGGTTTTTTTTATATCTGTCTCAATCAAAAGAACTTTGTAATTTAAGATTGAAATTTTAATTAACTTGTTTGAACTTTAGAGTTATAAGTTAACTAGTTTGAACTCTAGATTTAGTTAACTTAACTAGTTTGAACTCTAGATTTAGTTTTAGATATACTCAAGTAATTTCAAATTTATATTATAGAGTTATACGAGCATCAATATGATCAAATCCACTCCACACAAACAATAGTTCAACTAAAGAAGCAACCAAATATTAAAACAATTTGAATGTAAAGTAAACTCAATAATTTAGGAAATGAATACTTACATTCATAGAGTGATGCCTACTCTCATTACATCCATTTTTATGAACAAAATCAGATCTAAATTTGACCTTAAAATGTTTGCTAACTAGGTGTACGAGTTTGGACATATATCTCAAATTATACATCGGGTCGAAATGAAGCACAAAACATCAACTATCTGATATTTTTTCAAAGCTTTTAGGTAAGGATCACTTTTGTGAAATAATAAGGAACTTAGGCTTTATTCATGCTAATGATATTTAAGGTTTTAGTTTTGTATATATATATTATTGAAAATAAGTTGGACATGTTTAAGTGATAAGATGTATACTCTTTTAACATGAAAAATCTATGTTGTTGCAAAATTCACTAACAGGACAGACCTAGGACGAACAAATCGACTGGTTCGTTATACCGGTTCAACTGACTGATCGGTTGAAATAGAGAAACAGAGCACCGCTATTGTGTGAACATTAAATTTTTTAGATTTGATTTGGGTTTGTCTACAAGTTGGACAAAAAGACATATAGACTCAAAAAACATATTCGATAGTGATACTAAACAAATCTTGAGGTTTGTGTGAACCAGTTGATTGGTTTATCTACAAGGTATTAGTAGTGAGGCTACTGCCTAAAATTCCAGATGTTGACCTCTTGATTTCTTTGGATTTTAGAAGTAATGTTTACATAAAAATGACTCTTTTCAAGGGAGTAAGAAGAATCAAAAGATAAAATTGAGAATTTTCAAGGTTGAGTTTCAACCGATCGATCGGTTGAACTAACTCAATACAGTCGGTCAATCGGTTGCTCGATGGTATTTATAGAACTATCACTTTCAGCAGAAACTAAAAAATCCCTATAGGGCACAAAACCCTAACTTGGAACCCTCTCAAATTTCACTTAAATTCCACCATATTAAGCTTGTTTGGAGTCAATTTCTTGAATATTCAATCTCAATGACACACGAGAAACGCTAAAGGAATGTGGAATCAAGGAGCAAATAGGTTAATGTCCTTGCATCATACCAAGGTGATAGTTTTTAAAGATTTCTTAGTTGTTTTGCAAAGAGGTCAATAGCTATTGAAAGAGAATCAGGAATTGAATTTCATGCTTTCAGCATTAATGGAATATATGCATCCATAGGTTGGAGTAGTTTATTTTTTTGAAGAAACCTAGCTACCCTAAGCTTATTAGAATGTTTTTTTAATAAATATGAGGATTAATGTTGAGTCTGGGATTGTGAGTAGTCTGCAAGATAAACATATTGAATTCGATTGTCAAATACTTACGGATATTTAAGGAATTTCAAATGAAGGCCTTAGGGTTTTTGAAATCAAGATAATTCCTACAATTTAAGGGTTTATATATGATGAAACAATGATTTTGCATACTGATAGGAATGATTTTGCTCATAGAGCAAAGATTAAAAGCCAAGACCTGCTCTTTTGGCATAGATTATTGCATATGATCATAACACATAATATTCTGCCTAAAAAGAGACATTATGATGAGGACACATTCATGGGTATATGCTTGATTTATTATATGATTTGAAATAGGCCTATTAATCTTCCATATATTATTATTCGCAATATAATCATGGCTTATGATTAGAAGCAAAAGTCTATTTTTTATGGTCAAGTCTTGACATGCATATTTGAGCATTATGATATTTTGTCAACTGGTACGAATAGGAAATCATATTTGCAACAATAAAAATAAATAACAGAACTCTGATCAAAATAAAATTTGTATTGAATGAGGATGATGCATGAGTTTCTAGAACTCAAATAGGCATACATGTTGAGGATGATGAACAACATGGCAGTAGCAGTGATGAATTTGAAGTCATGTTTAAGACACCACCAATTCCTTCCTCACATGAACATGATGGCTACTTGGATGTTTAAGGTGGAAGATCAATTACAGCATATTGAGACCGAGGTGTAACATATGCGAGGGGATGTGCGCTATCTACGTGACATTCAAACTCGTATTATTGATGACCTATCAAAGAAAAAAATAACATGATGGCTAATATGTTCTCTCGCTATCCACCATTATAGATCTCTTATACCAGCCATACATTGTTTCTTTTGATTCTATGGTTTTATTTTTTAATTTGTAATGAATATTGTACTTTTGGAAATTATATAATGTATGTTTTCATTCCTTTTTGTAATTTACATTATCTTATTTGTTTATCTATCTACCTCTTTATTATATATATTTTTGTTGATGACAAAAAGGAAGAGAAATATGATAGATAACATATAAACGGGGAAAATATAATAAATAACATACGCATATATTTAGGGGGGGATTTTGTTTTCCTAAAATGCATGTCATTTTTTTACATGAAACTGTTGTAGAATCACTTAGATCATGTTACTATGATTAAAGTTTCCTATGTATTGCATTGCAAGAGATAGGAGAAGATATTTTTTCATATCTAAGTTATCTATTAATTGTTATCTTGAGAGAGAGAGAGAGAGAGAGAGAGAGAGAGAGAGAGAGAGAGAGAGAGAGAGAGAGAGAGAGAGATTGTTGACCCGTGGATGACATATTAATATTTTTATATATTTTAATGATAAAAATAATTGAAAAATGAACTAATAATATGCTTGATTGAAAATAAGTTTAAACAGGTTTATATGAAGATCACATCAACAAGCATTAAGAATTGAATGAAGAAATTAATCAATAAGTCTACGATGCAAAGCAAGTAAAGATTTATTTTTTTAAGTATTCATTTTAATGCTAAATGTATAAAATTTTATATTTTGCTTGATAGCACAATTAAAATGAAATCACATATTTTACATTGCATGCATTACATGATTGATACATGATTTGATAAAATCTAGATTAATCTGTTCAAGTTTCACCAGATTTAATACTGTTAAAATTGGTGTTCTGCATGAACCAGTCAACCATTTAGTTATACCAAGTGAACTGGTCGACCGCTTGTTCATCAAGGATGAACACCTGGAAATCTACAGGAACTAGTCGATTGATCGTCCTAACTAATATAAACTGGTCGACCATTTTATCTGTCAGAAGAACAATAACGACTATAAACAACTATTTTTTATAATATATATAAATTACATGATTACATAAAGAATCAAACCATATATCATATACATGCTATCTTAAAAGCAAAAATACTTCAAAATCATTAATCCCTAATTATAATCATATTTGTGCATTAAAACCTTTATAATCTTGCACAAAAATATACATTCTCATTCTCACAACACTTGAACACTTTCCAATCCATTAAGTGATATCTTGTGAGATATAGAGATATTAAAACTTTCAATTGTATTATCTACTCTTTATGAGAGTGTTGTTACATTTCAAACATTTATAATCCTTCAAAAATTTAAGTGAAAAACTTTATGTCATTATCACTAAGGTGAAGAATTTTAAAGAGAATATTTCTTCAAATGGTGAAAAAGATCTTGGTGAAAATTCATCAAGGACATTATAATCTTTGGCTTTGATTAGTAAAGAATACAATACTCAAGATCGATTTAGTACTTGAGGTGTGAACGTAAGCTTGTTGAACCACATTAAAAACTAAATTTGCAATTTCCATTTCTATACTCTTTACTTTAAGCACTTTAATTACATTACACTGTTGGTTAATTGTGTTTAATTGATTCAATTACAATATTTGTTATTATTAGTGACACCTAATTCACATCCCTCAGATGTTGTTATTGTTTTAATGCTAAAACAACAAATTTTTCACTTTTTAAATTTTTTTAACACATTTTTATGTTCATATTAATTAAATGTAATGGTTTCACTAAAAATTATTAAATTAGTTAATTTCAATACCTAATTTTACAAAGTACATGCGTGTTTGTGTAAATTATCCATTAAATTTGTAACAAAGAAATTGAAGAAACCTAATAAAAATGAGCAATCATATTTTAAAAGTACATTAGTTTTTTTTTTTTTATCATCATGACTAAAATATCCATTACCATAAACTGTTAAATAACGTTCTCAGGTATTTTTCTTAGGAGCATGAAAGTTTATTAATTAATTAAGATATTACTTAATCAATAAATCAATAATTTATTAATTTATACATTATTAATAAAAAAAATTATCAAGGTATTCTTTATTTTTCTCAAAACAATAAACATATTATATATATTGTGATTATACGAATATTATCTAATTATTGATTACAAATCATCATTATTCTATTTTTTTTTCAAAAATTATATTTTTTTAAAATAAAAATTAAGTATCTTTTGAACTACTAAAGAAAAATCAAGGTGATTTTAAAGTTATTAAATGATAAACAAATTATTAAAAACATGATGAAAAATGACAAAAAATAAAATTGAAGATGATAGTTTTATACCACAAAAAAAGATGCTCTCAAAGTAAGAACCACGTTACATTGTTTTTTTTTTTTTTTTTTTTTTGCAATATAAGAACTTTAGCAATATAAGAACACCACACCATAGCTAAGAGGAATTATTAAAGTTGTATTTTCCAAAGACCTCTTTCAATCATGGATATATACAATTTTAATACATATAAATATTATTAATTTCTATATCAAATAAAATCTACATGTTTTTTTAATATATTATTTTATAAATTTACCATATTAGTCCCACATCAAGACTGGTAAAAATATTATTTAATCAAAGTTATTATCCCTTTTTAATTTTTTTTTTATCCTCATCTTAATTATGATTATGTTAGTGAATAACTAAAGTAAGCCTTAACAGTAAAATCAAGAACCATTATGCGATTAATCCTAAGAGATAGCTCAACTGGTCAGGTTTTGAGTTTGCTTCCTAATAGTTACGAGTTCAAGTCCTCTCAAGACTACTAGAAGCTTAAATAGTCGTTAACTTCAGAGCCCGTGAGATTAGTCAAGGTACGCATAATAATAATAAGCTGACCCGAACACTCATCTTAATAATAATAATAATAAAAAGTACATTATGCAATGATCGACAATACTATTGAGCTTATAGCGAGCATAGAACCACCGAGTTCTTCAGCACATGTATTTGATTTCTGTTTGAAATTGGAAAAAGGGATAAAGAAATGATCGAGGGCAAAACACTTCTGCTTATCACAGATTTTACTCAGATATTGTAAAAAAAAAAAAAAGGAAATGACTTTGAGCTACGTAGGTATCAGTGCTAATATCTGATTCCTAATAATGCCCATGCATTTCTGTATCTCTGCATAAATGGGAAGGTTTGTTGAACAACATGGCTTCAAACTTGTAACTGCAGAATCCAGTACCACGGCGACGTCACTCGGTGGAAATTGTCTTTCTGTACATCTCTGCAATTTGTTTTCTTAAGACAATTAGGGATTGTTCTCAACAACAATCAATCAATGAGACATACTATTTTTGTAGGAGAAGAGGAAAGTACATTAAATATCCTAACAATACTTGCCTGAATCATTAGTAAAGTAGCTACACAGTGTGAAATAAGCTCTGTAGGGATTTGTACTTCATTTTGGGTGGACAAATTGTTAAACTTTGCATCAGGTGCATCGTTAATTGCCTCTGGATTTGCTGCACAGGAACTTAAATGATCCTGAGAAGCCAGAGTACCTTGAGCTGAAATTGCAGGGATAGAAGATCTAATGGCTGGCACACTTGAATCATCTGCTGAAAGCTTATTATTTACAAAATCTATAGCGTCCTCAATACTATCAATGCTGCTTTCTTCCTTCTTCAAGGATAACATTGCCTGAAATAGTTAAGGTCATAAAAGATGCAGTATAAACAGTTGACTACAATGCAGGGCTCACAATCAAAGACATGCTAATAGCCCTAATTTTTCTTCCAGACAACATATGAGCATAGAGTTCTAACTATATGGTCCCCTTAGAAAGAGAAATAAAACTGGTGGAAGATTAATATTGGTCTATAAAATAGCAAAATTTGCTGACAGATGCAGGAGAATTGTTTCTCATACCTGCATAGCTGCATCAACCATTGTCTGGGCTTTCGTTCTTGAACTTTCAACAATTTCCACCACATGAGATCCAGATTCTTGAGTATCATCTGTAGAAGAATCGAAGGAGCTGCTATGGCATGCTGGCTCATCTATATTGGTTCCAGGCTTCAGCAACACATGAGGGATGTTCCCTTGGTATGTGTTACGTTCCCTCAAGCAAAAGAGAGCAGAAGAAACCTGCATGAAGAAAGACAAGCAATTGGTGCTTGCATGATAAAGGAAAGGAATTGAATCTGAAAATTGTCCACGTCTCATACCAGCTCATTGACCTCATTTAACTGTAGGAGTACTGCAGCATAGTGCTTTTTAAAAACTTCCGAATCCTTGAGAGAGTAATCTCCATGTTTTTGGCTTTCCAACACCTCATCATTCATGTGCTTCAACTCAGACACGACAGCCTCCTGCACATATAAATATCCATCAGCTTTTTTTTCAAACACCAGTGTCATCAGAACCATTCAAAAGGTTTTCTATACGAGTGAAAAGAGCAGATACCATGAGAAACATAAATAATAAACTTTCTACATTAATGATTAACCGATGCAAAGCTAATTTAAATAGTACTCAAATTACATGAAACGTGTAGTTATGCAAATAATGGTATATAACACTAAATATGAAATCGAGAGCCCATAAATGTAAAGAGATCATCACAAGTGATGCATCAATCCTTGATTTAGTAAACTAGTGAAATACATCAAAGTGAAAACATAAACAGTTTAGGCATAATTAGCAATATGAAATACAACCTTTTTGTCAAGAGCTCGAGTTAATTCAGAAAGAGCATGGATATCAGCTTCCTTAGCTTGGATCTGTGCACAAAAAGGCTGGGCACCAACAGTTTCACCTCCAATATTGACTTGTGTGTTAGAACCTAACAAAACCCCCTGGTAAAGACAATTCTTCTTAGATAAATGAATAGTGATATAATATTTACACGAAATACTTGGCAACATCAATGGAACCATAAGGCTGTGGAGTTATTCACGGTTGATATAGCAGAACTTCAATAAGGACAATCCAATTAAAAATTCAATGGATACTATTTTAGTTCACCCATTACCTAAAAAAGATTAGGCAATGTTCTTGAATCTCATTAAATTGTACTCTGAGAACTTGGGTCATTAAACTAGTTGAAACATAAAATATCCCTACAAAGTGCCATATTAGATCCTAAATGTGTTTTAGCATCTGACATGAAAACTCTTAAGAACATCCATATGAGGCTTAGTTAAACATTTAAACCCCAAAGCATAAGTTACTACGTGAATAAAACCATTGACAACATGACCCCACACTAAGTACTCTTAGGCAATTACTCAGAAATTTGACAGGACATACAAGAGGTGGCTTGTCTCAGTAGTGAACTGTGCCCTTCATGAATATAGAGCCAATATAAAAAAAACCACACTGCAGTTTAAATGCAAAAAGATCCTCCATTTTTCAGCAGAAAACAGATTTTATTTGCTTAGCACATCTAACATTTAGGAAGACTTCAAAACTGATCAAATGTGATAAGCATATGGCTGAATTTAAATTCCAAGGACTGCGCACCTTTGGCTGCTGTAATAAACCACTACAAGGATAAGTCAATGGGGAAGTATGTGGAAGAACACTGGCACCCTCCAGGTTCTCACATGGTGAAAATTTGAATTCTTCCATCTTCTCTGCTGGTTGCACATTGATTTTGAGCTCATTTAAGTTCTTAATGTATCTATTCAAGGCATTATCGTGCCCAATCATAGATCCAGGCATGTTTTCCAATGGATTCAAAGGCATGCAATGGACATCCTGCAGTAAAAAAGAAGACTTGAAACAGGATAAATACTGATTGAAGAGCTGAAATAAGATAAATTGGACTATTGGCTCTTGAATGCAAAACAAAGTGAACGGAGGGCATAAAAGATATTTGCAGCATGTCCTAAAGTCACAATCTATTTTTCCTTGAGACAGAAGTGGAAAGTAAACTCACTTCATATGTTGGTAAAGTATATTCACTACATTTTCTAACACCTACTTACTGGAACAATTGTAAGCATCCAGAATACACAACCAGCTTGATATTAAGGTATCCAAGTCACTGACATGTGAAGGTGATGTTTCATGTATAATAGGCGGTTGTGTAGAAGTGTATTAAAACTTAAATGCATCGGTGCTGTTCACTTCTGATTGTAAGCTATCTCCTTGCAGATTAAGACACAGTGGAAGAAAACAGTTTTTAGAGTTCATTTGCCTTGCCTAATTTTTCTGTATTTTGCAATTAGATTCTTAGTTCGTGAATTGCAAGGAAAAAAAGAAATATTTTAACTTTGGTAAGAAAAACAGATCCAATATCCTTAGGTTGTGAACTATCACTGCTAGTTACTTATATTTAGATCATATTCACCGTAACTGCAAGATAAACTTACCACAATTTAGTTAACCAGGTGCAATTCAACAAACTATAAAGCACAAGCATACTGAAAGTCAATCATCAAATGAAAATGTCTTATTTTCATAAAACAACTCGATAAAGACAAATAACTTACCATGACAAATTCAACCCCTAGTTCAGGTCTGTCAAACTGAACACAGCAGCGACTATGATCAACAGTTAATATACTTCCATCATGAATCTCACTTGTCCTTGGATGAAGAGCAAGAATGCGTTGACCAACTGATAAAGGTCGGGCTAAATCAGTTGGTAGTCCATCCCTAGTTCCAGCGCGGAGTTCTGCATAATGTTCTCTAACAGATTCTCGATATTGGTAAAGCTTCTCTTTCTCTTCCTTCAAAAATTGCTCTGAAAATCTTCGTGGTTTACCAAGAGAACTGCATTGATGAGATAATCCAAATCAAATTCTCTAGCTAAGACTTCAAGGATATGTCAAAGATAGCATCGAACACACATGCAAGATAAAATTGGAAGCCACAGACCTCCGAATGACACCCCATTCAACACGAGTTAGTCTTGGGATATGAGCCAATCCAACATGCTCCAGGTATTCAACAAATTCCCTTTTAGCAAACCATGGATAATCTATTGCACTATTGAACCATTCAAAAACACACCATCTTCGGACTAGATACCGGGAAAGGCAATTAGAAAGCTTTCCCTGCAATTATGAAATAGACATATGAAAAAGATAACTAGATATTCAGGAAGTTAACTCATGGATATGTAAATAATTAGCACATATCTAACCTTAAGACTAGGAACTCTGTCCTGGAATGAAGGAATGACAGTATTAGATTGGCTATTTACAATATTCTTTGAAGACTTGGAATCTTTCTCGACCAAGAGCTTCGGAGTGTTTAGCTTACGGCTACTCCTCACTTTAGTAGGCATGTTGAATTGGTTGGCAGATAAAACCCGGATGGTAGTTGGAGCAAAATCATTCAATTCACTTCCATGATTATTGCTAGAAGAAGTACGTTCTGCAGGTTTCATCAATTTCCCTTCTTTAAAGTATGGGGCATCCTGCGAGCATTTTCCTTTAGTCACAAAGTTATCATCATCTTTTGTAACCTACAACCGAGCACAGAGATATAAGAATAACATCATTTAATAGGTCCTAGAAATAAAAGTTTCTATGTAGAACGCACATTGATAGTGAACTTAAGTGACATTGGGCAGATGCGTCAAAATGCAGACTAATATAACAGAGGATCAACACTATGGATGATCGATGATGTAGAACAATTATCCTAAGAGTTTATAGACTAGATTGACAAGGTCAAGCCTGAAAAAAAGTCTGCAAAGAAACCCAAAATCATCTAATATGATGCCTAAAGTTATTGTTTTTCTATTTTAATTATTTTTCTAGTTAATTTTGGATTTTAATTATTTATTTCCTATTAACTTAAGATTTTTAATTTAATTAGTATTTTACTATTTAGTAATCTTAATGCTATATGAATTCTATTAATTAGATAAAATTTAATTAAGAATCATTTTTTTTAAAGGATTTTAGGATTAATATAAATAGAGATGTCTAATTTATTTTATGGAGATTTAGATTATAATTCAGATTTAATAAAGATATTAGCAATTTTCTCTAGATTTCTCTACAGTTAGATTGTAACCTTAAGGCTTGAGAACCCTAATTTTATCTTCACTATACGCTATGTCAGGTGACATCAGAGTGAGTCAACATTCGGATCAATGGCAAACCGAGAAGAGAATTGTGGAGCACAACCATCTTTGTGATGGTGATTAAGGGATGAAAGCTATTTGAGATCAGTTAGATTGTCATTCATAAGCGATATGGTGACATCAACACCAGATTTGGTGACCTTACAATCAGGCTTGAGGCAGTATGGTTGCGTGCAAACAAGAATTGAGGAAGAAAAAAGGCATGCGTCAGGGATGACGCCTGCAACCAACCTATCCCTAAATCAGCTTGTGCAAATCCTTGTGGTCAATATGAATACGGATATTCATCTGATGAAGATCGAGGTAAGGTTGTTAGAAATAATAGGTATTATCAAGACTTTTGTATAGGTTTTTTTTTTTTTATGGTGATTTGGAGTTATTTGATTGGTTAGCTGAGTGTTATTGATTTTACGAGTATAAGTGAATTTCATATTCGAGAAATGGTAAAAATTGTTGGGTTTAAATTGAAGCATATGGCCTTAGTTTGGTGGGATAAGCTATTGGAGGCGAGAGGGTAAAAGACCTATTGAAACTTGGGAGCGGATGAAGCAATTGTTGAGAGGTAGATTTTTGCCCCTTGATTATGATCAACTTATGTTCCACAAGTATCAGAGGTATTCCCAAAGTTCCTAAACTGTGCATGAATATACGACGAAATTTTTACACCAAGCTGAGCGAAATAATTTGCGTGAAACTGATGGGCAATGGGTTGCTAGATATGTAAAAGGATTGAAACCTGCCATTAGAGATAGAATCGAGCTTTAGATGCTACTAAATGTTATTGATGCACGAAATATGGCTTTTAAGAGCAAAGATGTTGATGTAGGATAGAACCAATACGAGATTTGATCATCAAATTAGGGTTCCTACCATAGAGTCTTGATTTACACCTGTTGAGAAGAGTAAACTGCCATAGACAATCAATCCATCCAAGCAAGCTACTGTTAGCTCTGACTATGATAACAATAGGCCCCAAACAATTTCTGACAAGGATAACCAGAAGAGAGATAATCCTTATGCCAAGCCGCCTTCAATAAAGTGTTATAGATGCAATCTGAAAAGGCATAGATCCATTGTATCTCCTCAGAGGAGGCTTGTGAGCGTGATTGAACATGAGGATGAAAAGTGTAGAAAATGTACAAAATTGTATCCAAAGGAATGTTGTGAATTTGATGGTGAGAGTGAGTATGTTAGTCAGACGTATATGGTGAGACGATTATTAGTGACACCAAAAGTTGATGAGACATGACATCACAAGCTTTTTCATACCGGTGCACGGTAAACCAACAAATTTTTTACCTTATTACTAATAGCGGTAGCTGCAAGAATATTATTGGTAGAGAAACCGTTGTTAAATTGGGTTTGAATATGGAGAATCATGTTGAACCTTAAACATTAGGTTGGATTAAAGAGGCACCAAAAGTAACAACAATTGAAAGATTAAAAGTTCTTTTTTTCATAGGCAAGTATAGGGATGAAGTTTATTGTGATGTAATTGACATAAATACTTGTAACTTGTTGTTTGGTAGGCTATGACAATATGATGTAAATACATGGCATGGAGGGCGAGGAAACATCTATAGGTTTGCTAAGGATAATGTTAATTTTATTTTGATGCCTCTAAAGGGGAATTCCCAACCAAAAGCTCGAAAGGCTAGAGGAAAAGCATTCCTTACTATTACCCAATCTTTGTTAGAAATTAAAAGAGATTTAAAGGAGATGAAGAAGTACATGCTTTAATTGTGAAGTCCATGTTGTTCGAAGAAATTGATAAGGCAATAGAGGTACCTGAAGCTATTAAGTCTCTATTGCAGGAGTTTTAGGAAATTATTCCAAATAAGCTACCAGATGAGTTACCTCCTATGTGTGATATCCAACTCCGGATTGACTTGATACCAAGGGCTAGTCTTCTAAATTTGCCTCATTACAGAATAAGCCAAAGAAGGAAGAGATCTTAGGGGAGAAAATAGAATAATTGTTGAAGAAATGGTTGATTCAAGAGAGCTTAAGTCCATGTGCTATCCTTGTTTTACTAACATCAAAGAATGATGGTAGTTGGCGTATATATGTTGATAGTCACGCCATCAACAAAATCATTGTGGGATACAAGTTTTCAATTCCACAATTGAATGACATGCTAAATCAGTTGTGTGGTGCAACAGTCTTTTCAAGGATTGACTTGAGAAGTTGGTACTATCAGATTTGGATTCGACTAGGGGATGAGTGGAAATGGCTTTCAAGACAAAAGATGAGTTGTATGAGTGGTTAGTCATGTTATTTGGGTCAATAAATGCATCGAGCACATTCATACAGCTGATGAATAAGGTTTTGTGACCTTTCATAAATAAATTCGTTGTGGTTTATTTTGATGATATCCTTGTATTTAGTTATAATGAAGCATACCATATTAAGCACTTGAGTGTTCTAAAGGTGTTGTTGAAAAACAACTTGTATATGAATTTGAATAAGGGTAGCTTCATGGCCAGAAAGTTGTTATTCTTGGGTTTTCTAGTAAAAACTGATGGAGTTGAAGTTGATGAGGAGAAAGTGATGGAAGGAACACCATGATTGGCCCATGCCCAAGACAGTTAGTGATGTTTATAGTTTTAATGGCTTGACTACTTTCTATAGGAGATTTATTAAGAATTTTGGTAGTATTGTGGAACCGATCACTAAATGTTTAAAGAAGGGGAAATTTAACTGGGGTGAGGAAGAAGAACAAAGTTTTGCCTTGATAAAGAAGAAGTTATACAATGCCCTAGTGCTTGCTTTACCCAACTTTGACAAGTTGTTTAAGGTTGAATGTGATACTTGTGGAGTGGGTATTGGCGAAGTTCTTTCCCAGGAGAATTGTCTTATAGCCTTTTTCAGTGAAAAGTTGAATGAATAAAGAACTTTATGTTGTGGTAAAGACTTTGAAAATTTCGGAGCATTATTTGATCAATACAGATTTTATCTTATATTCAAATCATGAAGCTCTGAAAACTCTGAATATTCAGAAGAAAATTAGTACAGATATTATGGCCAAGTGGATTACATCCTTCAAAAGTTCAGTTTTAGTATAACACACAAAGCCAAAGTTTAGAACAAAGTAACTGATGCATTGTGTAGACAAATTGCTTGACTAATCACTTTTCATAGCAATATTTTGGGTTTTGAGTGTCTAAAGGAGTTGTAAGCTAAAGATGTTAGTTTTTAGATGATATGAGAAAAGTGTTCTAAGCTTATGCATATTTCCATATACATAATGGTTACTTAATGAAAGGTAATTCGATTGTGTATCCATCGCAAATCCTTAAACAAGAAATTAATTCAAGACTTGCATGGTGGCGGATTAAAAGGTCATGAAGGAAGAGACAAAACAATATCAGCTTTGGAGGATAAGTATTATTGGCCTCAACTCAAGTGTGATGTAAATAAATTTATTTAATGCCATTTTACTTGTCAAATAGCTAAAGGGAAATCACAAAACATTGGTTTATACATGCCTTTACCTATACCTAAACATATCTGGGAAAATATTTCCATGAATTTCGTGTTAAGTATTCCACGAACTCAACAAGAATGAATTACATTTTTGATGTTGTGGACAAATATTCAACGATGACACTTTATACTATGCAAAAAGACTATGGATACGATCAATGTGGCTAGGCTATTTTTTCAAGAGATAGTGACGTAAAACAATTATCCCAAGAGTTTATGGACCAAATTAACAAGGTCAAGCCTGAAGTTATTGTTTTCATGTTTTAATTATTTTCCTGCTTTAATTATTTTCCTAGTTAATTTTGGATTTTAATTATTTCTTTTCTGCTTAACTTCAACTTTTAATTTAATTAGTATTTTACTATTTAAGAATCCTAGTGCTAGATGGATTTTATTAATTAGGTAAGTTTTAATTAAAAATCTTTTCCTATAAAGGATTTAGAACTAATATAAATAAGGATATCCAATTTATTTTATGGAAAAAAAGGGATATTATTCATATTTAATAAAATATCAGAGAGTTTTCTCTAAATTTTTCTACAGTTCAGTATATTACCATAGGGTTTGAAAACCCTAGTTTTATCTTCATTATACATTGCGTCAGGAGGTATCAAAGCAAGTCAACTTCCAAACCATGAAAAGAATCAAGGAGGTGTTGGTGGCAACCATTCTCGTGATGGTGATCGAGGGATGCAGGTTGTCTAGGATTAGCTAGATCGTTATTCAATAGCGATAGCAGCTTTAAAGGGTGAACGCAAACTGGGTTTGGCAACATCAATGCTAGATTTGATGACCTTATAACCACACTTAAGACACTAGGGTTGTGCACAAACATGAACCGGGAAAGAAGAGAGGCACACAACGAGGATGAAGCCTGCGACCAACCTGTCATTGGACCAGTTCACGAAAATCCCCGTGGTTAGTATAACTACAGGTATTCATCTAATAGAGAATATCTATTTTGGCTAATGGGAGGCACAAACAGGAATCGCAAAGAGAAGAAAAACATGCTTAGAAACTTATCTTAGTCTGAAATTCCACTTGGATGATCACTTGTCTATGTAAAAGGTGTTGGTGAAAATGTACTTAATGGTGGTTGTGGAACCTTGTCAGATCAAGACAAACAACCATAATCAGAGAGGAAAAAATCAATCAATGTGATTGAATGTCAGTATGAGCAAGAACCTTTCAATGACAGATGTTTTATTCGAACCTGATGGAGATGATGAAGAGGATTTATATAATGGTGAAGATCTTGCAAACAAGGACATGAATGAAGGACTTAATAATTTATGACAAGTCTTCTGGAGATATTATTGAATATTATTTTAGTGTTCTTTTAAATACAACGGTCGCAGTATTGGAGGGCATAGATGATGATAAACTCAAGTTTGAAGTAGAAAAATGTAGGAAGGAACTACAAGTGGACTTCATAGAAACAGAGTATAACATCAGATATTGATTTTCCTTTGTTATACACGCACTATAAATTAAATTTTAAAGTTCACATGTCAAAGATATGCTAATTTGTGAATAAGATAGCTACAATATTATATTAAAAGTCATTGTTTATTTGGAGTGGAATGGTTCGATTTCTAACAGATAACTGAAGGACAAGTTTTTCTCAAGTGGGGGAGACTAACATAGAATAATTATCCGAAGAGTTTATGGACCAATTTGACGAGGTCAAGCCTAAAGTAATTGTTTTCGTGTTTTAATTATTTTTCTAGTTAATTTTGAATTTTAATTATTTGTTTTCTACTTAGCTTAGAACTTCTAATCTTAATATTTTACTATTTAAGAATCCTAATGATAGATGGATTCTATTAATTAGATAAGTTTTAATTAGAAATCCTTTCCTATAATGGATTTAGGACGAATATAAACAAGAATGTCTAGTTTATTTTATGGAGAAAAAAGACTATTATTCATATTCAATAGAATACTAGAGAATTTTCTTTAGTTTTCTTTACAATTTGGCATGTAATCTTAGGGCTTCAAAACCTTAGTTTTTTCTTCGCTATACACTGCTTCAAATAGTGAGGTTGCATGGTGTTCCAAAATCCATCACATCTTATAGAAATATTAGTTTCCTTAGTCACTTATGACTACCTTTGTGGAAGATGTTTAATTCCTCTTTAAAATTTAGTTGTACCACTCATCCACAAACTAATGGTCAAACAAAGTCTCTAAGCAGAACTTTAGGCAATCTAATTCATAGTGTTTGTGGAGACAAGCCTAAAAAGTGGGATGTTGCATTGACTCATGCAAAGTTTGCTTATAACAATTCCAAGCATAGTGCTACTAGCAAGACACAATTTCAAATTGTGTACATGAAACCGCCAAATTATGTACTTGATCTACATTCACTGTCCAAAGTTGTTGGGTTTAGCAAGTCACCAGAGAATTTAGTTGAACAGGTACAAGCTGTGGATCAAGAGATCACGAGGAAACTGGAAGAATTAGCTTCCAGAAATAAGCACACATTAGACAGGCATAAATGAGTTAAATTGTTTCAAAGAGGAGATGTGGTCATGATTTTCTTACGCAAGGAGAGGTTTTTAGTAGGCACCTATAATAAGCTGAAGATGAAGAAATATGGTATCTACAAGATACTGAACTTAACTCAGAGGACGAGTTTTTCTCAAGTGGAGGAAACTGATGTAAAACAATTATTTCAAGAGTTTATGGATCAGATTGACAAAGGCCAAGCCTAAAAAGAAGTCCACAATGAAACACAAAAGCATCAGATATGAAGCCTAAGTTTTTTCTATTTTAATTATTTTCCTAATTAATTTTGGATTTTACTCATTTGTTTCCTACTTAACTTAGAAATTTTAATTTAATTCGTATTTTACTATTTAAATCTTAATGCTGCAAGTTTTAATTATGAATCTTTTTCTATAAAGAATTTTAGGACTACTATAAATAAGAATTTCTAGTTTATTTTATGGAGATTCATACTATTATTCGGATTTAATAAAAATACTAGAGAATTCTCTACAGTTAGGTCTGTAAGCTTAAGGTTTGAAAACCTTAATTTTATCTTCGCTATACGCTGCATCAAATGATATTTGTAATCCAAAATCAGCACTTACACACAGCAGGGAAAAAAAAGGAAGAAAGAAAGAAATGAAAAGAAACGGAAAGGACCACCCTTAAAACTTAAAAGGTCCCTCCAAGATGCATTATAAACATATGATTGTTGTGAGATGCAACATGAATATAATGATAACTATAGGGAGCCATAAAAAACAAAGAACCAGTATCCAGTTTTCCAATTATCAATTGCAAAAAATAAGAGCCCAGGTGAAAGACAGAAAATTAATTATTGACAACCACTAACATAATATTTTTTTGAAAAGGTGATGATTATCTATTCTAATGGATTTCCTCCTACAAATAAATATAGGTAAGCAAGTAGGAAGATAAGTGTGTAAAATGCAATTCTTAGTGCTCTCCTTGTTCCACAAATAGTTTTGGTAGGACCTAGCAGAAGTAAGGTCCCTAATTTAAGACACATGCTGAGTGTCACTTCCGTTATTGAAAGAATAAGAATAGAAATAACAAAGTAGCAGCAGCAGCAATTATAACAATATTGTCTACGAGAATAATCCAAATAATTACAGTACAACTATAATAATACAAGTCATGATAAAACTTCAGAACTGAATGCACGTTCCAGATTCATAAATTGCAAAATACACATCCTCTATAAATGGGATGAATTTGTCACAAGAACATTATGTCAAGGTGCCAGATGCATAATGTTATTATCCAAAAGATTGTAATCCATAGCATGAAGCATTGAAATAACTCATAGCAGTTGCTGATTAAAATGGAAAAGAACTACACACCTCAACCTTTTGAGATTCACCCAGATGAGAATCAGCATGCTTTTCATTTTCTGAAATCTGCAAGTTGTAAGCAACTTGCAGATTGGTAAACTCATGAAGTATAAAAATCTAGCAAGTAAAGTAAAAACAAGAAAAATAGCATCAGCTATGGTTACAAAGATCCTTACTTTAGATGGCGAGGGCTTTTGTCTTCTTTTCCGCATCACAGGACTGATCTGATAGGGTGCTTCCTTTACTTCTGGAATAGAAGTAACGTTATGAGTGAATACTTTTCCGTGTTTAGTGTTCTTGAAGGAGATAGGTTTTACACCAGGAGAAGAACGATTCCCTTTCAGCTTAGACTTGGCAATGATCCCGGTCTTTTCTTCCTCAACAAGAGCAGACAGCCCTGACACGTGATAACAAAAAGTTGGATTGGAAATTCACCAAAAACAGAGATATAACATAGAATGTAATCCTGTGCATTTAACCATTCAACAAGGAAAATAAAGAAAGATTTCAAAGAGCTTGAGAATTGTAAGAATATTTGTTTTCACGTTAAAACAGTCTGAGAGATATTATTCATTGCATGTAATATAATGATCCCTCTCTCGCATTCATGTGGAGCCAAATGAGTTACTACATGAGGGCCCCGCATGAATGCGAGAGGAGGAGCATCTTACTGAAGAGATTGCAAAATAATTAACAAGTTTTGTTATTGGCAGGTTTGAATAGTTGATTTTTAATGCATGAAATTTTTATCTATGATCAAGAGAATCACGTTTGTATTGTTGCCTGCCTTGCATTTACTAATGCCAGCAAGGAAGAAACAGAGAAGGAAATGCATGATAACTATCTACGCAAAAAAGCATTGTCAAAATCACCACAAAGTTGTGTCTGAAGATTGGTCAGTTCGTTTTTGATGAAGAAAACATCACAAAGCATAAAAAGGAACACCTAAAAAGCATTTGTAAATTTGAATAAAAATGTAGAAATCAATGGCGAACATTTTTATTTTCAGATCGTGAAATTAGCTGCTGTATCAGCATACAAGCTTATAAGCATATATTACAGATATATATGGGTAGATAATGCATGAGTAAACCAGTAAATTACCCTGATCTCTTGGATGGTAAATCAGTGTTGTTTGCCAGAGTGTTGTGACTATTGCTTTGGGCTTATACTAAAATATCACAAACCCATAAATTTTCCAAGCAATCTGAAATGTGATATCATTCTGAACCATTACAACTGTAACTCAACAATAGGGATACATCATCCAATTAAATTCCTTGTCCTAACTTCAACAAAATAGTATTAGCTAGCTACAATATGTCAGTATGTAATATTTGCATGTAGCAACATCAAACTAACTTCAAAATACATCCATGTTTCACTTGTAGCAAAGAATATGCACCTTAAAAGGAAAAAAAATGAAAATAAAAGGGGCAGCCTAGCAAGAACAGGGAGCATCTGTTTCAGTCAGACTTCACGTGAAGAAACTTAAATATCTTATACAAAACATGTTTGAGTCTTACCCGTGTCAACAGATGTTTCTGGCAACCTCAAGGATAAATCAGCAAGTGCTTCTAAGGCATCGAAGTCGGTGTCTTCAACTACACAGAGAATTCAAGAAAAATGAAGCCAGATATAGCATGATTCAACAGAAAGGAGGGTAGTAGGTCAACATTGAAGCTCGATCAAAGTAGAGAAAGAAAGAAAAATAGATCATCATGAACTTAAGCAATGGCCTAGAACAGAGATAGGGTGACCATGCCCCCCCACCCACTAAATTTATTTTATTTGTCTCTTTTCAAGGATTATCACTGTTTGATGTATATGTTTCCTTCAAGTTTTCCTATTATTCTGAACATATGGCACCACTCAGTATTTTAAGTGTTCCAAATTTGCATTTCCTCGTTACGATGCCATTGATTATATGCGTAAGGGTGAAATGATAAGTTTTATAGGAATGGGATTTAATGGTATTATCATAAAGGTCATTTTGATTCAGTTTTGCATTCCCAAATAAACATTAAGTATCTCCCAGTACACCCTGGAAATAACATGCCAAACATAACGGTTTAGCTTAAAAAATTGATGTGTTTGCTATAATACTCAGGAAGATAATCAAAATCATATCCAATAAGAGTGGATATTATACACGTAACTAGGAAATATGAAAAGGATGCAAGTGCAGAACATCTCATTGACTTCTATAGAAAAGTAATTAAAGCCTGAGATTTTTTATTTTTTTTTCCTTTTTTCTGCAGTGGGAGGATGCGACGAGGCTTAATTTTTTTTGGTAGTAATTGATGCAAAACTTGGTTGGTCAAAGACAGTTATAGTTAGAAACAATTACGCTCTCATAGATATCTGCTGAAGTAAACCAGAATCTGTGATTGAAATAGAATTATAATTAAGCGGATATCTGCTAAAGCATGCATGATTTGAGACCAGATGCCTTGAGATTCATTATTATCTTAAGACACCGTATTGCTTTCCATATGAGATCACACAAAAAGATATATTTTCTAATTTCTTTCTTTCTTTGGCATCATCTCTGGCTTGAACCCATATAATGTTACAGCCAAAAGCAGAAATTTTCTTCTTAGTTCCATTTCCAGTAGCTTCCAGAATATAAAGACTATATTTTTACACAATCTTCAAAAAAAGTAATTATGTACAATGACATATGTTATTGCAGATTAACATCTTCTAGATAATAATACAGCTTCTATCTGCTCAACCAAATGAAGACTACAAAAAATCATACAGCTGATGTTAATGGAAGTTAATGAATAAACAGCAAAACTGCACAATTATGAGATATTCCAAAGAAAGGAAAGATTAAAAACTGCCAGAATGGGCATTTTCAAGGAAATTAAAGCTTTCCTAGATATCAGAGTGAAAGAAGAACAGATAGCAGACAGGGGAACTTGGTTTAGATAAAATCACTACCATACCTTCCCCAAACAGAACCTTCTTACTTCTCTTTCTGGAACCCTTGGAGGATCTCACAAGTTTTGAATACGCAACCTCCATTTCAAATTTTTCTTCAACAGCTTCCAGTTTCTGCCCTTCCTCTGTCCCACTGCAGGCTTCTCTTACATCATCCAAATGATTGTCTAAATTTTCTTCTACTTCTAGTGACCTCCTTCCATGGTATCTCCTTCCCTTCCAAAAGATTCTATCTCTTGCATAATCTCCACCGTAAGCATCTGTGCTGCCTAAACTTAATTCACAACCCACCTCGTCCATTTCACTGCCACGAAGCTTGGCACTCATCATCTCTGATTCAGCATGCTGAATACCACAATCGATTAATTAACAAATTCTATAACAATCAGAAAACATAATAGAAGCCACCAAATAAATGAAATACCATTCGTTCATCATGCTGAGCAGGTGAGGGTGTCTTTGTTTTTCTCTTAGGAGTTTGAGAAACTTGGGGAGATCCACCTCTTTGTGAAGCCTCAGTCAAGGCCAATGCTATCTCATGAGCAACATCATCATCAACAGCATCAGCCTTTACTTTCATACCTTGCCAAATTGGTGAAACATACTTCTCACTATCTTTATCATGGGAATATGTAACAGGTACACGAGGAGTCCTTTTCCCAACAGCCCAAGGCTTGCTTCCTAAAAGAAATCCAAATAAGTGGACAAAATGAACTCTAAACAACACATTCATAATGGAATGCTTTTCTCATTGCACGTGTAAGTGTCTCAAGGAGAAGCAGTTTATGAGCAAGCATACAAAAGAATAAGCCAAAGTGCGAAGAAAAGGAACACATAAAATTGCCACCAATTTCAAGCATGGAAAAATGATGATACAATGTCATAAGCACTACCCATTAAAAGAAAAGAAAGAGCGGTGTATACACATGTAGTAAGCTACTATATCCATGCAAGCATACAAAGACAGGGAGTCTGGGGGGGAGATCTTTCTACCAGAGCGTCTTTTCTTTAACAATGATAAGCAGCCATAATTTGATGCAGCTGGCTGGGACTGTAAAAGATCTATAACTGGCGGTGCCTCTGATCCTTTGGTTACCCGAGCCCGCTTCTGAGGCTTTTGAGAGGGTCCTGTGCCCCCATTGCTTTCTAGCTCACTGTCACTCTCTCCCTGTCCATAAGCATGAGAGTTAAAATCATAATAGATAAAAATAGCACATGTAGAAAGAATTTTACCTCATAGTCTCACTATACATATCAATGAACTTAAAAAAAGAGACAATCACCAATATCCAAAAAACAAACTTAAAAGCATCCTTATTATGAATCATGTAATCATATAAATGAGACTAAATAAAGAACTTCACTATTTTTATGCTCTAAAATCCGCCCTAACTCCATTTTGTATGTAGCATTAACAAATAAATGCCTCGACCTCTATTCAATTATTATTTTACATTTATCATCTATCCGTCAATAGTTTGCCTCATTTAACTAGGGGTTCTAATTTATTTTAGCCGAGTGATTGACCAGTGAAAAGAATCAGCACATTTAAAGAAACAGATAGGGAAGGAGCGGAATCGTTGTTGTGTTATAATGCTCATGGATTGCAACAAGCTAGACTGGCTTCCAATCACCAATTTGCTCTCCCAGAACTTTGGATAGAATAATGTGGCATCCATTTTGAGCATTACCCAAAAGCGCACTCCAGAATTAAGATACATATGGAATTCTACAAAACCTTCCCAACCTTACCAGATTAGAGTAGTGATCTGTCATCATTGCAATTAGTCCAGCACCAGAAGCAAAGCCCTTTGGAAGAGATAAGTAAGCCTGAAAATACAGCACATATCTATTACCAACTTCAACAAACGAGAGCCACACAGTAACAAGACAAAAATCACTGTTATAAAGATGGTAAAAATATCACTTCAATGTAAAAAGACAGAAATGATCAAGCAAATTTCATGCAGTAAAAAATCTAGAAGGTTTTCAAATCAAGATCAAATATTTGTTGGATATTGAATTCAACACTTACCTTATTCATAGTGTAAAGGGCTTCTACCATTCCCACAGATCGGTTCCGCACCACAGCAGCTACCTATCAGCCCCAATGTGGGGAAAGAAAAGAAGAACATGGTAAGGTAATGATGCAATGATCAATGTCAGCAGTAGGCTTGATTCCAAATACATTATGTCAGATCACTTGCTCCCACAAAACTTTACTTTTCATACGATATAGCCTTGCAAACTGAATCTACTAAAATGAACATGCCACCATAACTGAAAAGCAAACAAAGTTGGCAAGCAGGCGCTGGTATGCACTAACTAACCTTCTCCCAATCTTTCCCATGTTTCCGATACGCCTTATAGAACTGCTCTAGTTCTTCCTTACCCCATTGTGGTCCTAACATTTTAGTTAACTTCCTCTTCTGCACATAATTTAAAAAAAAAAGAGAGAGAAAAAATAAAAGAGATCACTATCTGGTCACTGATTCAAATCAAGTACCTTAACTTATACATCACTTAATTAAATCATAGACAAGACAATAATCCACCAACAAACATCACAATAATAATTTAAATCGTCTACAAAATAAACAAAAAAGAAGAAGCAAAAAACTCACCCGCGGCCTGCTTTTATTAGCAATCTCTGCAGCATTTTTGTTAGGTGAGACTTCATCAATGTTTGAATACCGCTTATTTACACTTCTTTTTCTCGACGGAGCCATCACTCACTTCTTCAATTACCTTTAAAAAAAAATAACAAAAAAAGAGAGAATTCAACGCAGCGATTCTCAATTTCACGAAATTCTCGAAGAAGAAAAGGATGAAATTAAGTAAACGAAAGAGTGAAATTTGAACAACTGACCGATTTAATTGTAAGTTCATCGTAATGAAATCCTTCACTGGCTGTGAAGAGAGGAAGAAGAAGAAGAGCAGAAATCGATCGATCAAGCGGCTACAAGGACGAAGAAGTTGATTTTTTTTTCTCTCGCGATAATGGGAGATGGAAAAATTGGGGGTTATAACCGCGAAACTTTAAAAAAAAACATTTTTTTTTCTTTACTCTTGAGCATAGATGGCCGCGTTAGTAGTTAAGTTTCGATTTTGATAGCCAATTTCAATTTTTTTAAATAATGATTTAATACTCCATAATCAAAATATATATATAAAAATTATCTTTAAAACATCATTAAAAAAAACTCTTAATTTAAGAATTATCACACGTGTTTTCTAAGTGAACAGCCATCTGATTCTATTCTCAAACACCTGAGATATCTCACTGAATATCACTGTTGCCAGATCAAAACGCAGAATCGAGTCAAACAACTTCTCATCTTTTATCTTTAAATCGCCAGTCTTGCCAGTAAAGGCCACCATCCAAGTGAACTGCTGGCTGAGATTCATCGCCAAGCATGAAACCAGCAGATTTGTTGTTCATTCTCCATACACTGGTTCTTAGAGAGAAAACTTGAATGGTATTTATTAGTTTTGTGACAACAAGGGAGTCTTACATTCTTGTATTCATCATTTAAGGAATTATAACCAAACCCTAAAGTTTCCCAGCCATTTATTCTCATGCATAGCCTTTACTGCATAAGATTTTCTATTATCATCAGGACGAATTTATTTTTTTTTTATCAATAGATGTAGAAAACAAATTTTAAGGAGTTAAGCGATTTAAAACCATATTTAATTTCTAAAAAAAATAATTAGTAATAGAAAGTACGCTAATTATTATAAGTAAATTTAATAAATGAAAGAACAATATTTCTAGTTTAAAAAAAATGAATGATAATTCTTAGGTAAAGTCGTATTAATTAATTTTATTTTTTTAATTTAATTATCTTTTTATTTGTGGATAACAAATAAAAATAATAATAATTTTATTTTGAATTTTTCTCACAAAATCTTTTAAAAATATCTAAGAATTTAACATTATCGTGAGACATAATACTCCTAGTCAAAGTTACAACTTCAATTTTTAAAAGAATTTACAAGTTCAATTAAAAATTTTATTTGAGAATTATTCAATCTTGTAAAAGATAACAATAATGTTGAATTTTTTTATTAAAAAAGTCTCTATAAAAAATATTTATATTAGATAGAATTCTAAATCTAATAATATATCCCTAATAAATATGGATAAATTTAATAAATAATAATAATTCAAAGAACCTAAATTTAAATAAATATCTTAATATCTCTAAAATACATAATACTAACTAAAAAATAAATAAAACAATAGTCCAACTAATTTAAATAAGAATAAATTTGTTTTTATAATCTGTTGGCAGAATTGAAATTCAATTTTAAATGCACAATTCTCTCTCACATTGATAAATTATAAGGCGTGTCATATATCATTAGAAAAATATGAATATCTAATTTTCAATACAATTGACATCACATTAAAATTTCTTTTGTAGTTATAGTTATGAGCAAAATAGTATTAAAATATCAAAATTGATAGATTCAAATCTTCTCATTTCAATCCTTTTATAATGTTTAAATAATCATTTATAATTCTTTTTTTAACATGAATTAAATTAACGAAACCTTTTATATCATTATTTAATATTTTTTAAAATTTCATTAATTTCCATGTATTTTTAAAATTTTTATTAAGAATCTCTTTAAACCTTTTAATTTCAAGTCTTGTTATTGCACCGAATAGAATTTTTAATGATGTTATTTGTATCCCACCATAATTTTCTTCATCAAAGATCCGTAATTTTATTTTTGTCAAAAGGCTTAATACGAATCAAGGCATACGCACTTTAAATAATTACTTGATTGTGAAAGTTATGGATTCTTGAAATGATGAGTAATAATATATTTTATATTTAACTGGAGATTTGCTTTGAAATAACTAGGATGGATATTTTTGGTTCGATTTGATTTTTATAAAAAATAATAATTAAATTGAAATTTTTTTAAAAAAACCGAAACCGGGTCAATCGACCGGTTTCGGTTTGGTTTTTTAGGGCAAAAACTGGTTTGGCTCGGTTTTTTCTGTTTCGGTTCGGTTCGGTTTGCTTATAAAACCGAAACCGAACTGAACCAGCTGGTTTTTTAAAATTTTAATCAGTTTGATCAATTTTTTTATTTGATTTTTTCAATTATTTTTTTTAATTTTCTTGATTTAATTGATTTTTCGATTTTTTTCGAACCTCAACAAATAACTCACGTCGTACTTGAGGGTTCATTAAGAGAAATGATTTTTGTCGTTGCCTTTCTGCCAATAGCTATAGCCGAAGCATTGATAAAAAATAATAATAATAATAAATAAATAAAGTGATTATATTTCATTATGTTGCATTCTATGAGTATAGGATATGCTTTCACTAACCTTGTTTCTTTCGCATTAACTGTTAAAACTCTGGCTTGAAACATTCATCAAATGATTATAATTTCACCAGAACTCTCTATCATTTGCACAGTCAATAGAGTTTCCTTTATGAGTAAGAAGCCTTTTATTCTCTAGTATGCATGTATATTTACTCTGGGAGTGTTCGGGAGGGTGATAATGGTTATTTTTTAAAATATTTTTTTGTTCGAAAATAAATTGAAATAATATATTTTTTATTTTTAAAAATTTATTTTTGACATAGCATATCAAAATTATATAAAAACACTAAAAAATCTATTAATTTGAAGTAAAAAAATAAAAAATATTTTTAAAATACAAAAACAAACAGACGTTTATCCTATTACTCTCGTAACCATATATTCCATAAACCATATCTGTTCAAAAATATCCTTTTCAGGATCCTAAATGCTATGCAGATTATTACTTTTATGCAAATGTCATGGTCTAAAATTCATTTGATTTCTTTATTGCAGGAGCCTTAGATGTTCATGATGCTTGGAGAGTTGGAGTTGTGAGCATTTTTTTCTTTTATGAAAGCTATAATTCCTCTTAGTTTTCATGTTTACTAGGCACTTGTAATGCTTTGAGCATGTTGAAGTTGGAGAGCATAATATTATCTCATGGAACTTCATTTATTTGATGCACTTTAATATTTTGACAAATTATCAATGAGCCTATATAGGTCAATGGTTCTTGTAAAAAAAAAAAAAGTTGAGGTCTCTTATTCGAGTCTCTTCAATTATCTTCGTAGTTGTTATTGTAATTAGATTTTTTTTTAATTTAGTTTTGGACCATCGAGTATTCTTTAAAGAATTTAATTTAATAATTTGCGGATAATTCAAAATAGAGAATTAAAATTGAATCTAATGAGAAAAAAAAGACTTTAAAAAAAACACTATTAATCCAATTTATTTTTGAGTCATTAAGCTTTATTTTTTATTTATTCTGATCCTTTCACATTAAGTTTATTTGAGATACAACTTGATAGTTTGATTCAATTAGGTTAGTATGGGGATCTCGAGGTGTCAAAAAATATCCCAATATTTGTTTAATTTTTAGTTTTGTTAAAAAATATATTTAACTGTTTATAGAAAAATAATAATAAAAAAACTAAAATTGAAACAAAAAAAAACATCATGGATGATATTTTTAGCACTATATAATATGTTCTTTTCTTTAAAAAAAATTACTTTTTAACTTTGTCAAAAATCTATTTTGATCCTTTTACTTTAAAGATTATATGTTTTGATCCAATATGAAGTTTTGGATCGAAACATATAGCTTTCAAAGTAAAAGGTGTTTACATTTAAATCCGTAGTTGGAAGAGAGAGAGAAACAATGGATGATAAATGCTAGAGGAGAGAGAAAATCATTAATTATCTAACTTATAAAAATACTTATTCTTTTGTGTCAATGACTTCATTTAACAATAGGAATTTCATTGAGATTTTTTGACTTTCATCTTAGATAAAAAGTAGATCAAGATTGAGAGGAAAGTTTTTGTTTCAATTCAATTTTGTATTTTTGGATTAATTTAAAGGTGTTTTGACTTGGTAAATTATTTTCTTGAGATTCTAAGAGTGTTTTAAAGTATTTTTAAATTAAAATAAATTAAAAAATAATTTTCTAAGATTTAAAAAACTTTGCTTAATTTTTCAACCACCTCTAATTAGACACAGGGAATGCAATCCACCCCTTTGAAATGCCAAAAAAAAGGGAATGCAATCCCCCCCTTTGAAATGCCAAAAAAAAAAAACCAAGAAGTCTAGACTTGCTGGCCGGTCAGCTTTATTTTTGTTTTTTAGTTTTAAATTAAAATTAAATTCAATAAGTTAAATAAAAATATGTTTAGGATACCCGCCCTAACATTGTCTTCAATTTTAATTAAAATTCTTTAAAATAAATTAATTAGTTTTTTTTTTTATGAATTATCTAAAAATGTAACTTTTTTATATTTTTCAATAAGATAATATCATTTTATAAATGATCTAAAAATGTAACTTTTTTTTTTAATTTTTCAATAAGATAATATCATTTTCTTTTAAATATTAGCAGTCCCTATTTTTTACTAACCCTTCAAAATATATAATTTCATTTATTTTATTCAAATGCAATAAGTAAACTAATGTTAATATAAAAAAACAAAGTTACTAATCAGATTTATAAGTTATATATTGTATTTAACAGGTTGACCTGTAGTAGTCTATAACCTCATCATCTCAAAATTTAGAGGAAAAAACAGGTTTTTAAACATCAACCACATGAACATTTTTTGTAGCATCAAACTGGGTTCCAACTGGGTTGACTTGATCAGGTTATGCTTTAACACTTTAAAAAACACACATAAAAACACTTAGAATCCGTACAGGCAGCAGAGCACAGGCAAACAGAGCTAGCTATTACTAGTAAGTCAGTGTCTTTTGGCATTCTTGGCAGCCAATTCAAGAATACCAGAATCAATGGAAGCCAACCCATTTGGGTCTTGAAGTTTTCTGTCAAGAAATTTAGCCAAGGCTACAGCTTTATTAGTCTTTAATGGTCCACCAGGATGAGCTAACCTGATACATACAAATTAATAAAGAAGACCCTAGACGGATTCCTGTAAAAGAACATAAACAAGAACACGAAAGATAAAGAGGAAAAAAAAAAAACTGGGTTGTTGGGAACGAGGAGGGTGATGCGGGGGAAAAAAGCGGAAAGAACGAAAAGCCAAAATTATCAGATTTTCTGGGATGGTCATTCTCAATCAAGGGTTCTCCATCTGCTGACTCAGGTACAATAATGCCATTTAACTAGAATAGATTTTCTCTTGCATGCATTAAACTAGAATAATGAAACAACATGAATCAAATGCCATCTTTACCAGATTTTCCTGAGGAATCACAGCTCAATGAAGCAGTAGCAGACAATAAGCATTCACCTCCTCCCCATCTCCTTTCTCAGTTAGTGGCAGCATAGTACATAACAGATACCATGCTCCTCATATACATGGAATCTACGACAGCTTGAAGTAATTCATAATACATGGAAGGGAGGAAATTAACAAATTTGGGAATTAGCCCTTTCTTTTTAGCCTAAAATTCTAAAACAGGAGGCCAAGCAGGCTGGAGATTTCAAATAATCCAATGTAGGTTTCAAATCACTGGGTCATATGACCATGGAAAGTGCTGGAGTAACATTGGAACAGGTAGATACTGCAATAACATGGGTGGAGGTTGTCCAAAACCACTCCATACATCCCTTTCCATTAATAACTTACCGCTTCAAACTAGCCAAGTAGAAATCTGAAAATGTCACTCAGTGTCACAATGCCTTCCACACGATTACTGCCAGCCTCCACAATGACAAGACGCCTAACACCTGAAAACCCAAGGATTGGACCATTAACTTGGTGAAACTTGGCGAATGAATTTTAAAAACTGTGCCACGTGAATTTTCAGAAGAGAAAAAAAACTTATGCAAAAGTTCTATGAGAACAACAACAATAACAGAGACATCATTTCAGAAAAAAATTTAACCACAATCATATTTAACAGGGTTGTTGGTAACCAAAGTATCTTTTTTTGGCAAAGGCTTTGTTGGTTCTTTAAAAGTCCTCCAAGCACTTTAACATTACAAATAAATTATTCAACAAAAGTTGAAGGATGACAGCTCAGGCTGCTTGAAAGAAGCAAAGACAAAGGACGGGAACTGCAGTTTGGGTGATCACGAGGAAAGTAAATCAAAAGAACTAATATCCCAATGACCAACACATACTACAAAAATAATATTTCCAACCTACTCAACAACCAGGCACTCCAAAAAGTCATATTGGAAGATATTTAACAGGATCTTCATTCTCAGTAAAGGAGAGAAATTCAGATTACCAGGGTTTGCCAATCGCTCCATCACTTTATGCAATGTATCAGAGCGCAAACACATCTGACATCTTTGACTTCTCAGATCATAAGAAGAATAGACATCTTGTCCCAGTTGCAAAGCCTAAGTAAAAACCATGATCAGCAAACGTCAAGCACCATTTTTAAATTATAAATTACATTTTGAAACAATGGGGCAACATATACACTAAACAAAGTCAAACACTTCAAATAATTTTATGTAGCCTGCCCAAGCAAGCGATTAACACTTTGATGTGATACATGTGAAGTGAAAAGGATTCACTTGGTCCAGGTGCAACAAGATAACACCCAGAGGTAACCTTCAAGACCATAACATCACGAGTCACTTCCACACTGAACACAATTCCAATGAAAATTATATAGGAGTTTATACTATCATCATTACATCCATTTTCAGCTAGTCTTTTAAATCTCAACAAGAAAGCATTCTGTAAAGATCCAGCCCCCGTGTCCCATCTCTCTTTATCCTTTAAAGTTAAAACCAAATGGTGCCCCACCATCTATCCATCTACTCATCAAACCCTCAATCTTGTATCAAATATTCTTACAACAACAGAGTTAATATCCTCTTCATGCCCACAATGACACAAAGTTTTCATAAACAAAATTATGAAAAATAAATAATGATAAAAAAATCAAGACATTCATGCCATCCTATTAAAAATATCAACAAACTAAAGCCATTACTTTCCAATTAATAAGTACCACGAAGTAGCTTCATAAAAATGTTCAAGGGAAAATGAAGGGCTGGGGGCACAGAAAGAGAAGATACCTGATTAATAGTCATTTCATTAAGATTAATATGAGTATAAATTTTGTCCTTCGCCAAAGCTGTTATGTCACTGTACAAATGATAACACATACTTAGCCTCGGAATCGAAGAAGAGTTGCAAAATATGGTTTTAAGAATATCAAACCCAGAAGAACAAGTTACCTCCGACAATATATGTCTATTAACGAGTCATTCTCATCAACTATTGGTATTGAACTTACTTGAGCTGCAAGTACAGAAGGTGATAAAAAAATACCAGGGATTAAAATTACAAGAAGATCAAGATGTATAGCTGAAGTATATTCTTGTCTAGCTGAAACCATAGAAAACTACCCCAAAAGGAAACAATGTATTTGGTCCAAACGACTAAACTATCCCCCACATAACTACCTGAGCCAGTGAAATCTCTGGGCATCATACCAGAAACATAGAATCCAATTTTAGGCACACCAGTGGTAAGGGGTTTAAGTAGGAGAAATACCCAATCACAGGGCCCAGCCATCAGATCCAAAAGGAGGGAGGTTCAGGTGAGTCATAAAATAGGAGACACAAAAAATGAATAATTTATTAGTTGATAAAATAGATCCTCGTCAATTTTATTTCAATTTTTGGCAATTCAAGAAATTTATCAAATAGTGTACTCATATGCACCTCATCCAATCAATAAGATTTTCAAAAGTTCCGTGTAACTTTTAAGTGTAATACATGTAAAGCAGTTTCAAGTAGTTTGCTAGAAATATTTGCCACTAAGAATTTGAACTTCTACTTCCAAAACATACACGAATTCTTCTGTTGATAATTTATTTTCCTTCTGTCTGCACTTTACAGAAATTACAAACATACCTTGAATTAACAAGTTTAAAGCTGAACTAAGAGAAGCACTTGGTCTCAACATGGCCAAGGGGCGCCCACTAGGCTCTCCAATACTTGGAACCCATGAACCCACTGGTATTGCACCAATCGGCAGTTGGAGCATGGGTGCAGTGCCAGAACAATGTCTAAAGTACCTGCAAATACCTGGAAATTAACATCCTATGGTTAGTAATAAACTATGTGTAGCTACTTAGCAAGCTAACCAAAAAGCCTTACATTTCAGTATTCCAGAGAGTGAGGCAAGATGTAGTAATTGAGGAAATGAGCCGTCTTCTGATGATGAATGGATAATGGGAACTGTAGCCACCTCATTCTGCAATATTCTCAAAGCAACCTCTTTCAAGTTGTCATATGGCCCAGCCTGCACATTAGCCAAAATCCAGATCAATGGACAAGAGCCACATCTAACATTTTTGTTATATATATAGTAACTCAAGATAAAGCCATTTGAATGCTTCCTATAAGTGCAGCACAAAAATGAAGCCCCAAGAATAATTACACTCCACTTGATGCATGAATGGCGAAAAACAAATTAGGGGGTCGTTTACATGCTACAGATACAAGCATGCCTGAGAAATCACTTACATGTATGAGATGTCTAGGTAGAGCCCGGACATGTCCATCTATTTGCCTATTCAGATATGATTTTCCCTCTTTCCAAGCGGATATCGTGTGTGTATCAAGTTCTTCCTCCGTAAAATCTGATCCGTTATTTCCAAGCTGCAAGTAAAAGTAATCAGTGTTATAGAAACAAGCAAACAGTATATTTATGTCCACAAAGAATTCTTATCAAGAACAGTAGCATCCAAACATAAATTATTCAAGCTTGTTGCCTGTTTTAGAAAGCATGTAAATTTCTCCCAATATCCATGAATATCCCAAAAGCCATCAATTACATTTGGGTTCTTGTCCCCGAATCAAAACCTATCCCCAAACATTTGGGGTCAAACTTCAAAGACGATAAATGGATATCATGCCATATGGAAAACAAAGCTGTATAAAAATTTGTTTACTTTTACCCTAAAGGAAAATGAACCTTGTGTTGTTGCATTGTTTATCTAAATGCATCTCTGATGCATATAAATTTGCACAGCGAAAATCAATGAACGAATAAATATTTGTATTTAGAAGATTCACTGTTGAAAGAAGACATGATTTTAGATGCACATACCTCTCTCAATATCAATATGAAGTCCAAGGCACTAAGCACTCCAACAAACTGGCCCCTAGAGAAGTCCCAAAGAGGAGCCATAGGGATTCCCTGGAAACAGCTAACTTAGAAGGCATACATACCCAAGCTCTTAATCAGCAACAAGTAAATATGCATAACAACCAACAATTGTAAATAATAAGCATGCAAAGCTCATATCATGGAACAGACTAAGCCTGAAGGCAGGACTTAAGCCAGCTTGAAACTGACTATTTACTTTAGCACATGTGCAGCATGACTTTTTATTTCCTTCTCCTTTTAGATTGGAAAATGCATTGCATTGCAAACAGCACAAGTATGAAATTAACACCTTGGATTTCCATAAATGAGTACTGAAGTAATCACAGCTGCAACTACTTTTTATTCTAAAATTAGGCACCCTGTTGACATTTGTTTCTTGCTGAGTAAGATGTCTTTCCCTGATCCAGTGCTCAATATCTTACTCATTGAGAAGGGTTCAATAAATGAGAACTGAAGTAATCACAGCCACATCTACTTTGTATCTAAATTAGGCACCCAACTGACATTTGTTTCTAGCTGAGTAAGATGTCTTTTTCCTGATCCAGTGCTCAATATCTTACTCACTGAGAAGGGTTAAATAACGAAATTCATTTTCTAAAAGAGGAATCATAATAAGCTGACCACAGGTGTTGATATTCTGGAGCAGGCAAGCTGGGTACAATATCAGAGATGGCTGCCTTTCTGTTTGGCAAGGAGAATATGAAAGAAATTAAGTAGTTTTGGCTGTTATTTCAGGCTGATAAATTCCTTTAGAAATGTCATAAAAGATGGATGCTTCAGCATGCGAAGGAAATATATATCCATGCTAACATACGGAGATTACTGTGGGTGGTGAAGCAAGCATGGAAGGTGTGGTATAGTTAAAGCCTTATTGATCTGCTCATGGATCCGAGTAATTCTATGATGATCTAGTTAGATATCCTAACAAAACAAGTGAAGGAACTACCAAGAAAAATTACAAACCTAGTTCAAAAGAAGAAATGATGGTCACAAACTCACAATCAGCACTGAAAGGTAAGAATACATGATGAACTGAATCATGAAAGCAACAACTAAAACATGCCAATTATGCATTCCATCACAAAGGCATGTAACATTATATGAAAGGCTTGCTTTACCGGTAAAGGCACACAAAAAAAAGGTTTGATACCTGCTCGAACAAAATATGAAAGGCTTGCTTTACCGGTAAATCAACATCCAAGGCAACTACCTGTAAGTTGCATTTTCTAAATTAGGAGAATATAGATTTGCTGATTTCAAATCCAAGTAAAAAGCCAAAATATGAGTGCCACAATGAAGACCATTGGTAAAGGATCCAAACCTTGCCTGACTGGGGAAGTAGCTCATATGCAGTGTGTGTAGTTAAAAACACAGAAATCCGGTGACGAGAGACCTGTAAGTCAGCCTCTGATATGCTTAGCACGCCACCAGTCAACGTACCATCTGATACACTGACCTGCATTGTAAATAAAAACCTCGTTACATTCCAAAACTTGTAAAAGGGAAAAGTATTGATGAAAACTAGAATATTGTAACAGTAAGGTGAGACAGGGTAAGACAGCCACGTAAATATAAGCAACCAAAAACAAATGTTTTCATATGAAGACACTTCAAGTTTTTCAAATGATGGAACAGAAAGCCCCAGATCGAGGATCCTTAGAATGCGTATAATTGGCAGCTGGTGAGAAGAAATCTTAATTTCTGAATGACCAAAATTATGTTAACAAAACAGAACAATTTCCAGCAGTCATGATGTCTATTATAGAAGTAGTATGTATCTCACCAAACGGGTAAAGGCCTCATTATCCAATTCCATACTAGATCCTGGAATCATCTCTGAATTAAAATTGGCTTCCACGTTAAACTGGATAGTATTCAGTATCCCATATTCAGTTGTTGTGTAAGGTTGGAGTTCATCATGTCGCCATTCTCCATCAACTAAAAACTTGTACTGCATGTAAATATCAAATGCATGAATTGCAATATCCATATATATATATATATATATATATATATATATATATATATATATATATATATATATATACAGTACAGACATAGAACCATTCGCAGGCACAGAACATATTCATAAGAGCATTTCCTAGTCAAGTTTAAATCTTTCTGAGATCACTTGAATCCAAAAAATTCCATTATATGTAGGAAATAAGCTAATGATAGTCAAAGTACTTCACCCCTATCATATAAGAGCATACTTTGAAGGAAAAAAAAGGCTTTCATTACAAAATAAGCTAATGATAGTTATTATTGTATACAGAAAATGCCTCCATAATAAGTAGCCTTCAAGACGAGTTCATTGCAATGAAGTTTGTATAAAGTTATGTGCTACCCTGGACTTGTTCTTTCTTTTATTTTTTAGCACTCTCACAATGTGTAGTAAACTTTAGAAGCATGTCACAAGTATGAGCATATCGTTGACCACACTAGTGCATCCTAGAGCAATTACTACACATTTCTTTAAATAGAATAAATTGAACTACATGTACAACAATTCAAATTGATCAAAAGCTCAACAAAACCAACCTACCTGGTGATTTCCGTGTGTAATACCATAAATAGCCTGAAATACATTAGGGCAACCTTCAACTGGCGACATAGGTATAAGCTCACCCCATCTTCACAAAAACCCAAAAAACACAACCTATCAATCAGTACCACTATGAAGAAAATTGGGTTGCTCCTAAAACAATTAACCTCGGACAAAGAGTATTTAAAATTGAGTATCATCACCTATTAAAAGAACCACTGAGAAATACATTTCGACCTCCATGAGTCCACACAAACCTCATTAACACGGCACCAGTAACTCCACCACCAGCTTCTCTCACAGATTCCATGCTCAAAGCACACAATAATCCCAACCCGGTTCAATAAAAACCAAAATTCACAACAAAAAAAGATGCAAATTTTCTAAATTATGCACCTTGAAATTTATTCGCTGCAAAGCAAAAAAAAAATAATCAAAATTTGCAACAACCCAGTTAAGAACTTGCCTAAACAAACTCAAATGTACGGAAAACCCCTAATTGTTCAAATTAAAGAGAAAAGACTCACCAGGATTGAAGCTCTAAAGAAGCTTCGGATAGGGGATTTTGAAATCTACGCACGCACAATGGGAGTGGAAATTGGGGGAAATAAATAGAAACCCTAGGGGGTTAGAAAAATGAATAGAAATAAAATTCCAAAAACAAGAAATTTTGAAAGGGGGTTAAGATAGAGAAAGGATCGATATGATCGAATCTAATTTTTGAAACCCTAGTGAAGTAATATAAAATAAAATGTATAATCAAATCAAGTTAAAAAACAGAAGAAATAAAGGACAGACAGGAACTTTGATAGAGATGTGTATTGTTGCCACTTGTTTTTGTTTTTAATACGAATGCCGGACCAGTTTGTATGTACATTATTTAATTTTATAAATTTTAAAATTAATAATTATATAAGTTTTTAGTAATTGTTATATTAATAATTATAAAATTTAAACCTGAAATTACATGAAAAATAAATTTTTTAATCTCAAATTCTTATTATTAGACCACCTAAATAATTGCTACTTGATATTAATCTTCACGTTGTTTTTGTGTTATTGTCCTGTATTATTTTTTTAGGGTGGAAAACAAGATAAATAAATAGAAAGAGAAAATATTTTAAAAAATAAATAAATAAATTTTATTGTTGTTTGAAATTAGTGTAAAAAGTAGCTGTGTTATTGATATGTAGCTGGTGTGATTGTTATTTGGTGTGGTGTATTATATAGTGTAAACTATATGAGATTATTTAAAAAAAACAAATTAATAATATTTAGGTATTGTATGAATGTTTTAAAGAAAGAAATAAAAAAACTTTACAACTCAATTCATCACCCAGTCTTTTTAAATAAATTGATTTTATTATAATTAGATAAAAATAAAATAGATAATGATAATAAAAAAATAAATTATAAAAAAATTAATGCGAGTTAACCTAAGTTAGCATGAAAGTCATGTAACTTAGGCAATAAGAAGCAAGCCAACTCGGCTAAACTCGTGTTCCAATCATGAGGTCGAGAAAACTTAATGGAAAAGAAATCAAAGAAAACCACAAACTTGATATATATAAAAAAAAACTAATGGCGAACGATGAAACCAAACAATAAAATAAGCCAAAAAAAAGATATAAAACCCTGTTAACAAAACACATAGCCTAGATCATTCGATCTAAAGAACCATATATGGAGGAAAAAAAAACATGAATTCCAATCCCCAATAAATCAAATACTAGAGGATGAAATCATGAAGAAAAAAAAAACAATTACACAAAATGATCCAAAAAAATAGCAATTAAAAAAATAAGGATAAAAATCAAAATAAAAAATAAATTAAATAGAAACTATAAATTTTTAATTGGAGAGTGAAATTGAAAAGAAAAATAACTTTAACAAAATGACAAAAAAAAAATCAAAGAATGAAGACTAAATTAGAAAAATAATGTACCATAAAATTGGATTAAATGATAAAATTAAAAACCAATAAAACTTTTACAAAATGACCAAGGAAAAAATTTAGAAATCAAAAGACTTAAGGACCAAATTCAAAAAAAAAACATATGACAAATTAAGATTGAAGGATAAAATTAAAAACAAATTAAAATTTTATAAAAGAGCCAAAAAAATAAAAAGTCAAAAGAATAATGACTGGAGTTGAAATATCAATAACAAAGAGGGTCAACTTGTAATTTTTTAGGGAGGAGAGAGAAAAGAAGAAAACAAAAGACCCACTGGCCATAAACCGCTCCATTGCAACCAATATGCGTTGTATGGACAGGAAAAGAGCACAGTGAAGCTTCCAATGACATGGCGAAACGATATCTTTTGCTACTAAAAAGTCTTGTATGTGCCACTCAAAATGTGTAGACACCTCTCATGCACCAATAACTTTTTTCATTTAAATATAAATTAATCCTTGTTAAAAGATCAAATGCTTTCAATGAACTTGGTAATAACAAAAACAAACAGAGCTAAAAGACCAAAAAGCCTTTAACGCATGGTTTGGTTTTTTCGATTGAAGAGGTAAACTTGTAATATTGTAATTTTGCTATTTTAAAAAAAATAAAAAAAATACATAAATATCTTTGTGTGCTAGTTTTAAAAATTTTGAATTGGAGCGTAATTAAATAAAAATTTGTAAAAAAAATACATAAATACCTTATCAATTCTTTAATAATTAATGAGCCATGTGAAAAGACCTTTCATGCCCCCAACATGTGGACATTTTATTTTTTATGAATGACAAAATAGTAATTACACTATAAAGGTGAATAAAAAAAACATGCATACAACAACAATAAATTTAACTTCTGATTTAGCTTTTTTGTTATGTCGTTAAATTCCAAGAGATTTATCCGTGGTTAAAGATTTTTTATTTACATTTTGAGATTAATATTTAGAAAAACTTATTAATTTTTAAAAATATATTAAATTTATGTCAAAGTGTATTTCTTAAAAAAGTTGTTTAAAAAAATTAATTTTAATTAATATAAATTAATTCAAAAACATTCTTATTGTCCAATCAGGAAAAAAATATATAACTGTTGTTGCTGGTCTCTAGTCGGAGAAAAGTGAATTTCTCTCCAATATTGAAAACTAGGCCGAGGAAAAATATATGCAAATCTTATGGAATATTGAGGTCGTAACTAAGAAGTGGGATGGTTAAGTTTGGTTTTTTTTTTAAAAAAATCAAAACTTGAGATCAATTAAATAAAATGATAATGATTAACATCACCAACATAAGCGTGTCCATCCTGACTTAAATATATAAAGAAAAATCATGAAAAATAGTTTGGTGAGTCATTAGTTAGAATATAAACTAGATAGCTTATACGTGTTTTGTTGTGGGCTGGACTAATTTTTTTTGAAGTGTAAAAAAATAATGATAAAGTATTGTAAATGTATTTTAAAAAGGTGCACAAAATAACAGCTTCGCATCATAAAAAGAGAAAATGAAAAAACAAAATTGGTTGTCAATTCCTAAAAATCCAAATGATAAAACATAAAATGAGGAAAACAAATCAATAAACCAAAAAAAGTAAAAAAAACAAAAATATCAGCAAGTCAGCAGGATGAAATTGAAAAAAATCAAGATTATGGATCCAATAATAAAATTGAAAACAAATTAAAATTTGATAAATATGCCACGAATAAAAATTTAAAACTAAAATATTGAGGGCCAAAACCTAAAATACAATTAAATATTGAAATGGGCCAAATTGAAAATTTCCAAGTCCATAAATTCACAAAAGAATCCAAAACAAAAATAAATATAAAGTGAGTGAGGATCATATTCAAGAAAAGAGAAAAATCAAAAAAATCAAAATCAAAATACACCATTTGATGTTCAAAATGCTCGACCCGAGGGGTTGACTCATAACTTAGGTCGCCCTGGGTCTAAAAATAATTGGAACATAGGATGAAAAACATGTAATGCTTATATTTAATTAAAAAGCAAATCCTCATAAAAAAACTAAATTGAACAAAACCTAAAAAAAAAAGTTCTAGGTAATACGTATTTTTTTCAAAACGAATGGAAAATCTCATAGGAATTGGAAAAAAAAAAAGGTAAGAAAACTTATGAGGATGAAACTAAAAAAGAAGAAGGGAAAACCATGCAAATCTCGGTGAACCTTCTAAGACCAAGTTAATTTTCTAAAGTCATAAACCGTTAAATTTTAAATTTAGGCTCAACTAAAAAGCTCAATATAAAACAAATTCAATGTTGAAGGGTGAGAAAATTAATTTATTTAAAAAATAAATTCTTGTTAAAAGAGCAAGATCTAACATGGAGCATAAAAAAACCGAGATAATATCATATCAAGTTAATATTGGAGGATGAAATAAATTGATTTAACCTAATAAAAAAATGATTTTAAAAGAGGTAGATCCAACAAAGATATAAAAAAAAACTCAAGACAACCCGTATTAGTCTTAAAAAGTTAGAAAAGTCCCCTCGAAAGTGGGAAAAAATACCGGATGATCAAACAAAAAAGATCCAAATTAACCCAGCTTAACTTTAATAACCCATGACCCGAGATATGAGGTAAGGATAACCTCACAAAAAAAAATCAAAATAAATTATGAAGCTTAAGGCTCAATAAGTCAATGTCAAATGATGAAAATAAAAAAAATCAATTTTTAAAAAGAATTTAAAAAAAGACCAAACTTCAACCGACCTAATCATCGAAACTGGTGGACCGAGTCATGATTGTAGAAGACAAACACAAAAAAATAATGAAGCAAAATTCTCAATCATAAAAAATTTAAAAAAAACAAAAAAAATCACTGAGGACTAAATCATGCACAAAAATAATAATTGAAAGAAAATAATTAGGTATTAAATTGAAAAACAAAATAAATGAAGAAAATGATAAAAAATGAGAAATAAAAAAATAAGGACAAAAATTGAAAACAAAACAAAATAAATAAATTCTAAATGATGAAATAAAAAAAATCAATGCAAAGAATAAAAAAATAGAACCAAACTGGATTAAAAAAATTCTATGAAATAAAACGTAGATGGGAGAAATTGAAAAAAAAATTCAAGAAGCCTAAAATAAAAACAAATAAAAATAAAAAGTATAAGAACTAATTTTAAAATAAATACAAACTAGAAGATACGTAATTTTTTAAAAGCTTGACATGAAATTCATTGCAAATAAGAGAGAAAAGAAGTGAAGGAGGAAAAATTTTCATCATCGTCAAACCGCTGCAAACTAAGTCAAAATCTGCCATACCAGCTACTGCGTCGTCACGAGCCTGTTTGGGAGTGCTTTTTAAAAGCGCTTCCGAAAAAATTTGAAATTTTTTTTTTTACTTTGAAGTAATATGTTTTTTATGTTTTCAAATCATTTTAATGTGCTGATCTTAGAAATGATTTTTAAAAAATAAAAAAAATATTATTGGCACACTTTTTTAAATAAAAAATATTTTTAAAAACAACTATAATCACACTCTAAACACCTTCATGTCGAATGAAATGGTGGTCGATGGATTTTGTCCATTATAACGCATCCCATGCGCCGTCCATTTAGCAAGGGATGATGACATGCTTACATGTATATAACACACGTGTCAGCTTTTTATATCAACTTATTAATATTGTAATAATTAAAATTACTAAAAAGCAGAAGCATCCTAATATTATATATGAAAAGAACGCGTAGCAAGGGGAAAAAAACCTCCTTTGTCGCGGGGGGGCTAGCTTTTTTTGGAATCTTTGGGGGGTGGGGGCTAGCTTTTTTTGGAATCTTTAACTCGTGCGGCTGGTGCCATTTGACAACTACAGCAAAGCAAGGGACCCCCCCGTGGAAAAAACTTTTTTGGTGTTCTTTCCGCTTCACTATGAGAGTTTGATTCCTTGTTTCAGTTGTTCGACTAAAAAAAAATACCATTTGTTCTTGAGAAAATTGTTAAACAATTGTCCCCGTCTTGTTTACTTGATCACTACACGAGCACCCACACACTCACAAAATTCTGCAATATATGCATAACAAATATGATTTATTTTTTCAATAACAATATTTTTTAAACAATTTTATGCAAATCGAGATTAGTTTGTTTATTAAATGTTTTTAGAGACACATTTCTTATATTAAATCTCATATGCTCATATTAACTTTGTGCGGGTGTGTGCAGTGTTTTTCAATGGTGGAAAATAAGTTTTTATCATCTCATTTGATTCTTCTTCGTATCTTTTTTTATTGGTGATGTATGGTATCTATAAGTAGTCGGTTTGTCGCTGGTAATTCTTTTTTTCTCCCTTTTATTTTTCTCTTCTATCCTAGAAAATCAACTCTAGTATCAGTATTGCTAAAGATGATGAGACTGCATAAATAAAATCATATGCTGTAGTAATAGTGGGTTTCTCGTGGCGTGTGTTTGTCACGCGCCACCATTGACGACGGTGCATTGAATGATGAAACAAAAACACACCATAATCCCCAATACTTCTGTACATTATCAAATTGCACCCTCAATAAAAAAAAATAGTCCTTGATCTTTAAAACTTCAAATTTTTAAAAAATAAATTAAAAGAAAAGGAGTTAAAATTGGATCATGACCATACATGCACACTAGATCATTAGCCATGTTATCTGATGGGTTTGATAAAAAAAATTTGGTCATACAAAAATATCCAAGTATTGTTAATGTGTTTTCTAATATAAAAAATTTAAACTATATAGGGATTAATCTGATGTGTTTTGGTCGACTTCACATGTCAAAAATTAATCTGGATGTCTGGTAAAAATATAATTTGACTAAAAAAAATCAAGATGACCTTTTTTTTAAAAAATATTTAAATGACAACATATTAGATCAACTCAGGTTAATCTATTAAATCTGTTACCCAGGTCATAAGATCTTGATAACCCTGTAGAAAGCAAATTAATTATTTTTTCTATTAAACCCAATTCTTAATCAATCCAATGTTGAATGATGAAATTGAAAACAAAACTCAACTAAAAAATAAGCCGAGTCAACTTAGATTAATCTGTCAAACCTATATTATGAGACCGGGATAACCCTATAAAAAACAAATTAAAACAAATTATAAAGTTCAATTCCCAATCCACCAAATGTTGAAGGATAAAATTAAAAAAAAAATTAATTAAAAAAGAAACTAAAAACCACATGAGTCAACTCAAGTCAATCAACCAAACTCGTGACTCAGATCATAAGATTGAAATAACCTTATAGAACGCAAACCAAAACAAATTATGAAGCCTAATTCCCAATCAACTCAATATTAAAGGAGAAAATTGAAAAATAATTCAACTAAAAAAAGGATAAAAAAAACTCGAGTCAACTGACCTAACTCACGACCCGAGTTATAAGACTGTGATAACTTCATAGAAAGCAAATAAAAAAAACTTATGAAGCCCAATCTTCAATCAATCCAATGTTGAAGGATGAAATTGAAAAAATATTCAACTAAAAAAAGGATAAAAAACTTAAGTCAGGTGACCTAACTCACGACCTAAGTTATAAGATTGTGATAACTCCATAGAAAACAAAAAAAAAAAAACTTATGAAGCCCAATCTTCAATCAACCCAATGTTGAAGGATGAAATTGAAAAAAAATTCAGCTGAAAAAAGGATAAAAAAACTCGAGTCAACTGACCTACCCCGCCACTCGAGTCGTAAGACTGTGTTAACCCTATAGAAAGAAAATAAAAAAAAAAAACTTATAAAGCCCAATCTTCAATTAATCCAATATTGAAGGATTACATCGAAAAAAAATAAAAAAAGGGACAAAAAATAACAACTTGCCAAAACAGGCCAAGCGACCAAGATAATTCCATATAAAACAAATTAAAAAAAATAAATTATCAAGTCTAATTGTCAATCTACCCAATGTTGAAGGATGAAACTAAAAAGAAATATTTAATTAAAAAATGATAAAAAAACCTTGAGTCAACATAGCTAACTCACAAAACTTGCGATCTAAATTATGAAATCGTGATAAATCCATAAAAAGCATATAAAAAATAATTATAAAGTTCAATTGCTGATCAATCTAATGTTGAAAGATAAAGCTGATAAATAAATTAATTAAAAAGGATAAAAAAAGACTTGAGTCAACACGACTAACTTGCAAAACTCGCGACTCGGGTCATGAGACTCAAATAACTTAATAGAAAGCAAATTAAAATAAGTTATAAAGTACAATATCCAATAAACTTAATATTTAAGGATAAAATTAAAAAAAACCTAAAAAATTTGAGGACAAAAATTAAAAAGACCCTGGCATTTCACTGTTCACTGCTACAATGAAATGCCATGACTTTTTAGTATATGTTAACATGTATAACTAAGGTTTTTTACCTCAACAAATTTTAACATAGCAAGTGAACTATATCATTGGCCCATACAATGTTGCGGATTGGATAAAATTTTTTTGAACATAAAAAAATATTCAGATATTTCTAACTTGTTTTAGTAAGAAAAACCATGTAGGGTTGGACCAATATGACTAGTAAGCTTAGTGAGTATAAAAACAACTTAGATGATCTGTAAAAATATAGTGATTAAAAAAATAATTCAAGAAGACATCTTTATTTTTTAAGTATGAGAAGACAACTTCTTAGATAGATCCTGGTCAACCAATGTTAACTTGCTAAATCTACAATCATTGTCATAAGACTATGATAACTCTATAGTAAGAAAATCAAAATAAATTGTGAAGTCTAATTTTCAATCAATACAATGTTGAAAGATGAAGTTGAAAATAAAATCAATTAAAAAAGAACACAAAAAAATAACCCGAGTAAACATGTCAAACTCATGAGACTAAGATAATTTTATAGAAAATAAATAAAAAATGATTCGAGTTAATCTAGGTTAACCTACCAAACTTGTGACCTGGGTCATGAGGCTTGAATAACCCCATATAAAAAAAATCAAAATAAATTATGAAGTATAATTTTCAATCAACTCAATGTTGATGAATGAAATTGAAAAGAAAATCAATTTTAAAAAAGACTAAAAAATATCTCGAATTAAACTACCAAATTCATGACTCGGATCATAAGACCATAATAACCTTATAGAAAACAAACCATAACAAATCAAGAAGCTTAATTCATAATCAATAAAATGTTGAAAGATGAAATTAGAAAAAAAATCAATTAAAAAAAATTGAGTCAACCATATTACTCTGTCAAATCCGCAACTTTGGGCATAAGATTTGGATAATTTTAAAAAAAATAAATTAAAATAAATTATAAAATTTAATTTTCAATAAATTAAATGTTAAAAAATAAAAATAAATTTTAAAAAAACCAGATAGCAAAAGTAGCATACACAACTAGAAGAGGTTTTATTAAATCATATAAAAAAGGACACGATGCTATTTAAAATTATATCATATACAAAGCCATAGCCTTAGCAGGACTTTTAAAAAAAACCCTCTTTTACTTTAAAGAGGAGCCAAGTTTGACTTTCTATCTTTGACTTTTCTTTCTTTTCTTTCTTATTTTCTTTCTTTGACTTTTTTTTTTTCTCATTTTCTTGGAACCAAATATAAAGTTCTTGTTTTGTTGATTGATTTCTAGCTATCAATCTTTTTCTGTCATTGACTCGGTTTCTTTGGGATATGAACCAGTGAGCACCTAAAAATCATGAAGAGTACTTCAATATAAAGCACTCACAAGTTCAAAATGTTATAGAAAGATGTTTTGGCTTTCTCATAAAGCCATGATTAATTTAAACTCAAAATAAATTATAAAATTTAATTTTTAAAATGAAATTAAAAATAAAATTAATTAAAAAATAATAAAAAAATAATTCAAGTAAACATGTCAAACCCACGACTCGAGTCATGAGACGAAGATAAACTTATAAAAAGTAAATAAAAAACGACTTGAGTTAACCCAGGTTAACCTACCAAACTCATAACCTGGGTTATAAGGCTTGAATAACCCCATAAAAAAAATTATAAATTATAATAATAAGTTGTTGTTTGCTCCATAATTTCATTAGAATATAAATGCTCGCAAAGCAAACCCAGAGGAATTCACTCAATTGTCACTTGAACATATGCCCATCAGAGAAGACTGTTTCAATTGTGGAGCTGAGTAATGAATGAAGAGAATGGAGAGATAACTTAGCAGAACAAATGCTTGATAAATGAAGAGCTCGACAGAGATGATTTGATTACAGAGAACCATTTTTGTTCTGTTCTGTTCTGTTCTGTCTGTTAATAAAGCTATAAATATTTTTCTATCCTGTTTTGTCATCCATCTGTGGATCATTGGGAGCCCATTCGAAGCTTGATATCTACTATGGTCAAGCCATCCATGTCAATGCTAGTTTTGGAGCTCACAATCATAATGATCAATTATTATTATTTAATAAACTAAAATTGCTCAGATTTTATTATGCACTGTACAGTACAATATAAAGTGAAATGCTGATTTATCATTTTTTTCTTTTATTTTTTATGCCTTTCATGTTTTGTTTTTTGCTTTTTTCTTTGTTTTTTTTTAATGATTTTTTTGTTTGATTTAGTTTGTTAATGTTAATTTTTTATTTAGTTATCAGATTTTCATGACACGGATCCCGGGTTTGACAGGTTAACCTGATTTGACGAGGTAACCCGAATTTTTTTTTGCTTTCTTTCGTTTTAATTAATTTTTTTCGTTTAGTTTAATTTGTTAATGTTGAATTTCTTTCTATTTAACTATCAGATTTTCATGACACGTATCCCTGGTTTGACGGGTTAACCCAGTTAATTCTAGGTTAACCCGTCAATTTGTTTTTTCTATTTAGTTATTAAACTTTCATGACACGTATCCCAGGTTTGACGGGTTAACTTGGTTTGAAGGGTTAACCCAGTTAATTCAGATTTTTTTTCTTTTTCTTCATTAGTTTTTTTTCTTCCTATAAGTTTTTTTTCTTTTTTTTTTCTTTTTAATTATCACATTTTTATGACACGACCTTGCAGCCAGATCCACATCCAAGGCTCTTGGGTCTGATGTTGCAGCCAGACTCACTTAAACTTGAGTCATGTATGTTTAATATTATTATTAATATTATAAATATTACTCTTGGGTCAAGCCTTGCGGCTGGACGCAAGGCTCTTGGGTATATCTTTGCAAAAAGACCTCACATTCTTAGATCTTAGCATTTTTTGATTTTTTTATGCAAGAAAAAAAAATAAACCCGTGGCGTATGCCTTTTTTTTTTTTTTTTTAAGCCTTTTTATCGTGGATTTGTACAATCTGCAGTTCACAATAAAAAAGCTGATGCCTTTAGTTTCTTTTTTTGGCTTTTTTCTTTTTTTTAATTAATTTTTTTTACTTTAGTCTATTAATATTAAATTTTTTCTATTTAATTATCAGACTTTTATGACATGGATCCCAGGTTTGACGGGTTAACCTGGTTTGGCGGGTTAACCCAGTTGATTCAGATTTTTTTTGTTTTTCTTCATCAGTTTTTTTCTTCCTGTAGGTTGTTTTCTCTTTGTTTTTTCCTTTTTAATTAATTTTTTTAATTTAGGTCATTAATATTAAATCTTTTTTCTATGTAGTTATTACATTTTTATGACACGAATCCCAAATTTGACGGGTTAACCTAATTTGGCGGGTTAACCCAGTTGATTCAGATTTTTTTTCTTTTTCTTCATTAATTTTTTTCTTCCAATTTTATTTTTTAATATTGTATGCAGTCCACAGTAAAAAGGCTGATGCCTTTAGTTTTTTTTTTCTTTTTATGCCTTTCACTGTGGATTGCACAGTGCAATCTACGGTGAAAAGGCTGATGTCTTCTTTTTATCTTTTTATTTAATTTTTTTTCATTTAGTTTGTTAATATTAAATTTTTTTCTATTTAGTTATCAGATTTTCATGACACAGATCCCTGGTATGACGAGTTAACCTAATTAATTTGATTTTTTTTCTTTTTCTTCATTAGTTTTTTTTCTTTTTATAGGTGTTTGTCACGCGCCACACACGCGCCATCACTGACGACGGTGCATGGAATGATGAAACAAAAACACACCATAATCCCTAATTCTTCTGTACATTATCAAATTGCACCCTCAATAAAAAAAAAATAGTCATTGATCTTTAAAACTTTAAATTTTTTAAAAATAAATTAAAAGAAAAGGAGTTAAAATTGGATCATGACAATACACACACACTAGATCATTAACCATGTTATCTTATGGGTTTGATAAAAAAATTTGGACGTATTGTTAATGTGTTTTCTAGTATAAAAAATTTAAACTATATAGGGATTAACCTGATGTGTTTTGGTCGACTTCACATGTCAAAAATTAATCTAGATGTCTGGTAAAAATATAATTTGACTAAAAAAATCAAGATGACCTTTTTTAAAAAATATTTAAATGACAACATATTAGATCGACTCAGGTTAATCTATTAAATCTGTTACCCAGGTCATGAGACTCTGATAACCTTATAGAAAGCAAATTAATTATTTTTTCTAATAAACCCAATTCTTAATCAATTCAATGTTGAATGATGAAATTAAAAACAAAACTCAACTAAAAAATAAGCCGAGTCAACTTAGATTAATCTGTCAAACCTATATTATAAGACCGGGATAACCCTATAAAAAACAAATCAAAACAAATTATGAAGTTCAATTCCCAATCAACCAAATGTTGAAGGATAAAATTAAAAAAAATCAATTAAAAAAGAAACTAAAAACCACATGAGTCAACTCGAGTCAATCAACCAAACTCGTGACTTAGATCATAAGATTGAAATAACCTTATAGAACGCAAACCAAAACAAATTATGAAGCCTAATTCCCAATCAACTCAATATTAAAGGAGAAAATTGAAAAACAATTCAACTAAAAAAAGGATAAAAAAAACTCGAGTCAACTGACCTAACTCACGAATCGAGTCATAAGACTATGATAACTTCATAGAAAGCAAATAAAAAAAACTTATGAAGCCCAATCTTCAATCAATCCAATGTTGAAGGATGGAATTGAAAAAATATTCAGCTAAAAAAGGATAAAAAACTTGAGTTAGCTGACCTAACTCGCGACCTAAGTTATAAGATTGTGATAACTCCATAGAAAAAAACAAAAAAAAAAACTTATGAAGCCCAATCTTCAATTAACCCAATGTTGAAGGATGAAATTGAAAAAAGATTCAGCTGAAAAAATGATAAAAAAACTCGAGTCAATTGACCTACCCCGCCACCCGAGTCGTAAGACTATGTTAATCCCATAGAAAGAAAATAAAAAAAAAAACTTATAAAGCCCAATCTTCAATTAACCCAGTATTGAAGGATTACATCGAAAAAAATAAAAAAAGGGACAAAAAATAACAACTTGCCAAAACGGGCCAGGAGACCAATATAATTCCATATAAAACAAATTAAAAAAATAAATTATCAAGTCCAATTCTCAATCTACCCAATGTTGAAGGATGAAACTGAAAAGAAATATTTAATTAAAAAATGATAAAAAAACTTGAGTCAACATAGCTAACTCACAAAACTTGCGATCTAAGTTATGAAATCGTGATAAATAAAAAGCAAATAAAAAAATAATTATGAAGTTCAATTCCTGATCAACCCAATGTTGAAGGATGAAGTTGAGAAATAAATTAATTAAAAAGGATAAAAAAAGACTCGAGTCAACACGACTAACTTGCAAAACTCGCGACTCGGGTTATGAGACTCAAATGACTTCATAGAAAGCAAATTAAAATAAATTATAAAGTACAATATCCAATAAACTCAATGTTTGAGGATAAAATTAAAAAAAAAAACCTAAAAAATTTGAGGAAAAAAGTTAAAAAGACCTTGGTATTTCACTGTTCGCTGCTACAATGAAATGCCATGACTTTTTAGTATATGTTAACATCTATAACTAAGGTTTTTTACCTCAACAAATTTTAACATAGCAAGTGAACTATATCATTGGCCCATACAATGTTGCGGATTGGATAAAATTTTTTTGAACATAAAAAAATATTCAGATGTTTCTAACTTGTTTTGGTAAGAAAAACCATGTAGGGTTGGACAAATATGACTAGTAAGCTTAGTGAATATAAAAACAACTTAGATGATCTGTAAAAATATAGTGATTAAAAAAATAATTCAAGAAGACATCTTTATTTTTTAAATATTGAGAAGACAACTTCTTAGATAGATCCTGGTCAACCAATGTTAACTTGATAAATCTACAACCATTGTCATAAGACTATGATAACTCTACAGTAAGAAAATCAAAACAAATTGTGAAGTCTAATTTTCAATCAATACAATGTTGAAGGATGAAGTCGAAAATAAAATCAATTAAAAAAGAACACAAAAAAATAACCCGAGTAAACATGTCAAACCCATGACTCAAGTCATGAGACTAAGATAACTTTATAGAAAGTAAATAAAAAAATTCGAGTTAACCTACCAAATTCGTGACCTGGGTCATAAGGCTTGAATAACCCCATATAAAGAAAATCAAAATAAATTATGAAGCACAATTTTCAATCAACTCAATGTTGATGAATGAAATTGAAAAGAAAATCTATTTTAAAAAAGACTAAAAAAATATCTCGAATTAACCTACCAAACTCATGACTCGGGTCATAAGACCATAATAACCTCATAGAAAACAAACCAAAACAAATCAAGAAGCTTAATTCATAATCAATAAAATGTTGAAAGATGAAATTAGAAAAAAATCAATTAAAAAAAATTAAGTCAACCATATTACCCTATTAAATCTGCAATTTTGGTCATAAGATTTGGATAACTTTATAAAAAATAAATTAAAATAAATCATAAATTTTAATTCTCAATAAATTAAATGTTAAAAGATAAAAATGAATTTTAAAAAAACTAGTTAGCAAAAGTAGCATGCACAACTAGAAGAGGTTTTATTAAATCATATAAAAAAGGACACGATGCTATTTAAAATTATATCATATAATAAGCCATAGCCTTAGCAGGACTTTAAAAAAACCCTCTTTTACTTTAAAGAGGAGCCAAGTTTGACTTTCTATCTTTGACTTTTCTTTCTTATTTTCTTTCTTTGACTTTTTTTTTCTCATTTTCTTGGAACCAAATATAAAGTTCTTGTTTTGTTGATTGATTTCTAGCTATCAATCTTTTTCTGTCATTGACTCGGTTTCTTTGGGATATGAACCAGTGAGCACCTAAAAATCATGAAGAGTACTTCAATATAAAGCACTCACAAGCTCAAAATGTTATTGAAAGATGTCTTGGCTTTCTCATAAAGCCATGTGTAATTTAAATTTAAAATAAATTATAAAATTTAATTTTTAGAATAAAATTAAAAATAAAATCAATTAAAAAATAATAAAAAAAATAATTCGAGTAAACATGCCAAACTCAGGACTCGAGTCATGAGACGAAGATAACCTTATAAAAAGTAAATAAAAAACGACTCGAGTTAACCCAGGTTAACCTATCAAACTCGTGACCCAGATCATAAGGCTTGAATAACCCCATATAAAAAAATTAAAATAAATTATGAATTATAATAATAGCTTGTTGTTTGCTCCATAATTTCATTAGAATATACATGCTCGCAATGCAAACCCAGAGGAATTCACTCAATTGTCACTTGAGCATATGCCCATCAGAGAAGACTGTCTCAATTGTGGAGCTGAGTAATGAATGAAGAGAATGGAGAGATAACTTAGCAAAACAAATGCTTGATAAATGAAGAGCTCGACAGAGATGATTTGATTACAGAGAACCATTTTTGTTCTGTTCTGTTCTGTCAGTTAATAAAGCTATAAATATTTTTCTATCCTGTTTTGTCATCCATCTGTGGATCATTGGGAGCCCATTCGAAGCTTGATATCTACTATGGTCAAGCCTTCCATGTCAATGCTAGTTTTGGAGCTCACAATCAGAATGATCAATTATTATTATCTAATAAACTAAAATTGCTCAGATTTTATTGTGCACTGTACAGTATAATATAAAGTGAAACGCTGATTTATCATTTTTTTCTTTTATTTTTTGTGCCTTTCATGTTTTGTTTTTTGTTTTTTTCTTTGTTTTTTTTTTTTAATGATTTTTTGTTTGATTTAGTTTGTTAATGTTAATTTTTTATTTAGTTATCAGATTTTCATGACACGGATCCCGAGTTTGACAGGTTAACATGATTTGACGAGTTAACCCGAATTTTTTTTTGCTTTTTTTCGTTTTAATTAATTTTTTTCGTTTAGTTTAATTTGTTAATGTTGAATTTCTTTCTATATAACTATCAGACTTTCATGACACGTATCACTGGTTTGACGGGTTAACCCAGTTAATTCTAGGTTAACCCGTCAATTTGTTTTTTCTATTTAGTTATTAAACTTTCATGATGCGGATCCCAGGTTTGACGGATTAACTTGATTTGAAGAGTTAACTCAGTTAATTCAGATTTTTTTCTTTTTCTTCATTAGTTTTTTTTTCTTCCTGTAAGTTTTTTTTCTTTTTAATTATCACACTTTTATGACACGGCCTTGCAGCCAGATCCACATCCAAGGCTCTTGGGTCTGATGTTGCAGCTAGACTCACTTAAACTTGAGTCATGTAAGTTTAATATTACTATTAATATTATAAATATTACTCTTGGGTCAAGCGTTGCAACTAAAATAAAGATTTTTGGACATATCTTTGCAGAAAGACCTAACACTCTTAGATCTTAGCATTTTTTGATATTTTTTATGCAAGAAAAAAATTTTAACCAGTGGCATATGCCTTTTTTTTTAAGCCTTTTACTGTGGACTATACACTGCAGTCCACAGTAAAAAAGCTGATGCCTTTAGTTTTTTTTTTGGCTTTTTTCTTTGTTTTTTAATTAATTTTTTTTTACTTTAGTCTCTTAATATTAAATTTTTTCTATTTAATTATCAGACTTTCATGACATGAATCCCAGGTTTGACGGGTTAACCTGGTTTGGCGGGTTAACCCAGTTAATTCAATTTTTTTTATTTTTCTTCATTAGTTTTTTTTTTCCTGTAGGTTGTTTTCTCTTTGTTTTTTTCTTTTTAATTAATTTTTTTTAATTTAGGTCATTAATATTAAATCTTTTTTCTATGTAATTATCACACTTTCATGACATGAATCCCAAATTTGACGGGTTAACCTAATTTGGCAGGTTAACCCAGTTGATTCATATTTTTTTTCTTTTTCTTCATTAATTTTTTTCTTCCAATTTCATTTTTTAATATTGTATGCAGTCTACAGTAAAAAGGCTGATGCCTTTAGTTTTTTTTTCTTTTTATGCCTTTCACTGTGGATTGCACAGTGCAATCTACGGTGAAAAGGCTGATGCCTTCTTTTTTTTTTATTTAATTTTTTTTCATTTAGTTTGTTAATATTAAATTTTTTTCTATTTAGTTATCAGATTTTCATGACACAGATCCCTGGTTTGACGAGTTAACCCAATTAATTCGATTTTTTTTCTTTTTCTTCATTAGTTTTTTTCTTTTTATAGGTTTTTTTTTCTTTTTTCTTTTATTTTTTATTTTTAATTAATATATTTTTTTAATTCAGTTCATTAATATTAATTTTTTTTATTTAGTTATCGGCTCATGCCTTTAGTTTTTCTTTTTTTTTATTTTTGCTTTTTTGCTATTTTTATGCCTTTGACTGTGGACTGCACAGTGCACTCCATAGTTAAAAGACTGATGCTTTTTATTTGTTTTTTTTTAATTAATTTTTTCCTTTTAATTTGGTTTTTTAATATTAATTTTTTTCTTAGGCCAGTTAATTCAGATTTTTTTCTTTTTCTTCATTAGTTTTTTTCTTCGTATAGGTTTTTTCTTTTTTCTTTTTCCCTTTTTAATTAATTCTTTTTTAATTTAGCTTGTTGGTATTAAATTTCTTTCTATTTAGTTATCAGACTTTCATGACATGGATCTCAAGTTTGACGGGTTAACCCAGTTAATTTAGATTTTTTTTCTTTTTCTTCATTAGTTTTTTTCTTCATATAGGTTTTTTTTTCAGTATTTTTTTTCTTTTTAATTAATTTTTTGGTTTGATTTAGTTTATTAATATTAAATTTTTTTTCTATTTAGTTATCACACTCTCATGACACGAATCTCAAGTTTGATGGGTTAATCTGATTTGACGGGTTAATCCAGTTGATTCAATTTTTTTTCTTTTTCTTTATTAATGTTTTTTTTTCAATTTTATCTTTTAATATTGTAACTATAACCAAAAGAGATCAACCTTTCACTGTGGATTGCAATGTGCAAATCCACAGTGAAAGGTAGATACTGTTTGTTATAGGTTTTTTTTTGTTGCTTTTTTCTGTGATTTTTTTAAATAATATTTTTTTTGTTTAATTTAATTTATTAATATTTTTTTTCTATTTAGTTATCGCATGCTCATGACGTAGATCCCAAGTTTAACGGGTTAATCTAGTTTGACGGGTTAAACCAATTGTTTTTTTCTTCTAATATCAATTTGATTAAGAATTAAACTTTATGATTTGTTTTATTTACTTTTCATTAGATTATTATAATTTTATGAGGGGATTTTATTATGCCTCTCCTCACAAAACTTTTGAATACAGTTTTGTAAAAAAGACTGAAAAACTTTTAGATTTTAGCTTTTTTTTAATTTTTTTATATATAAAAAAAAAACTGCTAGCACTCCCTAAAAGGAGCGCCAACAATCCAACGTCGCAAAACTCAAGCATTGAAAATTGCATCCTTTCAACAGTGTTTGCGCATGGATATCATAGTCAACAAGCCTGGAATCACCAACAAGATGGAAAAAGTTCATTGACTCGTAAAGGGAAACAAATCCTGCTTGATCTTAACATGTAATCTGGACAAGAATTATCCAGTTTGATGCCTTCTGAGAATAATAAGCTGCTGTATCTTTAAGCATCGCTGCATCGAAGCCCTTTTCACAGCAATCCACCTGCCCCATTCCAATTTCGACGAATACATCCAAGTTATTGATTCAATAGAGCTCCGCCGATCTACCCTCCTTCACGCTTTTGATCCATCTGATTTAGGACAATCGCGTTGACTAACTTGTCCATGAGTTGAGAAAAAGGGAACCAAACATTTAGGAGAAACAATATGACCCAGAAATTACAGCATCCCTCACTTTCCCATTTAGCTCCTGGAATCAAAGACGATCATATGATGTATCTTCTTGAAAGGGAATTGCCATGTTAGCAAACAGAATAAAGAGGAGTTTCAATTGGACAATGGTTCAAGAAGCAATAGAAGAAGAAAAGCAAATTTCCTTCTCGAACGCAGAACTGACAGAACATCAGATAACACATGAGTAAAGGAATTAGCCATGACAAATTCATTAACGGGTGGAAGTGAATCCGGAAAATTATTATAGCAGCAGATGATGGGTGATCTAATTTTATTTTTATTTGATTAATATAGATATTCGTATTAGTTTGTGTGTTTTTCAACTAATTTTGCAGATCTTAAAATTAATAATTATATAATTATTAAAAAATAAATATAAAATCTAATTAATTAAGTTCCCTCAATATTATAATTTTATTTACAATGACCCACACATCATTTATATGTAAAAATGTAAAAAAAAGCAAGCATGCCCTTTGCTTGTTGGAGGCCTCCCACGTGTGCTAGTATCGTAGACTTATATAACTTTTTTTTTTTAATTTAGAATATATATTTTTTAATTAATAATTATAACGTTATTTAACAAATTATAATTTTAAAATGAGATTATATCTTTTATGCTTATATTTGCAATTATTTTTTTTAACAATTACATGTAAGCCTAATATGCATTGAATTATAAAATATGGCACATTAATATTCAATAAAAATAAAATAGTCTTTTCATTATTATTTTTTATATGATTTTGATGAATTTAATTATTTGATGATACGTTTTCATATAATAACATAAACATACAAAGATATTGTTTTTTTTTATTTTGTTTAAAACTTGCTTTTAATATTATGATCGAGTTTTTGCTTAAAAAAACAAACAGACTACTAATAAAAAAGTTAATATAAAAATGGGATTTTTTTACCTACATAAATAAGTGTTTTTACTTCTTTTTAAGTTATTGAGATACCTGCAAATATTTATTTAATATCGTAGATTTTTTTTAAAAAAATAAATAAGGAAAGGGGCTTTGATTAAAAAATTGCATTAATTCTCTTCCAGAATTTAAATATTTAAATAAATTTATTGTAATCAATGCATAATTAAATAAAATTAAAAATAACCCCACAACACTTCATCACAGCGAGCACAAAAGCTAATGGATTGTTATATATATAATTATAATTATTAACAATTAACATTGTAATTAACAAACAAAACTAAAGCAACATTTACTTTTACTATTACAAAATCACCATTCCCACACTCACAATTTATTATTATTCACCGAGTATTTTATATATATATATATATATATATATATATATATATATATATATATATATATATATTTATATTTTAGTCCTTGTTCTTTGCAAAGTTTACAATTGATTTTTAGAGTCAAAATTTAATTGAGGCTAAAATTAAAAAAAAGTTAATGATCTAATTTAGATAAAAAACCCCAAAACAACACCGTTTTATTTAAATAAAACGGTGTATTTTATTGTTGTTCTAACCAGAATGATATGTTTCGAATCAAAACGACATCATTTTGTCTATAAAAATAAAAAAATAATAGTACCAAACAACATGTCATTTGATATTGTTTATTATCTTCAACCAATAGCAATAAAAATAACAACTCTAATGCTGCCTTTCAAGCCTTCATTTTCTCTCGTACCTTCACCATACAAGAAAAAAAAAAGATGCCACTCTCTTGACCTGTCATTGCACCCGAACCTAAGAAAAAAAGTTGTCTCTTGGAAGCCCTGAACTTGCTGCAAAATTGACCTAAAGAAACCGACTCAATCAGCCTTTACAGCCAGTGATGGTGACTTTTAGCCAACGGTTGAAATCTTTCATGTTAGAATCAATGACTAAGATTCATGTCAAATAAACACCACATATCACTCTTTTATCCCCTATAAATAGAGGTGATTTTCATGGAGTAGAAGAGGAGAAAATCAGGTGGGAAAGAGAGCAAAAAAATCAGCATTTACACACCATTTTTTTTCAACTGCCCAATTAGCAACCTTTGTCCCTCTCCAACAGCCCTGAAGGCGCCACCATTGGACAATCAACAACCACTTATCGCCCGGGTAAGCTTCTTCTTCCCCATGGTTCATTACATGATGTATTTTCATGGATTAAAGTGAGAGTGCAACTCATTTTTTTTGGCAAAGTTTTTTACTAAGAAAATTCTCTCACGAGGTTAGGCCATTGATAGAAGAAAGGGTTAAACCCTCAAACCAACCCATATTTAATAAAAAGAGAAAAGTGTGTTGGGCCAACTATCAGCCCATCAAAAACCTAGTTAGGTTAGGCCTCGACTCAACCCATGAGCATGCCTTTGGGCCCAAAAGACCCGGTCCATATAGTTGGGCCAAGACTAACCCAAAAGTGAAGGGCATGTTTGGCTCACACCAATTTTGTTAAGGAAATAAGGTCTTGTTTGGGTACTTAAGGCGTGTTTATCAAACATAACCTTAAGGCATTTTTAATGCCTCTGATTTTAGGCTAAGGACATGTTTGACAAATATGCCCTAAGCCTTTTCCTTTGGTTTTAATTTGTTCTTATTTTGGGGTCTAGCCAAATAGGCCCTTAAAATTTTCAAAAAATTTTGAAAAAATTCAGGGACCATTTTGAAATTATTTATGGGTACCTCACATGTTGTTGCAGTATTTTTTGCCTATTATTAGATTGTATATTTACATTATAAGATATGCCAGTATTAAAAATACATGATATTTCTTCGGAATTTCAAAAAAAATTCAAAAATTCAAAAACATTTCCTTTATTTTAGAAAACACAAAATATACTTTTTTTCTTCAAGAATTTCATTTAATAACGGACTGTGGACTCACATTGTAAGATACAGACCTACTATTAAAAATACATATTTTTCTCTGAAATTTCAAAAAATCCAAAAACATTTTAAAAATTTCCTTATTTCAAAAACACAAAAAATATGTTTTTTTCATCCATACGACTAAATTCTAAAGGTTTTTCATGCATATTTTATAATAAACATCGTACTTTTATCACGTTTTAAAAATACAAAATGAATATCATAACTAGTTTATGATTATCCATTAGAAATTGGTCAAAATACCAAAAATCTCAAAATAATTATTTTTTTAATTAATGTTCAGAGTATTAGAATTTAACTGTAGATTTTAATATTTGGGGTATAAAATTACATTGTAAAGTATACATTCGGGTATTAAAGATACAAAATAGAAAATAAAAGTGATACTAAAATTAGAAGTTAATATGATAAGATAGAGACTTCCTTACAAATAAAGATCTTCCTTGAAACTTGAATGAAACCATCAAATAGAAACATGACTTACATTAACAATTAATCAACATTGCAGTTTACCATAGGTAAGGTATACTGAGGTGATGCGTCTTTTCCTTGCACAACTAGTCTGTTTACCATACTCTCGCAAACCATAGGTTTCCTTGTGATCATGATACTAGGTGGTGACTCCCTCAAATCACAACTTCATGATTAAACCAAAAACCCTTTCACTCCAGGAAAAAGCTCTTGTTGACCTCCAAAATATCATACACGCAACAAAAATAGTAAAATAAAATTATTTAAGAGTCTCTAGGATCCCATTAGACAGATCTAAATTTGTCTAGGGATTTATTACATAAAGATTTAATCTTCTTCGGTTTTGAATAATTCTTTAAAGGTTTGGGTTGTCGCAAACCATAAGTCGTCTAATTGTCTAGCCACTAACGGTAATCTACATGAATCACCAATGAGAAATTTCCTAAATTCCTATTTAGTTGAGAAGGATTATTATGCTTAAAGTGTTACCTTTTTATTCTATGACTTCCGTATATTTTCTGTCTAACAAACAACCATTAAAAATGAGAGGCATAACTTACTATTTACAGGGAAATATAAAAAACCCTATAAATTGGCAAAATATCATTTTTTTTCCTTGAATAATATCTATATATTAATTCAGGATAATTTTAGAAATTAACTCAATCAAGTTTTTACTTGTTTTTTCTAGGTTTAGAAATATAATCCATGTATTATATACATTCTAGTCCTTAATTTCTAAAATATATTTTAATTAAGTCATACTTAATTAAATCATCACAGCTTAATTTCTGATTAATGGTTCTTAATATGTGTGACCCATTAAGTTTCTAATATTAGAAAAGTTATATTTGAAGATTCAGCAATTGATTACTTTATATTTGAAGATCAGGTGTTTCGTCTAATAACATGTCATGATCTTCCAAATATTAAAAAAGTTATTAGTGGTTTGACTTAACCTTTTAGTGATTGGTTTCTTAATGTAATTAATATCATTTCATCAATAATGTTTCGATTTAACATTAAAGCATGGAGTATGTCTGCCATATTAAATCAAGTTTGTTCCCACATAATAATAATTTATTGTCTGAATAAGATTTGAAACTCTTTTCAAATGTCATTCACATTAACCAATGATTTCGTAGTCAATACTATTTGAGAACAAATGAAATATTTTTTCCTAGTTCACCCAAAGTGATGAATCCTCTTTTGATCACTCAAGTACCTTATATAGTTCATATTATACTCAATGTCTGCCCCTTTATTACCCCGATTAAGATAACATATAACATGATCAAAGCATAACATCCTTTATATGAGATAACTTAGTGATCTCAAGTCTAAGGATCACTTACACAACCGTCGCGTGTGCCTTTCCATAGACATAAGTGATCTCTCCATATTGAATTCTCATACATGTCAGTTTAATGTACATGTCTTATGACAAGCACCTACATATTACTTTTACATATCCCTTATACCTCAGTTTATGAGAACAATTGTTTTCTTTCATAAATGAGAGAACATAATATGTAGCAGTTTCTACGGCTTTGATAAATATCCAGTATTTAAGAGAGCATCGACCAAGAAAATTTTAGAAACATTGCTTTGATGGAATAAAAATCTCATAATTATAACAACTTTATAATTTCATTTGCAAAGTATTTTTGTCCCATGAACATTATCTTTACTCTAGATTCATAAATCAAATATTAGATTCATAAATCTAATATTATAAGAATATTAAAGATAACTTAAGCATTTATTAATAATGAATATGTATTTACATGAATATAATAATGTCACGTGTAACAAACTAATTAATTACATAGCATATTGAACTAACAACTTTACCATTTGACATTGTGCATGTCACAGCAAGATGGCGACTTCATTAGGGACTTGTTGAGTTGGACTGAGCTTTGTTTGTTTGATTGTTTATTTTTGTTGGTCTGTGTAATTTAATTCTAGCACACACTTTTTTATATATTACTCATGCATTTTTTTTACATACTTCTCATGCATAAGTACATCGGGTATGGATTAATGCTTTCATGCATTTTAATTTTTGAATAAACCTAATTCTAGGTTAGGTGAAGAGTAGCGGTTTGCCTCATGACTTTCAATCGGGGTTCAAATTCATGAAAGTTCCAACTATGAGCTGGCATTTACTTGGTAATGGTGGTCACACTGTACCCTAATCATTATTTGTACACCTTTATATTACATTCATGAAAGGTGGTCACTAGGCAGATTATAAATCCTTTTGAGACCAGGAAGTTAGTCTACCCCTCATATAGTGGCTTAGAACCTGCCTTTAGGATATGAATTCCTTAATATTGTATTTTGCATCAAAGCAGACCTAATCAAAATCCTGAACTCTACAGGATTTTTGAGTTAAGACCATGACTTCAATGGCTTTTTTCGAGTATGAGTAAAAATCTAAGATGATAAAATTAAAAAATTAGAGACTAAAATTAAAAAAAATAATGATATAATTTAGATCAAAACCCTCAAAACAACACCGTTTCATTTAAATAAAACAATGCATTTTGTTGTTGTTCTAACCAGAACAACATGTTTCGAATCAAAACGACGTCGTTTGGTCTATAAAAATAAAAAAATAATAGTGCCAGACAACATGTCATTTGATATTGTTTGTTATCTTCAACTGATAGCAACAAAAATAACAACTCTAATGCTGCTTTTCAAGCCTTAATTTTCTGTCATACCTTCACCATATAAGAAAAAAAAAGATGCCACTCTCCTAACTTGTCATTGCACCCGAACCTAAGAAAAAAATTTGTCTCTTGGAATCCTTGAACTTGCTGCAAAGCTGACCTAAAGAAACCGACCCAATCAGCCTTTACAACCAGTAATGGTGACTTTTAGCCAATGGTTGAGATCTTTCATGTTTGAATCAATGACTAAGATTCATGCTAAATAAACACCACATATCCCTCTTTCATCCCCTATAAATAAAGGTGATTTTCATGGAGTAGAAAAGGAGAAAATCAGGTGGGAAAAGGAGCAAAAAAAGCAGCATTTACACACCATTTTTTTTCAACTGCCCATTTAGCAACCTTTGTCCCTCTCTAACAGCCCTGAAGGCGCCACCATTAGACAATCAACAACCACCTCTCGCCCAGGTAAGCTTCTTCTTCCCCATGGTTCATTACATGATGTTTTTTCATGGATTAAAGTGAGAGTGCAACTCATTTTTTTGACAAATTTTCTTACTAAGAAAATTCTATCACGAGCAAGGTTGTTAAAATCACATTTTGACTCGTAAAATCATACGATCTTACGAGTCAAAACATGTTTTGCGTGCTGAATCGTTTGAAAAAATAAAACATGGGTGAAATCAGGTGAAATCGCGCAAAATCGCGATTTCAGGACTGATTTTACGATTGTAACAAAACGCATGCACTGAAGTAAAATGTTCCCTCCATGCTCCAGCTGTCAGGCACCTATTGGCTGTGGAAATGCACAGTCACGCGGTCTTACTCGCTGCAGAACATGTGTATTTAGTCTGCATACCATAAAGAAGTGGAGGTCAGAAATCAAGAGGGTTGTAGAGATTAAAGTCAAGGCAATAATATTAAATTCCAATTTAATTCAGATTTTTTCCCCATATCTTTTACTTTTCTTTGTTATGTTATTTTGGCTATTCATTCACCTTAATTACTTATGTTTTTTAATGGTATGATAGCAAGTAGAAGAGATTTTATAAATATAAATTAGATATAAAAATAGTAACAGGATGATTTAAAAAATTATATTTATTATGATGGGTTGATTCACGAAACAAATAATTAGAAGCTTAATTCATGTCAGATTTTAATTTAGACAAATAAAAACACTGATTTTAATAAATTTAATTACTTCAACTATATTTTTAACCATTTATTTAACCCGATAAAAACTCAATTAAGTTAAATCAAATAATTGTTTTTAAATAAAATTGTGTTGTTTCAATCAAATAATTAAAAAATAATAACCCCAGCTCCTAAAATATACTCAAGCAACATATATCATTGACTTACACAATTAAATAAATATTTTTCCATCCCATAAGATGCTTAAACTATGTATGAATTTTTATTTGAAGCATGTATTTTAAGGTGCTTGAATTATGTATTAATTTTTATTTGAAACATGTATTTTAAGGTGCTTGAACTATGTATGAATTTTTATTTGAAGCATGAATTTTTTGTTAATATATTTTAAAATTCCTTATGATTTTACGATTTTACGATCCGAGTTTGTATTATATTTTTCGTGCCGTGTCAAAATCATGATTTTAATAACCTTGATCACGAGGTTAGGACAGTGATAGAAAAAAGGGCTGAACCCTCAAGTCAACCCATATTTAATAAAAAGAGAAAAGTTTGTTGGGCTAACAATCAGTCCATCAAAAACCTGGTTACGCTAGGCCTCAGTTAAACCCATAAGCATGGCCTTGGGCCCAAAAGACCCGGTCCATGTAGATGGGCCAAGACTATCCCAAAAGCGAAGGGCATATTTGGCTCACACCAATTTTATTAAGGAAATAAGGTCTTGTTTGGGTACTTAAGTTGTGTTTATCAAACACAACCTTAATGCATTTTTAATGCCTCTGATTTTAGGCCAAGGGCATATTTGACAAACACGCCCTAAGCCTTTTCCTTTTCCTTTAGTTTTAATTTGTTTTTATTTTGGGGTCTAGCAAAATATGCCTTTAAAAATTTCAAAAAATTTTGAAAAAATGCAGGGACCATTTTGAAATTATTTGTAGGCACCTCACATGTTTTTCCAATAGTTTTTGCGTACTATTAGACTGTAGATTTACATTATAAGATATGCCGGTATTAAAAATACATGATATTTCTTCGGAATTTCAAAAAAAATTCAAAAATTCAAAAACATTTCCTTTATTTTAGAAAACACAAAATATGCTTTTTTTCTTCAAGAATTTCATTTAATATCGGATTGTGCACTCACATTGTAAGATACAGAACTGATATTAAAATACATATGTTTCTCTGAAATTTAAAAAAATCAAAAAACATTTAAAAAAATTTCCTCATTTCAAAACACAAAAAATATGTTTTTTTCATCCATATGACTAAATTCTAAAGATTTTTCATGCATATTTTCTAATAAACAACATCGTACTTTTATCACGTTTTAAAAATACAAAATGAATATCATAACTAGTTTATGATTATCCATTAAAAATTGGTCAAAATACCAAAAATCTCAAAACAATTATTTTTTTAATTAATATTTAAAGTATTAGAATTTAACTGTAGATTTTAATATTTGGGGTATAAAATTACATTTTAAAGTATAAATTCGAGTATTAAAGATACAAAATAGAAAATAAAAGTGATACTAAAATTAGAAGTTAATCTGATAAGGTAGAGACTTCCTTACAAATAAAGATCTTCCTTGAACCTTGAATGAAACTATCAAATAGAAACATGACTTAAATTAACAATTAATCAACATTGCAGTTTACCATAGGTAAGGTATACTGAGGTGATGCGTTTTTTCCTTACACAACTAGTCTCTTGACCCAGACTCTCGCAAACCATAAGTTTCCCTGTGATCATGATACTAAGTGGCAACTCCCTCAAATCACAAATTTATGATTAAACCCAAAACCTTTTCACTCAAGGAGGTAGCTCTTGTTGATCTCCTGAATATCATACACGCAGCGAAAATAGTAAAATAAAATTATTTTAGAGTCTCTAGGATCCCATTAGACAGATCTAAATTTGTCTAGGGATTTATTACCTAAAGATTTAATCTTCTTCGGCTTTAAATAATTCTTTAAAGGTTTGGGTTGTCGCAAACCACAAGTCGTTTAATTGTCCGACCTCCAACGGTAATCTACATGAATCACTAATAAGAAATTTCCTAAATTCCTATTTAGGTGAGAAGGATTATTATGCCTAAAGTGTTACCTTTTTATTCTATGACTTACGTAGATTTTATGTCTAACAAACAACCATTAAAAATAAGAGGCATAACTTACTATTTAGAGGAAAATATAAAAAACCCTATAAATTGGCAAAATATCATTTTTTTCCCTTGAATAATATCTATATATTAATTCAGGATAATTTTAGAAATTAACTCAATCAAGTTTTTACTTGTTTTTTCTAGGTCTAGAAATATAATCCATGTATTAATTATATTCTAGTCCTTAATGTCTAAAATATATTTTAATCAAGTCATACTTAATTAAATCATCCCAGCTTAATTTCTGACTAATGATTCTTAATGTGTGTGACCCATTAGGTTTCTAATATTAGAAAAGTTATATTTGAAGATTCAACAATTGATTACTTTATATTTGAAGATCAGGTGTTTCGTCTAACAACATGTCATGATCTCCCAAATATTAAAAAAGTTATTAGTGGTTTGACTTAACCTTTCAGTGACTGATTTCTTAGTATAATTAATATCATTTCATTAATAATATTTCGATTTAATATTAAAGCATGGAGTATGTCTGCCATATTAAATCAAGTTTGTTCCCACATAATAATAATTTATCGTCTGAATAAGATTTGAAACTCTTTTCAAATGTCATTCACATTGACCAAAGATTTCGCAGTCAATACTATTTGAGAACAAATGAAATATTTTTTCCTAGTTCACCCAAAGTAATAAATCCTCTTTTGATCACTCAAGTACCTTATATAGTACATGTTATACTCAATGTCTGCCCCTTTATTACCCCGATTAAGATAGCATATAACATGATCAAAGCATAACATCCTTTATATGAGATAACTTAGTGATCTCAAGTCTAATGATCACTTACACAACCATCGCGTGTGCCTTTCCATAGACATAAGTGATCTCTCCATATTGAATTCTCATACATGTCAGTTTAATGTACATGTCTTATGAGAAACACCTACATATTACTTCTACATATCCCTTATACCTCAGTTTATGAGAACAATTGTTTCCTTTCATAAATGAGAGAACATAATATGTAGCAGTTTCTACGGCTCTGATAAATATCTAGTATTTAAGAGAGCATCGACCAAGAAAATTTTAGAAACATTGCTTTGATGGAATAAAAATCTCATAATTATAACAACTTTATAATTTCATTTGCAAAGTATTTTTGTCCCATGAACATTATATTTACTCTAGATTCATTAATCAAATATTAGATTCATTAATCTAATATTCATAAATCTAATATTATATGAATATTAAAGATAAATTAAGCATTTATTAATAATAAATATGTATTTACATGAATATAATAATGCCACGTGTAACCAACTAATTAATTGCAGAGCATATTGAACTAACAACTCTACCATTTGACATCGTGCACGTCACAACAAGATGGCAACTTCATTAGGGACTTGTCGAGTTGGACTAAGCTTTGTTTGTTTGATTGTTTATTTTTGTTGGTCTGTGTAATTTAATTCTAGCGCACACTTTTTTATATATTACTCTTGCATTTTTTTTTTACATACTTCTCATGCATAAGTACATAGGTATGGATTAATGCTTTCATGTATTTTAATTTTTGAATAAACTTAATTTTGGTTAGGTGAAGAGTAACGGTCTGTCTCATGACTTTCAGTCGGGTTCAAATTCATGAAACTTTCAACTATGAGCTGACATTTACTTGGTAATGGTGGTCACACTGTACCATAATCATTCCTTGTACACCCCTATATTACCTTCATGAAAGGTGGTCACTAGGCATATCATAGATCCTTTTGAGACCGGGAAGTAAGTCTACCCCTCATATAGTGGCTTAGAACCTGCCCTTAGGATATGAACTCCATAATAATGTATTCTGCATCAAAGCAGACCTAATCAAAATCCTGAACTCTACATGATTTTTGAGTTAAGACCATGACTTCAATGGCCTTTTTTGGAGTATAAGCAAAAATCGAAGATGATAAAATTAATTAAAAGGGATTGCCCAAATACCAAGGTCGAGGAATTACCGTGACTAAAGTGCATTGCTCTGTGGATAATATAGATAAGCTTATGTCAATATAAGGTTATATGAATGATATCCTTTTCGAGAGAAGGTATAAGAGAATTGCCTATCTGGTAAGGCTCCCAATACAGATTTTTATAGTTAAGGCCTTGATGTATTTCTAGGATCTAGGTTACAGATGTTTCTCATTCGAGGATGTTGATATGACCCCTATCATTAAAAAGTATGCTTAAATCTTAAACTTTCCAAATGACCCTCATAAGGTGTACTTTAGACAAAGGATTGGAGACATGACTGCGGGGGTTACCAAATTACTGCACCTAGACCGATTCAATCAATACAGGACAACCGATGGCGGGTTCAAGTGGAAACTTAATGAGACTACGCTAAACATAGATAAAGATAAGGGAAAGCTGAGAGAAGAGAGATACCAAGTAGTTGCTTTTGCTATCTTTGGGTTAGTCTTGTTTCTTTCAGAAGCTGCTAGGATCATTAGTGTTGAAGCTGCCAATATCTTTGTTGAATATGAACGAACAAGGAGTAACCCTTTTCTGTTGTCGTAGCTAAAAGTTTCTTATCATTAAATCACCGTAGGATGCATGGAAAAGAAGCAATGCGGTGTTGTATTTCTCTATCATTCACATGGATAATTAGTCACTTGAAAACCCCAAAAGAAGTTTTCAATAATTTCTTGTAGTTTAATATGAGGCCTTTAAAGCTGATTTTAAGTGAAGATTGGAACAACCTAGATGAGAAGGAATGGGTAAAAAAAAAAAAAATACCAAGCACTCCCTCAGAGTAACTTATAAGCTTTGGAGATAAAACATGGGTCCCATTGATTGTTTTAACTGGTTACATCAATCACTCACTTTTACTAGTCGTCAGGTAGTTTGGATGCATTTAGCATATGCCAATGATTGGTGTTTAGCCAAGTATATTGAGTTGTTTAAAAATTATGATTATTTAGTAAAGTTAGAAGCCATCACATGTGATTGAGGGTATCTTGTATTAGTCCATAGAGGTGAATGGGAGGGGGAATCCTAAATCGACCCTAATTAATTAGTATGGAGAAATGGTGGATTATTTGGGGGGTACTTGGAAGCATAGGAATGCAAAGCCAAATGGTAGTTAGCAAAGTGGGGTCATCTGTCACTACAGAACTCAAGATAAAAAGGGTAATCAACAAACAAGAGCTGTGAGATGTGTTGGATAAGCTGAGAATTGAGCTAACTAACAGTAGGAGTCAACAAAAATTCTTAGAAAACCAACTATTTGAAAAAAGAAAAGATGAAGGCCTTTCTAAACCAGTAGTTGAAAGAGAAGGATAAATAGATGGCCACACTAATACAAGACTTAGAACAGGAACTATCAAGAGATGATTACAAAGTTTAAGGAAATCATGCATGGGATCCAAGAATAGTTGAAAGAAAGAGTGGCCAAGTATGATGACTTAGTAAACAAGCATGTTGAAAAATGAATTGGTAATTATGAAAAAAGGTTCTAAGGATAGGAGACATGCTGACAAGGGATTGATAACTTCTTTGAAGAAAAAGAGGGATCATAATAGAATAAGGTTGGAGACAAAAAAAAAAGAAGAATAGATTGGCTACTTTTAATATTAAGGAAGAAAGAAGCTTAAGGGCTCAATATAAGGCCCAAGATAATGATGAGAAAGATGCAAGAAGGGCATTCGAGTCAAATATGAGAGAGTATCAAAATAGAGAAAATGCCTTGAGAGATAAGGTCTCCATAGTCCAATCTAAGCTAAAGTTCTGAGAGAAGGAGTTGAGAAGCTAAAAGAGCAATATCTAGAGTTTGAAAAGAAGCCGAGTGAGTTAAAACAGAAATTCAAGGAATGACAAGATCATATTGGTCACTTTAATGTACATCTGAACATGAAAATATATGAGCTCGACATTGAACGAGAAGAACTTCAAAGGGCTATGAACCAGATTCAACAACTAGAAAGGATAGTTCAGATATTGAATAAGAATAACAAGTCGCTGGATGTAAGCAACGGTGCACTACTTTAAGACAACACATTGCTCCACTAAAAGAATGAGCTAATAAACAGGTTGATTGATATGGTGGCTTGAAAGGAAAATAAGTTACGAGTGAAGGCCTCCATGATTTATAGTAATGTTGGCAAGTATGAAGAGTATTTAAGTGAGGTTTCAACCTTTATCATACATGTAGCCAATAGAGGGGTGACATTTTAGAATGAGTAGAGATGTATAGGAGTCTTATTCCATAATGTAAACTCCTTGTATGAACTACTTGCTTTTAATGAATAAAAAGGGCATAAACCCACTGTTTTATGGTACTTTATAATGTTTATAGAATTCAACCAATTCGAGGACTTAGGAAAGATCTCTTCAAATCTACCAGACTACAGATTTTTCCTGTGTTTAACAAGGAAGTCATGGATTATCTCTTTGAATGGGTTAATCCATACCCGATATATGTATATATGTATTTGCATTTATAAGCATGCATACATTCATGTTATAAAGTTTAAATGTCATGAGTGCATTCCATATTGAAATATAGGTCCCCAAAAAGCTCAAATCCGTAGAGTTTACAATACTTAACTCTGACAGAGAAATATGAAAGATGAAGAATGTGCTCACTGTGATGCCCACTTCTAAGAAGAGTTGCATTCCGTGAAGGTTAGCATGAGTCACACCCTTAACTTACTCGAGAAAATGCTCAGAAATACCTATGGTAAAGGCCCAACTAATCGACCCATAGTTTTCTCTCAGACTAAAAGAAAGGATGGAAAAAAGGGTTAGGAACCCTAATATAATGCAACATTTGTGTTGCAAAAAATACCAGCACTAGCCTCTACACCTGTAGATGCATTCGTAAATGAATCTCATAAAAGAAAATCATTTAATGGTATTGATCAGAATAAGATGGCAACATTGGAAGCCATAATAAAAGCTATCGAGGGAGTGAATTTGTATGATCTCGCACAAGCTGCATAAATATGTCTAGTCCTGAATGTTGTTGTACCAAAGAAGCTTTGTGTTCCTAATCTCATTAAGTATATTGAAACTCAGTGTCCTATCACCTATTTCAAGGCGTCATATTACAAGCAAATGATGGGTAGTTCGGCATAACAATTCAATAACGCTGTAACAGTGACTGAGCATAAAGAGCAATGGATAATAAATGGTAGAATTTTCATACCCATTGTGAAAAAGGACTTTAGAGGGAAGAATAAGGATGTCGATCACATCAAGGATGGCTATAGAGGCAAGAAAAACTACTCCTAAAACTATAGTACCTTATCCCCTCATCCTATATTGTCAACATCAACTTTAACTCTCCATTCCCTACTAGAAAAACTAAGACCCAAACCAATAAAGTTAATAACCAAACCGAAAACATACTAAGAAAGAATTTTCATTACCCTCATTATCATTACCCTTGAATGAGATGTATCAAAAGCTACTAAGCATCGAACAGGTAGCTCTGGTACCACTTGCTCCTCTACAACCACCATTTCCTAACTAGTATAAGCCAGACCTCACCTATGAGCACCATGCTGGTGTTGTAGGACATAATATCCATACTTGAACTGCGTTCAAGAAAACACTCATACAGTTAATTAAAGTCAAGTGGATAACATTTGAGGAGACCCTGAATGTAAATACAAACCCTCTACCCAATCATGCCTCAGGTGGTAGGTCAAAAAATGCATTAAAGGTGGAAAGCCCAAGGAGCTTAAGGATGTCGCTGGATAGAGTTCATGAAATGCTGGTGAAAGTTGGGTACAAGAAGGGTAGTTATGAAAAATGACTAACAAGCAGGAATTTCTGTAAGTATCACTGTGAAAAAGGCCATACGATCAATCAATATGAAGGCTTTTGTATTAAGGTGATACAAATGCTAACTCGAGTAACTCTTATAATTAAAAAGGCAATAGACAAAGAAGTGTCAATGGTAGATGAACCTAGTAAAAACAATAAGGATTGCCCAAACTAATTCAGTCAAAACCTACAATGATAAGTAAAAGAAACTACAATGTCTTATCGTATAACTAACATTACTCCTTTCAGAGCGTACAACCAATGCCTATTTTCTAAGCAGAAGTTTAAGGCTTAACCCATAGCAGAAGATGTTTCACTTCAGAAAAACTTGAGAAACAAAAGAAAGCAAAGAAAAAAGAGGTAGTTGACCTGACCAAAAAGGTGAACAAACCTATCACTAAAAAAGAGACCAATGAGTTTTTGAAGCCGATGAAACACAATGAATACAATGTTGTTGGGCAGATTAAAAAGACTCTTGCTAGAATATCATTGTTGTCATTGATTTTGATTTCTGAGCCATATAGGAAAGCTCTAGAAAAGGTGTTGAATAGAGTGTATGTACCTCGGGATATCAACCAGGAAACTATAGAGCACCTAGAAAGGACAATCCATGCTTGGAATTATTTATACTTCACCGAGGATAAGTTGGATCCTGTTGGTACTGGGCATAATAAGTTACTGTACATCATAGTGCGATGTAAAGACATCCTGATCAGGAAAGTATTGGTCAACAATGGTTCTGCATTGAATGTGCTGCCCAAGCACATGTTGAAAGGAATGTCCATCAATGAGTCACACATGAGACCCAATACTATGATGACAAGAGCATATGATGGCTCATTGAGGTAGATAATTGGGACCTTGAAAGTGGAATTGTACGTAGGGCCACAAATGTTCTTGATAAAACTACATGTGATAAATATTCATCCATTTTACAGCATATTGTTAGAAAAACCATGGATCCATGCGGCTAGAGCAGTAGCCTTCTCATTACACCAATGCCTGAAATATATTATGAATGAGATGCTAATAACTATCAATGCTGAAAAGACAGTTTCAATGATCAAGAATATGGTTATACCATTCATTGAGAATTAAGATTGTAGATATGAGAACATTCATGCTTTTGAAATCATGAATGTTGAATGGGATCCTGAGGGTGCGGTATTAAGAAACCCGAAAGTTTTGGAAGCTGCAAGGGTGACTACTAATTACTTTTTGAAGCATGAGGTTCCTTTCCAGTATGATTTTGAAACTGGAATGCCTGAGCGAGTTAATTTGATGAAATTGAAATGTGCGAACCAGATTGCAAGCGAGTCGTTAGGGGTAGAAAGGAAGCTAGAATGACGAAGATTGAAAGATGAGAATTAGAAAAGAAAGGGCTTGCCATCCCGCCACTCCGAATGACCTTCCTAATGTTTGTGGAGGTGATCAGATCTGACACGATAGACCTCCATATTAGTGCTTTAGAATGTCAATATAAGGAACAAATTGAGGAAGTGAAGGTCAAAAAAGAAGATGAGGTGCTACCGCAGCTGTTTGTTCACACCATCAATGACTTCCCGACAAAAGCCTTTGTAAAAAAGCTAGCTGAGGGAGAGGCATACCAGAATTAGAAGAGCAGACTGCTCCTATTGTGTTCAAAGAGTAATTATTCTTGTTTGACCATATCTGTTGAAGTGTTTTGTCATGTTTTGATGTTTTACCTCTCTTTGGATGTCTTGTTTTGTTTCGTTGTTTCTACCTATTTTTAGTCTTGATGGCAGTTTGGCTCATAATGCCATAAAATCTTTTTTGTCAAATGAGCCTTTTTCTATTTTAATGAGCTCATGCATTTTCTTGTGTCCAAAATGTATCTTTTTTTCTTTGATCTTCTATGCAAATAACACACTTACACGAGCATACCTTACACTTTTAGGAACCCTAAAAGTTTCATCAGTTTACGAATCCACTGCATTAAGAATAAGTGACCATACTTTGATAATATAATTGCAACGAGTAATAAAGATTGGGAAAAAGAGAAAATAAAAGAGTTTACTAGGTTGGTGGAAAATTCTAAGAAAACCTAGAAACCTGCTAATGAAGAGCTAGAAGTTATAAATTAGGGTATTGAATAAGAAAAGAAAATTGAAAATTGGTATCTTTATTATGGTCGAGGGAAGAGATGGCCTAACCTTTTTATTACATGAATATACAAATTTTTTTGCCTACAGATATACCTGGTTTAGGCACCAATATAGTGGTACGCGGGATTCCCTTGGTGGAAGAAAATACTCTAGTTAAAAAGAAGACTAGACGAATGCACCAGAATATGCTGCTTAAGGTGAAAGCGGAAATATAGAAACACTAGGATGTATGATTCCTAGAGCTGGTCCATTATCCTCAATGGTTGGCTAATATAGTTGTAGTTCCCAATAAAGATGACAAGATCAGGGTGTGTGGATTACAGAGACTTGAACAAGGCAAGCCTAAAGGATGACTTTCCTTTACACCATATAGATGTCTTTGTTGATAATGTTGTGAAGAGTGCCCCATCCTTATTCATGGATGGGTTATTGGGATATAATCACATTAGAATGAGGGAGGAAGACAAGGACAAAACTACCTTTATCACGCCTTAGGCAACCTTTTGTTTTAAAGTGATGTCATTCTGATTGAGGAATGTCGGTGCCATTTATCAAAGAAAAATGGTCACTTTGTTCCACGACACGATGCACCTAGAAGTGGAAGCCTATGTGGATAATGTACTTGTCAAATCAAAGAAAGAAGAAGATCACGAGCAAGAATTGAGGAAATTGTTCGAAAGGCTATAAAAATTCCAATTAAGATTAAATCTCACAAAATTCTCATTCGAGGTGAGGAATAGAAAACTATTAGGTTTTGTAGTAAGTAGTCGAGGAATAAAAGTTGATCCAAACAAAGTAAAGGCAATCCAGGATATGTCGGCGCCTAAGACATAAAAAGAAGTAAAAAGTTTTCATGAGCATTTGAACTACATAGCCCGATTCATATCTCATCTCATGGTAACATGTGAGTTGATTTTCCATTTATTTAGAAAGAAAAATCTTGAGGTATGGGAAAGTGATTACCAAGAAGCCTTTGACACGATCAAAATGTATTTTCAAAAACTCGTTATTGACAGTGCCTTTTAAAGTAGGAAGACCTTTGATCCTATATTTGATAGTGAAAGAAATGGTTGTGGGATGCGTGTTGGGTCATCATAGTGAGTCGGGGATGAAAGGACAAGATATCTACTACTTGAGTGAGAAGTTCAATGATTATGAATCCCGGTATACTGCCATCGAAAAGCTATGTTATGCCTTGGCTTGGGGCACGAAAAGGCTCAATCATATTTGTTGTACTACACGACCTGGTTGATTTCAAAACTGAATTCGCTCAAATACATCTGTGAAAAGCCTTACTTGTCAATCTGGATAGCAAGATGACAAGTGTTGTTAGCATAATACAATATTATTAATATGACAAGGAAGGCTGTAAAAGGAATCGTGATTACTGACCATCTAACAGATCATGTTGTGGAAGATTATGAGCCATTGAATTTTGACCTTGCCAATGTGGATGTGCTAATAGTTGAAGATGGTGGTGAGATGAATGACTAGCGACCCATGCATTTTGATGGAGTAATGAATGTATTAAGAAATGGGGTCGAGTGATAATTTCCACAGAAATAACCAATACCATATTTCAATAAGATTGTCGCACCCTCGAGGCAGAGCACGGCAACCCTCGATTGATTTCGGGGTTTTTTTTTTTATTGTGAATAAGGGAGTTGGTTCTTTGGAGTCGCCACCTAGTATTTTGGTCACTAGGAACCCTAATTGGTCTTTCAGAGATTCTAAGGCAAGTGACTGGTTGCGTAAAGGGAAGGTATTAGCACCCCTAGTACGCCCTACCTAAGGTAAACTACTTGGTGTTTGATTTGCTTTATAATTGCTATGGTGTTGGTGTTTTCTAATCCCATCAGTTTTCCTAGGTTTGATTCAAACTAAATTTATTAAGATAAAAATCTAAGGAGATTCCATGTGCTTCGAAAGCTCATTTGTCCCTTAGTATTTCAAAAGTTAGCGACTCGTAAATCGCAAGGAGGAGGGATAAAAATTTAGAAATTTAGGGCGTTTTAAAAAAACCTATTTTTTCCCTTAGTGTTTTATACTCTCACGGATCGTAAACCGTAGAGTAAAAAATTGAAATATCCTTGATTATAATCAAGGCTTCTTTCAAGGATGTATGTGGATTTATTATTCCTAGAAAATTATTTTGGATATTTACCACTTCGGGTTTCTTCATCCAAATATTATCAGTGAATAATAACAAATTATTCCCAATAATATTTTGGATATTTGTCCTTTAAGGATTTCTTTATCCAAACATTAGAGGTAAATAATAGATAAATTCCCTCCAAAATAAGATTTTTATATTTTTTGGAATATTGGCCAATACCCTTTGGAGTTTTACAAACATGTTGTAAAATCCAGAAATGCTAGAAAATAATTTTTGTTGTATTTAAGAAATCCATGTGAAAACGTATTTTTCAAAACTTCCAATATTTTTTGTATAAAAAAAGAGCATTCAAAACATGTTAGAGTATTGGCCGTATGCAACACATAAGAAAACATTTTTTGATATATATGTATATTTGTCACATTGCGTCGAAAACCGGGTATTCTAAATATGAGACTCATATTTTTTTACAACATAAAAAAAATCCAGACCTTGAAATAAATATGCCAGAAAATAAATCTCTTTCTCTCTGTTTTTTTTTAAAAAAATAGGTTTGGCCGGGTCACTTGCCCAAGCAAGTGACCTACCGACACAAAAGGGTACGATTCTGACTTAAGGGTGCAAAGCTGGCGAGTTACTGTTCAAGTGAATTAAATTTCACTTGAACAGTAACACATGCAACCAAGAAATGCATGCCGAATTAAATAACAGACCTGGAGAAAAACGGAGCTGCAACGATGTTGAAGGCGTGCTGGCTGGTCTATCCGTGTTCGTCTGTTCCAGCTCTTTTCCCTTTGTTCTCTGTTTGCGTCGGTCTCCTGCGTTTAGCTCTGTGTCTTCGTCCCTCTCTCTCTACTGGTTTTAGCTTTTCTATCCTCTCTTACGTTCTCAGATCCCAAACTGAAACGGGAAAGAGATGGCACTATAGCTTCTGCACACGGCCGATGGTTATTGATTCTATCGGAAAAAACAAAGGCCACTCTGGTTTTGACCTCTTTTTCCTTCTTCATGTTTTCTTCTCTTCTCTTTCCCTCCTTCTCTGTTCTGCTTTCCTTTTCCTTTTTCTCCTTTCACAGTTAACGAATAGAAACTCCCTCTGTTCTCTGCGTTTTATCTTTACTCCCTCTGTTCTCTTTTCATTTTTTCTACTGCTCCCTCTTTTCCTTCCCCTATTGCCTGCGTCTCCATGGAGATGATGAGGGAGATGGCGATGAAAGCGTGTTATGCTGGCTGAGTTCACGCCCCTGCCTCTGTATTTTTTTTTGCTTTCGACAGTGTAGTTCTGCTCTCTTTTTTCCTTTCGATCCTCTCCATTCTCTCCTCCCTTTTTTTAGGTCAGCAGAGGCAGCGTATATATAGTCTATACACAACTCTTGTTAGGAAAGATTCAATGCATTAATCTAGGATTAAATCCCAGCTGATTTGCAGCCAAATAATACAAATGAGGAAACTACAATATTCTCATTGATTATGTGTTGATTCTAGTGATTTCTTTTCCAACATTAACACATCATCCCAGCCATCGATGTTAGGGTTAAAATTCCAGCAATTAGATGATGGTGAGGTTCTTCTCTTTATGGCATTTTGCAGCTGTCAAAAGCTGATGTTTCCTATGAATAATAGTTGCACAAAAACGTCATCTCCAGCTCCAAAATCAAACGAGATAATCATGGAAACTAGCAGGAAGTTGTGGAGAAAAGGAAAGAAATCAGATAGGGAGGGTTGTGTAGCGAAAAAGGAAAAAAATCAGATGGGGAGGGGTGCATGCTGTAAAGTCTTATTTCCTTATTCGGTGCGGTAGAAACCACGTCATTTTATGATGATCCTGTTCCGACCAATTTCCTTCTGATTTCATCTTCAATTGAATCCCTTATTTTATCACTTTTCAATTCAATCCTTGGACCAAAAAAAATCCTTCAAATTAGGCCTGCGAACTTGGGCAAAAATCCTTCTCGCGACAGGAATCCCTGCTTTCACACTAGATATTCAAACGGGAATATCTTGAGCTTTTGATATTGAAATCAAGCTATTCAAAAGCCCAAATTTATCTACGGGTCCTGGACTACAACTTTGATGTAAGATTCAAAGTGAGATAAATTTGTTTTGAATAACAGAATTGCAACCAAACTCAGCTGGACACCTTCTCGCGGCAGGATTCTATGTTTTCATGCTAGATTTCAAATATGAATATCTTCAGCTTCTGATATCAAAATCAAGCAATTCAAAAGCCCAAATTCATCTAAATGTCCTGGAATACAGCTTTGATGAAGGATTCAAAGTGAGAAAAAATCGTTTTAGATAACAGAATCTAGCAGGGATCTGGTTGGTCAAAAAGGTTTTTCTTGATCTGACAATGCCGACCATCCAAATCTGACTGAAAGTCTGCCCTAAGAACAGTGACCCCTAGGACCCAATAAAGGTGTAGGTCAATTCTTCAACATGTCATGAGTGATAGAATATAGCTAGGATGGTCAGATATCGTACAAAACCAAGTTAGAATCAGAGCCTAAGTTCGAATAAAAAATTGTGACAACAACAGAATCAGTTTTTTTAATGCAAATTTTGAGGGATTTATCCAACCTTAAAAAAAAGATAATGAAGGAATGAATTTAGCATTATGAAAACCTCTAGTCAGTCTAAGAAAACTGATGATTTTGGTAGCAAAGGGAGAAGGATAAAGAGAGCAGAAAACAGCTCAAACAGGGTTTGAAAAAAATATTTCTTTCTCCTCCGTTTTTGTCAATTTTCTAGCAAACATGAGCTACACTCCTACACTCGGTTCAAAACGGTTGTACACCTTCTCCAGCACGTGGGGTCTAAAATTGAGTAACAACAAAGATTATAGTTTGAATGCACCAATAATACGGCCAAGTATAAAGCCTACATCATTAATCTAGAAGTGGTATCAGGATTATCTCTTAAAGTTAGCTAATGAGTTCAAAGAGATAAAATTCACTCACATGAGTAGAGATAAAAAATCAGTTTGCTGATGCTTTGGCAACCCTAGCAATTAATAAGAATCAAAACTAGAAATCTTTAAGCTCATTGTGTTCACTTAAAGCGTCACTATATGGAAAACCATGGTATAGTGACATCAAGAGGTTTATCTAGCTCCAGGAATATCCTTCTGGATCATTAAAGGGAAATAAAAAGACTTTGAGGAGAATGACTGTCATAACCCATTTTTGGGTTATTCCCCAATTCACATTTTTTCCTCTCTCTTAAAAAAAAATATAATACAAAAAAATCAAAAACATATTATCAAAAAATATAACAGTGAAAAGAGGATGTCGGAACGCTCAAAAAATAGTCAAAATTTGGTTGGGGAGTTTTAAAAATACAAAAATTAAAATTTGACAGTATTTTATTGGCTGATGATAGCCTTGTTGACAAAGAAAATTCAATTTGAGGAAGAAAAGTCCAAAATTAGATGTTGGTGGACTCAATTAAATTATATTGAAGGTTTAATTGAATTTATAAAGCGTTTGATTGTAAGAAAAATTTATTTTGGAGTTAATTTGTGTTTTAATTGGAAGAAATTAAAGTTCTGGGTCAAATTATAATTTTTAAGAGTTAATTTAATCAAATTAGGGGCTTAATTGCATAAATAACGAACAAATAATTCATGAATAGAACTATTAGGCACACAAAGTCTATTTTCTTTAAACAAGTATCCATCAAGCTTATAGAACTTCCCAAAAGCTTAATTCTCACATACATGAAATACATTAGAAAAATCATCATTATTCATATACAATTTCTTCACATACTCAAATCCTAACAACTTAGCATTCAAGGTAGATAAAAGAGCATACCTTCATGAAAGCACATCAACCACTATATTTTTCTTGCCTTGCTTATATTTGATCACACAAAGGAATGTTTCAATGAATTCCACCCACTTTATATGTCGCCAATTCAACTTATCTTGTCATTTCAAATGTTTTAATGATTCATGATCTGAATAAATCATGAATTCTTTTGGTCACAAATAATGCTGTCATGTATCCAAAGTTCTCACCAAAGCATAAAGCTCATTATCATAAGTAGGGTAGTTCAACGCTACACCATTAAGCTTTTCACTGAAATAAGTAATAGATCATTTATCCTGTATTAAAATAGCTCCAACACCTATTCCTGAGGCATCATATTTAATCTCAAAAGCTTTTTATAAAGTAAAGTAAAGTTAATAAAGGTGTTGAACAATGTTTTTCTTTCAACAAGTTAAATGTATTATCTTGGTCAATACCCTAATTTAAAACCAGCTAACTTTTGGTGATCTCGATGAGTGGTGCAGCTAATGTGCTAAAACCCTTAACAAACCTCATATAAAACAAGCCAAACCATGGAAACTTCGCACCTCAATTACAGATTTAGGTGTAGGTCAATCTCGAATGGCCTTAACCTTGTTTTTATCCATCTCGATACCTTCTACAGTTACAACACATCTAATAAACACAATTTGCTCCATGCAAAAAGGTACATTTATTAAAATTAGTGTACAATTTTTCACTACAGAATACATTAAATACATTAAATAAATGATCAAGATGCTCATTCAAGTTTTTGTTATAGATCAGAATGTCATCAAAATACACAACCATAAATTTACCTATAAATGCATGCAACACATGATTCATTAACCTTATAAATATACTAGGGGCATTTGTAAGTCCAAACAACATGACTAACCATTCATACAAACCATGCTTGGTCTTAAATGCAATTTTCCATTCATTCCCTTCTATCATCCTAATATGATGGTACCGCCTTTTCAAATCAAATTTAGAGAAAATACATGATCTGTGTAACTCATCTAATATATCATTAAGCCAGGTATATGATGTTTATACTTTACTGTTATTTTGTTGATGGCTTGGCAATCAACACACATCCTCTGTGTTCCATCCTTCTTAGGTACAAGTAACACTAGGACAACATTAGGGCTCACACTCTCATGAATGTACCTCCTTTATCATCAACTTATCAACTTGCCTTAAATACAGAACCATAAATTTACTTATAAATACATACAACACATAATTCATTAGCCTCATAAACATACTAGGTGCATTTGTAAGTCCAAAAATCATGTCTAACCATTCATACAAACCATGATTAATCTTATATGCAGTCTTCTATCCATCGTGTTCTTTCATCCTAATCTGATGGTACCCACTTTTCAAATCAAATTTAGAGAAAATACATGATCTGTGTAACTCATCTAGTATATTATTAAGCCAGGTATATGATGTTTATACTTTACTGTTATTTTGTTGATGGCTCGACAATCAACACACATCCTTCATATTCCATCCTTCTTAGGTATAAGTAACACTAGCATAACACAAGGGCTCATACTCTCACGAATGTACTCCTTCATCATCAGCTTATCTACTTACCTTTAAAGCTCATTCGTCTCTCATGATTACTTTTATAAGTTGGTCAGTTAGGAATCACAGCTCTAGGTACAAGGTCAATTTGATATTCTATTCTCTTTAATGGTGGTAATGTGCTAGGAATGTCTTCAGGAAATACATATTCAAACTCCTGCAATAAAAAAACAACCACACTAGGAATAACATGATCAAAATTGTTACCATTAAAGTAAGTCTCCTTATATATAAGTAAAATCACTGGCTTGTTAGTATAAAACACAAATTTGATCTCACCCTATATTGCATAGAAATTTTGTTGTTTCTTTAATTTTTCCACACAATGATCATCACTCACATTTACTTTATTCACTCCTCTAGTCTTACCTCCACTCTTAAATAATTTAATTATTGATTTAGAAATGGTCGAATCTGATGGTTTTCTCTCATCTTTGTCCTTATATGATTTTTCATTCTCTTCAACCTCACATTCCTTTTTCGACTTGTTTTGGACATAGAGTTATACGAGTGATGATTTTACCATATTTTACAATAGTGTATTTATTTCTAAATCTATTATGAATAACCCTATTATCAAATTATCATGAACACCTTAAAAGTAAATGACTAAAAAGTAAGTGACTGGTATGCATAGTGACCATATCACACATAACATCATCAGAAAATCTACCAATAACAAAGGAAATCAACACCTGTTTAGTGACCTTCACCTCATCATATTTATTCAACCACGACAATCTATAAGGCTTAGGATGCTTCATAGTATTCAAATTCAATTTTCTAACAAAAGTAGTACTAGCGATATTGGCATAACTACCTCCATCAATTATCATACTACATATCTTATTTTGAATATAACACCTAGTGTGAAAGATGTTATCCCTTTATTGATCTACATCATCCTCTTTAACTTGTGCATTCAAAACATATGTTATAACCAAGGCCTCCCCCTCAACTGAATATACAATCTCCACATCGCTACAATCCTCCAAGAGTGGCATCTCATCAATATTAGATTTGTCACTTTCAAACTCGATCTCGCCATGCTTTACGATCATTTTTCTTTTATTTAGCAACTGAGAAGCAATGTGTCCACTCCCCAAACATCTAAAGCATTTTATATCACAATTATATATTGGTTGTGAATTGATTTTACCTTTCCCATCAGATGGCGTCTCCTTCTTGGCCTTAGGTGGTTCGGCTTTAGCATGCACAAAGGACTTCGATTGGGCAGCCCCCTCTTTTTCAGATTTGGCCTTCAAGTTGATATATGGTCTTACGCTACCTCTTTCTCTTGATTTATCTCTCCATTTTTGTAGTCATATGTACCATGTTTTTCAACTCTATATAACGTTGTAACTCCATACCATTAACAATGTTCTTATTCAGCCCATTAAGAAATCTTGTCATTGTGGCTTCTATATCTTCAACAACATTAGCCCAAATCATTGTTATCTCTATCTCCTTGTGATATTCATCTACTATCTTATAACCATGAGTCAGACCTTGTAACTTCATATATACATCCCTATAATAGTGATTAGGAACAAAGCTCCTTCTCATCAAGACTTTTATCTCCCCTCATGTCTCTACAGGTCGCTCCCCATCCCTTCTCATACTGATTAAAATTTAATCCTACCATATCAATGCATAATCCATACATTCAATGACCACCAACTTCTTGTTTTTTTTGTCATAATACTTATAGCAATAAAAACCCAATCAACCTTTTTCTCCCACTCTAAATAAGCTTCAAGATCATTTTTACCTTGGAAATTAAGGATTTTTCAATTTAATAGAGTCTAGTTCCCCATCCACATCATCATGTTCTCCACATTACAGAAATTTCCCCTCTGACTGAATTGGCCTCTTTGTCTAAACCCAAAATCTCTTCAGTTTCTAGGCTGCTGAAAACCTCCCCTCTATCCTAAAGTCTCATCCTCAAAACCTTCATCCCTAAAGTCATCATTGTCCTCCCTAAAATCACTAAAATCAGCCTTTACATGCCTTTTAGCTCTACTGTTATGGTTCATCCTTTCAGCCCCTCCTCTACGTACATCATGATTATTAGAATTAGAGTCATCCCCATGTTCTCATGTCTCTTAACATCATTTGTATATTTGTTAACATATGTGTTATGCCTTTAATTTGAAGTTTTACGTCACCCTCAGAAGGGGTTGGTGTACTGCTCTGATCTGACATATCAAATGTTTTCACTCTAATATGCTTGCTACGCATTTTTCTTCTCGTATCAATTTTTTTTAGCTCTTACTAAACTAAAATCAACATCAAATAGAACCACTTAGTATCACAATCCAAATGAATAAATATGAATTTAGAAGCAACAAAATAATGAAAACAAGCAAAAACAAAACTGTGATTACAGTTTCACTAGTAGTAAGTGAATCTGTATGAAATATGAAAGACTTAAAAACAGATAAAAAAACAGAGGTGAAATATATGAAAATGATGTGAATAACACCTAAATATGCCAAATATGATGATAGAATACTAATATATACAAAATCAATAGAAACAAAACAAGTTTTAAAAGCTTACGCAAAATAGACTCGTTACAACAAGCTGGAACACGAATTTGGACCCTAGAGCAAACAATGTTGAAATGAACCTAAAATTAATATATAGTGTGATTAGGACCTCAGTAAATAGAACATAAAATTTGAGTTAATTCTGAGTCATTTTAATACATGGAATAAAACCTGACGCAAAATAGCCCTTTTAATACCCAAATTTGGAACCTAAAGAAAACAATGTCTAAATGAATCCAGATTTAATATGTAAAGCGGTTAGGACTCCAGTAACCATAATATCAAGTTTGAGCTAATTCCAAGTTGATTTGATCCATTTTCTCCTTATTTAGTTTTTTTACTGCAAAATCTGAAACTAATCTTTTTTTTTTTTTTTACTTTTATGCTATTGATATATTGAGAGATAGTAACAAATAAAAATTATACTTTTCTTTTTACTAAGAAGATGTTGTTACTAAATTAAAGAGAAGAAGATTAGAACAAGTAGTGTGACGCGAAACAACATAAAAAACAAAATTAACAGAAGGATATAACATAATTAATAGAGCCAAGCTCTGATATCAAATCGCGCGGTCTCATAACCCACATGCAAAAGATACAACTCCTAGAAAGCCAAGAAATTAAGTTTGGAAGTGTAACACAGAGATTACCTTAAACCTAAGCATGAACATTATTAGACTATAAAATCCCTATCTAACAAATAGCAATTTATGAACGAGAAGTGTAGGATGACACCACAAAGACAGTTTTTTTTCAATAAGTTGATGCATGTCGTTAGAAAACCAAAGTAGGATAATACCCTCAAACACATATATATTTCATTCATCAAAGTCTAAAACCCTTACACTCCCTTTCAAAGGGATATTTATAGTGCCAAAGAACAAAAATTTAATGGTCTGAACATAAGATCATAAATACAATAAATTAAGTTTTATAATAATTAAATTAATGAAGCCTAAAATTCAAAGCAAGCCTGCAGCCAAAAGTGTCCTTTAGAAAGGATGTTATCAGCCTTGTGTTTTGGCTTTATAAAGACTCCACAGCTCAATAAAATCTTTTTTTGTTGACTCCCCTTTTTTAATTTCAGATTTTATTTAATTCTCATTATCATCTTTGTCCTTGATTATATTAATTAAAGTATGTTCATCCCTTGTTGAAGTCTATACACGTTTTTTGGCCTAATCATCTTGAATCAGCCCAATCAATGCCTTTTTAATTTTATTGGCCCTTGACCTTACTATGACCCAATTAGTAACTCTAGAGGATCATGTGGTAATGATTGTTGATTCTCACCATCCTTTGTGTTAACAGTCTGGTTCGTATCACCTTAGTATTTTGTTTTTTTTGTTTGATTCTTTCAAAATAAGATAAATTGAGATTGAGATTGGTGGTTTAATTTGATTTACTTAGTATAAGGTTCTTGTAGTATAAAAAAATCTTGATATTAAATTATGCTTGATTTTGTAAAAATAGTTGGGAATTTCTATCTTTTAAATGATTGAAAGTAAAGGGGCTAGAATTGAAATTGAGGGGGAAATGCATCCCTTTTCTTTTTCACAGAACCAATTAGAGGAGTGAAAAGAAAGAGAGAGATAAGAATGGGTCACCGAAAACAACATTGGATCTATAAGAGGAGTGCAAAGAAAGAGAAACGTGCTTTCTCAAAGTGGCAACCTTCTTTACATGTTGGCGCATGCACTACACATGACAAAAACTTTTTTTTTCTTTCATTCAATTCAGTCTCTAATTCTTTGTTAACTTTTTAATTCAAACCTGAATTTCATCCTAACTGAGTCTAATGAAGGCCCAATTAGGAAGAGAAAAATGATTGCCTATTTTTATCTTGGGTTTCGTTGTCTTTCTCGTAAATATATATTTTTATAATTATTTATTTGATTAAAATAGTTTATAAAATGCAAGATTATTAAACTCAACTAGAGCCAAGACATAGGCTATGGGTTTATAGGTTGGACAAGTTTACATCAATCATTAGGCATTGTTGAAAAGTTCCCCACGACAACACGCAAGCAACTAACTAGTTTATACTATATTGCATAAATAGGTACAATGGTTAAACAAAGATAACACACACACTCTCTTATTTATTAAATTCTAAATTTAAGATTAATATTTGAAAATTTTAACTTTTTAAGTATATCATTGAATCATTGTTTGTAGTACGCTTTGGGTCAAATCACATTTTTTTTTTACATAAAAAAATATGCAAATGTTGTTAATGTGGTTTTTAGCAATATATATATATAAACTACATGGAGATTGACATGATATGACTTGGTCAACTTGCAAGTTCAAAGACAACTTGAATGGCCAATAAAAATACAATTTGATTAAAAAAATTAAGACGATATCTTTTTAAAAAATATTACAATGACAACATATTAGATCAACTTGGGTTAACTTGTTAAATCCACTATCTAGGTCATAAGACCCTAATAACCCTATAGAAAGAAAATAAAAAAAAAAGTTATTAAACTCAATTTTTAATCAACTCATTGTTGAATGATGAAATTAAAAATAAAATTCTAAAAAAATAAGTTGAGTCAACCTAGGTTAACCTGTCAAACTTAAGTCATGAGACTGGGGTAATCTCATAGAAAATTAATTGAAATAAATTATAAAACTCAATTCTTAATCAACTCAATGTTGAAGGATGAGACTAAAAACAAAAATGAAGAAAAAAGATTAAAAACCACCTAAGTAAATCAATCAAACAATCCAAGTCATGAGACCGGGATAACCTTATAGAACACAAACCAAAATAAATTATGAATCATAATTTTCAATCAACCCAATATTGAATGATAAAATTAAAAAAGTTTAAACTAAAAAATGACAAAAAACAAATCATAGTCAACCGACCTAACTAGCGACTTGGGTTATAAGATCATGATAACCTCATAAAAAGCAAATAAAAAAACATATAAAAATCAATTTCCAATTAGTCTAATGTTGAAGGATAAAATTGAAACAAAACAAAAAAAACAACCTAAATCATCATGAGTTAATCTATCAAACTCGAGTCAAGAGACCAGGATAGCTTCATAGAAAGTAAGTAAAAAAATATACATTTTAATTCTCAATCAACTTAATATTAAAAGATGGAATTGAAAAAAATATATTCAATTAAAAAACAAACAAAAAAAAACTTGAGTCAACCTAACGAACCAGCAAGACTCTCAACTCAGGTCATGAGACGATAATAATCCCATAAAAAAACAAAGTAGAAAAAAAATATGAAATTCAATTCTCAATCAAGTCAATGTTATAGGATGAAATTGAGAAAACAATTAATTAAAAAAAGACAATAAAAAATGAAGTCTAGTAAATATATTCATTAAAAAAATTTAGTCTAGTTTCACAAACTTCCATTCTCAAAATTTTAATACATCTATGCATGTTTTCCTTAGGTTTTTGCAAGAAACATGGTGTTGGCCGTGTCTTTTATTAACATTTTTTTTTCTTTTTGTATGTTAAATCCTTTTACTTCATCTAGTATATACTAGATATTTTACTCATATTTCACTGCTGATTAGATATTTCTTTTCTCAACAAAAAAATTTATATATTAACTTTTCCAACATGTTTTTGTATTTAAAAAAATTCTAAGTAAAAATTAAAAATTTTATACATACATGTAATCAAATAAATTAAGAACTATGTGTGTTAATAAGTGGAAAAAAAATCATAAACAATGAACAAAAATAAAAACTGAAAAAATCAAGAGACAGGTATAGATCAAGATATTTAATTTTGAAAGACATGACATTTATTCAGTTGTTTACTAAATTTTTTAATTAAAATAAATTTTTTTATTCAATCAAACGATAATAAAAATAGACACACACATTAAATTGAGTGAATAAAATAAAAGGGAAAAACTAATATGCAATACTACATATATTAGAAATATTATTTGAAAATAAATTTTCTTTTATTTTCAAAAATAAAGTTTATCTATACAAAAAATTAAAAACAATATAAATTAATCAGAAAAACCTCCTCAAAAATTAAATGCATAATTAAAAAAACAATCATCATTTCATATAGGCTTTCTAAATAACATAAAAGAGAGAAAGGATATTAATCTAAATATAAAAACAAAATAAGATTAGGATTAATTTTAAAAAAATAGAAAAAAAAAGAAAATATCTTTTCTTAAACAAAAAAAAGTGAATAGTGTCATCACAGTAAAATTTGTAGGGTGGATCCGGACCGTGAACTCAACCAGGTTTAATATTTTTCTCTCCTTAAATTTATAGCAAACCTAAAAAAGTAAATAATATCATCCACGATAAAACATAAGAAAGTGAACAATGCGGTTGCATATTGTTCACCTCATAAATTTTCCCCTTAAAATTATAGCAAAACCTTTAAAAAAAAACTAATGACCAATGTCGTACACAGTAAAATATGCGAGGATGAACAATGTATCTACACAGTATTCACTCCACACGCTTTAGTTTATTTTGGGTGAACCTGGACCATGATCTCAACCGGGTTTAATATTTTTTTTCCCTCTTAAATTTATAGCAAACTTAAAAAAAAAAATGAACAGTGCGTCCACAATAAAACATGAAGGGGTGAACAATGCAGTTGCATAATGTTCACCCCACACGCTTTAGATTATATATATAAAGGAAAAATGAGAAAAACATTATGGACTTGCATAGTGTTCACTCCATATATTTAAGGTGTACTTGGATTATAAACTCAATCGAGTTTAATATTTTTTTTCCTTTTAAATCTATAACAAGTCTAAAAAAAATAAAAAATATCATTTATAAGAAGAATCTTGGATCTGGTAATAATATAAATTGAAAAATAATGTATCTAAAAATCATGTCAAGGCTTAAGATTCTCAGATCCTGGGTCATGCTAGATAGTAGAGGTGTTCAAAATAACCGATTAACCGAGAAAATCAAAGAAAAATTAACCGAAACAACCGAACCAAAATGAAAAACCGATTAAACCGATTGTCAAAACCAAAAATTTTAACAGGTCCGGTTCGGTTTCGGTTTTGAACCAGAAACCGACACAAACCAAACCAAACCAGCTAAAAACCAAAAGTTACACAAATCTTTGAGGTATAAATAGTTAAATTATAACCCAACCATAACAGTTAATATAACCTTCCTGTCTCTCACAAAAAGCCGCCGCCTGCTCCAAAGAAAATTCCCAATCTTCCCCTCTCTCAATTAATTTCCAATCTTCCTTTCCAGTGGGTTGTTGAATGAGCTTTCAATGCGAAGGTCATATTTTTCAACAGCACATTCACATCCAAAGAACTTGATGTACAGTGATCTTAAGCGAAAACATAGTAAAGAAAATAAGAGTTAACAATTGTTTCTCTCCCTTGCTTCTGTATATTTATAAGCCTCTGTAACTTGAAAATTTATTGTAGCTTGTACTTGCTATATATACTCCATAGGAAAAGAACAAAGCTACCGGCAATATCTTTGAGCATCTTTGTCACTTCTTATATCTTTTTCTTGTTTTTATCTTTTTTTCTTTTTCATTCTTAGTTGTTTTTCTTGTGGTAAGTATTTGTAGTAATGGTTGAGATTGATGGGATTAATGACAATGAAAACCATGGCTGTAAAATCGATCTTATTTTTGTGCCTGTGTTTTCTCTTGCCATATAAAAAATCTGGATGATAGGATTAGGTTTCCTAGTTTTTTTGCCTTAAAAACCGGATTTAACCGAACTGGACCGGTTCGGTTTGAACCGGTTTTTGATCCGGTTAATATTTCACAAAATTAATGTAATTCGATTTGGTTAGTTTTTTTTAGTCTAAACCAAATTGAACAGTAAACAACCCTACTAGTTAGGTGACGATATTCTTTTCGTTTTTTACCATGAAAAAGCCAAATTTGCCATTGGTAATGTACCCTCAAGTCCAATGGTATCTTTCTCCCTTTTCTTTTTGTCGTGGAAAAACAGTGTCGGGTTGATCCATGATCATGTGAAATACTTAGAAATAAATTGAACAATTCTTTACAAATACTAGGATGTGATTGAATCTGTTTAGGCAATCAGAACTAAACTCTGCACGGCATATGCCCAGCCATGTCAAGACTTTTAAATGGACAAAAGCTTGGAAATAGTTTAATTGAACTCGTAGGTATGCTAATATAAAATTACATTAGTAGCTGACCTAAGATGTGTATTTATAATCATCCATGTATGCCTATATATTATATGTATTTATTTATAATCAGCAATAATGCATCATATCATGACCATTTGTGATGATGGTGATGATTAAAAAAAAAAAAAAAACTTGAGTTAACATAACTAACCTATAAAACTCGTGATTTAGATTATAAGATAAAATAATTTTATAGAAAATAATTAAAATAAATTATGAAATCTAGTAACCAGTAAATTTAATATTGAATGATAAAATTTTAAAAAAAATAAGTTTGAAATTTTAAAAAAAAATCATCAAAAAAATTAAAGATCAAAATGTAAAAGCTCTTGATATTTTACTATTCATTACTATTTTTCAAATTCCAAGACTTTTTAGGACGTTCCTTCTAAGATTCTCAGTACACTAATATTTCTACCCCTTTTTTTTGGAAGACAAATCCTCATCAAATTGTGCATGGTTCGAAGTAGAATGAGAGGATTTTGGTCCATTGTTGTTCTAGACAAATTATATAGCAGAAAGGAGCGAAATAACTTGTTCGAAAGTGAAGGAGTGGGCCAACAAGACCTCAAGAAAAGGCTTGAGGATTGTAGACAAGCACTAGCTAGTGGTCCAGTGGTAACCTTCCATGGTAACAACCATGGCTGAATAGTATAATCCTCAAGGGCCCGGGAGGTGGCTAGATCAGAGGCTTAAAACACAGGGACGAAGAGGAAGGGAAGAAGAAGTGGAGGACATATGCATGACGACAATAACACTAGGCATGATTTAGGAGGAGGCATATAAATTAGGTCTCCAATCTATTTTTGATATTATTTTTTTATCTCCATCTTTACCACTCTGTTAGTTTTAATGGCCATAATTATTAAATAATCACATGAAACTCACGCAATTTCTTTGGTATCGTGACAAAAATCCCCTCATCGCATAATAAAACAAACTGTCGAAGGAAGGAATACAGGAGCTTTTAGCAAGCTTCACGTGAAAGGATCTTTCCTCCTGTCTAGGTATGCACCGATTCATGTCCGTTAAATGCTTCACAAAATAAATAAATAAAAAACGCACCAAGGAATTGGACTGTTGTGCTTTTTCATTAGGATAACTTCCTCTCTTACAAGACAAGCAGAGAAGTGGACAGGAGTTTATGAGTTACGACAACCTTACCCTACGGGGAAGCTAGGTGCTAGTAACAGCTCAATAGAAGTGAAATTATTTGAGATGGCTCAAGGCAGGTAAGTGCCTTGTATGGCTACAGACTATAATCTTGGGATTTAAAAAAAAAAAAAAAAAAAAGCACAATAGGTTAAAAGTTTTTGCACAATAATACTATTTGAAAAAGATTAAGAGAAATAGCATATTTTTACCTTGTCGCACTTCAAAATAACAACAACTTAACATGTAGCTTTACTGTCAATCTTGTGGCTCAATTGGTAGGGCGGTTGATCCAATTATAAAAACCGATCAATCATTTCATATAAAAATCATAATTTTATGAACTCTTATGTTAAAATCATTGGTAATGATGATTTGGTACACTGTCTTGGAGTGAAAGCAGTATGGGTGGTTATTCTATGCATTGTGACGACATATGGTTCATGGTGATAGAAGTAGAATGGTATACGTTTTTTTTTGTTAACATGTCAAGAATTTTTGGTGGTCGAAACATGTAACAAAGGTTGGACATCAAGGACGATGCACTAATAAAATTTTGTGGTTGATGGAAAGGTGCTGAATCTTTAGATTTCAAAAATTTCTACTCGAGACCTTGATTTTAGTATTTTTATGATTTTTTTTATGAATTGATTGACCAGTTTAACTAACCATTACAAATCGTTTATTATTCTCAATCACGACATTTAATTGATGTCGCGGTCTAGAACCGTGACATGTAACTAAATGTTGTAGTTCAGAACCATGATATTGAAATATATGGTATTTCACCAAAAACTTTTTTTTGACATGTTAATTCGACATTTATTTTTATTTTACATGCTAATTTTCTAATTTATCCATAATTTTGATGAAGACATTGAGATGATGAATGTCCTTGCACTTTCCATAGCATGTACGTTAAGTCTCTAACAATAAGAGGCTGTCCGGTCTTTAATTAGAAGGGAATCCCATCCCTGCCAATGGCTTAATTTGGGCATTTAACTTGAAAAGTTTCTCTGACTTTATTTGGAGAAGAAGAGTTTCGAGGAGGACTAGCAAATAATAATTTTGACACAGACTCTGGATTCGTACAAGAATTTAGCTGTGCCGTGAAAGGTGATATTATAAAGTGCATGACACGGGTCCACGCACAGAAGACCACTGGGCATTTAACAATGCAGACTGCACTTTCTCCTTCTATAAATGCAGAGTTGTGTAAGCTTGAAGCTATCAGTTAAAACTTCTTCTTTAGCTTTCACTAATTTTTTGACACATTTCCAAATTCTGTTTCCATGGCTCCTGTTCCCATTTCTCCAATTAACGTTGGTCATATTGATGATGTTCAAGAACTGAGAAAGGCTAGGCCAGCAACAATCCCTGAAAGATTTGTTAGGGACATGACAGAAAGACCAACACTAGCCACAGCTCTACAGCCTCCTGATACCGTTCCCATCATTGATTTCTCAAGGCTTGTTAAAGGCAATAAAGATGAATACAAGAGTGAAATGTTGCAGCTGACAAGAGCTTGCGAGGAGTGGGGTTTTTTTCAGGTACACGCTGATATTTCTTTTTCCCCCTTTATTTCTTTGTTAGTGCAGGATAAAATGAGCACGAAGGCTAAGTTTATATTGCTTTCTTGTTTTTATCAGGTGATTAACCACGGGATTGATCTGAGTTTGCTGGAGAGTATAGAGAAGGTTGCCAGGGATTTCTTCGTGCTGCCTTTAGAGGAGAAGCAGAAGTATCCCATGTTGCCAGGGACTGTTCAGGGATATGGACAGGCCTTTGTGTTCTCTGAGGACCAAAAGCTGGACTGGTGCAACATGTTTGCTCTTGGGCTTGAGCCCCACTTTATAAGGGTCCCAAAACTATGGCCAGCAAAGCCACTCAAGTTCAGGTAACAGTATAAACACAATTTCTATTTCCTCCAGAATTTTAAGCGGACAAGTCTTCAATTTACTTATAATGCGTCGTGCAATTCTTGCATCAGTGAAACTGTAGAGGTCTATTCAGGAGAAGTGAGGAAGCTGTGTCAGCATCTACTGGAATATATAGCCATGACACTAAACCTGAGAACAGATTTTTTTGAAGAGATGTTTGGGGTGGCTGTGCAAGCCATAAGGATGAACTACTACCCACCATGTGCAAGACCGGACCTTGTTTTAGGTCTTAGTCCGCATTCAGATGGAAGTGCCCTTACAGTGTTGCAGCAAGGGAAGGGTGGTTCAGTAGGACTCCAAATCCTTAAAGACAACAAATGGATGCCTATTCAGCCTGTTCCAAATGCATTTGTCATCAACATTGGCGACACTTTAGAAGTAAGGAAATCATGGGCTTTCCTTTCTCCATCTTACCATGAATCGATGTTGTAGAATTCACTAATTTTCTGCATGCACAGGTTTTAACAAATGGAAAATACAAGAGTGTGGAACACAGAGCAGTGACTCACAAGGAAAAAGACAGGCTCTCTATTGTCACATTTTATGCCCCTAGCTATGAAATAGAGCTTGGACCAATTCCAGAACTGGTGGATGAGAACAACCCATGCAAGTATAGGACATACAATCATGGAGAGTATAGTAAACACTATGTAACCAGCAAGTTGCAAGGCAAGAAAACCCTGGAATTTGCCAAAGTTGAAAGCAAGAAACCTACTTAGCCACACACACCCACCCACCTTGGGGTGCTCAATATTTAGATTTTGTATAAAATGTCGTTTATGTTTCTATTTAGAATGGTAAGGTCAAATCACAAGTTGATGGGATGCACTATTCTTATGCAAACTCATTTGTATTAGCTCATCAATTAATACAAGGCGGTGGGGTCTTGTGTTTCCAAAGCATTTCTTGTCCAGTGCGTTTAGTAAGCAGCAGCAGCAGCAGCAGCAGCAAGTAGGAATGAAAACAAGAATCAAAACAGAAAAAAGATGTCACTTTTACTATTCCCCGTATCAGATTCCTAATAGGGAAAGAAACCAGCAATCATGTGGGGAGAACCTAACCACACTGCCACTACATATTTCTGCAAGAATCAAAACACAAAAGGGACAAAACGTCTTCAGTTGTTTAAGGGGAGGAAAGCATTTTCTTAGTGGTAGGAAAGAGGAGAGCCCACATGTATCATGTAATGCATACTGTTTAGTTGTTAATATATTATTGGTGACGGTAGCACTAAGCAACCAACTAGTAATTGGGCTTCTGGTGATTCTAAGCTGAAGTGACAACAAGCAGATCACAACAGAAATTCCCAGCATGCATGACATAAGGTGTGAGGTAAAACAAAAATAATTGGCAGAAATCTCAAGATTCATAATAAAACTAAAAAGAAGAAAACGTTCAGCAAATTTAGAACCGCATTTCCAAGGAAAATGATGGTGGAACCTGCAGAGTAGAATATTTAAAAAAAATCGCTTCCCCTAAGCCCATTATAAATGAGCTTTTTGAAGTGAATCATGTCTTGTGTTGAACTCAATCATAAAGCATAATAAACAAAGGAATGCTGATGCAATCAATTCTGCAGGAAAGACAGCCTGGAAAAATTGCTGGTGCAATCAGCAAAGTGGAATATTATATATTAACTATCCACCGTTACAAGCTTAAACAACAAATTATGTCTTGTTTGAACTTAATCAAGGAGAACAGCTAGCAAAGGAAAGATGATGCGATCAATTTAGTGGGGAGAAAAGGAGAGAAAGAAGAAAGAAACGTGAGAAATTCTGACCATGTTAACAAATAAGTGATGGAATGATTATCTCCACTTTCCATCAATCCCCCAGGCCATGGGAATAAAATCAGTATCTCATTGTATTCTTAAGAACTATGATTGAAGCTGAAAATGCAAATCCAAAATACACTGCACCGCTCATAAGTTTGGATTGGGATCATAACACGAACCTTGCCAGCTTTTATTCTCAGTTTTCACACCAAAAATCCTAGTTACTTCGACCTATCACAGGCAATGGAAAGCAAACATTGGTTCAAACCTGCAAAACTTTCATGGTCATGGAAAGCTAAATCTTATTGAGCCCTCTGTCTATAGCAAATGTTCCTTGTTCCTCTTATTCAGGAATGAAGCAAGACAATCAAGTGAAGCCTCTTGTAACTCTAAAATGGAAATAAAATCTCTCCCAGCCAGCAATTAAAAAAAATACATCATTTAGCTGAGAGTTTCTGGGCAGCAGATGACTCCAGCTTTGATCACATCAGATAGAACTGGAGAGGATGTATTATACAGCAAGATTTCATAGTTGAGCAAGAAGGACCACGTAGAAATTCTCTTTGCCAGAAGAAATCATCTGCTTCAGAAAAAAGAGAGAAGAAGCTTTCGATGATGACGTTCGACAACCCACGATGGACAACCAAACGTGCAAGTTTATTGCATTCCACAACTTGCTATCACCATTTTCGATTGTTGGAATCATCCCTCCCTCCCTCTTTCAAGATACTCTTTCTTTAGGAGTGGGGGTTTTTTGCGGAGAGTGATCTCAGCAAAATGGGGTCCCAAATGCATGAGGAAATCCACAGGTTGCAAGTCAATGTCATTAAAATAATATAATAAGTAGAATGGCGAGGAATAGGAACTTAAGACTAATGGCAAAAGGACTAAAGTTGGGGACAGGCAGACAATTCATGGAAGGACGCAATTGCTTCCTAGTGTTTGCTTCCTGGTTTGGGAGAGTAAAGAGAACCGTCGGTTTTGCTCCTTTCACTTGTCCATTTTGGGACCCTGTTTTGTCCAAATTGCAAAATCTATGTTTGCTTCACGCACATTCATCGACTCTCATTGTCGCACATCATTTGTGACTGAACCGCTTGAATTCTCTTGTCCTGCAAGCTGACTTCAACTGAGAAAAATCTCCATACCATCTTTCAGTCTCCGGCTCCAAGCTCAACGCTTACGTTAGCAGTAACAGCAAGCTCCTTCCTGCACTCCTTTGGCGGCTTTGATTTCCATCATAAAGGATCGAACAATCATCCCATGATCCCAAGCAGTGAGTCAACCACTTTTCTAGGATTTACTTGGCTAGGTTCCGTGTTTGCAAGCCAAAAGTCGGAAGATATTTGTCTGACGTCTGATCGAATAGAATAATAGGTCTTGTCATTTCAAATCAAACTACTGCAAGCGTCATTTCATTTCTCAGCATGACTTCAAAACCACAAATATTTCCATCTTTCACGTTATGGGGACGAATCTTGTTGAAAACATTAGAGCATGCAAGATGCATAGCTTCAGATTCTATGAACTAGAAATTATTGTTAAGAATCTAGACTTGAGAGCAAACACAGCTGCACGCTGCTCTGAAGAGCCAACCATGCTGCTTCCATTAAAATAAACTATTTCTAGGACAGATCAATTGCAACCCCGCAACGATCGACCTGCCCATTTTTACACGAGCTGTAATGGTTTAACCGGATTGCCACGCTCATATTAGACAAAAACAATGCCATTTCAAGCTGGCTCGATCCAAAATCTGATTACAAAACATATAGGCTTCCGTTGTTTATATAGGAAAGGCCGAAAAAATAAATTCTAGAGTTATTTCTATTTAATAAAATCAAGGGGGTGGATTAAGCTATGGGGACGGGTCATGTCATCCCTAGCTTTTGAGGTTTGGTGCTGCTGAATGTTTGTAAAACACGTTCCAATGAAACAGTTTGAAAACGAACTCTCCACCAGAGAACGCAGTTGATTTTCTAAATTTGAAAAGTTAGGATCGTGTTAAATAGGTGCTATCAAGTGAAAGAAGTCGACCAATTAACATGCGCTCATAACTATTTTAAAAGGGAGTTAAGGAATCATAACTATTTAAAAGGGAGTTTAGGAATCAAAAGTGAGTGCAAGCGGACATTCTGATTACCAAAAAAAAATAAAATTCGGGAATCACCTAACATATGATGCCATGGAGCTGTCGTATCATCTAGAACTCAGGTCCCCAAAGAGATGAGGCGTGTGGTTGCAGTTTATAAAAACATATGGAAGAAAAGCTATAGATTACAGTTTCACGAGAGTTTTTAGCAGAACTCATGCAGAGTTGCAGTGCGAGGACCGCATCACAAAAACCATCGGGGAGCTATTCGTTATATGCATCATCGCCGGATGACACTTGTACCATACCACCAAAAGGGAAAACATTATGGATGACAAAATATTCAAAGTTGAACCATTTTTTAAAGAAAACCATCGATAAAACAACTGGGACAATGTAATGAGAGATGTTCAACTTTTAGCTCTCCTTGAAAACGGATGGACTTGAAATACAAAAATTGATCTCAACTTTTTTGGAGACAGTGAAATGATGCAAGTTAAAGCAGTTCCAAGTTTTTACAAGTATGAACAATCTAATAATATTTGATAACCAGCACATCCATCTAATTAAATAATGCAAACTCGGAGTTACTCTTATAGGTGATACAATGAAAAACATAAAATAGCACAGGTAATGATGCTCGCATTCAAAGACATACCATTCACCTGGTAGTTTCTGGATCCGACAAACAAAATGTAAAGTGAAGAGAACTAAATTACATTTCCCCCCCTTCTACAGGAATAGCAAGCACAATTATTAACAAACAAACAACTAAGTCATGTGGTAGACTCAATGTAGCAAGGTAAATGATACATGATAGTGCCCTTGGCGCATTGGATCACATTAGGGAAGCAATTAGATTTCTCCATCGTGGGTACACAATCTATAGAAGTTGTTCATACCTGGCTCTGGAGGAAAAATATGCGAGGGTTCCAACTCCTGCTTCCAATCAATCACCAAAGAGGCACTCACTAGCAGCATTTATACACACCCGTGCTATTTCAACCGTATACTGTCGCTCTTTGGTGTGATTTGCAGCAACAATGGTCACCAAGTCATTATTCATGGACAATCAAGCATGCTGTTTTATGCCAAGTATCTGAACAAATTGGGGTTTTCTTTGTCCCTTTCAAGATAGTCTCGAGTAATCAGATCTTCAATCCGTTTTTTAATTGCCTTGAAATCAGGCTGCAAATCCACATTTCAATTAAAACAGTGATTTAAGATAGAGGGAAGAAAAGGAACGCATACCATCAAGGCATCAAGGGGAAACTAAATGTCAATATAAACCTTGAACATGCGACCCAACTGCTCAACACACTCCATAACCAATTGCTGGTGACCCAAAACTTTGCGGCTCTTCATGATGCGCACAATTGATGCATCAATCGCATACCTTCTGTCCTTATCAACATCTTCAATTACTTTCTTCTTTTCATCTACAGGAGGCAGAGGAATCTGCAAGTTGAACAAAGAAGGCTCATTAGCTTTCACATGATACAGAACAGCAACAGGACATTGTAGAAGCTCTCAGCACCTTGATCCTCCTCATTTTGTCAGTAAATTTGGAGTTGAATTCAAAGTGATCGGTAGGAGATATTGTTTTTGTATTTGGCTCTTTGTTTAGAATCTTATACTTTGCGCATGACAAAGAGTGGAGCAGTCTAACAACATCATCATCAGTCAAGTTCAATTGAGTCATGATCTCTGAATAACTCAATCTATCTGAGGAGTTAAAAAGCAACAGTGCAGAAGCCTATTAAACATGGGAAAAAATCAACATTAGAAATAAAGAAACTTATGGACAACCTGCACTTCTACACTAATCAGAATTAATAAATAAAAACATATGCGATTAAATTCATTAACTTAATACCTGATAGGTTGTCACAATCAACTCCATGGTTTTTGGTTCAAATTTCCCAATAAGATTACAGGTACCCAATGAGTATATCCAGGTAAGTTTCCTGTGCTTTGTTTTTATTTGATAAAATTCTCTAAAAACTTCAACACACTTGACCTAAAGCGGAAGCAATCAGACAATCAGAGAAAGGTATGCATTAGCGACACGTGACCTAAAGAAAAACCAGACATATCAACCAGAAAGCAACAAACATTTTAACTAAGACAAATTAATAAGCATACCATCTCCGCTGGAAGGTTCAAATCAAAAGACTTGTAACTAGGCCAGAAGCCAGTTGTCAAAACCGTAACCGTCAAGTCAATTCCTGGATTTGCATTTGGGTTGTTGCTTAGATACTCCTCAAAACTGGTTTGGTTTTCCCGAGCTAATGTCAAGTCCGTAACCTAGACGAAAATCAAATTCAAGAAAGAATCGCAATTTGCATCCCAATCTTACATGTTCATAGCAATCTAAACTTCTGAATTAGAAAATGATGGTTCAAGGCAACTGACCATTCCCTCCATCTTTGAGGTGAACTGCCCACCACATTGCTGCTTCAGCTTTGTCAAAATGCTTCTCTCATGGTCATCATTGGCACTCTTATCAAAAAGTAGACGTCGAGCAAGCTTTTTCCTGCCAGAAACCATGCAACAAAAAAATAATCCTCTTTTAGTTAAAAAGTTCACCATATAATGTTCGATTAAAGCATCTATTCATCAGAAGATGACATAATTCACCTATAAAATTCAGCAAACAAGTCTTTGTCGCTAATATAAGCAAGCAGCTTCACAACCTATAAATCAATGACAAATTCAATTATGAAGTTAAATAATAACATGAGCAACAGAACCATGCAAAGGCAGCACAACAGACCTTCTCCAGTGTTTCCTCAATGGCCTCATCACTCAGTTTCTCACTCCCGCCTTTCTTAAGAATGTTATCACAAAAGGTTGCTAGTAATTCTGCACTTGAACTTCCCGCAACACCCTTGTTGCAAAAGACCTCAAAAGCTTCCTTGAGGGCCTGGAGAAGAACAAGTTTTAGACACAACAGATCAAGAAGGATTTGTCGTGCAATGTCAGGTATAAATAAACCACACAAACCTTGTGGAAAAGAGTGTGGTTCTGAAAACAATTGTTGACATATGCCAGATATTTGTCGTGCAGCTCAATCACCTTCCTGACAAAAACCTGAAGGCCACCAAAATCAGCTTCCACTTATTTCAACAGTCAGTCAATATATGGATTTAAAAATGGAGACTTGCCTGTTCCTGCAAGCCAACCACGTCCTTTTTATCTGCCTTTTTTTTTAAAAAAAAAAGGAACAAAAAAGCTGGCATTAGAAAAACATGAATAAAAAAAGAGCATTCACAAATATACCATGCATGTTGGTGAGAGTAATGTATCATGCAACCAATTTTATGAAGAGCTCGTTATTAATGCAAAAATAGAGCTCTGCTGTACCAATCATCGGAAAAATCTCAACTTGGGAGCAGACCACAACCACATGTGTTTGACTGATTTATTAGCCTAAAATCATCTCATAAATACCCTTCAACTCCTCAAGTAGTGGGGACTGAAAAATTTATCTATGATGAGCTTTGGGCTACCATCAGGACTATTCAGCAAAACTCAGTAGCAGAGATACCAATATAGTTCTGATAGGTCATTCATTTCAGTTTTTTATGGTCTGTATCCTACTTTCTCACAAATTGTAAAGACAAGAACAACCAGTAAAGACCCAAGATTAGCAAGCAATCTTCCAAGGATGATATGCCAGGATAAATCTGATACTCAACAAGCATCTAAGGATCTATGACTAGGGTACGTAATTTATGGATGCTGTGCACAAGAGCTTTAGAACCTCAAGCTTGCTAGGATATTTGACTACCCTTGCTCTTGTTTTAAAGAATGACGTTTATCATTGTCATGGATAGAGAATAAAATATTTCAAAAATAATAAAGTTGCTAAAGTGTTCTTAGCAAACTAGAACTGGTGCAAAAGCAAGCACCATTTTGTCTTGGGAGCTGATGAGTTAGGGCCAGTGGGTTGCTGGGTTGGATAGATGATGGAATTGGATTCTGATATTAAACAAGGCTTTCGCCGATTTTTGGAAATTGAATTTGCTTTATTCGTGAATGCAACAGAAAAGGGTCATATACCCCATAAGGTAAGCAGGACGGTGGTGAATTAAAATCAATTTCAAAGCAAAGTTAAGCAAAACAGGGACGCCAAATTATTGACAACAACATTTCACGTAACCTGCACACCAAGTATATCTTACCATCCTCATTATCATCATTATTATAGAGAAACTGCTCAACAAATGAAATCTAAAGGTTCATACACAATCACAATACTTTTAGTGAATGGGATTTATGAAAGCGGTTTCAAAGATTACTAAGGAGTGCATAACTAAACAATCTTGCACAGAAAATTGCACAAAAATTGAACAGATCTAAGAGAAAAACTCTATTTTTTGCTTGATGGGAGGGGCAATAAAATGCAAATATGAGGAAAGAGAATTTTCCCAGGAGTTAAATTACATAAATTGCAAAGTTTAGAATAGCCATAGGACCGACCTTCTTGCTGCTTGCTGCATCTTCAGCCTGTTTGACCAAAGCTGTACCTTCAGCAGTGACATGCTGTTTTATGGAACAGAACATAGAAAAATGAAGGTGAAAAAAACAAGAAGAAGAAAAGATAGAACCAACAAAATGCTTATCTCAGATTCCCCATGGCCAATAAATTATTAAGCCTACCAACCTGCTTAAATATACTAGAAACAGGATCTAAGCCTCGAGGTATTTTAGAAAAGAGCCTGAACATTCTTGATAAATCCTCCACCTAAAACAGCATGAAACAAAGCAAGAACACAACGACTGTTAGTTAATTTGCAATGAGCAGAAAAAATGGTTAACTAATGAATATATGATAAAAACCTTGTCATCTCTAAGCAGTGCATGACATCCAGAGTGCTCTTTTTCAAGCAGCTGGTTGGCATATACAGACAACTCCTCATGTTGAACTTTCTGCAGAGAAGAACACATGACTTCTGACACAACAACAAAATAACAGAGAGAATAAAAACAAGGGTAAAACTTTAAGTTAGGCCTCAAACCAGGCAATGCAGCTGTTTGAACCAGTACCTGAACTGGGATATCCCATTTTACAAGGTTTTCTAGTATTTTGTGTGAATAACCACCACTAATGAGCAACTAAAACAAAGAGTTACAGCATAGAATCAGCCACAAACCTCCAGCAATTTTGGCTCACTACTGGAATGCAAGTAATGAGAAACCCTATCTTTCTCCCTCATTAGACACTCCTCAGCCTGGAATCACCAACAAGATGCATTAGAAACTATTTGCATTAAAAACCATTTCATGAGGGCAAAAATTCTTTTTGACTCATTAACAGAACATATCCAGTTTACCTTTAACATGTAATCTGGACATGAATCATCTAGGATCCAGTTTGCTGCTTTCCGAGAATAATAAGCAGCTGTATCTTTAAGCATCGCTGCTTCAAAGTCATTTTCATAATAATCCATCTGCCCCATTCCGATTTCAACAAATATATCTAAGACATTCTTCAATAAAGCTCGGTCAATCTGCTCTCCTTCACGCTCTTGATCAATCTGTTTAAGGACAATCATGTTAACTATTTTGTCCATGGGTTAAGAAACAGAAAACCATCCATTTAGGAGAAAGAATATGACCCTACCAGAGAAATTACAGCATCCCTCACTTTCCCATTCAGCTCTTGGTACACCTGGAATCAAAAGACGTTCCATTATATTACATTATGATGTATCTTCTTGCAAGGGAATAGTTGTGTTAGCAAACAGAATATAGTGGAGTTTCAATTGGGACAATGGTTCAAGAAGCAATGGAAGGGAAAAAAAAATCCATCACAAACACAGAACACAGACAGAATATAAGACAGCACATGAATCAGGTAATCAGCCATGACATACCTGATTGCGGAAACAAGCAAGTCCAACTTCATTAAGGGGTGGAAGTGACCTTCGGGCAATAAAATAGCGATCAAGGTAATGGAAGAAACGAGAAAGCCACCTAACCATGACTTTATGGTTTGCCCACCTTTTAACTAGCTCTCGTAACATAAACTCATCATGCTTCTCCCTTAAGGATGGCAATACCTGCATCAGAAAACAGAAAATTGGCAACAAATTGAGAAGTGCTCGATAGCAAAAAAAAAACAGCAGAACATTGCATTTTTAATGGAGACAAATGAAAACTAAGACCAATCAGAAACATATCTACATATATTGGGTTGAAGTAAAAAGAAACAATGATGTTAACAGAGGGAGGGTTTTTTCTTCTTGTAAACAAAGTTCCATCAACTTCCAGTAAACTCATATGAAGGAATCTTATATTTGAAACAGAGGGTAAAGCGAACAAATAGAAGGGGAGCAGCACCATGATGTTCAACATGTGCATAAGATGTCTCCCTCGCCCAACCTATCTCCCTCCATCTCCTTTGAAAAGGAGCAGACAAGGTTATTTTGTTCCAAGTATCAATGAGATGGCAGTGCATAACATGTGTTTATTGGAAAAAGGATAGAAAGTTGAGAAGACCTTGTCAAAGTAAGGGTATACATTAACCTGAATCACTTTGAATCCAATCCAAAACTGATTCACATGAATGCATGCGATCACTCAACCCAAATGTACCAAGTAACCAGGGGGATTGAATATAAGATGCCTCATTTCTGAGCCACTGCCTCACCTGCATTTTTCCAGTTCCATGATCATGAAAAACAGCCAGGTTTCAAGAAGCAGGTATGTTGTCCAATCACATCACTTGGCATGGATTGACATGACATAAAATTCACCATTCATTCACCAAGATGTATCAAACAATTACAAGAAGTTAAACAATAGCCTTACCTTAGGCTTTCTACTCCAGTGATAGGGGATGCTATCAATAATTGGTAGACAACACTAGCATTTAAAAATAAATGTTTCCTTCAAAACCATCCATTAAAAACCATAAATAGCAATTTCTCAACCCCTAAGCTACAGATCCTTGACTTGAAAGTATAACCATCCATTACAAGGATAAATTTGTCAATGCAGTGGAAACTAAACATATAATTTCTTGGTCAAGATGCAGATAATGGAAACGAGTTGACATTTCTTGTTGGTGAGAGTACATGTGACTCTAAACATGACGAAAAAATGTATGTACCAGACATGATTACGCAAACTTGATTTATATGTTCCTCACCGTTGACGTAATGTATTCTTCAAAAGACTCCCGGTACTTGTCATATAGCTGTTGGGAATAATCATGAGGAGGCTTCTGCGTACACATGTTGTAAATGGTTCTACAAAAAAAAAAGGAAATAAAAATACCATCATCAAAAACAACAACAAATCAAGTCAAGCATATGCTAATTCAAACACATGTAAAAATCATCATAGACAAAATGTGGCATAGAAGTGTTTACGTGTATAGCATCATGTAGTCCTCGGAGCTGAACTGTGGCTCAGACAACCCTTCTAGGATGTTCTTCAGCTTAGTAATTCCCTTCTGCATAAACTCCCATCCTTGTTCAAGATCAATAGTCTTCCGCTCATTCATCGTCATATTTCCAAAAACTTAATTCCAAATTCCCAATACCAATATCTGCAAAATCTCAACACACAAATCATATATCTCACTACACATCCTAACACAAAACCACAATTTATTTTATGAACAGCAACGAAACATCAAACGGTTAACAAACCAACAAAATTCACAATCTAAACAACATTCACTTAAAATTCTACTTCAAAAGAAAGGCAAATTTGTAACCAAATAGTCAATATCAAGCTACAACAAGCTGGAAGTTAATCTCACCAGGAATAAATAAATGAAACCCTAATTTATTTACAATAATGTTACTGAAAAAAATCCCTCTTTTAGAGCCAAAACCCTAATTTTCCCAAAAAAACCCAGTTTAAATTTACGATCAGGGGAGGTATCCTAACACTAAAAGTCATAATATTTCCAAACGAATTACGAAAATCGGAGGCTTGAAAAATAAATTATCAACAAAAATAAAATAATCAGAGAAATTAAAAGGGAAATCAATTTAACATGCATACAGTAACGATCAAAAGAAAAAAGAGATCAAGAGGACCAAATTCAAATCGATCGATAGAGAGCGAGAGAAGAGAAATACCTGATTTTTACTTCTGGGTTTTGAAAGAAATCGAAACCCTAGAAGACATAGAAATAGTGGATAGAAGAAGAAGAGTTGGGATTGGGAGAGACCATTGATTTGAATTAAGGAATCTGAATTAAGGATAGGTTGGTGGGAGAGAAGGATTGTGTTGAAGAGGAAGAGTTTGGTTTCATTCACCTCTTCTTTCCATCCCTCCTATTTTCCATCTCTAATTATTTTATTTTTTATTTTTTTTCAAGACAAAAACCACGACTAGTATTGTTACACCACTAGTGTTGTGATTTTTATGTAATCGAATCAATTTCTGAAAGCTTACTACATGGATGCGGGCCAACATAAATTTTTTTATTATAAATAAAAAATAATAAAACCCGGGTTATTAATTTAACTGAAATTAATAAATTTATATAATTTTAACAATATTAAAAAATAAAAAAAATTAATAAAACCAACTTAAATTTATCCAGGTTAGTATGTAAACTCTATAATCTAACCGTGATAGGGGAAAATCTCATTAAAAAATTCACTTCTTCCTACCATTTCTCTAATTTTTACTGTTTTTTTTAAGACAAAAGCCACCTCATTATTATATAATCAAATCAATTTCTTGAAAGTTTATAGCCCGCGCTATATGGCGGGTGACACGACCAAAAGATTGATGTCTTCTCCCAAGTGCAGGAGTGTCGAAGTAATAAATAACCCAGCAAGACCGGGGTCGAACCACAGAGAGGTTAATTGTATAAATTATAGTTAACAGCAACACAATAACAACAACAACAACAACAACAACAACAACAATAATAATAATAATAATAATAAAGAAGAAGAAGTTGATGAGAACTTTGAGATGGAAGATTAACGTAAAGATTCAACAATGATAACAATACATGTCAAGGTTAGAGGATCCACTAATGGTATTTCAAACAAGGATAGTGTAAACTTTTATTATTCAATTGGAAACCACACACAAAGGAGGTTCCAATCAGATTATAAATTGTTAACATGATTACATTAGTTATCTTATTCGAATAATGCTAATACTTGTAAATGTTGTCAGGCATTCATGATTATAACTTATGTTAACAACAAATCAAGTTCCTTTCATAGCTCAGGTGTCGGTTATACCATACAGTATGGGCTATGAAAGTGCCAAGTATTTGTTGTACCAAGTGTTATACAACATAAATCTAGATTAACCATTTAACAAGCAAAGTATTAAAAGTGAACAAGATAACAAATATAAAGCATGTTAGTATCCAACATTAAGGTCCATGTTAAGTTTATATTATACTTATTCTTACACCATTAGTGTACCCTTTTCACCTTGACATAATTAACTTAGCAACACATAATGAAAGAAAGAAACATAAATAAACAAGGAAAGGAAATGAAAAGCATAAGCAAGAAATTAATATAAGCAAAACTTAAGCATTACAAAATATAAAGAAAGAGCAAGAGCATGATCTTGATCTCAACACCAAGATGCCTAAATACATGGCAAATGCCTCCTTTTATAGGCCAAAATTCGGAACTATTGATTTGTTGACTAATTGATGAGTGGGTGGCCACATCTTGACTTGGTGACAATCCTTATCTTCTTGTCTGCCAAAAACGTCATTGATGACGTCATAATTTGAACAAACTCAAATCATGAAAGTTCTAGAGAATTGTCTCATCTTTCCAGGGTAAAAATTTGAGATCATTTGGACGTCTAGAACTCGAGATATGGGCTGAACACTAAACAGTGTCTGGGCTGCAGGACAGATTCGGACTTCTTTGTTGTTGCTGCAATTTGGACTTGAAAACGGCCTTTTTAAATCTTGGGCTCCACATGAAAGTTGTAGGCCTATGTCTTATCTTTCCATCCATATAAAATGGACCTAAATCCAAGATCTGCAGCTCCAGATATCACCCGATTACCGAACAGTGTTCAAGTTTGGACTACACCAATCATCTCTTTTCTAAGTTTGGCCATCTCTTTGTCCTTTCAATTTAAGTACTTCAACTCATCAATCAATTCTTTCATTTATGTGATAGGCCTGCATTTAAGATGAATATTTACCATAAATTAAAAATATCTTATATTATTAGATACGTTATTATAAAACATGCTTTAGTTAAGGAGTTATTGATACTTCAAGTGCAAAATGATGATATAAAACCTTGATAAAAATGCACTTTTAAGTACTAATCACACCCCCCAACCAGCTTATTACTAGTCCCTAGTAATGAAAGCGTTAAAATAGAAAAAAAAATAATTTGCAAATTCCACAAAGCAAGGCATTCATCATTCAACTTCCATTAATCTATCCAGATAAACAAACTCTCTTTAAATTTATATATCTGCTCAATACCTCTTAAACAAAATATTAATAAACCTTCCTTTTTTTATGTGCTCAATGTATGAAAACATAGATGATGGGGCTTTTATTGGAAGAAAACAATATTCTGTTCTAATGTTTAAGGTTAACTTCCTTGGGTTGGGATTATTATCTTCTTCTTTTTTTTTTCTTTTTTCTTTCTTTTTCAATATATATACATATACTTAAAACACAATGCATCTTTAACCCATGTAATGAGCTTTCGGCTAATGACTCCAGACCAGTTGGTCTTAGGGCATTAGGTGTTGAGACACCCCTACGAGCTTAGTAACTCGGGTTGCGATCTTGATACGTAGATAGTGCAATGTTTGATTCCCTTAAGCTTTTCTCCTTAACCCATGTAACAAGCTTTGGGCCAATAGCTCCCAAGTCAGTTGACTTTAGGGTATTAGGTGTTAAAACACCCCTTCGGGCTTAATTGCTTAGGTTAGGGAGGCTACGAAATCAAACTTATCTACATTTTTATTATCATCATTTTTTATTATTATTATTTTTTTATTATTTTTTTTGTTTTTTGTTTTTTGTTTTTATTTTTTTGTTTTTTTTTGTTTTTTTTTTGCAAATTATAGACTATCCCTATCCCTTAGTTGTTACCTTTAACAAAAGAACATAAATAATGTAATAATCCAATGTGCAACCCACAATCATATGTTAAAGTGTGTGTGTGAAAATGAAGGTTTAAGAATACTTGTTAAATGAGTATATGAGCAGAATCATGTGATAAGAATGCGAGAGTTTGTAAACCTGAATATTTCAAGAAGTATTCTAATAGGCCTTGTTATGAATATTGCAAATGACCATTAGAAAATGTTTACTAAGATGCGTCTCAAGAGTCAATAAAATTCCTCCTTACTCTGCCATCCTAGTAAGAACAGTTTAGCCAAATGGTTTTTTTTTTTTTATATACTACTACCCCCTCCCCCCAACCAAAACGAGACATTGTCCTCAATGTCCTAAGGTAGAAAGATAAAGTATAGAAGACATCACCTGAAACAACGAACACTGACAAACCTGAAACACACTTAAACAAATATAAGAAATAACAAAACAAAATAATATGCTAAAAAAAACACAAGGATTCACAAACGAAGGCTTAAATCCAATCTAAGCTTTTTACGGCTTTCTGTAGTTGACCAATTGATGCGACTCATGGAAGGATCAATTACAGGGGTGAAAGATTGTAGTTTGTCGATCAATTGCTCAACAAAGAGTAGCGGAGATTATGATTTGTCGTGCGAAGATGTTAGAAATTCCTGTTCCACAGCTTGATCAAGAAAAGACAACAAATTATCATAAAAACCATTAACATTGAGCAAACCTATAGGTTTATGGTGAATGTGAAGTTGGGCCCAAGAGGAAATATGAAAGATCTCTTCCAATGTGCCCAAACCACCTGGTAAGGCAATGAAGGCATCAAGATGGTTAAACATTGTATTCATTCGATCAAACATTGTGGAGACCCGGTAGTTCCTCTCCAATTGTTCTTCCAATGATGTCCCCTTTTGTTAAAGCTTTGGGGACGACCCCCCAAAACTTGACTACCTCCTAAAAATGCAGCTATTGCCACACCCCCCATTAACCCAAGGTTGCCTCCCCATACACTAAATGAATCTTTTTCTCGGCTAGTACCGACCAAGATGATTTCTTTGCTTCCAAAAAAGCTATTTCCTTCCCGGGACTTGGATCCACCGAAAACACAAATATTTTTTATGTGATAACTTGAGGGACTCGCCATTTCTACACACTTCTATATCTGTCTAATGTAAGGGTTGAGTAGAAATGAGGGAAAGGAAGAGAAGATTTTATAGATGAGGATTTGAAAATGCAATCATATCACCTAGATATAGGCCAGCTGGAGTCTCACACACTCTCTCTCTCTTTATGTATTTATTTATTTATTTATTTTGAAAAGCATGTGTATGTACAGGTAGTTGTGATTGTGGCTCACATCTTCCCTTGGTTTTACATCCAAGAACGGCTTAAACGCCCTTTATGGGTCGGGGATAGGCTTCCCATCCAGTTTTCTTAAAAACTGGCAAACAGGGTCTTTTGTAGTCAGATTCCTAAGACTAAGTCGATCATGTTCTTTATGGAAATGGGGCCATAAATCATGAATTGCACGATGCACATCTCCACTAGGATGCGTCTCGAGGGTCAATAGAAGATTATCTAAAGACCCCTTACTCAGGCCATCCTTAATGAATTGTATTTTGTCTTCACGGTTTATAGATACCATTCCTAAAGAACGACATGTTGCATTACAAGTCCATCTGGCACATCTGTGACAGACTTTCAGTCGTTTTGCACGACGTTTCTTTGCAAAAGTGCTTTTCCATGTTCCAGGCATGTGTGAAATGAAAGAATTAGAGGACTCACCGATAATCGGACCTTTGCTTCAATCACCAACGAATATCTTCGGGAATTCCATGATTCATTAACAACCTCAATCTTGCACACCTAGCACGGTAAATTTTTGTAATCGCATTCCGAGGCGAGCGGAAAGTACTTTTTCAATTTTTCAAGAGTGGTGTCCATTTTCAAATGAGAATTAGAGAAGAGATTCAAAGAAGAAAGAAAGAGCCAAGAATTGCACAATGTTTACAAATATCGGTTATTATGGGAAACCGAAAGAACCGATCAAGTCACGAGAGTACCGTTATCCGCCATTTGACCGGGGTGAGAGAGACTAGCAAAACAAAATTCACACCAAAACAAAACACAAAATAATGTGAGAAAAAGAATCATTCCTTATATACAGGGATCACTCAATTCAATAGAGTCATTTTCAATGGAAAAATTGTCAAAGTAAACTTTCAAACGATGTCCGTTTACCTTGAAAACATTGCCATTCTTTGGATTCTCGATATCACAGGCCCCATATGGATACACATGTTTCACAATAAAAGGACCGCTCCATCTTGATCTTAGCTTTCCAGGAAATAAATGGAGTCGAGAATTATAAAGCAAAACTTTTTGACCGACATCAAATGTTTTTCTCAAGATTCTCTTGTCATGAAATTCTTTGATTCTTGCTTTATGAATTTTTGAATTCTCATATGCATCATTTCTTATTTCCTCAAGCTCATTTATTTGTAACTTACGCAGTTGACTGGCATCATCAAGGTTTGAATTGAAAGCTTTAATAGCCCAATAAGCTTTATGTTCAAGTTCCACGGGCAAGTGACAAGGTTTTCCATAGACTAGTCTATAAGGTGACATACCTAATGATGTTTTATAAGCAGTTCGATAAGCCCAAAGTGCATCATTAAGTCTTAAAGACCAGTCTTTCCTATTAGGGTTCACTGTTTTCTCCAAGATTTGTTTGATCTCCCTATTAGCAAGCTCTACTTGTCCACTTGTCTGAGGGTGATAAGGGGTGGCAACTTTGTGTGTGATTCCATATTTCTTCATTAAAGACTCAAATGGCTTGTTGCGTAAAATGTGTTCCACCATCACTTATCATGGCTCGAGGGATTCCAAATCGACTCAAAATATTTTCTTTCAAGAACTTTATTACTTGTTTTGTGGTCATTGTTTCGACTTGGAATTGCCTCTATCCATTTTGAAACATAATCTCTCGACTAATATGTACAAGAAACCAAATGATGGAGGAAATGGACCCATGAAATCTATACCCCAACAATCAAAGATCTCAATGACAAGAATAGGATTTAAGGGCATCATATGACGTTTTGAAATAGATCCCAACTTTTGACAATTTTCACAAGTCTTACAGAATGCATGTGAGTCCTTGAACATGGTGGGCCAGTAAAATCCACTTTGTAGGATTTTTGCGGTAGGGTCTTTCTTGATGAGAAATGACCCCCACATGCCTCAGAATGACAAAATTTAATGACACTACTTACCTCATTGTCAGGAATGCATCTTCAAAATATTTGATCAGGACAATATTTGAATAAATAAGGGTCATCCCAATAAAAGTTCTTTACTTCATTCAAGAACTTTCTTTTGTCTTGGGTACTCCAATGAGCCGGCAATTGTCCTGAAACAAGAAAATTAACAATATTAGCATACCAAGGCATTGTAGAGACGAAAAATAAAGATTCGTCAGGAAAGTAGTCATCGATTGGTGTGATGTCAGATCTCGAATCGTTGTCAATCTTGACAAGTGATCTCGACAACATTTTCGGTGCCTTTCTTATCTTTGATCGTGATATCAAATTCTTGAAGTAACAAAATCCACCGAACCAATCTAGCCTTAGAATCTTTCTTAGAAAGAAGATATTTCAATGCTGCATGATCACTAAAAACAATAACAGGTGAGCCAACAAGATAAGACCTGAATTTTTCACATGCAAATACTACTGCAAGTAATTCTTTTTCAGTGGTGGTGTAATTCATTTGAGCACTATTCAAAGTTTTACTTGCATAGTAAATCACATAGGGTTTCTTATCTTTTCTTTGTCCCAAGACAGCACCTACGGCATAATCACTAGCGTCACACATTATTTCAAAAGGTAATGACCAATCAGGAGGTTAAATGACAGGAGCGTATAAGCAGGTTTTTAAGTTTAACAAAGGCTTCTTCACAATGTTCAGTCCATTCAAAAATATTATCCTTTGTTAGAAGGTTACTCAAGGGCTTAGATATCACACTAAAATCTTTGATGAACCTTCTATAAAAACCAAAGATGTCCTAAGAATGATCTAACATCTTTAACAGATTTTGGTTTTGGCAAGTTAGCAATTAACTCGATTTTAGATTTGTCAACCTCAATTCCTTTGGATGAAACAATGTGACCAAGTACAATGCCGTTTGTTACCATAAAGTGACATTTTTCCCAATTCAATACAAGATTCTTCTCTTCACACCTCGCTCAAAACCTTTTCTAAGTTAGTCAAACAATCATCAAATGAATCGCCAAAAACGGGAAAAATCATCCATAAAAATTTCAAGAAAACGTTTAACCATATCACTAAATATACTGAGCATGCATCTTTGAAACGTGGCTGGTGCATTACATAATCCAAAAGGCATCCTTCGATATGCAAAAGTACCAAATGGACATGTGAAAGTAGTCTTCTCTTGATCTTCCAATGCAATTTCAATTTGGTTGTAACTTTGAATAGCCATCTAGGAAACAATAAAATTCATGACTCGCAACTCTTTCTAGGATTTGATCCATAAAAGGTAAAGGGAAATGATCTTTTCTAGTCATTGAATTTAGTTTCCTATAGTCAATGCACATGCGCCAACCAGTAATAGTCCTAGTTGGAATTAACTCATTTTTCTCATTTGTTATCACAAGTGACTCGGACTTCTTGGGTACAACTTGGGTAGGACTTACCCATTTCTTGTCAGAAATAGGATAAATGATTCCATTATCTAGAAGCTTAATGACTTCATTTTTCACTACTTCTTTCATATTAGGATTAAGCCTCCGTTGCATTTCTCTAGAGGGTTTAGCATTTTCCTCCAAATAGATCCTGTGTGTGCAAATCAAAGGACTAATTCCTTTTATGTCGCTATGGTCCATCCTAATGCATTTTTGTGATTTTTCGGAGTTTGTAATAACTTACCTTCTTGATGTGCATTAAGTTTGGAAGAGATTATTACCGAAAAAGTTTCATTTTCTCCCAAAAATGAGTATTTGAGATGGAATGGTAACGGCTTCAAATCCGGTTTTGGTGGTTGAACACTTGAAGGTATGGACTCAATTGATCGTGGTGGCAATTCCTCAATTTTCGGTCTCTAACTATTTGCCTTTGATTCTTCCTGAAAATAAACCATTTGCAAATCTTCAGATTCATCAATCTCAATTTCACTGGAAGTGGTTTGAAATTGGTCATGAACTAATTTTTCAGTAAAGTCCACTTCCTGTAAATCATTATCATCTCCAGGTTGCTTGCAAATGTTGAAAATATTCATCTCCAATGTCATGTTTCCAAAAGATAGCTTCATTAGTCCATTCCTACAATTAATCAATGCATTAGAAGTTGCAAGAAACGGACGTCCTAAAATAACAGGAAATGAATTACATGCTTCAACAGGTTGTGTGTCCAAGACAATAAAATCCACAGGATAAATGAACTTATCGACTTGTACTAACACATCTTCAACTATTCCTCTAGGCACTTTTACGGATCTATCGGCAAGTAAAAGAGTTCTGAGTTGGTTTTAACTCACCTAGATTGAGACTTTGAAAAACTGAATATGGAAGTAAATTCACACTAGCTCCAAGATCAAGTAAAGCTCTTTCAATTTTATGTTCTCCAATAAAGCAAGAAATCGTAGGACAACCGGGTCTTTATATTTCAATGCATTATTGTTCGAAGAATGGCACTTACTTGTTCGGCTAAAAAGGCTTTCTTTTTCACATTCGGTTTTCTCTTCACGAGGGCACGATCTTTCAAAAATTTAGCGTAAGAAGGAACCTGTTTAATAGCATCCAACAAAGGTATATTGATCCTTACCTGTTTGAAAGTTTCAAAGATTTCAGAGTTGTGATTGACTTTCCTTTGTTTGGTCATGGCATGAGGAAATGGAAGTGCTGGCGAAGAATCAGTCTTTTCTTTGCAATGATCAGATTCAACCCCTTCCTTACCCTCAGAGATTGACTCATCATCATTCTCACAAGGTTCAAGAATGGGTTTTTCAATAACCTTACCACTGCGAAGAGTGATGACTGATTTTACGTGATCCATATGTTGGCTTCCCGAACTACTTGCATTTGCATGGTACTGCCCCTTGGGATTTTGTTGTGGTTGAGATGGAAACTTACCTTTCTCTTGGAAACTAAGAGCAGATGTCAATTTTGCAAGAGTATCTTTGAAATCTGTCATGCTTTGAGCAAGTTGAGTGTTAATTGCCTCTTGCTTTTCCATGAATGCATGCAATGTTTCCTCAAGATTTCTTCTAGGAGGTGGAGCATAAGGAGGTGCATATCCATGAGAATTTTGGAAGTTATGGTGTGCTTGAAACGGTGGTTGTGAAGTTTGTGCATTATTGTTATCACTCTTCCAATTGAAATTTGGGTGATTTCTCCAACCAGGGTTGTATGTTTGCGAGTATGGGTTATGATTGGGCCTTTGGAAACTGTTTAATGCATGGGCTTGTTCATGGAGACATTCCCTAAAAGAGGGCAAAGTTGGACAGTCATGGGTTGAATGTTCATTGGTTTCACAGATTTGACACACAATGTCTTGAACAGATTTTAGTTGACCACTCCTTTTTAATTCTAATGCCTCGACTTTTTTAGCTAAAGATGCAAACTTGGCTTGGAGGTCATGATCTTCCCTAAGATTGTACATACCTCCACTAGATGTATGAGGTTGGGTTTTACTTGGTGCCTCATAAGTTCCTGTAGTGTCCCAATTTTGCGCATTTTCAGCTAGCAAGTCTAGGTATTCCATGGCTTCATTAGGGTCTTTATCCTCAAAAGTTCCATTGCACATCAATTCAACCATTTGCCTGTCTCTAGGTGTTAATCCTTCATAAAAATGTGAAACTAATCTCCATGTTTCAAAACCATGATGGGGGCAAGTATTAAGCAAGTCTCGATATCTATCCCAACATTGGTAAAATGTTTCTCCTGGTTTTTGAGAGAAAGTGATTATTTGTCTTTTAAAAGAGTTTGTTCTGTGAGATGGAAAAAACTTCTTTAAAAATTGTTGTTGCATATCATCCCACGCGCGAATGGATCCAGGTCTCAAATTTTGTAGCCATGTTTTAGCTTTATCTTTTAATGAAAAAGAAAAAAGCTTTAACCTAATGGTATTCATGCTACAATTTGAGTCATTATAGGTGTTACAGACCTCCTCAAATTCCCTTAAATGCAAGTATGGATTTTCTAAATCTAAACCATGAAAAGAAGGTAAAAGTTGAATAATGCCTAACTTAAAATTAAAATGAGATGCATCAGGGGGAAAAACTATGCATGAGGGTGCACTTGTTCTCGTAGGATTCATGTGGTCTCTAAGTGTTCTAACCCGAATATTCTCATTATTCTCATTATGAAGCGATTGGTTATCTTCTTCGGCCATATTTTCTGAAAATGATGAGGATACCCTACAAAGTCTACCACTTAATGTACGTGACCACACTCTCATGCACGTGCAGGAAGAGAATAAAAGAAAGAAAAGAAAAACAATAGAAAAAGAAAGAAAACAAAAGAAACAAAGTTAGATACAAGAAAAGAGAAAGGAGAAAGGAGAAAATAAAATAAATACTATAATTTGTACAAGAATTTACCTCCCCGGCAACGGCGCCAAAAACTTGACACGACCAAAAGATTGATGTCTTCTCCCAAGTGCAGGAGTGTCAAAGTAATAAATAACCCGGCAAGACCGGGGTCGAACCACAGAGAGGTTAATTGTATAAATTATAGTTAACAGCAACACAATAACAACAACAACAACAATAATAATAATAATAATAATAACAATAATAAAGAAGAAGAAGAAGTTGATGAGAACTTTGAGATGGAAGATTAACGTAAAGATTCAACAATGATAACAATACATGTCAAGGTTAGAGGATCCACTAATGGTATTTCAAACAAGTATAGTGTAAACTTTTATTATTCAATTGGAAACCACACACAAAGGAGGTTCCAATCAGATTATAATTTGTTAACATGATTACATTAGTTATCTTATTCGAATAATGCTAATACTTGTAAATGTTGTCAGGCATTCATGATTATAACTTATGTTAACAACAAATCAAGTTCCTTTCATAGCTCAGGTGTCGGTTATACCATACAGTATGGGCTATGAAAGTGCCAAGTATTTGTTGTACCAAGTGTTATACAACATAAATCTAGATTAACCATTTAACAAGCAAAGTATTAAAAGTGAACAAGATAACAAATATAAAGCATGTTAGTATCCAACATTAAGGTCCATGTTAAGTTTATATTATACTTATTCTTACACCATTAGTGTACCCTTTTCACCTTGACATAATTAACTTAGCAACACATAATGAAAGAAAGAAACATAAATAAACAAGGAAAGGAAATGAAAAGCATAAACAAGAAATTAATATAAGCAAAACTTAAGCATTACAAAATATAAAGAAAGAGCAAGAGCATGATCTTGATCTCAACACCAAGATGCCTAAATACATGGCAAATGCCTCCTTTTATAGGCCAAAATTCGGAACTATTGATTTGTTGACTAATTGATGAGTGGGTGGCCACATCTTGACTTGGTGACAATCCTTATCTTCTTGTCTGCCAAAAACATCATTGATGACGTCATAATTTGAACAAACTCAAATCATGAAAGTTCTAGAGAATTGTCTCATCTTTCCAGGGTAAAAATTTGAGATCATTTGGACGTCTAGAACTCGAGATATGGGCTGAACACTAAACAGTGTCTGGGCTGCAGGACAGATTCGGACTTCTTTGTTGTTGCTGCAATTTGGACTTGAAAACGGCCTTTTTAAATCTTGGGCTCCACATGAAAGTTGTAGGCCTATGTCTTATCTTTCCATCCATATAAAATGGACCTAAATCCAAGATCTGCAGCTCCAGATATCACCCGATTACCGAACAGTGTTCAAGTTTGGACTACACCAATCATCTCTTTTCTAAGTTTGGCCATCTCTTTGTCCTTTCAATTTAAGTACTTCAACTCATCAATCAATTCTTTCATTTATGTGATAGGCCTGCATTTAAGATGAACATTTACCATAAATTAAAGATATCTTATATTATTAGATACGTTATTATAAAACATGCTTTAGTTAAGGAGTTATTGATACTTCAAGTGCAAAATGATGATATAAAACCTTGATAAAAATGCACTTTTAAGTACTAATCAGCGGGTTTATATTTTTTTTTATTATACATAAAAGTTGAGTCAATGTAAATATTTTAAAAAAAATTAAGACTCAGGTTATTGACTTGACCCGAGTTAATAAGTCCGAATAATTTCAATAATATGTAAAAGTAAAACAACTACAAACAAAAAAAAATTAAAAAAGCCAATATGAATCCATCCAAGTTAATACACACATTTCATGTTAAGTTTGGGTAGGTTCCGGGTCGGTTTTGATTATATCTATACCTTATCCATTATCTATTAGATAAGATAACCATAAAAGAAATATTGACATGTTTGTGTCAATATTCATCAGGTTCGAATTAAATTATCATCTCTAATGTTAAGGGATAAAATTATTTATTCATATGAATATTTATTATTTAACAATTATTTATTATTGAATAGAAAACAAATTAACTAGTATATAAATTTGAAGTGTGTGTGTGTGTGAAATTATTAAAATATAAAATAATAAATATTATATATATAACATTATATTAAAAAAATCTAAATATTCAATAAATATATTTGTATAATATAAATATACTTTTTTCTCAATCACAAAACAAGGAGGGATGAAATTTAAAAGAAAGAAAAAAGACAATAAAAAAGGAAGCATAAAAAACAAAGAGCAACCAAAAAAAGTTGATAAAATTTAACACAAAAATAAATTAAAATCAAATTTTGAGTATGGGTAGCAATGATTTCCTACATGTTGAATTTCTTGATATTTATATCATATTTATTACCCACTAGGTAAAAAATTTAGATATTTATAAACTATCAATCAAATTTAGGTATATGGGCATCAATCATCTAACTACTTTTTGCTATTCAATAAAAATTAAAATAATTAATATATTAAATAATAAAATTATAATTTTATGTCAATATTAGGATATGTATATATCATAATGCACTAAAAAAATGTAAATGTTTAACAAGTGTGTGTGTGTATGTGTGTCACATTGTATTAAGAAAAATATAAATAGTCAATAAATATTTTCATATAATACAAATATACATTTTAGGTTAGGCTCAAGTGGATTTCAAGTATGTTTTAATAATATTTATACATTACTCATTACTCATTAGGTAAAGTAACTATTCAAAAAAACACTAACCCGTTCAAGGTAGGGCAGATCGAGTCGACATCCAACGAGACAAAATTGAATTATGAAAAAAGATAAAAATAAAATAAATAGTAATTAAAAGAATAAGAACCAAAATTAAAATAAAAACTAAATGATGAAAGATGAAATTGAAAAAAAAAACTAACCTACAAAAGATTAAAAAAACAAAATAGATGGGAAATCAAAAGAATGAGGATCAAATTTGAAATAAAAACTAAATGAAATCAAATAATAGGGATGAAATTGAAAAAAAATAAACCTACAAAAGATTTAAAAAAAAGAAGATGGCAAATCAAAAGAATTATGACCGAATTTAAAATAAAAACTAAATGAAAGTAAATGATATAAACAAAATTAAAAAATAAAACCTACAAAAGATTTTCTTTTTTAAATGTGAAAATCAAAAGAATGAGGGTCATATTATATTAAAAAACAAATGAAATGAAGTTTGTGTACTTTGTCAAAGAGAAGAAAGAAAAAAGTGGAAGGAGGAGAAAGAAGTCTAGAACCACACCACTCGCCTTTTACCACCTCGCAAGCCACCACTAGGAAGCTCTCGGTTCACTGCTTCAAACGCCACTATGGAACGCAATGTTTTGTGGCCAGAGGAGCCAATACGTGCCTCTCGAAAGGCGTTGGCTTCTCCCCCTTATTGACGTGACATGTGCATTGCATGCCCAACAATGTTTATATACCTAATTATGTTTATATACCCAATTACTTCTAACTCTACTCGACAATTACAAAAAAAGATAAAGTGAGATGATAAAACACCCCTAGACCCAAGTTCAAGAAAAATAAAAAAACAAAGGTAACAAAGTAATTACATTGTTCAATAAAAACTAAAAACCAAAAACACCCCTTACACCAGGTTATTATTTTTTTTTAAGGTAGATTAGTAATTTCATTGTGCAATAAAAATATAAAGAGACTCACCCACCTTCAAACAAATTGGTAATGACATTTCAACCTCGTGAAAATGTCAATTTGCCCTCCTAAGACTTGGAGCGTGTTTGGAAATGCAATGCAAACCGTGTTCCCTCAAATTTATTTTTTTTTTTGCTAAATTTTTTTTATGTTTTTAAATTTTTTTGATATGTTGATGTCAAAAATAATTTTTAAAAAATATTATTTTGATGTATTTCTAAGCAAAAAGTACTTTGAACCGCAACCGCTACCACAATCTCAAACAGACCCTTAGCTCTTCCCTTACAATTGTGGAGAACAAAATTGTTAGTGCATTGTAGCAATCCATGGTGTACTGAGTCTTGCTCCACAATGAAAGGCTGAGCAGGCTTAATTTTTTTAATATTTGAAAATATTTTGTATTTAACTATTTTTATATAATTATAATTTCTTATAGTCATTATAATTTTTTATATTCATGATACTTTAATTATAAAGATTATTTTTATTTATTAAAAATTAAAATTATCATGAAAAAATCATATTTGTTAACTCGAATATATATAATGTAAAATAAAATAATTTTAATATTCTATATTGTTAGAAATCTAAAAATATTGCATAAAACAATATTGTATTATTCATCATTTTAGTGTTTTTTTAAGAAAAATTATATGTTTTAGGCTAATTTTTTCTATTATATAGTTTTACACTAACAAAAATAATTTTTATCTGACTGTTGAATCGGGATGGAATTTTACCAAAAGTTCTCAAAGGTCTTTTTATTTATATTGGATTAAAAATTTAGATGAATTAGAAATCATGAAGGACTTGCGACAAGATTTAGAAGCTACTATGATAATTGTATTATTTTCCTGGTTGAATTAAGTTATTTTTTTTATTTTTTTTATAACTCTTTTTATTATTATTATTTTTTAGAATTGTTTATGATATTTTTTTACATGGTATAATAGAGTTATTTAGTTTGTATCTAGGTTTGATTCAGCAGCCATGATGTTTTGAACATACTTATATTTTGCATGATGGAACATTGTTTTCTTTGTTGGGACAAAAAATAAATTTGACTTATCAAGATATAACTGACCTTGTAACGTTTTCCTTATACTTCTTGTTCGTGAATTAATATTTATTGGGTAGGAGTTTATTCCAATAGTGTTGGTGTTTTGATTCAGTTAATTTCATTGTGTCATACTCTTCTATCAAACCTGATTCATTGACGTTTTGGAATTTGTCTTTTTTACATGTGAGTTATGTAATCACATGATTACGAGGTTCATATCAAATTAATAAAATTGACAAATCTCTTAAACATTCTAAATAAAAAGGGAAATAAGCCCTTGTATTAATAAAAACCACTTATAGAAATTTTTATAAATAATAAAGAATATTATTGTCGATTAAAAAATATAAAAATGTGTGTTTTCTATATAAAATATGAAAATAAAAACCTGGAAAACATAAAAAAGTTGTTTTCCAAAACTAAAATTGAAAAGGCATGTTTTTTAATTCTCCAAATGGAATAAATTATACATTTGAACACTAAATCCTATTTTTCATTTTTCTGAATATATTTTTCTAGAAAATAGAGTTATTTTTAACACTTTAAACCCCAATTTTCCTTTTTTTTTCTTTGGTTTTTTAAAAACTAAAATAGATTCTTAATTTTTTCTTCACTAGTCATAACTTTTTCTTTTTTGTAACCTAATGCAGTTGTTTCCGTCTTACATATCAACATTTAATCGCTTGGGATTGTGGAGTTGGTATATATTTTTAATCATTAAATTGCAAGCTTTGTATTATAATTCAGTGGTTAATGCATGGAAGTAACATGAGGTCGAGGGTTCCTTGATGGGGGATGCAATATGTTTTTCTAAACAAACAAAAACAAGGTTAATATATTTTTCGTTTATGTCTGTTTTTTTCAAAAAAAAATAGACATGTGACATCCCTCGGACCAAGTGCCTAGTTATTTTAGACAAGCCTAATTCAATGTGATTGGGCTCTTTCATCTTAGTCCTTCTATGTTTTGATTTTTTTAAAAAAAAATTATCATTTAGTGTGGGGTATTTATGATTTTTTTTGTATTGGGTTAATGGTAAATTAAATTTTTTTATTATATAATAAAATAAAAAAATTAATTCAACCGAATAGAGTTCATAACTTAGGTCATAGAGTTAACAGATTAACTAAATATTAATTAAAAAGTTGAGTCAGGATTTTTCAAATTTGAGATGTTGTACCGAGCTTTTTTTATCTTTTTTTTTTAATTTCAGCATCTAATGTGGAGTTTTTATTGGATCTTTTTGTGTTAGATTAATGATAAATCATTTTTTTGTATTTTTATCATATAATAATATATGAAAATTAATTCAACCTAATGGAGTCTGTGATCTAGTCACGGGTTTGACGAGTGTATAAAATATATTAAGAATTGGGTTAGAATTTTTTTAATTTTTCCTTCCCCGCCCCATTTTAATCGATAAAAAAAAAACATGACAATCAAAATTTCCCCTCTTATGATCTTCTAATAGAGCGAAGAACATCTCAAAAATTTATTCATTACAGTTGGTGTTCTCCTATTATTGTTGTACATTGGTCAATGTACTTTTGCATTTTTAGTTATTCTGTCTTGGTGGTTTGCTTATGAACGTGTTTTTTTTCCTAATACAGTCGTTGTTTGACCTTATATATATATATATATACACACACACACACTTCTTTTTTTTTTGTTTAAAATCCATTTTTTAAAGGCACCTGATAACCCAACATACATAGGATGAGTATAACGACAAGCTCGGATGACATGAGTCTAGTTTGCTTCCTAACCCAATATTCTTGAGTTTAGTTTCCTGCTGAGCTCATATACATATGAGTCTAAAGAGTTGTGAGACCCAACATTCTAATGTTCAACTACGCGTCGAGCCCAAGTACATGTAGGTCTGGCGAGCTGCCAAACCCACACCCCTAGGTTCCACTACGCGTGGAGCTCAAATACATGTGGGTCTGGCGAATAGCTAGACCTAACATCCTTGTGTTCAGCTACACATGAAGCCGAAGTATATATGTCTCTAACAAACTCTTAGACTCAATATCTTTAGGTTTCGCTATGCGTAAAGTCCAAGTATATATGCGTTTGACGAGCTGTCAGACCCCACATTCTTGTGTTCAGCTATATATCAAGCCCAAGTATATATGGGTCTGGCAAGCTATCAGACCCAACATCCTTGGGTTCCACCACATACCGAGCCCAAGTACTTGCGGGTCTAACAAACTATCAGACTTAATATCATTAGGTTCAACCACGTGCTAAACTCAAGTATATGTGGGTCTGACATCATTCCAAGTTCAAGTATGGAACTAGAACTCAAGTATACGTGGCTCTGACATTATTCTTGAATTGTAAGCTTTATGTTGTGTCACAAGACTTTGTTTATTTATTCTTATAGCTCTTAACATAAAATGTTAAAATTCAAGAATAATCATCTACCTACACCCCTTGGTGTATAAAAGTCTACTAAGAATTTATCATATTTTCATCAATATTAATATATATATATATATATATATATATATATATATATATATATTTGTCACCAATTTGATCTTTCTACCAAAAAAACCCTCCTGCAGTGGTAACTGCTCAAAGCCCAAAACCTATCCAACTCACAATAAACCTCCTTATAAAAGATCAACCCACAAGTACTGAAAACAGTTTTACTCCAAACCTGATCAGTCTTATTACAAAAAGCCTTATAGAAAGTTTACCAGAACCCATAAACCTTCCCCTTCAAAATCCAAATCAAAATTTGATCTCAAAAACATTACCTGTTACAAATGTGGTCAGAAAGGATATTTTTATCTTTGAGGGATATGGTAAGGTTTGGATAGCAGTCAAAAGATACTGGACTGCTGCAGAGGCTAGACTCAATGAAACTTAGGAGTGGGTCTTGAAAGTTATGGAATCTAGCATTTTGGAGGACAGCTAGAATGGATGTGCCTAAGCCTTATTTTGTAAGTGGTTTTATACCGACTTTATATATATATACAAGATGATATGCTTGCGCGCTGCCGCAGACTTATAAAACAAATGCATTTCATAGTGTTATAATTGTGAATCAGTGCTAGATAAGTAATAGAAACTAAAGGTATGATGGAGCAAATATTTCATGATGGAAAAACAAGTTGTGTTGGTGATCAAAAACTTAGAGACTGAACAAAATGATTTGTAGCAATCTAAAGTATTTTGTGAGGAAAGATACAGTGTTTTCGCCACATGATTTAGCTTTTATGTTAATAAAAAGCAAAAAAAATTACAAAGCTAAATTCTCTATCAACTTAATATTAAAAAAAAACCAACAAAGATAATTTTAAAAGGAAAAAAACCCATGGGGAAAAACGTTGTAACAATTGACAATGTTTTGTAAGGAAAACTATAGTGTTTTCCCCAATAAAATAAAATAAAAAACCATTTAGAGAAATATTGTAGCGATCTACAGTGTTTTGTGAGAAAACCACAACGCTTTCCTCATATGATTTAGCTTTATTGTAATTATAATTCTTAATAAACTCAATATTAAAAAAAAATCGACAAAGATAATTTTAGGAAAAAATCATAAAAAAATCATTTGGAAAAACACTGTAACAATTCACAGTGTTTTAAAGAAAAAAATGACAAAGCTAAATTCTTAATCAGCTCAATATTTTTAAAAAAAAATCAACAGAAACAATTTTAGAAAAATAAATAACAAAACAAACACCAAAAAAAGAGAAAAAAATCATGTTGGAAACACTGTAACAATTCACAGTGTTTTGTGATGAAAGCTACTGTGCTTCCCCACATGATTTAGCCTTATTTGTAACGACTTGTAATTGTAATTCTTAAATAACTCAATATTAAAAAAAAATTGACAAAGATAATTTGAAAAAAAAATATATGAAAAAAAAATCATGCGAAGAAATACTGTAGCAATCCACAATGTTTTAAAGAAAAAATTACAAAACTAAATTCTCAATCAGCTCAATATTAAAAAAAAATGACAAATATAATTTTGAAAAATAAAAAAATAAAATAGAAAAACTATGTGGGAAAACATCGCAACAATCCACAGTATTTTAAAGAAAAAAAATTACAAAGTGAAATTTTTAACCAGGTCAATATTTAAAAAGTAAAATTTAACAAAAATAATTTTGGAAAAAAAGAAAAAAGAAATATAAAAAAATAGGAAATTTGATAAAAAAAAAAAAAGTAAGTTATTTTGGAGAAAAAAAAACAAAGGGAAAAAGAAAAAAGGGAAAAGTTGGAAAACAAATGCAAAAAAAAGGAGGAATGCACTGTGGATTACTGTTGTAAACAATAATCCACAGTACATTATCTGTGGGGGAAAACAAAATAGAAAAACTATATGAGAAAACACCGCAATAATCCACAGTATTTTAAAGAAAAAAATTACAAAGTAAAATTTTTAACTAGGTTAATATTTAAAAAGTAAAATCAACAAAAATAATTTTGAAAAAAAAATAAATGCAAAAAAAAAAAAGTTGAAAAAAAAAGTAATTTTGGAAAAAAAAAAAGAAAAAAGGGAAAAGTTGGAAAAAAATATAAAAAAGAAGAAGGAGAAATGCATTGTGGATTACTAATCCACAGTAAATTGTTTGTGGGGGAAGAGTGATTCCCCCACTTTAGTGTTATATATATATATATATATATATATATATATATATATTATGCAAGAGATACTTATCCCTCATCAAAATCTTTTCTATGCTTTGACATTATCAGATGAAGCTTAATCCTTTCAAGTATGTCTTTGCTATTAAATTAAGAAAGTTTTTGGGTTTTCTAATAAGTAGTAAAGGATTCAAGCCTAACCTAAAGAAGATTCAAGCCCTTTTATACATGTCTCCTTCTTCGTTAGTAAAAGAATTTCATTGCCTCGTAGGGAGATTGTCTGCCCTCAACCTATTCATAACTCACCTAGGGAATGTACTTTATCATTCTTCAAAATTTTAAAGAACATTTTCAACTTTTAGTGGACTCTAAATTGTTAAGAGGCTTTTGAGGAGTTCAATGTTCACCTTTCACCTCCCAATATAATATATTATCTCAATGAAGGGAGAATGAAAGATTTTTTCTCTATTTAGGTGTGGCGGACTCAAGAGTGAGCATAGTTCTAGTAAAAGAGGATGAAGGAATATAACGCCTAATTTATTACTCTAACAGAACTCTTTATGATGTTGAAACGAGATATTTAAAAGTGAAAAAAATGGCTCTTATTCTGGTGAATGCCTCTAAAAAGATGAAGCTATACTTTGAGCTCACAGAGTCATGGTGTTTTCAGATAAGCCGTTGTGGCAGATCCTTTATAAGCTAAAGATATTCGAATATGTAGTAAGATAAGCCATTGAGTTGGGAGAGTTTATACTTCAATACAGACATAGACCAATTATAAAGGGTCAAGCCTTGACAGGTCTTATTGTTGAATGCTCATTTGAATGGCTTATGAATGCATTTGAGTCCCTATCTTCAATAAGCATTTCCTCTACTAAATTAGAGGCTCTAGTAGAATAACCTTTGATGATCCTTCCCTAGAAATTGTATGTTGATGAATCTTCTAATATTAATATAAGTGGAGTTATGATAGTGCTTATAAGTCTTAAAGAACATGTATTTGAATACGAAGTTCATTTTGAGTTCCCAACCATGAATAATGTGTTCGATTATAAAGGTTTTATAACAGGATTATACCTTGTAGAAGCCTTGAATGCATACCCGCTTCAAGTTCATAGTGACTCCTAGTTGGTGGTTAGTATTTGCCAAGGAATATTAAAGCTAGAGAACCAACCATACAACAATATTTTCAGAAAATCCAACCTTATTTCTCCAAGCAAGCTAAAAGCAAAATCATTTCAATCACTTACATCCTAAGGGAAGACAACCACCGAGAAAATCTCGTGTATAAGCTAGTAAGCTCCAATCCTGTAGATCTCTCTGTTGATGTCTGGGTTGAAGTTTTGGAAAAATCAAGTGTGAGTGAAGAAGAGCTATAATTGTTCCCATCAACATCGAGGAAGATTAGAGAACCACAATTTTCAAGGGATAGGTATAAGATCTCTCTAAGACAATAGCCCTACAATCTTCATGGGATGAGTATGAGATCTCTCTAAGGCTATAAGTCCACAATCTCCAAGTGATTGACTTGGTCTCCCTAAGACAATAGCCCCACAATCTCTAAAAGGTGAGTATGAGATCTTTCTATGGCAATAGTCCGACAATCTCTAAATGATGAGTCCAACGCTTCTTAGTTCAATAACATTAATCTTAAGGTAATGCCTAGGGGCATCTCTTCAAGTCACCGAAGATACATTCAGACAACTAGATTAAAGGAGCAAGGACTCTTAGATAAGGATATACCTATAACCTGAATTTCCTCTCGATTCTAGACAGGAGGTGAATCTTATTAAGGTTAGGCAAAATTCAAATCTTGCTAAAAATTAAAAAAAAAATTCCAAGTATGGGTGTTGGACTCATACACACCACCTAAAAGATTCCATTCTAAATATTTTTTTAAATATGGGCGGTGGACTTATATAAACTACTTAGAGGACTTCCTCCTAAATATTTTTCTAAGTATAAGCATTGAACCTTACAAATTACTTAAATGATTTTTTCCTAAATATTTTAATATGAGCATTGGATTAATATACTACATAGGTCTACAAAATATCTTTAAACTAAATAGGAAAATGAATAACAACAATTTCATAAAATATCAAAATGTAAAATTTATTACAAAAAGATAAAACCCCATAGAATCGGGGATGTTTACAAAGTTAAGGGGATTTAGAGGGCTATGACTTAGATATCCAAGTCATACTCCTCATCAAGGTATTCCCTATGTTAGGTAGTTGTAGCCCTAGTATGGAACACATATGTAAAATTGAGCATTAGGACTTGATAGAAAGTAGCATTAAAGTCTACTTGCATTTCTCATAAATGATTAAAGAAGTAAAAGTTAGATATGACAAGAAAGATCTTATCCCTAACCATCTCAGTCGGGGTTGCAGACCCAACATCCTTGGGTTCAACTATATGTTAAGCCCAAGAACATATGAATCTAGCAAGTTGTCAGACCCAACATTATTAGATTCACCTACGTGCTGAGCCCAAGTACATGTGGGTCTAATAAGTTTGGCAAACCCAAAATCCTTGAGTTTAGTTATGTTCCCAGCCCAAATACATATAGATTTGGTAAGTTGTCGAACCTAACATCTTTGGATTCAGCTACTCGTTAATTAAGCCTAAGTACATATGAGTTTGGTAAGCTACCAGACACATATGTTAAGGGTGCAGACATACAAGTGTAAGTCAGGTCCACTCACATATGTACTTTCCTCTTCTGAAGCCAATAAATTTGTTTTCAATTGAACATATTTTTTATTGTTAGTTTTTATATGACTTTCATGAATTGATTTATTTTTTGATTTTTTTTCCATATATGCAAATAAAAGTCATGAAGGATTTATTTTTTTCATTTTTGTTTGAGACTTGCTTTTTACATTATAATGAGTTTTTGCATTAAAAAACATGTTATGAATGAAAAAAAATATTTTTTCATAAAAATATTTCTCACTCCTTTATTTAAATTATTGAGGTTCTTGAGAATCTTTATTTGAATTATTTTGGATTTTTGTTTTTTTTTTCAAAGAAGGAATTTTTTGTTAAAACAAAAAAAAATGCATAAATAATAAATGAGTACTTTAACTTAAGAAATGCATTATCTCTTTCATAATTTAAATTTATCAAGCTCCTACCAATATTTATTTCAATCATTGTATAATTAAATAAAAATTAATTGTAAAAATCATCTCGTGACATTGTGCAAGCTTACAAGCTAGTGTGTGTAATATGTGATCAACCTAATTATACATTCATTGCAAATCAAGGTTAAACTAAAATGGATGTCAAAGCTATGGTGTGAAGGAATTTGTTTTATTAAAAATCAACAAAATCAATAAGAAGAAGTTTGATGTCAATTACTGAATTTAAAGCCCATTAATGTTTTAAAAATACTTTTGAAAAAGATGGGAAATTTTTTGAAGTATTTAAAGTCCGTTTGTTTTTGCGTTTTAAAAACGCTTTTGAAAAAGATTAATTTTTTTACTTTAAATTAATTTTCTTGATATTTTTATATCATTTTTATATGCTAATATTAAAAATAAATTTTAAAAAATATTATTTTGATATATTTGTAAGTGAAAAGTACTTTAAAAAGCAACTGTTAGTATACTATCAAGGAGTGTTTGAAAATATGGTAGTCGTTGCTTTTCAAAGCACTTTTTGCTTAGAAATGCATTAAAATAATATATTTTTATTTTTTTAAATTATTTTTAATATTAATATATCAAAATAATTTAAAAATATAAAAAATATTAATTTGAATTTTGTTTTTCACATGCGGATGCACTTGGATTGACAGAGGCTCTTTGGATTTTTTTTTTTTTTTTAACCAATGAGAAATTGTAAACATATTTATTTTCAAGTCAAAAGCAGAGTATGTTTTCCTTGAAATTATGAAGGATTGCTCAAGAAGAAAAACATCTTAAACAGCAAAAAAACTATAGTATTCATTTTATATGGTATAAAAATATAGATATATAATCTATTTAAATAATAAAATAAAATGATATCATAAAAACATGGTATTTAATTAAACTCTTCTATCTTATCATAATTCTTGTACATATTACAATATATTAAATATCATAGTTTTAAAACCTGACCGACTCGTAGTTAGAACCAGACTGAGTTAAAGAAAAATTAGGGGAAGAAAAAATCCGGTGTGACTCGACTGACCTAGTGGGTTGACCCGGTCAAAAATCTGGTTGCAATCCGTTGACTTTTGTTTTTTTATTAAAACGATGTCGTTTTGATTTAAAAAAAAAGAATTGATCCAGGCGACCCGATCAAAACCTGAAACCCGGGCCTTAGACTGGGCCGGGTCTAAAAACTATGTTAAATATACATTAATGTATATAGAAAGAATGTTTTTTTTAGTGTGATGCTTATATTAATTTGTGATGGATTTACGAAACTCTAATATATTAATCACACACAAATGACTAAAAAAATATAATAATATTTTCTAAGCAAACATACCATCAGAAATAGACAAACAACAACCAAAAATCTTGATTCTCATTATGTTTACATATGAACATATCAAATCTCAATTTATTTAAGAACTAAATTCTAAACTTATATACAAAGCTATTTATTTTATATCACATCTATCAAAGTCAAAAATCCTTATTAAATAAAATTAAATATTTTAGTATTTTTTTATCAATTTAAATAGATTTTTAAATATTCATACCATTAAAAATAAAAGCAAAACAACAAAAAAACAAACAATTTGCATACATTTAATGTATTTTGCATTTTCTATACATATTCAATTTAACCGTTTGATTTTTCTTAAATTTTAAAAGAAATACTGAAAATATAATATATGATTTAATAATTTCATTTAAAAATTTTGTAATTGAAAAATGATAAGGGTGTAAATGACACATAATTCAATTAATACACTTACAGTTTTATTAAAAGTTTGAGGTCCTTGTTAAGGATTGATCTCATATAAAAGACATTTTTTTTAATTTTAGATTTAAATAAAAATTATTATTATTATATATGTGTGTGTGTGTTTGTGTGTGTTAAATTAAAAATTATAAAATGCGATTTCAATTAACATAGGTAAAAACAAAAAAAAAACAAAAAACAATAAATATTGTAAGAAATTAATTTAGGATTTACAATTGTCAACTTAAGAGGGATATATTTTAATTTTACTATTATATAGTGAGGAAAAATAGACAAGTCGACTAAACTCAAGAATTCTGATTTTATGTTTAAGAGATGATTTCTTGAATTATAATTCTAAATTGTTTTGAATTTGAATTAAAATTATAAAATCCTTGAAAACTATTATATTTTAGTTGATGGTAATAATTATAATAATAAAAACTATATATTTACGTGTAGAGATGCTTTCTTGATTATTGTGACACAAATTGCATGCTAGGAAATCGAAAGATGAACCAGGAACAGGATAGGGTTACTCTTGTCACCAATCATTTTTACAGTAAAATTTGAATCACAACATTTATCGCGGAAATTGAAATCGTCACTACTAGATGAATCGGTTGTTTGTGCACTCTATATTTTCTTTTGTTCATCTGGATGGGCTTAATTATACATTATGCAAAAATAGAATAGCACTAAGGTAATATCTTTTTTTGCATTCCAAAAATATTTTTAAAAAAAATTTAACAAAATTATTTTTTCTTTACTTCAAATTAATATTTTTCTGATATTTTCATATCATTTTGATTTGTTGATGTCAAAAATAATTTTTAAAAATAAAAAATATATATTATTTTGATACATTTTCGAGAGAAAAACACTTTGAAAAATAATTGTTATCACACTTCCAAATACTCCCTAAAAGAGTATTACAAAGTTGTTTTTAAAAAAACAAATATTGAATGCAGCTAGAATCTAAACCAGTTAACTAACGATGCCTTATGTTTTTTTTTTTTTACCCAAAACCTGTTTTTCAACCCATTTTTAATCGAAAACACCTAACGAACTATGATAAACCTAATTATGGTCTAAGAAAACCAAAAATTATCCAAAAAACCAAAATAAAAAATCAATCTGGGCTCAGATTTGTTTTTTCACAAACTTTAAAGGTAAACAAAAACACCTAATATGAACTCCCCTCATCAAATAAAATCATTTGACACAGATATTGATCGTTTTGGTGGCCTACATCAATGTCAATGATATTTTTCTCTCTTTACTGCCAGAATTCAGCGACCATTTTTCTTCTTTATCAACCAGAGACTAAAAAAAATAACAAAAATAAACTTTTATACCAAAATTAAATTTGAAAAAATTGAAGCACCAAAATAATATAATTTGTGTTATTTTTAAAGTTTGAAAACCAAAATGTATCTTTCTTGAAATTTTTGGCACGTCACCCATGTTTGACGCCTTTTTAATTTTAATCTTTATTCTTCTAATTCTACCATTGCCTAAGAAATACAAATTAATTGGCATTCAATTAGGATCAAACCATCTAAAATAAAACTTTAAGGATTAAAATAAATTTTAATGTTAATGTTTTTATGGTAATTTTATCATTTATTTATTTTTTTTAAGAGTATTTCTTTATCATATTATTAAATAAAAGATTGTTTTAAAAAACTGATGTTACTAAGTCATGTTGAGTTCATGACCTGAATCACGAGTGTAGTAAGTTAATTCGGGTTAATTAGGATTGATTGAAGATGTCTTCGTCTTTGTATTTAATTTTTTTACTTCATATACATTAAATTTTAAGATAATAATCATAATTTTATTTGCATATAGCTTACATATTTCTTTTAATTTAAATATTGAGATTATCATTGAATAAAATATATTAAATCATTCTGAATGTATCAAACCGACGTGAGAGGCATGCCTTTTAAATTATTTGAAGACAGAATTAGTCTTGATTCAAGGATATCTTACCATAAAAAAATAATAAATATTTATTTTATTTACATCACTAATATTGAGGCTTTTCACGTTAGAAAATTAGCGTGTGTGTGTGTTACATGGATTCCATGTCTAACAAGTCACCGTAACAAAAATTGAGGCAGGGAAGAATGGATAAACTCTAAACTACACATTGAAATATGAAAGAACAAGAAGAAGACATGGAAAGTGAATATTTGACTTCTCTTACTTAAAAATAAAAATAAAAATAAAAATAAAAATAAAAATTGTCGGAAAGATGAAAGAAGAAAAAGAAGAAGACATTGAAGGTGACCTCCTCTTTACTAGATATTATTGGAAGGAATTATTATTGGCACTGAAATGTTATGATTCATTTCATATCTACATCTAGCTAAATCCATGTCTTATCTGCAGCAGCCAGACTAAGAATTCATGTGTATTTGATTTTAATATAAATACAGTAAAAAATTCTCTAAAAATATTTGTGTTTATGTGGAAGTCGTTTCCATTTACATACTAGATTGGGAACTCGCACTGCACAACGGGATGATTGTGTTTTGAAAGAAGCGAGAAGAACCCGATATTCAAGTTATTAACCTGACTGTCTTTAATAAGATCGGTTAATTTAATAATCCGACTTAAATTGAAAGCAACAACAAAATACGAACCGTAAAAAAAACCTATTAGTAATAAAAAAAAATATAAGCTATCAATATCATATATGTAAAGAGAAGAAATAAAAAAATCATTGGAAACCCACTGCAAAAAAATAACTAAAAGAGCTTGCTGAGTTGATTTAAATTCAGCTGCAAAAGAATGCAAGACGACATCGAAAGAAGTTGCATGATTCGCTAAAGCAATATCCTATAAACATAAATTGAACAAAACACAATGAAATGAGTATTTGTCTATATTTAATCATTCAATTCTATTTAATTAAAGAAAAAAATTATTTTGAGATAACTCGACCAAACAAAAAAAAAAACATAAAAAAGCTCTAGATAACTCAACCAAATAAGAAAAAATAAAGGATGTAAAAAGCATATAAAAAACAACAATTAACTTAATCTCCAATAAAATAAAAATCAAAGGATAAAATCTAAAAAAACTTTAGCTTAAAAGAACAATAAAAAGAAAAAACAACCCCTAGCAAACATCGTTAAGCTGGGTTAATTTTTCAAATTGGAATCTGTGAAATTCCAAGATGAGGTTAACCAAGAAGCTCAAATTCAAATCAACTCAATGTTGAATGATGAAATTGAGTGTAAGAAAAAAAAAAACACACAAAAGTTAACAAAATAATATTTATATATAAATATATATATATATATATATATATATATCAAAAGAATAAAGATAAAATCTGATAGGAAAAAAAATGATCGGGGTGAAATCACCAAAAACATTACACTATAAAAATTATCTCGTATGACATAAATAAAAATTAAAAGAACAAGGACTAAATAAGACCAATTTAAAAAATCAAACGAGAATAAAATTGAAACAAATTTCTTGCTTCGTAAGTTACTTCAAATAAAAGAAGTGTTAACTAAAAAATCAAGGACTACATAAAAAACAAAAAGAAGTAAAAAAAAATAATAATCAAATGAGGATGAAATTGAAGCAACTTTCAATTTTCATAAATTATTGAAAATAAAACAAATATCAACCATTACAGACAAAATCAAAAACAAAAGAAGCTAAGGGGTTGATTAAAAAAATTATAGGGTATGACGCAAGAATCGAGGAAGAGAGGAAAAGAAAAGAAACAAAGAAATGCCGTCAAATTGGATCTCTATTTTCTACACGTGCCATCTCTATATAAAGAAGACATTGAGATGAATCAAATGATGCCCTAAAATAACATTTTTAGTTGCTGGAATCAATCACACAAGTCGTCCAAAGATGATGTAGCGGTTGACATGCTAACACGTGTCTAATATAGGTCAATTTTTTAAAATCCCTTTAATTTATTAAAAGACAAAACTAGTATCACTTTAGCCAATAACAAAAAAAAAAAAACCCAATAATACAATGATAAAAATACCCTTAGATCTAAGACAAAAAAAACTAAAACCCAAATGGAAGGAAATATTTTTACCATGCAGATGCTAGATTGATAATTTTACTGAGCATTCTATAAGTAAAATATAATAATTTACATCTAAATACACCAAACAATGCACTAATTTTAAGTGTAATTATAATAATTTACGGTTTAATTTTAAAAATAAATATCTTTTTTTTTTAAATTAATTTAAAAATACTAAAATATTCCCTATTAAAAAGACAATCATACTCTCGTGCTATGGGTTTTTTCTTTTTCCTTTTATGAATAAAAAAAGATGAGAAATTAACTGTTGCAATCCTAGGTGCATTGTGTCTTGGATAACATCTTCTCTTTTAGTTTTGTTTATAATTTATAGCATGGCATGCGCGCACCTCTCTCTCCTGAAAAAACCAAAATCCCACCACCCTCACGCATCTATAGAGGGTATATCTGTCATTCCAGTAGATGAGAAGATCTTCCATCCCCACGCTCATATCTGGCGCGTGGACACACCATCTTCAACAATCCCAATTGTCTTGACTTGAGTCTTCTCCTAGTAGCAGCACTCTTCTACAACCCCTTGTATTCTCCTCTCTTGCCAACTAATCAACACCCCCAACATATATCATTTGATGATGTGGCAAGTCTCTATTCGAAGAGCATTTCAACTACACTAGTCACGAAAGTGGAATCTAGTTGTATGACACTTTTCGTCCCTTTACTATGTTGTTTTGTCACATTGAACCTCGTACTATGAAGATGTGCAATTAAGTACCTGAGGTACATATTAGTATATTACACTGTGCATGTTTTGTATTATCCAGTTGACTGTTAAAGAATAGAAATAATATCACGAGGCATGATAGTTAAGAAGGTTTGTCTTATTTCTTGAGTTCAAATCTTGAGGCCACCACTTAATTGGTTCGAAGATACTTTCATTGTTTAATTAAGAAAATAATTGTTTGATGATAAAATGCTAAGCCTTTAAAAAATATGTATTTTTTTTATTTACGTAGGTGTCTGGATCAGTTTGCGCGCATCTCGACTAATTTCACGGGTCTTAAAGTTAACGACCATATAAATCTCTAGTGGCCATTATATTAATAACCACATGACTCGAACCTAAGATCATAGGGGAGTAAATTTTTTAGTTTTAAATTTTTATCATTAAATCATCTGCTAGATGATTTAAAAAATATATTTTTATTTTAAATATAATAGCAAATGATTTTTAAAGTATTATTTATTTAAAAATATAATATATTTTTTTATTAAGCTCTTAAGAATAAGCTCTAACTTGTTGTGTAACTTGGTTATTAATCATGAAATTGTAAAAAAATATTGTCATCTTTCGACGAAATGGCATAAAATATTAATCTTTAATGATTTCATTGCAAGATAATATAGTGTCGACTTCTTAAAGAGAGTAAAATAACTAAACGTAATCTGCGAGTTCAGATATCATTTTTGTCGACGAGAGAGAGAGGAAGGAAAAAAAAAAAAACGACCTTTGCTCTCATTTCTATTTATTTTCTCCTCTGCCGAGAAGTAAAAGCTTTCTCCTCCATGAACGCCTCGCTTCCTTGAGGCAAGCACCCCTCTTTCTCTCTCTATAACTATATATTTATATACATACATGTTGCTGCTGCTGCTCTGTAGTGTGTGTGTGTTTTTTTTTTAAGTGGGTATATAAGGTCACGTTTTGCTTTCTTTTAATCTACAACCTGTCAGTCGGTGCGTAACAAAGTACACCCATCTCTTCTCTCAGCCTTCATATTGCTCTCTCACTTTGTATATCACACTTGGGTTTTGACGGGTTTTGTGTTTTATCAATGGAGGTATAGTAAAAATTCTATCTTGAATGTTTTTGGTTGTTGTTCTTTTTAATTGTTCTAGAGTATCTAGTTTTGGATTTAATGTTGTTAGGCCTCTTGGGACTTGTTTACGGTTTCTTGTAGTATTATGAAGTAGGGCTAGGAGTAGAATTTTGTTGGGGATCATTTTGGGATTCTTGTTTTTGTTACTAGTAAATATTTTCGTGCTCTCTCGATGTGTATTAGTATGTTTTTGGGACGTTAAGCTTTTGAGTGTTTGTTGTGTTCTGGGGTTTGGGATTCGTTATGGAGATAAAACGATTAAATGTTCGTAATGGGTTCTTCATTTATTTATTTATTTTTTGCTTTGAAAAGTTGGAGTCTTTATTATATGGGATTGCTTTGCTGCTGGTCTTGGGTTGCAAAAGAGATCTGGGGCTGGGGACTTCTGACTTGGTTACTTTGTTTCTACTAATAGCTGCCGGGTTTTATCTCAGTGCATGCATTTTTTTGGGGTCTGGTGATTTTGTGTAAAACTGTGGTTATGATTGTTTTTATGAGTATTGATATATGTAATTTTTGCATTTGCAGCTTATTAAATTTTCTTACGAGGGATTTTCTTTTATTTTACACTACTTTAATTTGGGAAATATTAATTTTGATAAATAAATGAATAAATAAATATTTTGCATATTTTGGCTGATATGGAAAATAATTTAATTCTAGCTAAAAGTATGGATTTTTTTTTAATTCCTAGGAATCTGTTTAAAAAACAGCTAAAAAATTGTGTTTGATTAGTGAAGAAGGATAGATGTTTGAGAAAACTAGAGAACGTTTTTTTCTTTTTTGTTTCTATTTTGGTTGGAAAACATGATCAGTGATGTAGGAGTAAGTGTTATCTTCATAATATTCATCAAGCCTATGTTTAATTTATTTTTTCTGACAATGCAAGGCAGGTTTGTGCCTTTTATGTTGTTTTTTTTTTTCCCTTTAAATTTTAATTATCCATCTTTGTTTGTTTGAACTCCTTTTGCAGATGGATGCTATCGAAGGGAATTCCGAGTGGAATTGCACTGAAGATGAATCTGCTGAGCAATCACTTTCTCCAGGTATTTGTGATGCCTACAGAGATCCTGAGCTGCTTCCTCGCATTGGAGATGAGTACCAAGCTCAAATTCCAGCTCTTATGACAGAATGTGCCAACCGGTTGCTTGTGGAGAATCCAGCTGATGCAAAAATCTCATCTGCTATTTGCGATGAGTTTTTGGTTGGATTGCCTGTATCATTAATGTGGATCAGTGAGGAAGTTGAGAGCATTAAACATGAACCACAAGGTTATCCTTGTGATTTGACTGACACATCCAATAGAAACGAGTCTGTAAAACCTGAAAGCATTAGAGAGGCAAAGATTGTTCCAGGAGTTGACTTGAAAGCTAAGGTTGAGCATATGGATATTACAACGAATGGTGGCATTGAAGTAGGAGAATCTGCAAAGTTATGTTTTCAACCAGAATTAAGTAATGAAATGCCTTGTAAGCTTGGAAGCAAAGTTTACTCCTTAGTTCCTGGTTCTGTGAACAATCCTTGGAGTGAAGCAGAGGAGGACAGTTTTCTTCTTGGCTTATATATCTTTGGAAAAAATCTTGTTCAAGTGAAGAACTTTGTTGAGAGCAAGACGATGCGTGACATACTTTCATTTTATTATGGTAAGTTTTATAGGTCTGACAGACACCGTAAATGGTCAGAGTGCCGTAAAATAAGAAGCAGAAAATGTGTATATGGGCAAAGGATTTTTACAGGATCGAGGCAACATGAGATGTTATCTCGTTTGCTTCCGCAATTGTCAGAGGAATGCAAAAATATTTTGCTTGAGGTATTTTATGAAGTATTTCTGAATGTAGCACAATCTTTAATGCCAAGATGCATCATTGAGTTTTGATTATTTATAGAGCACATGGGCAACTATGCATAAAAGACAAGCACATGCACACACATATCAGGAAGTCACAAAGTATGTTCCAGATTAGTTAATTTCTATCAAGAAATATGTTTTAAGTACTTCTGTTGAACTATTTGCAAATATTATTCTAATGGCTTTTTAGAGCATCACATTATTTGTACAAAATTTGAGAATATTTCAACTTTCATTACTACAGACAGAATAGGTGTTTGCACTCTATCCATGAATCGACAGATGGAGCTTCTTCAAATGATATGCTATTACAGTACTCCTTTCATCCTTTAATCGTCTTTTTAGGATAGCAGATGTGATAACATAATTGGGAAAGCCGATTTGCTAATGATTCATGATTGGTTATGTGAAAGTCTAAAATTGCAGTTAATTTTTTTTTTCCCACTGAGAATGATTGTTAGATGACAGCACGAAAAGGGTGGTGTGAGCATTGGTTTGAGATGCAAAGTTCATAGTTTCACTTCTGATAAACCTGTCCTATGTTTGAGGCTCTTTCTTTCTTTCTTGAAAAGAAATTTTGCAGTGCTTGGCTGTTTTGTTTTGATCTTATCTAGTTTATTAGTAGTCCATAATGCACTATCCTTTGAATATTAATTTCATCAATTGACAGGCTGCCAAGGCATTTGGAGAGGGAAAAATGTTGCTGGAAGAATATGTATTCACTTTAAAGTTGACAGTTGGATTGCATGCCCTCGTAGAGGCAGTGGGAATTGGTAAAGGAAAACAAGACCTCACAGGCTTTGCCATGGAGTCTCTGAAGTCTAATCAAGTTGCTCATGTCCGTCCAGAAATACCAACCGGAAAAGCATGCTCAACCCTTACACCTGTTGAAATTATCAACTACCTAACTGGTGGCTATCGCTTAAGCAAAGCCCGATCAAATGATCTGTTCTGGGAAGCTGTTTGGCCTCGATTACTTGCAAGAGATTGGCATTCTGAACAGCCTAATGATCATGGTTTTGCTGCTGCCTCCAGGCATTCTCTGGTCTTTCTGATCCCTGGCATCAAGAAGTTTTCAAGAAGGAAACTAGTGAAAGGAGACCACTATTTTGATTCTGTCAGTGATGTCCTGAATAAAGTTGCTTTGGATCCAACGCTTCTTGAGCTTGACATTGGAGAAGATAAGGGTGATGGTAGCAAGGAAGAAACCACATGGAACAACAAGACAAATTTGGACCAAGGAGATTTTCCTGGTCAACAACGCCATTGTTACCTCAAACCTAGAACTCCAAGCCGTACTTCAAATGCCATGCTGTTTACTGTGGTTGATACAAGTCTTGCCAATGAGGAAACAAAAAAGGTGAGAGAACTGAGGAGCTTACCAGTTGGATTGATGAGCATATCCAACTCCAGAAGTGATTCTGAAGATAGTGATGATGATTCTTTGAAGGAGTCAACTGATGAGTCTGATTCTTGTGATAAGAATAAGAGTACCATGATAAAAACCATAAAGAATGATTTGGACAAGGGAGTATTTTCTGACGGTGAAGGCGTTGAAAATAATGCTTTAAAGCAGAGTTTCCCTATAAATGGTTCAGGTTTCACCAAAGCTCTTGAAGAAATTCCCGAGGACCAGAAAGCTGATAAAGGTGATGATATGCAGATGAAAAGGGCTATCAAGCGCCAAACAACCCGAAGAGTAAGACATGGAGACAGAAAACTTTTGGCCCCAGTGGCAAAACATCTACATAGATTAATTGCTTGTGACCAGACGAAGACAAGCTGTGGTGTAATTAATAGTCATGGGTTAAAACAAGATGAGCTTGGTTGTGCTATAGAAGGTCCTAATTTTAGAGACGAATTTCTCTCTCGAGTGGATCCACCTGTGGAGAAATTATCAGCTACCAGTTCTCCCAGAGGCAGTCCAAATATTAGTGATGAATGTGCTCTCAGCAGTAATTCCTCTGTTGCTGAACATCCTCATGAGAAACTTCAATCCCGGGCATTGATTGACCTGAACATACCTGTAGCTCAAGATGCTGAAACGGAACCTTCAATGATGGAAGTGATAGAAGTACAAGATGATCAAGCAAGCAGGCAAACAGAGGATTTTTGGCGGCAAAAAATCACTACACCAGTAGTATGTGATTCTATTCCTCAGCAGCCACCTAATATGAACACCCGAAGACACAGCACGAGAAACCGGCCGCCGACCACTAAAGCACTAGAAGCTCTCGCTTGTGGTTTCTTAAGCATAAAGCAGAAGCGGAAGAGTAGAGATGATTTTTCACTAGATAACCGGATGTCGAGGCCTTTACGACGTGCTCGCAGTAAGATGAGAATCACTGAAAACTTCAGTGTTGATATGACAAATTTTAAAGGAGATGAAAGAAGAAGAAATGGTGGGTGCAAGAGTAACGGAGACATGCTCAGCGAGGTTCAGATTTAAATCACGGGTGGTGTTCTAACCTTGGGCTCCAAGTTTTTTTGGTGCTGGTCTGCCAATCTGTACCCATAGGAATGAGTCGTTAAGACTCTGGAAGGTTCAGCTCTTCTCAGCAGCTGAAGTACTCAAGAGTTGAATGAGGCAGCGCTCCTTTGTCTTGCTTCGAACTGCAACATGCACGGCTTCATGCTAACTTCACAATGATCAGACTAGAATTATAAACTTTCCAAGACAACGTCTACACTGGACAAAGAACCTTGCGAGATGTCTAACATCAGAAAACAAGATGGGGAAAAGGTTGCTTAGAAGTCAAAGTGTTGTTTTTCAACAGCATTTGACAGTACAGATACTTCTTAATCTGAACTCCCATATCACCTTTTGCCTAATTGAGGCAATCATTGCCCCATGATCCAACCTAAAGTCCAGTATGGTCTAATCCTCCCTCTCAATGTGTGTTTGTTTTCTTTTGAATTCATCCATAATGAATCGAAGTATTGGTAAGCAGATGTATTCTCCTGTTCTAATGGGGTTTTATCATTTCGTTTTTCAACATTTGCTGTTCTTGAGTTGAATCTACTATTTTGGGACTTGGAACGTTGAACCCAATGACATCTGCGTCTCCTCGTTCTTCTTACTCCGCCTCCTTAAAAAACTGTGTCGAGACATAATCCAGCAAGCCATTATAGCCTTAAAATCACGGTTATTAAACTTGGATCGGTCCAGTAGATCGACCTGGTGGCTGTGGCTAAATCGGTTTAGATTTGTTAAAAGACTAGTCGGTATAATAACTCGGTCGACCTGATGGGTCGACTTATAACCCGTGCAAATTTAAACAAGATCTAGTGTTTTTTTTTCAAATATAGTTTTTCTTCAATATCTTTTTTTTAATATTTTTTTAGTTGATTATTAACAGTTTTTAAAGTTCACTATATAAATATTAAAAAAATATTTTATTTTTTAATGTGAGATTTGAAACCTTTTAATATATATATATTATATGTTTCCAAGAAAAAAGTTATTTTTTTAATGTGATTTGAAATCTTTTTATATATATACTCTATCTTCACAAGAAAAAAGTTATGTTTTTTAAATGTGATTTGAAACCTTTTAATACATACTCTATGTTTTTAAGAAAAAAAATTATTTTTTAAATGTGATTTGAAACCCTTTTGTATATATACTTTATGTTTATAAGAAAAAAGTTATGTTTTTTCAACGTGGGATTTGAAACCCTTTAGTGTAAATACTCCATGTTCCTAAGAAAAAAATTATTTTTTCAATGTGGGATTTAAAGCTTTTTTGTACATATACATAGTTAACTAGAAAAGAATTATATTTTTTTAATGCGGGATAAAAAAACTTTTTGGTTTAAATACTTCAACCTAAAAGGATAACATAGTAGTTTTTCAATGTGAGATTTGAAGCCCTTTAATATATATACTCTATGTTTCCAAGAAAAAAATTATATTTTTTAATGTGAAATTTAAATCCCTTTCGTATATATATTTTATGTTCACAAGAAAGAAATTTTTTTTCAATGTGAGATTTGAAACCTTTTAATATATACTCTATGTTCATAAGAAAGAAGTTATTTTTTTTCAATGTGAAATTTGAAATCTTTTAGTATATATACTCTATGTTCAGAAGAAAAAAATTATTTTTTCAATGTGGGATAAAAAACTTTTTAAAATATTTTTTAAAATTTTATTATTTATAACATGTATAACATATATTTACATGAATTTTTTTATATAAAATATTAAAATTTTAAATATTTATTTTTAATTATTCTGAATTGATCCAGGATGACTTATAAAACTTGAAACCAGTCTCTTAACTCGGTTAATCTCCAAACTAGATATAATAACTATGGTTAAAAGTCATATTATAGAAGCTGAACTACTCTTTTCCCTTCATTAGGAAAGAGGGAATGGATAGAAGTACGAGTAATAAATAGTGTTATTAATTTTTGAATATTTTTGTAAATTAAGTTGTTTTCTTATGTTTTATCAAAGAGAATTATTTTAACCAAAATTTCTTAATTTGGTTTCAGTGATTCTAAATCCTAATTTATTAATTTTAACAAAAGCTATCACTAATCTTTTAAGAAACAGCAAGGAAAATAAAATGCACTAATCCCATAAGCTAATTAATTAAGTAAAAAGAGTTTTAATTAAAAATAAATAAATAAATAAATGGAAGGGAGGGGAGGGGGGCAAAAAGGGTGAAACGTGAAACCATGCAGTGCAAGAAGCAAACTTTTTGGTTCTTTCTAATCAGAGTCACAGCAAAGAAAGACAAAGGAGGATGTAATCCACGTGGCATTCAGAGAAGCCACCAACGTGTCACCCTTATTTCTCCTGAAAAATATTATAAAGAAAACCAGCGCGTGTTATCCATTCCCATCTTCTTCTTCTTCTTCTTCCACCCCGTTTCTCTATTTCCTACAACGCTGCCCAGAAGCACGCTCTATCATATTTCCCCGCCATTAAAAAGACAAAATTAAAGGTGGCTGTGGTGTTATTGGCTTTGACATTTAATTGCTATAATAAAGAAAACAATAATGGGTCAGGCATTTCGTCGAGCATCTGGAAGAATCCGAGCACCACCAGATCCACCTCCACACGGCGTGAGGCCGCCGTTTACCTCCACTGCGGTAGTTGGCCGTTGCCACCCTGTGGCCTGTTGCCCGTAACTAGTATGTTTCTGGTCACAAACTTATTCTCCGGTGATACATGAAGGGTGGTCTTAGACAGGTAGTGGTTCCATGGATTACATTGCTAAGATCCCCAACTTTTATAACCGCTGCAAATATCAAACAGTGGTCAGATGCCCAAATCAATAAAACAGCAATTGGCGACCAAAGTGCAACAAAAAAGCAAACCCAGAAACTTGAGGATTAAATTCCCAAACAAGGTCCCCTGTAACATTAAGACGAGAATTCATGCTCCATAGCCAAACCATTGTGCTCCAATCCCCTTGATTCCCAAGAAGATCTCAACGTTGAAATCCCGCTTCTACTAGACAATCAAAATACATATAACTAAACCAGCAACGACAGAGCTTCCACCATGTGTGAACAAATTTAGAGATTTAATGAATAGTCCATGATCTCCAGTGGCGTATAAATAATGGCATTGTCTACTGAAACGTTTACCTACAAAAAATGACCATACCCTCTAAATTTTAATTTTTACCTCGTTTACTCTACAAGCATAAAATCCAGCCTCTAAAAATGACTAATCAAAATATAACCACCCCCACTTCCTTCTGCGGGGGCAAGAAGAATGGGACGACCAAAATGCATAAAAAGAGAACAGAAAAAATATTTTGTTAGATTCAAGTCAAAATAGACTCCAGCCAGTCTGATGTGAATTCATACGCCACAAATGTTACAGCACCAGCTGGTGCAGCCTTGACAGTTGATGGGACGATGCCTTTATAAAGACCGGCCCAGCCCTCCGTCTGCAAAATTCGCTGAAGAGCATCAAACATGTTTCTGTAAGCACGATGCTCGACTCGACCACCATACTTTGGGTGCCTCTGTAGTCCTTCAATCTGTAGCAGCCAAAAAACAAAGAAAAATCAAATATCATTGACAGTGCTGTAAGACAGAAATAGATGGCAACAACACTTGTTAAAACTCAAGTTTTTTGACTAGCAAATTGATTTGGAACAAAGATAAGCTTTTAGCAATCAACATTAAAAATGCATAATCTACCTGAAACCTTTTCTTGACCACATCAAGAGGATGACAGACAAGTTTGGCACACGTGCCAGCTGCTAACCCGCAGATAAAAAGCTGAAAGCTTGAAAGGTTATCATCTGTGCTTATGGAGCTTGTGGATGACGATTTATGATGGTTCCAGGCCTACAATGAATCCTGTAAAATGTATTACCGTCCAAAACAGCTTGGTATGTATGTGTAGAAAGCAGGATGAAATATCCACCAAGTGCATGCAACACACATAACCTTCTTTCAATTCTTGCATAGTGTTGGTTAAAATTTAAAACTAAATTGCAATTCTTAACCAATTGACCAGCTGTAAAGAACTAAATTTAGACCTTGATGACTGGCCAACAAAATCCATGACAGAATAGCTTCTCCATTGCCATTAAGTTAGCAACTGCTTTGATAGAAATGACAAGGTGCCTCTCCAGCTTTAACAAGGTGATGTTTTATTTAAAATGAAAAATTATTCATACAGCAGAGCAGATAATTCCAATTGTCTCACTCTCAATACATTTCCACCTATAACAGAATTTTGAATAGTGTTGGTTAAAATTTCAGTGTGTCACGGGCGGATAATCCCAAAAGACCAAGAACGCTATTTTTTTTTCAAATGTTTTACCAGCACACTAGATTGACTTTTTGACCAAATACCATTCTGGTTCTTCCAATTCCAGATAAAAGTTATTATCCCTTTAAAATCTTACCGTGGTCCAGTGCTTAGACACTTGACTACAAAAAGAGATCTGAATTCTTACCATGGTCCAGCGCTTAAATGTATCATAGGTGCCAAACTGAAGTCCAGCATAAGGAACAATCTCAACCAGTGTTGGGGATAATCCAGCATATAAGCCTCTGAAGCCACGAGTTCTGACAATATCAACAAATGCTGACCTCATTGTTGGATACACCTATAAGGCACTAATCAGTCAAGCAGTAAAATGTAAAAAAATCATTCTAAGGTGTCTGGAAATAGTGTCTGAGAGACAAATGAACTGAATAGGGTGAAGTGAATTATATACACTCCTTTATGCAGTCAACTTATTTCTGCATAGCTGGTACTTCCACTAATCAAAATCATCACAGGGAAAATTCAAGAGAGTCGCCCATGTCTCTTAGAGAGCATAAGAATGACACAAATAATCATATTCTATACCTTAGGTTCACCCTGTGAAGCTAGTATGGTTCTTAGAAGATCAAATGGGTACGACCCAACTGTAGCTGCACACCCTGCTAATGCTCCGCTGGCATAGGAGAGGTAAGGACTCAACTGAATATGATCCTCTGCATCATATTAAGCAAACAGGCCAATAAAAGAGACCTTCAGGATACGTATACAGGACAGATATTAAACATTTCATCACCTCCAGTGCCATCATATTTTCAAATAACATTGATACAATGACCTTCACCAGCATTAGGTATAAAATATAATAAATTGACAGTCAGAATCTGGACCATATGTTTCTAAACATACAGTAGAGCATAATACAAGTAGATTTTCCAGTAAAATTGTGCCAAACCTGTCACCATACATAACTTCATGCTAATGTATTACAAAATTTGAATCAGTTTTATGTTAATCTGAATGTTGAATCAATCTATAAGCAAGGGAAAACAAAATAAAAAATGAGGTCATATTTGATTTGTACATGTCTATGTCATCCATTCACTAGTCAAAAATATTTTCATTATGTTCAAAAGAAACCTTTACTGACAACAGCTAAACTATGTAATAGAACATTCATTGCCAGAATCAAATTTAGAGATGATATTAATCTGTTTATAATTATACCTGTCTTAGAAGAACCAGCAGCAAATGTTTTCAATTTGTGCAACACCGCAAATTGTATGGCAGTGTATGGCATAACCATAAGTAAAGCTGGGACATTTCCACGCCAAAAACCCTACAGCATGCAATCGTCTTGGATAAAAAGCAGGAAAATGGTAGCTTAAAGAAAAGCAAGTTTGGAACCAGGAAAATGCAATCGCCTTCACAAAATTAGTTTTTGAAAATATCTAGAATGAACTCCCGAGAACAATATTTGGAAATCATAAACCATCCACTATACACAATGGCATGGAGTGAAGGAACTGTGGTATGTAGCAATGTGTAGAATATCTACAGCTGAGATTAGTAGCTAAAAGAAAAGCAAGTTTCATTTACCTTTACTACCTGAAGAACATGGATAGATAAGTTAAAAAACCACATTCTCAAATTCTGGGCTCAGACCCCTCTAATTATTAAAAAAAAAATAAAATCCCATCCTCAGAAAAATGGAAAAAGGAACCTACATTTGAAAGACATTCCATCACTTTAATATTTATACCACACCTCGACTGAAGCTAAAACATAAAGTTGGTAAATTGGGAGTAAACCGCCTGGGGTTCAGCAACCCTGCTACTGTAAAATTCAAATCATTAACTTAGATTTCTAAATACTCATCTACAACATGTATCATTAAATCACCAACTGTGTACCAATTTTGATTTACACTATTCAAATAAATCATCCATCCAAAAATAATAAACATAAAGAATGCATCATACCGGTAAACCTTCCTCTCTAAATATATCCTTTGTTGCTTGCAACATTCCTGTGTACTTTGATGGTGAAGTCACATTACTGCGAACCAAAGCCCACAAAGACGTTGGCTCCAGTTGAACCTGTCAACAAATACACACCCCAATATTTTTCTTTGTGTCACCTCTCGACACTTTTTGACTCATAAAATAACCTATATACAACCATGCATTTGAAAGACAAAAACACAATAACTAACACCAATATATAAATTAACATGCAGATCTCCTTAGTGTACAATAGCAGAAACCCCTTTTCAACTAAAGATCTATACTCCCCATTTCCAGGCCTCCATCATGAACTTTAAATTCTTATTCAAGTTGCATATTAATTCCATTCACATGAGCAACAGAACTTTACAGATATATTCTATTGAAAAGTGTCCATTAGAGAAACAAACATTGACAACTTCTTTTTATCAAACAAACAGAACCTTACAGACCAATTTATCAAGACAGTGAAAACCCCAAACAAGGAAGTACAGAAATCGCATTGTTTCATTGAGAAAAACAAAAACCCATCATAGCAAAACAATCAAATTTCTAACCCACATAATTCAACAATTAATAATAATAATAATAATAAAAGGACCTGGAATCTGATCTTGATGACATCAAGAGGAGATGTAACAGTACGTGAAATGCCACCAGCAATAGCACCTGCTGATGCATCTATTAACGCCCTTTTTATCTGCCCTCCTCCATCTGCTGTTGCTGGCTCCTCCCCCTCCATTCTCATTATTACTGATTAAATATCCCTGAACCGAACCGAACGGAACGGAACGCCCCCTTTCCCTTTCTCAAGCAATATCAACAATAACATAAACCCAAAAAAGAAAGACCAGTCAGTTTAAGGAAAAGAGGAGAAAAAACTGAAAATGCTGCAAAGATTTAGTTAGGGTTTTCAAAAGAATCTCGTGATACTTGGAAAGAGAAAGAAAGAGAGGTAGAGGCGAAGCCATTTCTGTATTTTTCTTTTTTTGGGTTTCAGTTAAATGGTAAACGCATGCCACCTTATTAGAGGATTTCTGAGCGGCTAGTTGAGAGAGAGAGAGAGAGAGAGAGAGAGATTTTGCTGGGTGGTGGTTGTTATAGAGGAGGAGGGGACTAAAATCTTTTGTGGTTCTTTTTTTTACAACAGTCATTCTACTTTACTTTTGTCCTGTCAAGTCTATTAAAAGAACACTTATTTTTAAATATCCTTCTCAAAGGGCGGTAAAATCTATTTTTAAAAGTATATTTATTTTTAAAAAATATTTTTTAAAATTTTATTTTATAATTTTAACTTCTTCATGTTAAAAATAAAAAAAATCTGAATTTTTTTATATATTTTTAAGATAAAATTAAAAAATATCATATATTATAATATTAAACACGCCAAAGGGATTTTAAATGATTTTTCATCTGAAAATACATCAAATTAAAATTTTTTAAATGTTTTTTAAATGATTTTAACGTATTAATATAAATAAATATAAAATATTTATTTTAATTAAAAAATACTTTTAAAAAATACAATACATCACATTATCAAATATACACTAATTTGAATCAAATGCATTCCTTAATTCTTTTTATTCCCATTTAATGAGAAAGGGGTGAAAATAGTTGAAACATAAAATATTTTATTTTTATTGTTATTTTGAAATAATATGAATTTATTGAAAAATGTTTTTTAAATACCAATTTTTTAATATATATTGATTAGTATTTAAAAATATATTTTTATCAAGGTTTTATATCATCATTTTGCACTTGAAGTATCAATAACTACTTAATTAAAACATGTTTTATAATAACATATCTAATAATATAAGATACTTTTAATTTATGGTAAATGTTTATCTTAAATACAGACTTATCACATAAATAAAAGAATTGATTGATGAGTTGAAGTACTGAAATTGAAAGGACAAAGAAAAGGCCAAACTTAGAAAAGAGATGTTAGTGCAGTCCAAACTGGAACATTGTTCGGTAATCGGGTCATATTTGGAGCTGTAGATCTCGGATTTAGTTCTAATTTATATAGATGGAAAGGTAAGACACAAGCCTACAACTTTCATGGGATCCCAAGATTTAACAAGGCCGTTTTCAAGTCCAAATTGTAGCAACAACGAAGAAGTCCGAATCTGTCCTGCAGCCCAGACACTGTTCGGTGTTCAGCCCATATCTTGAGTTCTAGAAGTCTAAATGATCTCAAATTTTAACCCTGGAAAGATGAGACAATTCTCTAGAACTTTCATGATTGAAGCCTGTTCAAATTATGACGTTATCAATGACGTTTTTGACAGACAAGAAGATAAGAATTATCACTAAGTCAAGATGTGGCCACCCATTCATCAATTAGTCAACAAATCAATAGTTCCGAATTTTTGCCTATAAAAGGAGGCATTTGCCATGTATTTAGGCATCTTGGTGTTCAGATCAAGATATGCTCTTACTCTCTCTTTTGTAATACTTAAGTTTTATTTATATTAATCACTTGTTTATGCCTTTCATTTCCTTTTCTTTACTTAGTTAACTTCTTTTTCATTTATGTTCTTATCTTGTTTATTTATGTTTCTTTCTTTCATTATGTGTAGCTAAGTTAATTATGTCAAGGTAAAAAGGGTACACAAATGGTGTAAGAATAAATATAATATAAACTTAACATGGAACTTAATGTTGGATACTAATATACTTTATATTTGTTATCTTGTTCACTTTTAATACTTTGCTTGTTAAATGGTTAATCTAGATTTATGTTGTATAACACTTGATACAACAAATACTTGGCACTTTCATAGCCCATACTATATGGTATAACTGACACCTGAGCTATGAAAGAAACTTGATTTGTTGTCAACATAAGTTATAATCATGAATGCCTGACAATATTTACAAGTATTAGCATTATTTGAATAAGATAACTAATGTAACCATGTTAACAATTTATAATCTGATTGGAACCTCCTTTGTGTGTGGTTTCCAATTGAATAATAAGAGTTTATACTATACTTGTTTGAAATACCATTAGTGGATCCTCTAACCTTGACATTTGTTGTTATCATTATTTAATCCTTACGTTAATCTTCCATCTCAAAGTTCTCATCAACTTCTTCTTCTTCTTCATCTGTATTATTATCATTATTAATAGTATTATTGATATTATTATTATTACTACTACTACTAGTAGTATTAATATTATTAGTATTAGTATTAGTATTATTGTTATTGTTATTGTTATTGTTATTGTTGTTGTATTATTGTTGTTTATAATTTATACAATTAATTTCCCTGTGGTTCGACCCCGGTCTTGCCGGGTTATTTATTATTTCGACACTTTTGCACTTGGAAGAAGACATAAATCTTTTGGTGATGACATATATCTTAATTTTTATTTTTTATATATATATATATATATATATATATATATATATATATATATATATATATATATATTTGTGCCTTCCATATATCTATTTTTTATACCTTGAAATACTAAAATCAAACTCAATCTAACACAATAGAATTTTCCATGCATAGTCTTAGAAAATATTTATATGATAGAACATTCAAATTTGAATATGCTCTAAAATTTATTTTTAAAAACATTTTTAAAACAATTTATTAATAGTAATTTATTTATTAATTGTTTGTTAATGAATATGTATAGTTAAAAATTTATTTAAAAATTTAAGTACTCTATTTCTTAAGTATTTAAAAATTAGTTATCAATTAATGTGTGATTTACAAAATAATTTTAATCATTAAAGATAAAAAAAAGTTAAATTTAAAAGAAAAACGTCTAACAATATCTTAAACATAAATAATCAAGTTTTATTAGGTTATGAAGTAACACGTCTCTGTTTAAAAGGTTTGATATTTATAATTTAAGAAATATTTAGTTCTCTCAAATTAATAAATGGGATAATCTAAAAAATATAATACTTTAGTTGATAATGATTTATCAATACAATATTCGTAACTCAAAAAATATATTAATTTTGTATAAATATTGAAAGGAAATATATAATAGATAACATATAAGTTTTTATAAGCTATTATTGAAAATATCATTATTTCATGTTTTGTTAAAAAAAAAAATAACCTAGTCAAATTTATGTTGTGCAAATATCGAAACAATTTTCTACTCCCCTCTAATACATGTCACAATTTCTTTTTAAAATGTCCATAACGTAAATTTATTAATTAAATTATTTATCAATTGAATGTGATATCCATTTTTTTCTTACAACATAATCAATAAATTTTAATTTTAACTTCTTTAGTTTTTTTATTTATTTAATTAAATATAAAAACATAATTTGTGAGGAGATTCACAACAACATGGGAGCCCATTCACAAGTATATTAAAAAAGAAAAAGTTTAACAAATAAAATATTGAGGAAGATATCATTTAATTTATCCTAGTTACATGCCCCGTGTGATGTCGCGGGTCAATGGTTTTTGTATAAAAAATATATAAAAAAAATTAAAATTTAAAAGTATTAGGTTTTTTTGCAAAGCTATATCCAAGAGTTTTGGGTGTGGCTGCAATGCCTGACTCAAGAGTAATATTTATAATATTAATAATAACATTAAACTTGCATGACCCATAAGTGGGTTTGACTGCAATACCAGACCCAATAGTCTTGGATGTGGGTCTAGCTGTAAGGTCGTGTTATAAAAGTGTGTTAATTAAATATATTAATTAAAAAGAAAAAAACAAAGAAAAAAAACCAAAAGGAAGAAAAAGAAAAAAATTTGAATTAACTAAGTTAACCCTTCAAACTAAGTTAACCCGTCAAACCTTGGATTCGTGTCGTGAAAGTTTGATAATTAAATAGAAAAAAATATTGACTGGTTAACACAAAATTAACTGGGCTAACCCGTCAAATCAGGTTAACTCGTCAAACTCGGGATCCATATCATGAAAGTTTGATAACTAAATTAAACAAAAAAAATTAATTAAAAAGGAAAAAAAACAAACAAAAAGGTATCAGTCTTTTCACTGTGGACTCAGTATGCAGTCTATAGTTAAAGACATAAAAACAGCAAAAAAGCAAAAAGAAAAAAAAAACTAAAAGTATTAGTCGATAACTAAATAGAAAAAAATTTAATATTGATGAACTAAATTAAATAAAAAAATATTAAATAAAAAGAAACAATAAAAGAAAAAAAACTTAAAAGAAGAAAAAAAACTAATGAAGAAAAAGAAGAAAAAATCTAAATTAATTGGGTTAACCCGTCAAACCTGAGATCCGTGTCATGAAAATCTGATAACTAAATAGAAAAAAATTTAATACTAACAAAATAAATAAAAAAATTTAATTAAAAAGAAAAAAAGAAGGCATCAGCATTTTCACCGTGGACTGCACTATGCAGTCCACAGTGAAAGACATAAAAAAAGAAATAAAAAACAAAAACTAAAGGTTTCAGCCTTTTCACTGTGAACTGCATATAATATTAAAAGATGAAATCGAAAGAACAAAACTAATGAGAAAAAAGAAAAAAAATCTGAATCAACCGGGTTAACCCACCAAATTAGGTTAACCTGTCAGACTTGGAATTCGTATCATGAAAGTGTGATAATTAAATAGAAAAAATATTTATTATTAATGAAATAAATTAAAAAATATTAATTAAAAAGAAAAAAGCAAAGAGAAAAAAAAACATACAGGAAGAAAAAAACTAATCAAGAAAAAGAAAAAAATCTGAATAAACTGTGTTAACCCGTCAAACATGGGATCCATGTCATGAAAGTCTGATAATTAAATAGAAAAAATTTAATATTAAGAAACTAAATTAAAAAATAAAAAAAAGACAAAAAAAACTAAAGGCATCAGTTTTTTCACTGTGGACTGTACTATGCAATCCACAGTAAAAGACTTATAAAGGAAAAGAGAAAAAAAACAAAGGCACGCGCCATGGGTTAAATTTTTTTTCTTGCATAAAAAATATAAAAAAAATACTAATATCTAAGAGTGTTAGGTCTTTCTGCAAAGATATGCCCAAAAGCCTTTAGTTTAGTTGCAACGCTTGACCCAAGAGTAATATTTATAATATTAATAATAATATTAAATTTACATGACTCAAGTTTAAGTGAGTGTGACTGCAATACTGGACCCAAGAGCCTTGAATGTGAGTTTAGCAGCAAGGTCGTGTCATAAAAGTGTGATAATTAAATAGATTAGTTAAAAAAACAAAGAAAAAAAACCAACAGGAAGAGAAAAACTAATGAAGAAAAAGAAAAGAATCTGAATTAACTGAGTTAACCCTTCAAACCAGGTTAACCTGTCAAATCTGGGATTCGCGTCATGAAAATTTGATAACTAAATATAAAAACAAATTAACGGGTTAACCTGTCAAGCCCGGGATACGTGCTATGAAAGTCTGATAATTAAATAGAAAGAAATTTCACATTAAAAAACTAAACTAAATGAAAAAATAATTAAAAAGAAAAAAAGCAAAAAACAAATTCTGGGTTAACTCGTCAAACCAGGTTAACCCGTCAAACCCAGGATCCGTGTTATGAAAGTTTGATAACTAAAAAAAAATAATTAACATTAACAAACTAAATTAAATAAAAAAATTCATTAAAAAAACACAAAGAAAAAAAGCAAAAAAAAAAACACATGAAGGCATAAAAAGCAAAAAAAAAAAATAAAAAAAAACAGCTTAGTGTTTCACGTGGACTGCACTGTGAAACACTGAACAATTTTAGTATAAATTAAAAAGAAAAAAAAACAAAAAAATTAAATTCAAGTTAACTCGTCAAACCAGGTTAACCCGTCAAACCCGGGATCCGTGTCATGAAAATCTGATAATTAAATAAAAAATTAACATTAACAAATTAAATTAAATAAAAAAAGTTCATTAAAAGAAAAAAACACAAAGAAAAAAGCAAAAAAAAAAAAAAACACCATGAAGGCATAGAAAAAGAAAAAGAAAAAGAAAAAGAAAAAAACAGAAAAAACAAAAAGGAAAAAAGAAAAAAAACAAAAAAAAAGAAGACTGCTCAGCGTTTCACTGTGAAATTGCACAGTGAAACACTGAGCAGTTTTAATTTATTCTTAATTACAGTCATACTATAACATTTTACCTATATATTTTAGTATATGTTATGATGTAATGTAATTTATTTCCTCTATTTTCTCTATTGTTGAATTCTCCTCCAATATGAGGACTTTGGAAGGGCATCTCTCTCATGGTTGAGTGAGGGGAACTAAAACATGATTTATGGAAGCTGTAATGGTTATATTAGAAAGTAATCTTTTTTTTTTTCACTCTCATTTTCAAAGTGTTTGATTACTTCTCTATGAAAATTTGCATTTTAAGCTTATGCTTTCTTCTTTATAAGATAATTGCACTACTTATTTGGATTTTTATCATAATAATTAGTTGCAAACTAGATAATTGATCGTGCTATATTACGAGTCAGATCAAATTTTTGTTGAATATAAAAAATATCCAGGTGTTGTAAGGTGTTTTCTAGCAAAAAAAAAAAAAAAAACTATATGACGGTTGACTCAATGTGATGTAGTCAACTTTGTAGGTTCAAAGACAACTCAAACTATATAAAAAATTAATTTGCCTAAAAAAATCAAGAAAAAATCTTCTTCCTCCTCCTGGCTCATTATATTTGTATTTTTCATGGTTTCAACAAGGTATGACAACCATGTTTACTGGCATTTTTTCCAACAAAACCTTGTCATATAGCTGGGTTAGTGACAAGGTAAATGAGTTGGACTTAAGCCCACCCCATGTCTAGGTTGGTTCGGCCCAGGTTTATTTAGAGAAAAAAGCCTATTGGGCCTTCTGTTGGCCTAAAAAACCAGGTTAAGTTGGGCCTAAGCCCAACCCATACACATGGGTTTGGGCCTCTAGCCTAATAGGCCCAATCCATGTGGTTGAGCTTTATTTAAGGGTGTGTTTGGCTACTTAGAGTGAGTTTGCCAAACACGCTTTTAAGACATTTTTTATACCTCTAATTTTAAGCTAAGGGTGTGTTTGACAAACATGCCCTTAACCTTTTCCTTTAGTATTAAATTGTTTTTATTTTAGGGTCTAGCTAAACAATTATTAAGAAATTCAAAAAATTCTGAAAAAATTCAGGGATTATTTTGAAATTATTTGTAAGTATCTCGAGTGTTTTTCTAACAGTTTTTGCCTAATATCGAACTACAGACTTACACTGTAAGATACAGATATAGTATTAAAAATACTTGATTTTTCTCCGGAATTTCAGAAAAAATTCAAAAACCAATTTCTTTATTTAAGAAAACATAAACATATATAGAACTTCATGTAATATCATATTGTAGAGTTACATTGTAAGATATGGAACTAATATGAAAAATACTCTGTTTTCTCTGAAATTTCAAAAAAAAAAACCATTTTTTTTAAAAAAATTTCATCATTTCAAAAACACAAAAAATATGTTTTGTATTCGTGCATACGACCAAATTCTAAATGCCTTTCATGCATATTTAAAAAAAAAACAAAATTGCATTTTATCATGCAAAATGGATATCGTAACCAATTTATAATTATCAATTAGGATTTGGTCAAAATACCAAAAATCGCACAACAATTAATCTTTTCTTTGCAATGTTCAGATTCAACCCCTTTTTTACCCTCGGAGATTAACTCATCTTCTTTCTCACAAGGTTCAAGAGTGAGTTTTTCAATAACCTTACCACTGCGAAGAGTGATGATTGATTTGACTTGGTCCATGTGTTGGCTTCCAGAACTACTTGCATATGCATTATATTGCCCCTTGGGATTTTGCTGTGGTTGAGATGGAAACTTACATTTCTCTTGAAAACTGAGAGCAGATGTGAATTTTGCAAGAGCATCTTTTAGATCTGCCATGGTTTGAGCATTTTGAGTGTTGATTGTCTCCTGCTTTCCAATGAATACATGCAATGTTTCCTTAAGATTTCTTATAGGAGGTGGAGCATAAGAAGGTGTATATCCATGAGAATTTTGGAAATTATGGTGTGCTTGAAACTGTGGCTGTGAAGTTTGTGCATTATTGTTATTACTCTTCCAACTGAAATTTTGGTGATTTCTCCAACCAGGGTTGTATGCGTTATGATTGGGCCTTTGAAAACTGTTTAAAGTATGGGCTTGTTCATGGAAGCATTCCTTGAAAGAAGGCAAAGTTGGACAATCATTGGTTTCACAAATTTGACACACAATGTCTTGAATAGATTTTAATTGACCACTATTTTTCAATTCTAGTGCCTCGACTTTTCTAGTTAAAGATGCAAATTTGGCTTAGAGGTCATGATCTTCCCTAAGGTTGTACATCCCTCCAGTAGATGTATGAGGTTAAGTTTTACCTAATGCCTTATAAGTACTTGTAGTGTTCCACTTTTGAGCATTTTCAGCTAGCAAGTCTAGATACTCCATTGCTTCATCAGGGTCTTTATTTTCAAAAGTTTCATTGTACATCAATTCCATTATTTATCTATCTTTAGGTGTTATCCCTTTATAAAAATGTGAAACCAGTCTCCATGTTTCAAAATCATGATGAGGGCAAGTATTAAGCAAGTCTCGATACCTATCTCAACATTAGTAAAGTTTCTCCTGGTTTTTGAGTGAAAGTGGTGATTTGTCTTTTGAAAGAGTTTGTTTTGTGAGACGAAAAAAACTTCTTTAAAAATTATTGTTGCATTTCATCCGAAACACGAATGGATCTTGACCTAAGATTTTGTAGCCATGTTTTAGCTTTATCTTTTAATGAAAAAGGAAAAAGCTTTAATTTGATGGTGTTCATGCTACAATTTAAGTCATTATAAGTCTTACAAACTTCTTCAAATTCTATCAAATGCAAGTATGGATTTTCTAGATCTAAGCCATGAAAAGAAGGTAAAAGTTGAATAATGCCTGGCTTAAAATTGAAGTGAGATGCATCAGGAGGGAAAACTATACATGACGGTGCATTTGTTCTTGTTACATTCATGTGGTCTCTAAGTGTTCTAACTCGATTATTCTAATTATGAAGTGACTGCTATCTTCTTCGGCCATATTTTTTGAAAATAGGGAGGATACACTACAAAGTCTAGCACTTAATGTATGCGACCAAACTTTTATGCACGTGTAGGAAGATAATAAAATGGAAGAAAAGAAAAGAAACAAAAAAAAAGAAAAAAAAAGAAAAAAAAGTTAGATAAAAGGAAAGAAAAGAAAAGACAATAAAATAAAATATATAATTTATCTGTAATTGACCTTTCCTGACAACGGCGCCAAAAACTTGACACGATCATAGAGTTGATGTCTGCTCCCAAGTGTAGGAGTGTCGAAGTAATAAATAACCCGACAAGACCGGGGTCGATCCACAGGGAGGTCAACTATATAAATTATAAATAATATATATAATTTAACAAAGAGTTAAAGAGATCTTTGAGACGTGAGATTAATATAAGGATTAAACAATGATAAAAATAATTGTCAAGGTTAGAGGATCCACTAGATATGGATCACTACAACATTTCAAGGTTGTTAAGGTTAGAGGTCAACAACATTTCAGAGCATTTGGATCACTACAGCTCGAGATATGACTAAAATATTGAGTAGTGCTTCTGGTGGACGTGGTGGATAGCCCTCAAGCTCTTGTTTGGATGAAATGTCATTGCTAACATCAGAACATGAGCAAGTGGTCCTCATGCAAGTTGTTGGAAATTGTCTTATCTTTCCACCCACCAAATGTGACATCATTTTGCCTTCTAGAACTTCAGCTATGGGTAAAATTCTGAGCAGTGTTTGGGCTGGATTGTAGGACAAATTCTGATTTCTCTTTTGTGGCCAAGCTTTGAATTTGAAAACTGAAGATTTGGGTCTTCCACTCTTTATGACCTATTTCTTAGCTTCCTAGCCACATAAACCAAACTAAAATCCAAGATCTACAGCTCTAGATATGACCCAATGACTAAACAATGTTCCAATTTGAATTGAATCAGCATCTCTTTTCTAAGCTTAGCCTTTTCTTTGTCCTTTCACTTTCAATAGTTAATCACATCAATCAATCCTTTGAATTGTGAGATATGCCTGCATTTAAAATGAGCATTTACCATAAATTAAAGCTATCTTATATTATCAGATTTGTTATTATAAAACATGCTTTAGTTAAAGAGTTATTGATACTTCAAGTGCAAAATGATGATATAAAACCTTGATTAAAATACACTCTTAAGTACTAATCACCCCCAACCAACTTATTACTAGTCCGTAGTAATCAAAGCATTAAAATAGAAAAATAATCTGCAAGTTCCACAAAGCAAGACATTCATCAGTCAACTTCCATTAATCTATCCAAATAAACAAACTCTCATTAAATTTATATGTCTGCTTAATACTATTGAAACAAGATATTAATAAACCTTCTTTTTATGTGCTCAATGTATGAAAACATAGATGGTGAGGCTTTTATTGGAAGAAAACAATATTATGTTCTAATGTTTTGCTAAGGTTAACTTTCTTGGGTTGAGATTATTATCTTTACACACACACACACACACATACACACACACACAACTTAAAACACAATGCATCTTTAACCTATGTAACGAGCTTTTAACTAATGACTCCCAGACCAATTGGTCTTACGGTATTAGGTGTTGAGACACCCCTACGAGCTTAGTACCTCGGGTTGCAGATACTGATACGTAGATAGTGCAATGTTTGATTCCTTTAAGCTTTTCTCCTTAACCCATGTAACAAGCACTGGGCCAATAGCTCCCAAGTCAGTTGACTTAGGGTATTAGGTGTTAAAACACCCATTCCGGCTTAATTGCTTAAATTAGAGAGGTTACGAAACCAAAATTATCTATGTTTTTATTATCATCAATATTTTTTTTTGAAAATTATATACTATGCCTTTCCCTTAGTTGTTACCTTTAACAAAAGAACATAAATAATGTAATAATCCAATGTGCAACCCACAATCATATGTTAAAATGTGTGTGAAAATAAAGGTTTAAGAATACTTGTTAAATGAGTATATGAGCATAATCAATTAATAATAATGCGAGAGTTTGTAAACCTGAATATTTCAAGAAGTATTCTGATAGACCTTGTTAAGAATGTTTACTAAGATGCGTCTCAAGAGTCACTTTAACAAAAGAACTCCTTTACTCTGCATCCTAGTAACAACAGTTTTGTAAATGGTTTATGAAATAGAAAACACAGTTAGTTAATTTTTTTTAATATCAACTACTACCCTTTCCCCCCAGCCAAAACAAGACATTGTCCTCGTCCTAAGGTAGAAAGATAGAGTATAAAAGACATCACCTGAAACAATAAATACTAACAAACCTGAAACACACTTAAACAAATATAAGAAATAACAAAACAAAATAACATGCTATTAATAAAACCAAAAGACACAAGGTTTCAAAAATGAAGGCTCAAATCCAATCTAAGCTTTTTATGGCTTTCCATAGTTGATCAATTTATACGACTTATGGAGGGATCAATTACATGGATGAAAGATTGTAGTTGGTCAATCAATTGATCAATCAATTGATCAATCAATTGATTAGCAAAACAGTAGAGATTATGAGTTATCGTACCAAAGATGTTAGAAATTTCTGTTCCACAGCTTGATCAAGAAAAGACAACAATTTATCATAAAAACCATTAACATTGAGCGAACCTATAGGTTTATGGTGAATATGAAGTTGGGCCCAAGAGGAAATATGATAGATCTCTTTCAATGTGCCCAGACCACCTGGTAAGGCAATGAAGACATCAACGTGTTTAAACATTGTATTCAGGCATTCAGACATTGTGAAGATCTGTAGTTCCTCTCCAACTGTTTTTCCAATGATGTCCTCTTTGGCTAAAGCTTTTGGAACGATACCCAAAACTTGACTGCCTTCTAAGAATGCAGCTGTTGACACACCCCTCATTAACCCAAGGCTGCTTCCCCTATATACTAAATGAATCTTTCTCTTAGCTAGTACCTGACCACGATGATGTGCTGATTCTAAAAACTCCTTTTCTTTCCCAGGACTGAATCCACCGAAAAAATAAATATTTCTTATTTGATGACTTGAGTAACCTGCCATTTCTACACATTTCTATATTTGTTTAATATGTGGGTTGAGTAGAAATGAAGGGAAGGAAGAGAAGATTTTATAGATGAGAACTTGAAAATGCAATCATACCACCTATATGTAGGCCAGCTGGAGTCTCTTTCTCTCTCTCTCTCTCTGTTTTTTTTTGAAAACATGTGTATGTACAAGTAGTTGTGATTGTGGCTCACATCTTCCCTTGGTTTTACATCCAAGAACGACTTAGACACCCTCTATGGGCCGGGGATAGGCTTCGCATCTAGTTTTCAACTGGCAAACAAGGTCTTTTTTAGTCAGATTTCCAAGACTATGTCGAGCATGTTCTTTATGGAATTGTGACCATAAATCATGAATTGCACGATGCACATTTCCACTAGGGTGCGTCTCAAGAGTCAATAGAAGATTATTTAAAGACCCCTTACTCAGGTCATCCTTAATGAATTGTATTTTATCTTCATGATTTACAGATACCATTCCTAAAGAACAACATTTTGCATTACAAGTCCATCTGACACATCTGTGACAGACTTTCAGTCGTTTTGCATGACGTTTCTTTGCAAAAGTGTTTTTACCTGTTCCAGGCATATATGAAATGAAAGAATTGGAAGACTCACCTAATAATCAAACCTTTGCTTCAATTAGCCAGCGAATATCTTCAGGAATTCTATGGTTCATTAACTATCTCAATCTTTCACACCTAGCACGGTAAATTTTTGTAATCGCATTTTGAGGCAAAGCGGGAAAATACCTTTTCAATTTTTCAAGAGTGGTGTCCATTTTTTAGATGAGAAGTAGAAAAGAGATGCAAAGAAAAGAGAAGGAACAAGGAATTGAACAAATATATACACAGATATCAGTTATTATAAGAAACTGAAAGAACCGATATAAGAGTCATGGAGTATCGTTATCCACCATTTGACCGGGGTGAGAAAGACTAGCAAAACAAGAGTCACACCAAAAAGAAACATAAAAAAATGTGAGAAATAAATAAATAAATAAAAATAATCAATCTTTATATACAAAATCACCTAATTCAATGGAGTCATTTTCAACTGAAAAATTATCAAAGAAAACTTTCAAACGATGTCCATTTACCTTAAAAACATTGCTATTCTTTGGATTCTTAATATCAAAAGCCCCACAAAGATACACCTGTTTCACAATAAATGAACCGCTCCATCTTGATCTTAGCTTTTCAGGAAATAAATGGAGTCGAGAATTATAAAGCAAAACGTTTTGACTGGTATCAACTTTTTGATAATTTTCACAAGTTTTGCAAAATGCATGTATGTCCTTGAACATGGTGGGTCAACAGAATCCACTTTGTAAAATTTTTGCAGCTGTCTTTTTTAACATGAAATGACCCCCACATGCCTTAGAATGACAAAGTTTAATGACACTACCTACCTCATTATCGGAAATACATTTTTGAAATATTTGATCAGGATAATATTTGAATAAGTAAGGGTCATCCTAATAAAAGTCCTTTACTTTGTTCAAGAACTTTCTTTTATCTTGGGTACTCCAGTGAGCTGACAAATATCCCACAACAAGAAAATTGACACAATTAGGGAACCAAGGCATTGATTTAAGAGAAAGTAAAGATTTATCAGGAAAGTAATCATCGATAGGTGTGATGTCGGATGTCGAATCTATTGTCACTCTTGATAAAAGATTCGTATTAACATTTTTGGTGCCTTTCTTATCTGTGATTTCTTCCCGAGAATAAATCATTTGCAAATCTTCAAATTCACCAAACTCAATTTTACTCAAAGTAGATTCAAGTTGATCATAAACTAATTCTTCAACAAAATCTACTTCTTGTAAATCATTATCATCTCCAAGTTGCTTGCAAATGTTGAAAATATTCATCTCCAATGTCATGTTTCCAAATGATAACTTCATTAGTCCATTCCTACAATTAATCAATGCATTAGAAGTTGCAATAAATGGACGTCCTAAAATAAGAGGAAATGAATTATATTCTTCAACAGGTTGTGTGTCAAAGACAATAAAATCCACATGATAAATGAATTTATCGACTTGTAGTAACACATCTTTAAATATTACTCTAAGTGCTTTTAGAGATCTATCGGCAAGTAAAAGAATTACAGAAGTTGGTTTTAACTCACCTAGATTGAGACTGTGAAAAACTGAATATGGAAGTAAATTCACACTAGCTCCAAGATTAAGTAAAGCTCTTTCAATTTTATGTTCTCCAATAAAGCAAGAAATTGTAGGATAACCAGGGTCTTCATATTTCAAAGCATTATTGTTCTGAAGAGTGACACTTACTTGTTTGGCTAAAAAGGCTTTCTTTTTCACATTCAATTTTCTCTTCACAGTGCACAAATCTTTCAAAAATTTAACATAAAAAAGTACTTGTTTAATAGCATCCAACAAAGGTATATTGATCCTTACCTGCTTGAAAGTTTCAAAGATTTCAGAGTTATGATTGACTTTTCTTTGTTTGGTTATGGCATGAGAAAATGGAAGTGCTGGCGGGGAATCAGTCTTTTCTTTGCAATGTTCAAATTTAACCCCTTCCTTACCCTTGAAGATTAACTCATCATCTTTCTCACAAGGTTCAAGAGTGGGTTTTTCAATAACCTTACCACTGCAAAGAGTGATGACTAATTTGACTTGATCCATGTGTTGGCTTCCAGAACTACTTGCATTTACATTGTATTGCCCTTGGAATTTTGCTGTGGTTGAGATGGAAACTTACCTTTCTCTTGAAAATTGAGAGCAAATGTGAATTTTGCAAGAGCATCTTTTAGATTTGTCATGGTTTAAGCATTTTAGGTGTTGATTGTCTCTTGCTTTTCAATGAACGCATGCAATGTTTCCTCAAGATTTCTTCTAGGAGGTGGAGCATAAGGAGATGTATATTCATGAGAATTTTAGAAATTATGGTGTGCTTGAAACAGTGGCTGTGAAGTTTGTGCATTATTGTTATTACTCTTCCAACTGAAATTTTGGTGATTTCTCCAACCAGGGTTGTATGGGTTATGATTGGGCCTTTGAAAACTGTTTAAAGCATGAGCTTGTTCATGGAGGCATTCCTTGAAAGAAGGCAAAGTTGGATAGTCATTGGTTGAGTGTTCATTAGTTTCACAGATTTGACACACAATGTCTTGAACAGATTTTAATTTACCACTCTTTTTCAATTCTAGTGCCTCAACTTTCCTAGCTAAAGATGCAAATTTGGCTTCGAGGTCATGATCTTCCCTAAGGTTATACATACCTCCACTAGATGTATGAGGTTGAATTTTAACCAGTGTCTCATAAGTACCTGTAGTGTCCCAATTTTGAGCATTTTCAGCTAACAAGTGTAGGTACTCTATTGCTACACCAGGGTCTTATTTTCAAAAGTTCCGTTGCACATCAAGTCCACCATTTATCTATCTTTAGGTGTTAACCCTTCATAAAAATATTTCAAAACCATGATGAGGGCAAGTATTAAGCAAGTCTCGATACCTATCCCAACATTGGTAAAATGTTTTTCCTGGTTTTTGAGTGAAAGTGGTGATTTATCTTTTGAAAGAGTTTATTTTGTGAGACAAAAAAAACTTCTTTAAAAATTTTTGTTGCATTTCATCCGAAGCACGAATGGATCCTGACCTAAGATTTTGTAGCCATGTTTTAGCTTTATCTTTTAATGAAAAAGGAAAAAAGCTTTAATTTGATGGTGTTCATGCTACAATTTAAGTCATTATAAGTCTTACAAACTTCTTCAAATTTTATCAAATGCAAGAATGTATTTTCTAGATTTAAGCCATGAAAAGAAGGTAAAAGTTGAATAATGCCTGGCTTAAAGATGCATCAGGAGGGAAAACTATACATGACGGTGCATTTGTTCTTGTTACATTCATGTGGTCTCTAAGTGTTCTAACTCGATTATTCTTATTATGAAGTGACTGCTATCTTCTTCCGCTATATTTTTTGAAAATAGGGAGGATACACTACAAAGTCTAGCACTTAATGTACGTGACCAAACTTTTATGCACGTGTAGGAAGAGAATAAAATGGAAGAAAAGAAAAGAAAAAAAAGAAAAAAAATACAAAACAAACAAAAGAAACAAAAGTTAGATAAAAGGAAAGAAAAGAAAAGAAAAGACAATAAAATAAAATATATAATTTATACAGTAATTGACCTTCCCCGACAACGACGCCAAAAACTTGACACGATCATAGAGTTGATGTCTGCTCCCAAGTGTAGGAGTGTCGAAGTAATAAATAACCCGGCAAGACCGGGGTCGATCCACAGGGAGGTCAACTATATAAATTATAAATAATATATATAATTTAACAAAGAGTTAAAGAGATCTTTGAGATGTGAGATTAATATGAGGATTAAATAATGAGAAAAACAATTATCAAGGTTAGAGGATCCACTAATAGTATTAGAGATAAGTAAAGTATAAACGTTTTATCAATTATCATCATGATCATATTAATCATCTTATTTATGTAACACCATACTTATAAATTTTATCAGGTATTGATGATGCTATCTTATGTTGACAACAAATCAAGTTCCTCTCATAACAACGATGTCGGCCGAAAACTATGAAGGATCAAGCATTTGATGTACCAAGTGTTATACAACACAAATATAGATTAACCATTTAACAATCAAGGTATTAAGGATTGATAAGATAAAAAGATAAGACATGTTAATATCAAATTTTCTTAGATATAAGTATTTAAGTCCATATTGAGTTTATATTATACTTATTTTAACACTATTGGTGAAACCTTTTCACATTGACATGATAAACTTAGCTAAACATTATGAAGAAGAAGAACATAAATAAACAAGATAAGAACATAGCTAACTAAGTATAGTAAAGGAAATGAAAAACATAAACAAGAACTACTATAACATGAAATAAAACTTAAACACTACAAAAATACAAAGAAAGCAAGAACATGATCTTGATCTACGACCCAAGATGCTTAAATGAATGGCAAATGCATCCTTTTATAGGCTAAAATTCAAAACTATTCATTTGGTAATTGATTATTGATGCAGTGGCCAACTATTGATTTAGTGGACTTGGTGGATAGCAACACTCAAGCATTTTGGCTGGATGAAATGACATTGATGCAATCAGAATTTGGCAAAATGTTCTTCATAAAAGTTGTTGGAAATCATCTCCTCTTTCCACCCACAACATTTCAGAGCATTTGGATCACTACAACTCAAGATATGGCTAAAATACTGAGTAGTGCTTTAGGTGGACGTGGTGGATAACCCTCAAGCTCTTATCTGGATGAAATGTCATTGCTAAAATCAGAACATGAGCATGTGGTCCCCATGCAAGTTGTTGGAAATTGTCTTATCCTTCCACCCACCAAATGTGATGTCATTTTACCTTTTAGAATTTCATCTATGGGTAAAATTCCAAGCAGTGTTTGGGCTGGATTACACAACATATTCTGACTTTTTTTTGTGGCCAAGCTTTGAATTTGAAAATGAAAGATTTGGGTCTTCCACTCTTCATGAACTATTTCTTAGCTTTCTAGCCACATAAACCAAACTGAAATCCAAGATCTACAGCTTCAGATATGACCCAATGACTGAACAGTGTTCCAATTTGAATTGAATCAGCATCTCTTTTCTAAACTTAGCCTTTTCTTTGTCCTTTCACTTTCAATAGTTAATCACATCAATCCTTTGAATTGTGAGATATGGTTGCATTTAAAATGAGCATTTACCAAAAATTAAAGCTATCTTATATTATCAGACTTTTTATTATAAAACATGCTCTAGTTAAGGAGTTATTGATACTTCAAGTGCAAAATGATGATATAAAACCTTGATAAAAATGCACTTTTAAGGACAAAGAAAAGGAGTGTCAAAGCCTATTTTAAATGCTCATTTTAAATGCACCAACTTTATTACCATAAGATTATCAGAAGTTGCAATAAGACATCAACTTTTAAGGATAAAATTATGATATAAAACCTTGATTGATGTGATTAACTATTGAAAATGAAAGGACAAATAAAAGACTAAGTTTTGAAAAGAGATGCTTTAATTTATGGTAAATGATTAGTACTTAAGAGTCATTTATGCTAAGCAATAAAAGGCTAAGATAAAAATGCTTTAATACTTAAGAGTCACGGAGTACCGTTATCTGCCATTTGATCGGGCTGGAGAAAGACTACTAAAACCAGAGTCATACTGATGCAACCATATTATTCGATAGTTTCACCCTATTTAACTAGTGTTTAACCTATGTTTTATATATAAAATGTCTTGATATTCTTTGTTTTATGTTTTGAAGGCACTTTTGGATGAAAGATGCAAAAATGAGTAAATTGGAGATAATTGACAGATTTGACCTTCAGTCAATGTTTTGTGCAGAGCGTGAGCTCTAGAGGTTGAAATGAAGTGATTCCAGTGGCATTACAAAGCTAACATCCATACCTTTTTGGACATCTAAGGCAAAAAAATAAAATAAAGAAGAGCATGGAAATCGCAACCTTCAAAGTCAAATCTTGCAACTGCCAATGTTGACCTTCAGCCATTCCGACTTAAATATCTGGAGCTACAGAAGTCCAATTGATGCAAACAATTTTTTTGGATTCCTAACTCAAAGGCCTATAAACTCTCTAACTTTAAGCAAAAAAAAAAAGGTCATATGAAGGAGATATGATTTTTCAATGATGACAACTAAATTCTGCCAGCAAACAGGTTTTGTTAAGAAACGAGTCTAAATTACGTTCTGAAGCATCTAAACCGGATATCCAAGTTTTTATTTCAGCAATTTAGCTCCTCTAACTCAAAGCTTGAAGATTTCATGCAAGACTATTTCTCTTTTTTTAGGAAAATAGTTATTGAAGTACTTAAATGTAAACAGTCTACTTAAAGGACTTTTTTGTAAAATAGAGACTAGGGTTTCCTAGGATATAAAAAGAATGAGAGAAGAGAAGGGGAGGAGCCAGCCAAGGGGAGAAAAACGCCCCCCTCCTTTAAGAAACCCAAAATTATGCATTCTTCCTTCTTTTTGATTAGTTGTTCAACAAACATGCAAGGCTAAACACTTTTTCTTAGTTGCAAGGACACGAAAACCTTTGAATTTCAAGAACTGTGAGTTTATTTTACCTTTTCTTTTCTGTTTATATGATGAATATGTTTGTTCTTCTATGCTTATTTTTCCTATGATTGTTTATTTTAATTGTTAGAGTGGACTCTAAGTTATTATTGTAGACAACCTATTGCTATGTTTGATATCAAAACCAGAGTTGTGATATATGAACTTATGAAGCAACTGAGTTTAATAATTGTGGCACAACTGAGTTTAATAATTGTGGCGGATCTACATTATTAATCTTAGGGAGAACATTCAATCAAATCAAACATAGACTGCAGACAGTTATGTTTTCTTAATTAATCAACTTATCTAGTTCTTAAGGCTGCCATTGAATTAAATTACTAGTGCGGACACTATGGTTGTTTGATGGTTAGGGTTAGTTATACGGCGAATCCGTTAACTAACCAATGTTAAGAAGAGATAAATATTCAGAATATAAATTGATGTTTTGTTTCCATGATCAGTTCTGATTTCTGTAGGTGGATGTTTGCTTGCAACCAAGGTTTGTTCTCTTGATAATTTTCTAATTTTATTAAATTTTGTTTGATAGTTTTCTGTTTTCTTTTACTTTAGCCTAGATAACGTCCAAACCCCCCCTAAATTGCATATCATCTAGCATAAAAATCTGACTTGAATGTTCCTTGTGGGATCGACCCCTTACTTGCTCTATACTATCTTGTGTGTTGTGTTTGAAGCTAGGGTAATTAATTTGTGCGACCGCAACATCGCAACACACACCAAAAAGAAACACAACAATAATGTGAGAAAAACAAACTAATCAACCTTTATGTACAAGAACATTCAAACCAATGGATTCATTTTCACTAGGAAAATTATCAAATTAAGCTTTCAAACGATGTCCATTTATCTTATAAACATTGGCATTCTTTAGATTCTCAATATCACAGGCTCCATATGGATACACATGTTTCACAATAAAAGGACCGCTCCATCTTGATCTAAGCTTTTCAGGAAATAAGTGGAGTTGAGAATTATAAAGCAAAACTTTTTGACCAACATTGAATTCCTGACAATATTTAAAAGTTTTTGGCGCCGTTGCCGGGAAAAGGTAAATTACTGTATAAATTATATATTTTATTTTATTGTCTTTTCTTTTCTTTCCTTTTATCTAACTTTTGTTTCTTTTTTTTTCTTTTCTTCCATTTTATTCTCTTCCAACACGCGCAAGAGAGTTTGGTCACGTACATTAAGTGGTAGACTTTGTAGTGTATCCTTATCATTTTTAGAAAATATGACTTTGTAGTGTATCCTCATCACGTACAATACCGACACTAGCCCCTGCAATTATAGATGCATTCACCAATGAATCTCATAAGATAAAATTATCTAATGGTATTGATAAGGATAAGATGAAAATATTGGAAGCTAAAATAAGGGCTATTGAGGGAGTAGATTTGTATAATCCCGTGCAAGCTGTATAAATGCGTATAGTCTTAAATGGGTGTACTAAAGAAGTTTTGTGTTCCTAATTTCATCAAGTACACTGAAACCCAATGCCCTGTCACTTATCTCAAGTCTTATTCTAACAAAATAGCAGAAGTAGCGCATAATGAAAATTTTCTAACATATTTTTTTCAGGATAGTTTGAGAGGAGCTGCGCTAAGCTGATATATGAGACTAAATAACACAAAGATTCAAAGATAAAAAGATCTAATGGACACTTTGACCTCAGATAAAACTAGGTTGTCTCATCTAGAGAAGGATGACAAAGAAAGTATGAGAGAGTATGCTAAAAAATAGAGGGATTTTTCTACACAAGTACATCCTTCCCTTTTATATTAGAAGATGGTTACCTTATTTACAAATACATTTAAAGCGATATACTGTGATCATATGATGACTAATTTGACACATCAATTCACTAACGTTGTGACCATGGCTAAGTGTATAGAGCAAGGGATAAGGATGATAAAATTTCTGTGTCCACTAAGAAAAAAAATCAAGGAAGAAAGGCTGTTGTCAAGGACAAGAAAAAGGGCACCCCCCACCCCCATTCTGTTGATCACATTAAAGGTGGATTTAACTCTTCATTTCCCAAAAAACCCGGTTCAAGAAAAATCACTTCCTAAACTACAACCCCCCATTCTTTTCATTTCTATAAGTATCACTATAGAAAAGGCCATACGATTAATCAATGTAAAGGTTTTTGCAATGAGGTGATACAAATGTTGAGTCATTGAACTTTTAGACTTGAGGGGGAATAAAGTCGGATGGAATATTTAGGAGCCCAATGAAATAAAACTCCATGGTATAATGAAAAGAAGTCCCAATGAGCTTAAAGGTCAGGGTTTATAAATGGTACAATTGGACATTCTGAAAAGGGATTAACCAAAATAATTTTGTAAGTATCAACTTAATTAATGCAAAGGTTTTCAGTGAGGAAAAAAAAAAAATAAAAAGGAAACTACAATACCTTATCGTATAGCTATAGGTACTCCTTTCAAAACATGTAACCAGTGCTTATTTTCAAAGTTAAAGTTGTGATACGTACCAAGTTAGGTTCAAATTTGGTTTTAAAATGTTTACTGACCAGTATTGCAAGACCAAACATATCTCTTAAGTCGCACATCAAAACAAGCTGAAATTTACAAGAAGATACTAGACACATGTAAATATATTTTATTAATTATTAAGGTGAAATAAAGTTCAAGAACATATTATTTCTGAGGGTCAAAGTTACTAGCAATTCTTGTCAAATTTATCATACTAGACCTTTGTGCACTGTTTGTGACATATCTGGAGCTACAAGTGGAATTTTGCTTTGATTCTAGTTGTTATGGAAACTAGACATCTTAAGGTTTCCAACGATATATAGTAGACCCATTAATTCATTTAGATAAGAGAGAACAACATGTTTGAATTCAGCACTAAAAATCAGCCAAGAATGTGTGAAAATTAGAGACTCGGGCTGGATGAAGGAATTTTGGCATGAAGATTCTGTTTTTATAATCCTATTTTATTTATTTATTTAATATTGAGTATTTATTTCTTAATTTGGGTTTTTTCTGGCCCACTAAATATTGTTTAAAGGTTTATTTCATTATTGGACTTATGTTAGTTGATTACTAGTTTAGACCCATTAGCTTGCAACCCAAAAGGGATCCATTAGGGTAAGTTAGATGAAACTATATTATGTTTTTTTAGCTATAAATCTTAGCAGTAAGTTGGAGGATGAACATGATTTTTTCTTTTATTTGTTTGTGGCAAAACAACATTTCTTTACAGGGGGTAAAGATCGTACACTGACATATCAAAGATTAATTGGTTTCATGGTATCATTTGCATACTTAGAGTTCTTAGATAAAAGGTTATCTTTGGGTCCAAGTACTTTTTAAATACCTTTGGTTCTTAGGCACATGGTTACCTCTAGGTCAAGGTTCTATCAAACCTGATTTTTGGTTTTCCAGGTTGTTATTACTTTATTAGGATGTCACTTGACCACATAATCAAGAGCATCACATCAAGTTAAAAGCCTAACTCATAACAAAAGATGCTTTAGTCCATAAGAACTTGAGAGATAAAAGAAAGAAAAGAGAAAATAGGTAGTTGACATAACCGAGGAGGTGAACAAACCGTCTCTAAAGAAGAGACCAGTGATTTCCTAAAATTGATGAAACACATCGAATACAATGTTGTTAAGTAGCTTAAGAAGACTCTTGTTAGAATATCATAGCTGACATTGATTGTGAGCTCCGAGCCACAAAGAAATGCTATGTAAAAAGTGCTAAATGAAACATATATGTCTTAGAATATCAACCAAGAAACTATGGAGCACCTAATAGGGGAGGATCCAGGCTTTAAATTATGTGTACTTCACTGAGGATGAGTTAGATCCTGATGATACTGATATAATAAGCTACTATATATCATAATACGATGTAAAGACATCCTCATGAAGAAAGTACTAGTTGATAAGGTTCTACAGTGAATGTGCTGCCCAGACACATATTAAAAGGAATGCCCATCAATGAGTCACACATGAGACCCAATACCATGATGACGAGAACATATGATGGCTTATCGAGACAGATAATTGGGACCCTGAAAATGAAATTGTACGTGGGGCCATAAATGTTCCTAGTAACATTGCAGGTGATGAATATCTATCCATCTTACAACACATTGTTAGAAAGACCATAGATCCATGCAGTTGGAATAATAGCCCCCTCATTATACCTATGCTTGAAATATATTATGAATGAGGTGCTAATAATTATTAAGGTTGAAGAGATAGTTTCCATGATAAAAAATGTGATTATACCATTCATTGAGGCGAAAGATTATAGATATGGGAACATTCATGCTTTTAAAATCATGAATATTGAATGGGTTCTTAAAGGTGCGGTGTTGAGAAAACCAAAAGTTTTGGAAGCTGCAAGGATGGCTTTTTTTTTTTTGAAGCATGGGGTTCCTTTCCAGTATGATCCTATAACTAGGATGCCTGAGCGAGTCAGTTTGATGAAATTTGAATGTGTGGACCAGAGATTTGGTCTCGAGTGTAAGCCTAAGAGAGATGACTATAGGTGGGTCATTAATCGCAAAAGGAAAGTTAGAATGGTGAAGATTAAAGGAGACGAGCTTGAAGAGGAAGGGCTTGCCATCCCACCACTCCAAATGACTTTTCAAGGTTTATGGAGGTGATCAGATCTGGCATGGAAGACCTCCACATTAGTGCTTTAGAATGTCAAGATAAGGAATTGGTTGAGAAAATGAAGGTCAAAGCAGAAGATGAGATGTTGCCACAACTATTTGTGCACACTGCTGATGATGTCTTTGCAAAAGCCTTTGTGAAGAAGTTGGCTAAGGGAGAGGCATACTAGAATTAGAAGATGGAGCCTACTCTTATTGTGTTAAAAAAGAACTGTGAAAGTTTTATACCCTCACGAATCCACTGTATCAAGATTTTACTAGGTTGGTGAAAAATTATGAGAAAACCTGGAAACTCATTAGTGAAGAGTTATAAGTTATAAATTTGGGCACTGAACAAGAAAAGAAAGAAATGAAAATTTGGCACCTTCATTATAGATGAGGAAAAAGATGACCTAATCTCTTTGTTACATGAATATGTGAATATCTTTGCCTGGACATATGCAAATATGTCTGGTTTAGACACCGACATAGTTGTACAAAGAATTCCCTTAGTGGAAAGAAGTAAGCCAGTTAAACAGAAGACCAGACAAATACGCCTAGATATGCTTCTTAAGGTGAAGGTGGAAATACAGAATAGTAGGGAACAGGATTCCTAAATGTGGTCCATTATCCTTAATAGGTGGCTAATATAGTTGCAGTTACCAAGAAGGATGACAGGATCAGGGTGTGTGTGAATTATAAAGACTTGACAGGGCAAGTTTAAAGGACGACTTTCCTCTACCTCACATAAAGATCTTAATCGAGAATGCTACGAAGAGTGCATATGCTCATTCATGGATGGGTTCTTGGGATATAACCAGATTAGAATGGTAGAGAAAGACAAGGAGAAAACTATATTTATCATGTCTTGGGGAAACTTCTGCTATAAAGTGATATCGTTAGGATTGAGGAATGTCGACGCAACGTATCAGAGAGCAATGATCATTTTGTTTCATGACATAATACACTGAAAAGTGAAAGTTTATGTGAATGATATACTTGCCAGATTAAAGAAAGAACATGAGCAATTATTGAGGAAATTGTTTGCAAGGCTGCAGAAATTACGATTAAGATTGAATCCTGTAAAGTGCTTATATGGGGTAAGGACCACAAAACTGTTGGGTTTTGGGATATGTCGGCGCCTAAGATGGAGAAAGAAGTAAGAAGTTTTCTTGGGCATTTGAACTACATAGCCTTGTTCATATCTTAGCTCACAATAAGTGCGAGTTGATTTTTTGTTTACTTAAAAAGAACAATCTCAAGGTATGGGACATTGATTGCTAATAAACCTTGACAAGATCAAAAGGTATTTGCAAAACTTGTCATTGATAGTGCCTTTTACACTAGGGATACCCCTGATTATTGTTATCAAATCGTGAGCTGAGTCGTAAAATCGTGTAATTTTACGAGTCAACATGTATATAGCGTGTGAAATAGGGTTAAAAACTCGATCAAACTCGTTCAAAATCGGTCAAATCGGACCGATTTCACAAGTTTGACCAAAGTTAAAAAAATTGCTGACTCCTTAAGTCTTTGTCCTTGAACCCTAACCCCCCCCCGACACTCCACTCATAGTCCCTACCCCCAGTATCCTCTTTTCCCTTTGCCCAAATCTTCTCAAATTCTCAACCCTAGCGACTAACACCAGCAGGCAACAATGCAGCTGGTTCCATAGTGGTTTAATCTTCATTCTCCACTCTGCACAATGGTTTAATTCTTGCCCAACAACCCCACTTCCACTCTCCACTCACCAGCAGCGTAGAGATTAATCTTCATTTTTTTTTTACTTTGTTTGCCTCTGATATGATTGTCTCCACTTTTCATGATGCTGCAATAAGGCTAAAAAGAAGTTGGAATGGGGAGGGAAGACAAGAAAAGAAAACCCAACAAATAATTCCTCTTTTGCTCTCTTTTATTTATTTGTCAATCTATCAATTCTTCCACCAGCTGGAGTGGCTTCCTTTTAATGTATTATGCAACTTATAACTCATTGCAGTCATGGCATTTTTAGTGTGCATTAAACCTAGAACTTAACTTTATAAGAAATGAAGTGCTAATTTTATTAGATCTCTTGCATCTGTGTTATTGACACTACCAAATCAATAGAAAAAAATCACTCTACTATTTTCTAATAGGCCATTTGATGATAATTTCTATATGATTTTTTTTTTCTTCTGAAAACAGGATTTTCTAAGTGTTTACTCTACTGTTTATAACCCTTTCTATTTTTCTGGTTAGAATTGATCTAGATGAAATGTATGTACTTGTAGGTTGTTGCACCAGCTATGTTGTACGTGTTAAATCAGGACAACTTAGACAGCCAAAAGCTTTAGCGATCTCTACTGAGATGAAGTTGAAGGTTTGTGCCCTTTATTTCAGATTTTTTTTTTAATTTTTTTATCACAGTGACATAACTTCTGAATATTACCTATAATTTAGGTTTATGGACATTGTACTCTAGGGACCTTATAGAAGGGGTAGAGTTCTGAAGCTTCGTTTTATACCAACCATGCACAGTTGTCTAGAGGCAACAACTTAAATCCTATTTAATGGACGAGTTAAGGAAGAAAAAAAGACAATGATAATTGAATTATATTGTATAGAGGCAACAACTTATATGTGGTTCTGAAAACTAGCAATGAGGTTGTATTTAGTTTACATGACTCACCAACAGATTGTTTGTTTTAAGTTTGTTAATTTTTAGTTAATGAGATTCTATGGACATAATTGAATTATATTATGTTTTTAAGTTATTTAAATCATGTATGAATTTTTATTTCAATTATGTATTTTAAGGTGTTTGGACATTTGTATTATTTATCTCACTTTTATTTTAATTATGTTATATTATTATTTACTACTTGATTGGAATTGTCAATATATAATTAGTTAAAATATTTTACTTGTGATTTTACGATTCGATTTTACGATCTGAGTTTATATTATATATTCTGTGTTGTGTCAAAAAAACGTTTTTGACAACCTTGCTCCTGATCCTATATTTGACAGTGACAAAATAGCCATGAGATGTATGTTGGGCAAGCACAATGAGTCGGGGCGAACGAACAAGCTATCTACTACTTGAGCAAGAAGTGAGACCAATGTATACTGCCATCAAAAGACTATGTTCTGCCTTGGTTTGGAGCACGAAAAGGCTTAGGCAATAGATGTTGTACTGCACAACCTGGTTGATCTCAAAACTGGATCCATTTAAATACATTTGTGAAAATCCTTACTTGTCAAGTCGAATAGTAAGATGGAAAGTGTTGTTAGCAGAATGCAACATTGTTTATATGGCAAGAAAGGTTGCAAGAGAAAGTACAATTGCTGACAATGTAACAAATTATGTCGTGGAAGATTATGAGGCACTAAATTTGACCTTCCTAATAAAGATGTGCTAATAGTTAAAGATGACGGTGAGATGAATTATTGGTGGACCATGTACTTTGATGGAGCGATGAATATATTAAGAAATGAGGTTGGAGTAGTGATAATTTTCCTGTTAGAAAAAATAACCTATTTCGGTGAGGTTACAATTTGAATTCACTAATAATACAACTGAATATGAAACTTGCATCATTGGTCTAGAAGCTGCTTTAGATCTAAAAGGTGGAAAACTTGATGTTTATAGAGCTAATTATCTACCAAGTGAAGGGAGAATGACAAACTGAAGATGAGAAGTTAAAGTTTTATAAGGATTATCTCTCAAAGTTAGCAAATGAGTTTGAGGAGATAAAATTCACTCATGTAAGCAGAGATAAAAATCAATTTGTTGATGCTTTGGCAACCCTAGCTTTGATGACAAATAAATATTGGAAGCAGGATCCAACCAATAAGCATTGAAATTAGAAATCTTCAAGCTCACTATTGTTCACTAGATGAGTCACCAAATGACATTAAGAGGTTTATCCAGCACCGAGAATATCCTTTAAGAGCCTCCAAGATGGATGAAAAGGCTTTAAGGAGAATTGTCATGGATCATTACTTGGATGTAGATGTCCTATATAAAAGGTCATTTGACAGAACTTTACTCAAGTGTTTGAATAAGAAAGAGGTTATGCAAGCGTTATAAGAAATCTAGGAGGGGATTTGTGTCACTCATGCTAACAAACATACAATAGTAAGACAAATGCAAAGATCTGGGTACTTCTGGTTAACTATAGAGAGGGACTATATAGACTTTGTCAAAAATTCCATAAGTGTCAGATACATGGAGATAAGATAAATGCACTTATGATATTGCTGTTCAATATAACCTTGCATTAACCTTTTGATATGTGGGGATTGGATGTTATAGGACCAATCAATTTGAAGGCCAATAATGAGCATAGATTCATTTTAGAGGCCATCAACTACTTTACAAAATAGGTAAAGGCCAACTCTTATGCACATGAGACATAAAAAATGGTTAAGAGTTTCATTAAGAAAGATATGATTTGTCACTACGGCCTGCCAAGGAGATTGATAACTGATAATACTCAGAATTTCAATGGGAAGCTGATTGCTGAGCCTATATTAAGTGAAAAATTAAGCATCTTAACTCTTTTCCCTATAATCGTAGTTGAGGCATCCAACAAAAATCTTAAGAAGATCATTTAAAAAATGATGGTCACCTATAAGAATTGTCATGAGATGCTTCTATATGTACTTCAAGCGTAACGTACTATAGTCAGAACTTCTACAGGTGAAACCTCTTACTCTCTGGTATATTTAGAAGTGCAGATTCCATCATTAAAGGTTCTAATGGATATAGAGCTAGAGAATAAGAATGGACAAAACTGAAATTTGAGTAGTTGGATCTAATTATTGAAAAGAGACTGACAGCCATCTGTCACCACCAGTTGTACCAAAGCAGAGTGGCTAAAACATACAACAAAAAGATCAGGCCAATAGTATTTAAAGAAGGAGACCTGATATTAAAAAAGATCTTGTCAACATCAGGAGAAGATCAGAGTACATGGGCACCAAACTATGAAGGACTTTACATGGTGAAGAAGGCTTTTTCTAGTGGAGCTCTAATTTTAACTATGATGGATGAAGAAGATCTGCTTAAAGCTGTAAATATTGACACTGTAAAGAAGTACTATGCCTGATGTACTTTGCCTATTAAATTAATAAAAATCAAAGTTTGGCCAAGAATTCTTTAGTGTATTCTCTCTCTCTTTTTTTTTTTAAAAAAAACTCTACATGATCTCATAAACTTAAAAATACTTCTTTTTAGTGTTTTCACAAAGATTTTTGGAAAATCAAAGTTATTAGTACAAATGTATAAGTCAAATTAGTGTTTTTTTTTAATAAGTCAGTTTTGAGAATTCAAGTGATCTCCTAATGAGGTGACCAAACGCTTACAAACCTATAAAAAAAAATAAACCAAACACCACAAAATGACATTAAAGTTGTGTTTTTATTGAATGAATAATGATTCATAATCACAATCAAAAACAATTTTGCATGGTCAAAATCAAGGAAAACAAAGCTTATTGATCTAAATGCATGCGTTTGAAATGAGAAAAGACCTTCTTTGATAATCCTTTCATAACACTCAAAAATATCATTTGCAGTTCCCTTTGAGTCTATTAAGTTTTTCTTGAAAATCAACCTTGACTAGGATCACACCCTACTATGGGCAAGTACAAGGGTTAGGAAAGTAATTTGACCGCAAAAATATACAAAATAATCATTAATGATAAAAGTGCCCAAACAAAGCTAGGGGCATGAAGAAATTCAAAGAATTCAAAGAGGTCGAGCATGTTATAAGAAAAATAAAGAAAACAAAGATAAGAAATTCAAGCTCAACATCAGGGGCATGACCAGACCATTTTGCAAAATCAATCATAAGGTTTAGGAATCCTTTGATCAAAAGAATTTTTGAGGATGAGCTCCAATGATCCTTGGTCTTAAGATCTCTTAAATACCTTTTGAGCTTACAAATATCGTTTTTTTCATGGCTAAGAGTCAAAGCCTATGTTACGTGCTCAGTAAAGCCTTTTCTAATCAATGGTAAGCAATTTAAATTGGTAAGCAATGCTTTCCCATGCAAAACAAGGTTTTAAAGAAACTTCAATTATGCTTCATTATTGATACAAGTAAAATGAACACTTAAAAAATATATCCTTCCTTTGAAACTCTCAAGTAAAAAATTGAACATTTCTGACCAACAAGATAGAAAACAAAAGGTCATTTCACATTTTCAATGAAACCCTATTCACGAGAATTGCTTGAATTCTTTTTGAAACAATTTTGTTTTAAAATAACATTAAAATGGATTTTGTGCTTGGAAACGACTTTGAAATTCCAAAGATTTTCTGTCAAAGCAACCTCTTATAAAAAGCCAAACACTCTTTCATATGACACCATCCCTGTGAAAATCTAAGAAAAAAGGACGAGATAAAATACTTAGAGGCATGATCAGACTGGGGGTAACTCAAGAAACACAATAGAGTTAGCTCTATGATTACTCTTCTAGGAAAACAAAGAACGGGAAACAAAGCTAACAATCTTTGGGATAAATGTTTTTAGACAATGGAGCATGCTGATATCATTTGAGATCATCAAATGAGCATCCCTCACAGAGGTTAAGATTAGAAGTTATGGCTCGGGTAAGTGAAAGCAAAAAGTTATGACAGCTTGCTATAAGGATTAAAACTTTGAAAAAAAAAGTCCACGCTTATTGATCACAACGCATTGTATTTTAAGCTTGGTAGGAAATCCTAGCAAAGAATCCTTGATGGACTTAAACTTTTCCAACAAAAAAGACCTAACAAGATGCTGAGCCCAACAAGGCTCATGTTATTTAAAAAATCAGCAAAGTTTTTAGAGGCAACATTATTGACACTTTTTTAGTGCACTTTCTAGCCCTTACAACCAAATAATATGTTTTCTAGCCCTATCTATTTTTATTTTGAGTGCGTTTTCTAGCCCTCATCCATTAAATAATGCATCTTTTAGCCTTATCTATTTCTTTTCGAGTGCGCTTTCTGGCCCTCACATACCGGATAATATGATTTCTAACCCTATCAATTTTTCTTCTGAGTGCATTTTCCAGCCCTCGTATATAAGATAATACGCTTTCTAACCCTATTAATTTTTCTTTTGAGTGCGCTTTCCAGTCCTCAAATACTGAATAATGTGTTTTCTAGACCAATCTCTTTCTTTCGAATGTGTTTTCTCACCGTCGCGTACTGGATAATGCACTTCTAGCCCTATCAATTTTTCTTTTGAGTACGCTTTCAAGCCCTCACTTTTAATGCTTTTGGAAGGATTGACCATTTCATGATCTGGTAAATCCACAATCTTATCTTTTTTTCTTTACAAGCTTACTATCTAAAGGTCCTTACGAGACTTTCTGTCATAGGCATTATAAAGATGGGACAACTTTCATAACCTAATTTTTGAGTTTTGCCCAAAATTATCCTTTTCTTTAAAAATTAATAAAAAATAAAAAGACTGCCAACTTGGTAAGAGCAAGTTGAGAAAGGTTTCAAATGCATGAAGGAACTAAGCTGGAGTTTTTGACAAAATTGAGAGCTCAATTATACCTCATTATACCAAAGACTGAAAAGATAATGCAGATTCAAGGTTAAATTAAATTATTATTGGGTGAATCTATATAAAAATTACGTCCAAGGAATTAATTAGATTTTTAATTGGTTAATTTGACTTAATCATCAGCCCAATTAAAGGTTTAATTAAGTTTAAGAATTAATTTGGATCAAATTAAAAAATTTAATTAGGTGCAAGGACTTAATTATATTTTTAATGGGTCAAGTTAATTTTATTAGGGACTTAATTGGTGAAAAATTAAGTTTAGAAGCTTAATTTGGACTTAATTAAAAAGAATGCAATTTCAGAGGACTAGATTTAATTTTTTTCAAACTTAATTGGGTGAAATCAGGGATAAGACTAAAAGAAAATCAAAGTTTAGGGGTCAATTAAGGGCCAAATTAAAAAAAATTAGGAACCAAGGACCTTTCTGCCAAAAACATGCAAATTCAGGGAATCAATTCAATTGAAAACATGGAGTTGAACAAATTAGAAGTTTGGAGGTCAATTAGGGATGAAATTGAAAATACCTAAGATCAATGACCAAGTTGAAAAACACGCTTAAATCAATGGGTGTTTTTAAAGCTTTGCAGGGGTGAAATTGAATTGATTTTTGAAATCAAAATTCAATGAAGAACCTAATTAAATAAATTAAAAGGCTAGGGTCTAAGATTAAAAAAAAGAAGGATTAATGACCTAATTCAAGCTAAAACACCATAATAACACCGTTTTATTTAAATGAAACAGTGTGTTTTGGCTATGTCTTGATCAAAACGACATGTTTTAGTTCAAAACAACATCGTTTTGGTCAACACCAAGTCAAAACAATAATAAAAGAAAAATAGCAGCTCTAATGCCATGTTTCAAGCTTTCCTTCTCTTTCATATCTTCACCATATAAGGAAAAAGAAAGATACCACCCTCGTGACCTGTTATGGAACCCAAACCTAAGAAAAAAGTTGTTCTTTGGAAGCCCTGAACCTATTGCAAAGTTGACCCAAAGAGGCTGACCCGACCAGCCTTTGCAACCCGTGATTGTGACTTTTAGCCAACAGTTAAGATCCTTCCTATTTGAATTAAGGGTGAAGATACATACCTGATAAAGACCAGATGTCCCTTTTTCTATCCTCTATAAATAGGGGTAAATTTCATGCAAAAAAGGAGAGAATGAGGAGAAGGGAGGCAAAAAGTAGTTGAAAATCATTGTTTTTTTCTAGCTACCAAACCAGCCATCGCTGTCCTCCTTCAGCGACCACTTTAAGCCACTAATAGCCCTGAATACGCCACCACCGGACAATCAACAACCACCTCTTGCGTAGTTAAGCTTTTTCCTCCTCCTGGTTCATTACATTTTATTTTTCATGGCTTCAATATGGTACGACAACCATGTTTATTTGGAGAAAAAAAAAAGAAAAAGACTAAATCCTTATACCTTTATCTTTTTATCTTGGCTATGTGCGGGTTCTTGGTGGCATTCTTAGGCAGACCTTACATGATTCTAGATTTCAGTTCCACTAGAGGTGTCAGCAAGACACCATCACTCATATTGCTTTGTTGATTACCTAATGATTTTCTGCCAGATGGATATGGACTCAGCTTGTATTATGAAAAGGGCCTTGGGTGATTTTTCAAGATTGTCAGGATTGGTCACTAATTTAGAAAAGAACCATGTTTTCCTATCTGGTGTTGCTGATAAGATGATGACTTATCTGCATGCTCTTTTGGGTTTTAGACTAGGGTCCCTTCCAATAAAGTATTTTTTACAAATAGAAAATATTTACTAACCCATTTTTATGAGATATTAGATGCCATTTTTTAACCCAAAAGCTTATACACAATTATCAGTTAGCGGGTTCTATGCCTAGATGTGCCTTAAAGATAGATATAAAGAAAGCTTTTGATACTATTAGTTGGGAGTATATCCTCTTGGGTTTGAGAGCCATTAGGGTTCCTAGTTCCATGGTTAAATGGATTGAGGTCTATATGTCTATAAGGTATTTCTTAGTGGCGATGAATAAAGAATTAGATGGTTTTTTCCTATCTTACCAAGGTATTTGATAGGTTGACCCTTTATCCACTTATCATTTTATCCTAGCTATGGAGGGTCTTGATGGCATTTATAGGGAGGCTTTACAAGATTCTAGATTTCAGTTCCACTAGAGGTGTTAGCAAAACACTATCACTCACATTTGCTTTACTGATGACCTTACAATTTTCAGTTAGACGGATATGGACTTAGTTTTTATTTTGAGAGGGGTGATTAGTATTTAAAATTGCATTTTTATCAAGGTTTTATATCATCATTTTACACTTGAAGTATCAATAACTCCTTAACTATAGCATGTTTTATAATAACAAGTCTGATAATATAAGATAGCTTTAATTTATGGTAAATGCTCATTTTAAATACAAGCATATCTCACAATTCAAAGGATTGATTGATGTGATTAACTATTGAAAGTGAAAGGACAAAGAAACGGCTAAGCTTAGAAAGGAGATGCCGATTCAATTCAAATTGGAACACTGTTCAGTTATTGGGTCATATATGGAGCTGTAGATCTTGGATTTTAGTTTAATTTATATGGATAGAAAGATAAGAAATAGGCATACAATGTTCATGAATAGTGGAAGACCTAAATCTACCATTTTCAAATCCAAAATTTGGCCACAAAAAAGAAGTCAGAATTTGTCCTGTAATCCAGCCCAAACACTGCTTAGAATATTACACATATCTGGAGTTCTAGAATACCAAATGACATGCAATTTGGTGAGTGGAAAGAAAAGACAATTTCTAACAACTTTCATGAGAAGATCTGCTCAAATTCTGATGGTAACAATGACATTTCGTCCAGACAAGAGCTTGAGGTCTATCTACCACGTCCACCAACAACACTACTAGCCATATCTCGAGCGCTAGTGATCCAAATGCTCTGAAATGTTATGTGTGGAAAGATAAGATGATTTCCAACAACTTTCATGAAGAACTCTTTGCCAAATTCTGATTGGATCAATGTCATTTCATCCAGCCAAAGTGCTTGAGTGCTACTGTCCACCAAGTCCACTAAATCAATAGTTGGCCACTACATCAATAATCAATTACCAAATGAATAATTCTGAATTTTAGCCTATAAAAGGAGGCATTTGCCATTCATTTAGCAATCTTGGTTCTAAGATCAAGATCATGTTCTTGCTCTCTCTTTATTATTGCAATGCTTAAGTTTTATTTTCATTAATCTCTTGTTTATGCTTTTCATTTCCTTTACTATACTTAGTTAACTATGTTCTTCTTCTTTATTATGTTTAGCTAAGTTAATTATGTCAAGGTGACAAGGTTTCACTAATGGTGCTAGAATAAGTATAATATGAACTCAACATGGACTTCAATGCTTAAATCCTAAATAATTTGCTATTAATGTGTCTTATCTTTTTTATCTTATCAATCCTTAATACCTTGCTTGTTAAATGGTTAATCTAGATTTGTGTTGTATAACACTTGGTACATCAAATACTTGATCCTTCATAGTGTTCGGCCGACATCGTTATTATGAGAGGAACTTGATTTGTTGTCAATATAAGTTAGCATCATGAATGCTTGATAAAATTTATAAGTATGGTGTTACGTAAATAAGATGATTAATATAGTCATGTTGATAATTTATGAAGAGTTTATACTTTACTTATCTCTAATATTATTAGTGGATCCTCTAACCTTGACATTTGTTTTTATCATTATTTAATCTTCACATTTATCTTACATCTCAAAGTCCTCTTTAACTCATCATCACCATCATCATCATCTTCATTGTTGTTCTCATTATTATTATTATTAATTATAATTTATATAGTTCACCTCCCTGTGGTTCGACCCTGGTCTTGCATGATGCAATGAAATATCCTTATAGCAATGTTTATTCTATCACATGCTATGACCAAATTGATAAGTGTGTGCAGCAAGTTTGTGATTTTGATTGCGAAGACGAATTAAGCATAGCTTTGAGCTATGGCTATGATTTTACCAAGATAGAAAAGATAGAGAGGCATGTATGTGTTCCCCGAAATGTGCATGACTCAGCATTGGATTTGCAAGCTTTGCAAATTGTCCTCCATGATGCAGGAGTCATTTACCTCATCACGGACAGTGAATGGGTGGCGCCTATCCTTTTGGTGCCTAAAAAGATTGGAATTACGTTGGAAGAAATACAAAATGATGCTTATGAGAATGCAAGGATTTATAAAGAAAAGACTGAGAGTCTCCATGACCGAATGATTACAATTGAAATTACAAGTTTATAAACCAACAAAGCACTCAAGGTCAATGGGCATCGTTTAAAACCTTTCTATGAAGGTTGGTCGACAGAACTCACCGCTTCTATAGAGTTAGCTGAACCAATTTATGAAGAATGAGCATGCCACATGTCAAGCCAATGAAATAAAACAAAGCGCTTATTGGGAGGCAACCTAGCACAAAAAAAAATTAGATTTGCTTTCTTTTTCCTTATCTTTTATTTTTTCACATTTTAATTTATTTTATGTCATTCTCTTATATTCCATTTTTTTTATTTCAACATTGAGGACAATATTGTGTTTTAAGTGTGGGGGTATTGGGAGAATGTTGTTTTTCTAATTTTGGTTTTCTTTGTTATTTTTTTAAAAAATTATATTTGATTTTTTGAACTCCCATTGGTTTTTGAGAATATGAGTATCATGTATGAGAATTAGTTGAGATAGATGAAGATATAAATCAAATAAAGGAGTATGCATGTAAATTTTAAGGTTTAATTGGTTTAGAGATTGACTTTGAGAATATGTCATGTTGACTTTATAGTGTTATATCAATGCAAGCTTTTGAGCCTTCAACATTATATTCTTTGATTGTGCATTCTTTCAATGATATATATCTCTAGAACTTGCTTCATATCTTGTTGAGATTACATTCGCATTACATATATACATGAAGATGATAAAGGCATTAGAAATTTTAACCACTTGAGCCAAAAAGCCAACTTAAAGCATCTTATCCTTAGTGAGCCCCTTTTGAGCTTGTTTATCTTTTCTTTGCTTTATCCATGTATAAGCCTTAACTTTTTATATGTTTTCCTTTTTCCTTGGCCAAGGATTAGTAGAGCATATAGTTATGATATCTCATGGAATTATGGTTGGAAATTATGTGAAAAGAAAGAAAAAGTGATGCTTGATGAAAAGATGGGCAAAGTTGCCAAAGGTAAAAAAAAAAAGAACAAAGAAAAAGAAAAAAAGTGTTCCTTTATGTTCTTAAGATTTTATGTTGAAAAAGCTTGAAATCAAAAGAAGCTAAGCATTGGTGATTAAAGATGAAAAATTTATGTGCTTTGATGAAATATCTTGTTTGAAATATCATTTTTTTTAGAATGCTCTACTTTCTTTGGTTTGAACCTTTTCTTTTACTCTCTTTTACCTCACCTTAACCTTAGCCCCATTACAACCAGAAAATAAGACCTTTTGATTCATGCATTGTTTGTGATATGTTAGTATTGAAGATGAGATTGAAGAGCAGGCTTATGGTAGAACATATTCATTGATTGAATTTAAGAGATTTAAACATATAAGCCTTAAACACGTGAGTGTTGGAGCGTATATCAATGAGAGGACCAATCACTTTGGCATGGCATAGATTTCATTTAAATCCCGACGATTAATTGAGTTTTGAAGTTTGCATGTAAATGAATTCATGAGAATTATACTATTTATCATTCTTGATTGTATTCTTGTTTATAATGCATATATTCTTGGACATTGATGGGAGATTAAGAGATTGATCATAGTTATTTTCAATTTGATTTTATTTATCCTTTCTCGAGGACGAGCAAGAGCTAAGTGTGGGGGTGTTTGATGTAATCATATTATTCGATAGTTTCACCCACATCTACCTAATGTTTTGTCCATGTTTTATATATAAAATGTCTTGATATTCTTTGTTTTATGTTTTGAAGGTACTTTTGGATGAAAGATGCAAAAAGGAGTAAATTGGAGGTAATTGGCAGATTTGACGTTCAGTCGATATTTTGTGCAGAACGTGAGTTCTAGAGATCGAAATGAAGTGATTCCAGTGGCACTAAAAAGCTAACATCCATACCTTTCTGGAAATATAGAGCAAGAAAAATAAAAAGAGAAAGATCATGGAAATCACATCACATCCTGCAAAGTCAAATCTCGCATTCTGCCAGTGTTGACCTTTGGCCATTCAAAATTTAATATCTGGAGCTACAGAAGTCCAATTGATGCAAACTCAATTTTATTAGATTCCTAAGTCAAAGATCTATCCACGCTCCAAATTGTAGCCAAAAACGATGTCATATGAGGGAGATATGATTTTCCAAAGAAGACAACTGAATTCTGCCAGCAAACAGGTTTCGTGAAGAAACGAGTCCAAATTACATTCCGAAGCATCTTAACCGACATCCAAGTTTTTATATCAGCAATTTAGCTCCTCTAAGTCAGAGCTTGAAGATTTCATGCAAGGCTATTTCTTCTTTTTAGGGAAAATAGTTATTGAAGTACTTGAATGTAAACTGTCAACTTAAGGAAGGACTATTTTGTAAAATAGAGACTAGGGTTTCTTAGCATATAAAAAGAAAGAGAGAAGAGGCAGCAGCCAGTAGAAAAGAGGGAGAGCAGAAGAAGGCAGCAGCCAACAGAGAATAAACATAAATTCTCTCCTTTACAAACCCAAAAATCATGCTCTTTTCATTCTTTAGAAGTAGTTGTTCAATAGTTATGCAAGGCTAAGCTCTTTTCTTGGTTGCAAGGACACAAATTTTAGTTGCAAGAGTGGTAACAATAATGCACAAACTTCACAGCCATCGTTTCAAGCACCTTATCATTTCCAAAATTCTCATGGATATGCACCTCCTTATGCTCCACCTCCTAGAAGAAATCTTGAGGAAACATTGCATGCATTCATTGAAAAGCAGGAGACAATCAACACTCAAAATGCTCAAACCATGGCAGATCTAAAAGATGCTCTTCTAAAATTCACATCTGCTCTTAGTTTTCAAGAAAAAGGTAAGTTTTCATCTCAACCACAGCAAAATCCCAAGGGGCAATACAATGCAAACGCAAGTAGTTTTGGAAGCGAACACATGGATCAAGTCAAATCAGTCATCACTCTTCGCAGTGGTAAGGTTATTGAAAAACCAACTCTTGAACCTTGTGAGAAAGATGAGTTAATCTTCGAGGGTAAGGAAGGGGTTGAATCTGAACATTACAAAGAAAAGACTGATTTCCCACCAGCACTTCCATTTCCTCATGCCATGACCAAACAAAGGAAAGTCAATCACAACTCTGAAATCTTTGAAATTTTCAAATAGGTAAGGATCAATATTCCTTTGTTAGATGCTCTTAAACATGTACCTTCTTATGCTAAATTTTTAAAAGATTTGTGTACTGTGAAGAGAAAACTGAATGTGAAAAAGAAAGACTTTTTAGCCGAACAAGTAAGTGTCATTCTTCAGAACAATAATGCTTTGAAATATAAAGACCCTGTTTGTCCTATAATTTCTTGCTTTATTGGAGAACATAAAATTGAAAGAGCTTTACTTGATCTTGAGCTACTGTAAATTTACTTCCATATTTAGTCTTTCAGAGTCTCAATCTAGGTGAGTTAAAACCAACTTCTGTAACTCTTTTACTTGCTGATAGATCTGTAAAAGTGCCTAGAGGAATAGTTGAAGATGTGTTAGTACAAGTTGATAAATTCATTTATCCTGTGAATTTTATTGTCTTGGATACACAACCTGTTGAAGCATGTAATTCAATTCCTGTTATTTTAGGACGTCCATTTCTTGCAACTTCTAATGCATTGATTAATTGTAGGAATGGACTGATGAAGTTATCATTTGGAAACATGACATTGGAGATGAATATTTTCAACATTTGCAAGCAACCTGGAGATAATAATGATTTACAGGAAGTGGAATTTATTGAAAAATTAGTTCATGATCAATTTGAAACTATTTCCAGTGAAATTGAGTTTAATGAATCTGAGAATTTGCAAATGGTTTATTTTCAGGAAGAATCAAAGGCAAGTAATTGGAGACCACAAATTGAGGAATTGCCATCACAATCAATTGAGTCCATACCTTCCAATGTTCAACCACCAAAACCTGATTTGAAGCCGTTACCATTCAATCTCAAATACTCATTTTTGAGAGAAAATGAAACTTTTCCGGTAATAATTTCTTCCAAACTTAATGCACATTAAGAAGGTAAGTTATTACAAACTCTGAAAATGCACAAAAATGCATTAGGATGGACTATAGCTGACATAAAAGGAATTAGTCCTTTGCTTTGCACACACAAGATTTATTTAGAGGAAAATGTTAAACCTTCTAGAGAAATGCAACGAAGGCTTAATCCTAATATGAAAGAAGTAGTGAGAAATGAAGTCATTAAGCTTCTTGATAATGGAATCATTTATCATATTTCTGACAGCAAATGAGTAAGTCCTACCCAAGTTGTACCCAAGAAGTCTGGAGTCACTGTGATAACAAATGAGAAAAATGAGTTAATTCCAACTAGAACCATTACTGGTTGGCGGATGTGCATTGACTATAGAAAACTTAATTCAATGACTAGAAAAGATCATTTCCCTTTACCTTTCATGGATCAAATCCTAGAAAGAGTTGCAGGTCATGAATTTTATTGTTTCTTAAATGGCTATTCAGGTTATAATCAAATTGAAATTGCATTGGAAGATCAAGAGAAGACTACTTTCACATGTCCATTTGGTACTTTTGCATATCGAAGGATGCCTTTTGGTTTATGTAATACACCAGCCACGTTTCAAAGATGCATGCTTAGCATATTCAGTGATATGGTTGAATGTTTTCTTGAAATTTTTATGGATGATTTTTCTGTTTTTGGCGATTCATTTGATGATTGTTTGACTAACTTAGAAAAGGTTTTGAGCAGGTGTGAAGAGAAGAATCTTGTGCTCAATTGGGAAAAATGTCATTTTATGGTAACAAACGGCATTGTACTTGGTCATATTGTTTCATCAAAAGGAATTGAGGTTGACAAATCTAAAATTGAGTTAATTGCCAACTTACCAACACCAAAATCTGTTAAAGATATTAGATCATTCTTAGGACATGGTGGTTTTTATAGAAGGTTCATCAAAGATTTTAGTGTCATATCTAAGCCATTGTGTAACATTCTAACAAAGGAGAATGTTTTTGAATGGATTGCACAATGTGAAGAAGCCTTTGTTAAACTTAAAAACTTGCTTACTTCTGCTCCTGTCATTCAACCTCCTGATTGGTCATTACCTTTTGAAATAATGTGTGATGCTAGTGATTATGTCGTAGGTGCTATCTTAGGACAAAGAAAAGATAAGAAACCCTATGTGATTTACTATGCAAGTAAAACTTTAAATAGTGCTCCAAAGAATTACACTACCACTGAAAAGGAATTACTTGCAGTAGTATTTGCATGTGACAAGTTCAAATCTTATCTTGTTGGCTCACCTGTTGTTGTTTTTAGTGATCATGCAGCTTTGAAATATCTTCTTTCAAAAAAGGATTCTAAGGCTAGATTAGTACGATGGATTTTGTCACTTCAAGAATTTGATATCACAATTAAAGACAAGAAAGGCACCGAAAATGTTGTCGCGGATCATTTGTCAAGATTAACAACAGATTCAAGATTTGACATCACACCAATCGATGACTACTTTCCTAATGAATCTTTATTTTCTATCTCTACAATGCCTTGGTTTGCTAATATTGTTAATTTTCTTGTTTCAGGACATTTTCCAGCTCATTGGAGCACCCAAGACAAAAGAAAATTCTTGAACGAAATGAAGAACTTTTATTGGGATGACCCTTATTTATTCAAATATTGTCCTGATCAAATATTTCAAAGATGCATTCCTAACAATGAGGTAAGTAGTGTCATTAAGTTTTGTCATTCTGAGGCATATGGGGGTCATTTCTCATCGAAGAAGATAACTGCAAAAATCTTACAAAGTGGATTTTACTGGCCCACCATGTTCAAAGACACACATGCATTCTGTAAAACTTGTGAAAATTGTCAAAAGTTGGGGTCTATTTCAAAACGTCACATGATGCCTTTAAATCCTATCCTTGTCATTGAAATATTTGACTATTGGGGTATAGATTTCATGGGTCCATTTCTTCCTTCATTTGGTTTTGTGTACATATTAGTCGCAGTAGATTATGTTTCAAAATAGATAGAGGTAATCCCAAGTCGAAATAATGATCACAAAACAGTGATCAAGTTTTTAAAAGAAAATATCTTGAGTTGATTTGGAATTTCTCGAGCCATGATAAGTGATGGTGTAACACATTTTTGTAACAAGTCGTTTAAGTTTTTAATGAAGAAATATGGAATCACACACAAAGTTTCCACCCCTTATCACTTTCAGACAAGTGGACAAGTAGAACTTGCTAATAAAGAGATCAAACAGATCTTGGAGAAAACAGTGAACCCTAATAGGAAAGACTGGTCTTTAAGACTTAATGATGCACTTTGGGCTTATCGAACTGCTTATAAAACATCATTAGGTATGTCACCTTATAGACTAGTCTATGGAAAACCTTGTCACTTGGCTGTGGAACTTGAACATAAAGCTTATTGGGCTATTAAAGCTTTCTTTTCAAACCTTAATGATGCTAATCAGCTGCGAAAATTACAAACAAATGAGCTTGAGGAAATAAGAAATGATGCATATGAAAATTCAAGAATTCATAAAGTAAGAATCAAAGAGTTTCATGACAAGAAAATACTTAGAAAAACATTCAATGTTGGTCAAAAAGTTTTGCTTTATAATTCTCGACTCCATTTATTTCCTAGAAAACTAAGATCAAGATAGAGCGGTCCTTTTATTGTGAAACATGTGTATTCATATGGGACCTGTGATATTGAGAATCCAAAGAATGATAATGTTTTCAAGGTAAATGGACATCGTTTGAAAGTTTACTTTGATAATTTTTCAGTTGAAAATGACTCTATTGAATTGGGTGATCCTGTATATAAAGATTGATTCTTTTTCTCACATTGTTTTTGTGTTTCTTTTTGTGTGACTTTTGTTTTGCTAGTTTCTCTCACCCCGGTCAAATGGCGGATAATGGTATTCCGTGACTCTTAAGTCGGTTCTTTCAATTTCCCATGATAACTGATATCTGTGTATATATTTGTGCAATTCTTTGTTGTTTCTCCTTTCTTTGCATCTCTTTTCCACTTCTCATATAAAAAATAGACTCCATTCTTGAAAAATTAAAAAATTATTTTCCTGCTCTGCTTAAGAATGTCATTACAAAAATTTACCGTGCTAGGTGTGAAAGATTGAGATTGTTAATGAACCATGGAATTCCTGAAGATATTTGCTGGCTAATTGAAGCAAAGGTCCGGTTATCAGGTGAGTCCTCCAATTATTTCATTTCATACATGCCTGGAACAGGTAAAAGCACTTTTGCAAAGAAACGTCGTGCAAAACGATTGAAAGTCTGTCACAAATGTGCTAGATGGACTTGTAATACAAAATGCCGTTCTTTAAGAATGGTATCTGTAAACCGTAAAGATAAAATACAATTCATTAAGGATGGTCTGATTAAGGTGTCTTTAGATAATCTTCTATTGACTCTTGAGACGCACCCTAGTGGAGATGTGTATCGTGCAATTCATGATTTATGGCCATAATTCCATAAAGAACATGCTCGACATAGTATTGAGAATCTGACTAAAAAAGACCATGTTTGTCAGTTTTTAAGAAAATTGGATGGGAAGCATATCCCCGACCCATAAAGGGCGTTTAAGCCGTTCTTGGACGTAAAACCAAGGGAAGATGTGAGCCACAATCACAACTACTTGTACATACATATTTTTAAAAAATAAAAATAAATAAATAAAATAATAAAAAATAATAAAGAGAGAGAGGCTCCAGCTGGCCTACATATAGGTGGTATGATTGCATTTTCAATTTCTCATCTATAAAATCTTCTCTTCCTTCCCTTTATTTCTACTCAACCCACACATTCAACAGATATCGAAGTGTGTAGAAATGGCAGGTTCCTCGAGTCATCAAATAAGAAATATTTGTGTTTTCGGTGGATCTAGTCTTGGGAAAGAAAAAGAGTTTTTAGAATCAGCAAATCATCTTGGTCAGGTATTAGCTGAGAGAAAGATTCATTTAGTATATGGAGGAGGCAGCCTTGGGTTAATAGGGGGTGTGTCAATAACTGCATTTTTAGGAGGCAGTCAAGTTTTGAGGGTCGTCACCAAAGCTTTAGCAAAAGAAGACCTCATTGGAAAAACAATTAGAGAGGAACTACAGGTCTCCATAATATCTGCTCGTCTGAATACAATGTTTAAACATGCTGATGCCTTTATTGCCTTCCCAAGTGGTCTAGGCACATTGGAAGAGATCTTTCATATTTCCTCTTGGGCCCAACTTCACATTCACCATAAACCTATAGGTTTGTTAAATGTTAATAGTTTTTACGATAAATTGTTGTCTTTTCTTGATCAAGCTGTGGAACAGGAATTTCTAACATCTTCGGCACGACAAATCATAATCTCTGCTGCTACTGCTGAACAATCTACAATCTTTCATCCCTATAATTGATCCCTCCATGAATCGCATAAATTGGTCAACTAAGGAAAGCTGTAACAAGCTTAGATTGGATTTGAGCCTTTGTTTGTGAAACCTAGTGTCTTTTGGTTTTATTAATATCTTATTATTTTGTTTTGTTATTTCTTATATTTGTTTAAGTGTGTTTCAAGTTTGTCAGTATTCGTTGTTTCAGGTGATGTCTTCTATACTCTATCTTTCTATCTTAGGACATTGAGGACAATGTCTCATTTTGGTTGGGGGGAAAGGGTAGTAGTTAATATTAAAAAAAAATTCACTAACTGTGTTTTCTTTTTTATAAACTATTTGCAAAACTGTTATTAAGATGGCAGAGTAATGAGTATTGACTCTTGAGATGCATCTTAGTAAACATACATAACAAGGTCTATTATTACAATTCTTGAAATATTCAGGTTTACAAACTCTCGCATTGTTATCACTTGACTTTACTCATATACTCATTTAACAAGTATTCGTAAACCTTCATTTTCACACACACACTTTAACATATGATTGTGGGTAGCACATTGGTTTGTTACATTATTTATGTTCTTTTGTTAAAGGTAACAACTAAGGAAAAGGGATAGTATGTAATTTTCAAAAAAAAACAAAAAAAAGTATATATAATAAAAAAAACATAGATAAGTTTGGTTTTGTAGCCTCCCTAATCTAAGCAATTAAGCCCGAAGGGGTGTTTTAATACCTAATACCCTAAAGTCAACTAACTTGGGAGCTATTGGCCCAAAGCTTGTTACATGAGTTAAGGAGAAAAGCTTAAGGGAATCAAACATTGCTCTATCTACGTATCAGTATCTGCAACCCGAGTTATTAAACTCGAAGAGGTGTCTCAACACCTAATGCGCTAAGACCAACTGGTCTGGGAGTCATTAGCCGAAAGCTCATTACATGGGTTAAAGATGCATTGTGTTTTTAAGTTATATGTATATAAAAAAAAAGAAAAAAAAAGGATAATAATCCCAACCCGAGGAAGTTAACCTTAAACATTAGAATAGAATATTGTTTTCTTCCAATAAAAGCCCCATCATCTATGTTTTCATACATTTGAGCACATAAAAAAAAGGTTTATTAATATTTTTTTAAGAGGTATTGAGCAGATATATATAAATTTAATGAGAGTTTGTTTACTTGGATAGATTAATGGAAGTTAAATGATGAATGCCTTGCTTTGTGGAATTTGCAAATTGTTTTTTTCTATTTTAACGCTTTGATTACTAGGGACTAGTAATAAGCTGGTTGGGGGGGTGTGATTAGTACTTAAAAGTGCATTTTTATCAAGGTTTTATGTCATTATTTTGCACTTGAAGTATCAATAACTCCTTAACTAGAGCATGTTTTATAATAACAAGTCTGATAATATAAGATAGCTTTAATTTATGGTAAATGCTCATTTTAAATGCAGGCATATCTTAGAATTCAAAGGATTGATTGATGTGATTAACTATTAAAAGTGAAAGGACAAAGAAACGGCTAAGCTTAGAAAGGAGATGCCGATTCAATTCAAATTGGAACACTGTTCAGTTATTGGGTCATATATGGAGCTCTAGATCTTGGATTTTAGTTTAATTTATATGGATAGAAAGATAAGAAATAGGCCTACAATGTTCATGAATAGTGGAAGACCCAAATCTACCATTTTCAAATCCAAAATTTGGACACAAAAGAGAAGTCAGAATCTGTCCTGTAATCCAGCCCAAACACTGCTTAGAATATTACACATATCTGGAGTTCTAGAAGACCAAATGACATGCAATTTAGTGAGTGGAAGGAAAAGACAATTTCCAACAATGTTCATGAAGAAGATCTGCTCAAATTCGGATGGTAACAATGACATTGTGTCCAGACAAGAGCTTGAGGTCTATCCACCACGTCCACCAATAGCACTACTCAGTATTTTAGCCATATCTCGAGATCTAGTGATCCAAATGCTCTGAAATTATATGTGTGGAAAGATAAGATGATTTCCAACAACGTTCATGAAGAACACTTTGCCAAATTCTGATTGGATCACATTTCATCCAGTCAGAGTGCTTGAGTGCTGCTGTCCACTAAATCAATAGTTGGCCACTACATCAATAATCAATTACCAAATAAATAGTTCTGAATTTTAGCCTATAAAAGGAGGCATTTGCCATTCATTTAGCAATCTTGGTTCAAAGATCAAGATCATGTTCTTGCTCTCTCTTTATTGTTGCAATGCTTAAGTTTTATTTTCATTAATCTCTTATTTATGCTTTTCATTTCCTTTACTATACTTAGTTAACTATGTTCTTCTTCTTTATTATGTCTAGCTAAGTTAATTATGTTAAGGTGATAAGGTTTCACTAATGGTGTTAGAATAAGTATAATATGAACTCAACATGGACTTCAATGCATAAATCCTAAACAATTTGCTATTAACGTGTCTTATCTTTTTTATCTTATCAATCCTTAATACCTTGCTTGTTAAATGGTTAATCTAGATTTGTGTTGTATAATACTTGGTACATCAAATACTTGATCCTTCATAGTATTCGGCCAGCATTGTTATTATGAAAGGAACTTGATTTGTTGTCAACATAAGTTAGCATCATAAATGCTTGATAAAATTTATAAGTATGGTGTTACATAAATAAGATGATTAATATAATCATGTTGATAATTTATAAAGAGTTTATACTTTACTTATCTCTAATACTATTAGTGGATCCTCTAACCTTGACATTTGTTTTTATCATTGTTTAATCTTCACATTTATCTTACATCTCAAAGTCCTCTTTAACTCATCATCACCATCATCATCATCTTCAATGTTGTTCTCATTATTATTATTATTATTATTATTATTATTATTATTATTATAGTTTACCTCCCTGTGGTTCGACCCCGGTCTTGCCAAGTTATTTATTACTGTGACACTCCTGCATTTGGGATAAGACATCAACTCTTTGATCGTGTCAAGGGGCCTTGGATGATTTTTCAAGATTCTTGGGATTGGTCACTAATTCAAAAAAAGAGACATGTTATCCTGTTGGGTGTTGATGATGAGATGCAGACTCTTTTAGGTTTTAGACTAGGGTCCCTTCTAGTCAGGTATCTTGGCATTCCTTTGATCACCACTCACTTGAAACATAATGAATGTTTGCTTTTGGTTTAGGATCAAGCTATGAACCTCAACATCATTGGTTGTGTCGCATCTCGGTGGACATCATGACGAGGGCTAAAAAATGTATTTTATCATGAAAAATTAGGAGTCGTCACCTAGTAATTAAATGAAACTTGAGATCCTAAAATGTGCACTGATTTTAAAAATTCAGGTAAGGGGTTAGTTATGCTTAAAGAAAGAATGACGTCACCCTTATAGTATCTTTTCTTACGAAAGGTTACCTTTACTATGCGTTCTCCCCTTAATTTATCTTTTTTCTTGTGATTAATTATCCTTACCTTTTTTATGCTTTTTTATTTAATTCCCAATCATTTTTGTAAATATTGATTTAAGTCCTTAGAAATAAGAGACTTGTCGATTTCGTTATTCACAAAAACATTGACCACGATCTCTTTGAAAAGGAGACTTGTTATCTAAATTATTTCTAAACTAGCATTGGAACCATAAGGATGATAAAAATAGAATCGAGTTTTGACCCATTTATTTAGGTAAGTTTTGAAAATGAACTTGAAGGTCGCCATTATTATTCTATGGGTTTTTGATGGGATCACATCAATCCAGCCCAAATTATTAAATCGTATGCTTGAAAAATATTACAAAATGATAAATGAATCATTTTATTTTTATTTTAAAATATTTCTTGATTTATTCATTTTTTATGAGAATGCTAATACCAAACAAAATAATTGGATTTTCCATAATATGAAAAAAGGCACTAAAATATCAATATACACAAAATGACATAAATATTTATTCTAGGTTCGAATTGAGTTTCGGGGTGGAAAACAACTAGGAATCACTAGAAAATACCACATAACCACTTGTCACGCATGCAGTTCATACGCTTTTGAGTTGATTGACTTGGAATTATACCCACATGTCCTTCACGAACTGGCTATAATCTTGCAAAAAAATAGATAGAAACTTAATTTTCTTCTGTTCTCTTTTAAAGGCTTTGTGGTGGAACAAGGTGTTGTTATCCATTTTTTACCACACATCAAAAAAATAAATTAAAAATACAAGAGGAAAACATGAGAAAGCCTAGAAGATTGCCCAAGATTGGTGGTGGAGGACCAAGATGACAAGTGGAAAAGTTAGAGGATTAAAATGTATAAGATCGATAAAATTAGCAACCCAATTTTGACTAACAAAAGACTCCACTAGTAAAAATATTTTTGTTTGGGGTAAAGAAAAACAAATTTGGATGGATAAGGACAAGAATTTTAGAAGGCTTAATTAATTTTATCAAGGACTTAATTGTAAGGAAAATAAATTTTTGGGGTCAATTTGGGTGTTAAGTGAAAGAAACTGAGGTTTGAGGATTTAAATTAGACTTTTAAAATGTCTAATTAGTAAAATCAGGGTTTTAATTGTGAAAAGATTAAAGTTTGAAGGCCATTTAAGGATTTAATTACAAATTCTCAAGACCAAGGATCAACTTGTAAGTGGCGTGCAATTTTAGAGGTAGAAATTGGTGAAACCAAGGGCCAAATTGAAAGGAATTGAAATTCTAGTGGTTAATTAAGGATGAAATTAAAAACCAAGAACTTGTTTATAAAAGGCGCTAAACTTTGAAACAGATATTTGAATTTGACAGGGGTGCAATTACATGCAATTAAAAGGTGAGAGACAATTACGGGTGCAATTAAAAGGAATTGGAAGAGCAGGGACCAAATTGAAATTGGCCAAATTCCAATTAAAAAACCTTAATTTTTAGGGTTTATCCTAAACAGCATGTCGTTCACCTACTACTCATCTCCTTCCTTGACAATTTTAGCTGGTTGAGTATGTATCTTCAGGTGAATGAAGGTGCCGTTTTAACCACTGTAAGAGTTGTAATCACCATTATTCAACTAAGAAACACCCCACCTACAACCCCATGCCCATGAATTTAGATGTATACACCTCAATTCTTCCATAAAAGTCTCCAACATCTTGTCTCTGATCAGCTTTCCTTGCATTTTTAAATTATGGGCTGATCGAGTTGGTACCTTTGAATGAGAAGCTACAGACCTCCACATTGAGTAAAGTTAGATCCAAGCAAAAGGTGTGCACCTCCTCCACCAACTTCAGGTGCTCTTAGGAAATGTTGATGTCGGAGTTGCTCTAACGAGGCCTCAAAAGTGGTCAACCCAGCCAGCCATGATTGTGACACCCATTAGCAAAACCACTGATTTTTCATGTGTTCACATTAAAAACTTTCTTAATAGGTTTTTATCGAGGGTTGGCCGTATTTATCTCAAAATCAAAAGATCGCAAAACAACTCTTTGGTCTCTAAGTTTGGCAAAACCATTAAAATCCCCAAAACCAAAACCACCAATGCAAAACAAGCCTAATTGATGCGAACTCTAGTGGACTTTAATGGAATTCGCGACTCCAAGATCAATATAATCCAAGTTTGTTGAGATATGAATGAATTTATCATAATGGAAGACTTGCTCCAAGGCAACAAGACTATAAACTAACTCAATTACAACGCCTACATCAGGAGACGAATGAAGGAAGTATAAATTCACAACAAATAATGGTCAGTTCTTTGAAGAGTTGAAAGTTCAATCAAAAACCAAGATTGAGCAACCAAAAATTCAGCTACAATGCTGAAAATATCATCAAAAGTTTGCACTAAAATTATTCCTAAAGAGTATTTAAACTCCAAGCCAAAACCTTAGTTTCCCTAATGAGCCTCACATAAGCCCAATTTAAATAATAATCAACCCAAGCTAAAACTAGCCAAAACTAATTAAAATAAACAAAATAAACAAGTCTAAGACCCAAATAAAATGTCTCTTCTTAAAATAAATAAAGTTTGATAGCCCAACTAATTAAATAAGACAAGTTCGTTGTTTCCGCATTTTGTCTAGCAGCATCAAAAGCCCTACTTAAAATGGATGGTTCATATACCGTTGGAAAGGTATGAAAGTCTAGTTTCAAGCCCAATTAGAATCACATCAAAATTCAATTTGTAGTTTCAGTTATGACCAAAAGAGTAACAAAAGGTCAAATTGTCCGAATCTAGTCTTCTTCTCCCAATTCTTATGTAATAGTTTTGGTTCCACCAACAAGCCCCTCTTGAACATGAATCAGCTTAATTAAGGCTTGCTCTTTATTATTACAAATCCTCTTAAAGTCCACCTTAGCCCATGTATCTTGAAGAAGTCTATTGAAAACTTCTTTGAACTTCTTAGCCCTAAGCCTAGTAACTGGACCAACTGGAACATCCAATGGATCCTTTGATGGTTGGATCGCATCACTAGTACAAAGTTTTCAATTGTTGTTTTTTTTGTCCAAAACCCTTCCATTCTAATCAAAGGGCCAAGATTGATCAATCATGGGCAATCTTTTATTGAATCAAATGAAAAAGCATAATAAAACCCTATAAATAAACCTTGAAAATCAAAGCTGAGAAGGAGGAAAAAAGAGAAAAATATTAAGAAAATACCATAGTTATGATGGTTTACGAGCTTAGTATAAGGGTTCATTCAGTTTTGAAAGGGCACTAAGTTTGTGGAAGCAAACCTTTACAAAGGAGAGCAAATAAGGCAGTTGTTCTAGGGTTTTGAAATTATATTTTCTAATCTAAAAGTGGAGTCGATGTGGCTTGCTTGAGGGGATTTTGTTTGTAATTTGGTTTGCATTTATGTTTGCAAATATGGTGATGCTTAAAGAGTAAGGGTTGTGTTTGTTTTTGTTTTTTGTGATTTTGATTCTACGATTTGGTGTTTATTTTTAGGGTGTGTTTGATGTTTTTAATGTTACAAAAGCTTTCTAGTTAGGTTAGTATTGATAAAAAAAAAAAAAAAGAAGAAGCAATGTTTGTTTAGTTTTGTTTTATTTGATTAATGCATTGTGAAGCAATATTGTTGATCTTAGATTTACAAGGCTTGTTCATGACCAAAATATATTTAAGAAACTAATTTTGAATCCAAATTGTATAGATATGTAGGCTAGGTAAGATTTGGCAGTTTTAAAAATTGAGACTTCATGCATGTTATTGATGATTTAATGTTATTTGTTAGTTCTTTGGATTCAACTATGCTTGGTATTGGTAATGTGATTTGTTAGGACCAACAATTGTGTGTTAAAGGCCTAGAAGGCTAAATCTAGGTATTGGCAGTAGTTCTTTAATTTATGGAAATTTTCCAGATTCTGGGTTCCTATTCTTTGTATGAACTTTGTATTAGCCTCTTGTTTTGGAGTTGTTTTGGATTAATTCTTAGCTCAGACATGTTAGCTTGTCATCTTTAGCAATAATCTAGGGTTAAAACGGATCAATAACTACGTTTCTTATGATAGCCAAACACATTTTAATCAAATCGTGGCTTTTGAGTGTTAATACAAGAAAATGAATGCTTGATTCTTGATCTATGCATGATTACAAACAAAATCTTGAAAATTCCTAAAATTATTTTGGGTATTCATTAATTTTAATTAAGAGTATTTTCCACCATAACATACGAGTTATAAAAAATTCTTTCACCTTTCAGGATAGGTGAACCCTATTAGGACACCTACATGGATTCTTCTCACAAGAATTTATTTGGGTATACAAGCCCATAATAAATTCGAAATGCCAGATTTATTCATGAGAATAAATCTTTATTTTAAGCCATAAATGTACCATCGGTTAAGAATCCATCAATACATTTATGCCACATCTACACCACACCATGCAACTTACCTCAAATAAAGCGCGTTAGGGATGCTAATACCTTCCATAGCCACAACCGGTACCTTACCCTAGAATTTTATATAAGACCATTCTACTTGGGTATCTTAGTGACCCTGAACCAAATAACTAGGCAGTGACTCCTTGATCCCGACATCCCGCCATACCATGCTCTCACGTGCGACACAAGGGATGAGCACAACGGTGAGTGGTTGATCTGTTATGCAAGTGACTTTCGGTGTCCTTCTCTAGAAACTCCTTCCTTTTTTTATTTTAGTTGTTCTAGAGGTCTGGGGATGGTGTTGTGATGGGATATTATGGAGGAAAGCTGTGTTGATAACGGTGATGGTTATGGTAATTGGTACTGGTGGGTCAGTGATGACCGGTAGTGTTTTGGGAGGAGAGGTCTAATTCTTTTTTAGTTTTTAGGTTGGAGAAAGATCTAGTTTATTGGTCACAAGTTATGTATGGTTGGATTCTGAAGAAAAAAAAAGGAAAAGAGGTTATCAATGTATGGTGAATTGGTGTGTAAAGGGTTTGGCTTAATGATTGAGGGTGAATGGAAGATTTATGTACTAAGAATGGAAGGAAAAAAATGTTGGTGAAGGTTGGTCTTGAACTTATGGGTCTGTGATGAGAAAGGAAGTGTGGTTATTGTGGGTTACTAGTGTTGGTTGGTTGGGATTTTGGTGAAGAATGTGAACTGAAGAGATTATAGGTCATGATCTTGAGAGAAACAATGAGGGACGAGAGATGAGCAGTTTGATTTGGTTTTTAGTGGGGTTGGTTTGAAGGGTGGTTAAAGTGAGTGATATCTGGGTTGAGAGGAGGTTGAGGATGGTAATTACTTTGATTTCTTAGCTATGATTTGTATGAAAGAAAGATGAGTGAAGAAGATGGGAGATGTGTATGAGAGACTGGTTTGGGAAAGACAATATTGATGGCTATGGTGATGGTGAGTTCCCCTTACGTTTCAATGAGAGATTGTTATGTATGATGAATGTCCTTTTTATTTTTTATTTTTTTGGTGTTGATCTCCCTCTTTTTTGTTGTAGGCGTTGAAATTTTGGCGATTTAAAGGCTAGAAATTGGGGTTTTAATTGTGATTGTTGGAATTTTGAAATTCAAAGTTGGAATGATGGATTAGAATCTGGGTTAAAATCTACAATCGGGAGATTTGAAATCTAGGATTAATTTGCTAGGATTGCTTAATTGGATTAAATTGGTTGGACTAAAATAAATAGGACTAAAATGAAATTATGAGAATAGTTGATTGGTCCATTTAATTTTTAATTCCTTTCATTACAATCCTTGGTTTTTAAGCTTTTCAATTTTATTCAATTAAGAGGTTTAATCTTGAAATTTCTTTCCGTTTAAATCCTAAATTGAATTAATTGATCCTTCCAATTTCAATTTAGTCATTAGTTTAAAATCAATTTATTTGTCTAAATTTAATCCTTAATGCAAATTCATCATGAGTTCCTAGAAATTGTGTAATTTTGACCAATTTATCTTCTAATTTTGATTTTTTTTCTTCAATTAAACCCTTCATTAATTTGTAACTTGGCTATTTGTTTCAAAACATCATTGAAGTTCAAATTTATTTCACTCCCAGCCAAATTAAATCTAATTAAGCTCATTTATCAATTTCCTCTTCAATTTAAAACCCTAAATTTCTAACAAAAAAATTTTCAAACTCAATTTTTGAATGTGATACTCAATCATTGGTCTAATTTCAAACCCCAACTATTTTTGTATTTTTTGTATTTTTTTAATTTTTGCATTTTATGTGTTTTATGATTTTTCAAGCTTTTTTAACACCAAAATTAAAGAAAAATTAAAGAAAATAACAAAATGACTAAAATAGCTAAAATTATTGAAAAGACATTTTTTAATTTTTTTTCAAAATATATACAAAAATAGGGGTCAAGAATTAGGTTACAACATGTCATCTCTAGTTAATCAAATTTGTTCTTATATCTATTAAGGTATACTACCATACTATATTTATTCTACCACGTTCAGTCATTAGGAGGATTGAGGGTATTTTAGCTACATTTCTTGGGAAGGGTTTATCCTTGTCCCACTCAAAAACAAATGTAGCTCAGGCTTCAGGTTGTTATCCTTTTAAAAAGGCTGGTCTAGGGATTAAATAGATCAAAACATGGAATAAAGCGACTATTATAAAACATATGTGGAGACTCCTTTTTGATAGATCTTCAGTATGTTCAGGATGGGTGCACAATGTCTTACTGACTCCTTTTTGATAGATCTTCAGTATGTTTAGGATGGGTGCACAATGTCTTACTCAGAGGTAGATCTTTCTAGTAAGTGCTACTTCCTCCATCTTGTTTCTAGTCTCAAATGAAGATTCTTCTTAGTCATGATTGGTGCAAATGAATGTTTGTCTCTTGCATTGGTGATGGGACAACTACTTTTCTTTGGTTGGATTATTGGCTGCTAGATGGCCAGTGGATCTATGACCTTTAGCCTTTCAAGGTTCTCTCTTCCACGAGGTTGTATTGGGATGCAAAGGTCTCAAACATCATTGAGGAGGGTACTTGGGCTTTTCCTTTATGTAATCAAGAGAACTTATATGGGACTCTATTCTTTTCCACCCTAATATTGCCTTATTTTATTACTTCGTTTAGAAGGGTCATTCATTAGGGAGATTTACTAATAACTCGACTTAGGAGGTTCTAAGAAATTTGAGACACACAGACTTTATACATCATCTCCTCTGGTTTCTAAGTCACATTCCAAGACACTTATTTATTTTATGGCTTGCTACTTTGGGTCGTCTTCATAACATATATAAACTTCATGCTTATCAAATCATCACCTGTTTGGTATGTATCCTTTGTGGGTCACATGTTGAGACACGCAACCATCTATTCTTCTAGTGTCCTTTCTCAATTTTGGTATGAAGTGCTATTACAAGCATGACCCTTCCCTTTGCTGCAATTGGCATCATTACACCTAAAAAGAAGAATGTGTTCTTACATCTACTTGTCTGGTTTATCCTCTCAACCATGATTTACTTTATCTAGTATGAAAGTAATAACCAAGTCTTTCATCAAATTTATTGACCTCCCTAAGATGTTAGTGAAGAGATTTTCGAGTTTGTCCAATTTTTCTTGGTAAATTTAGAACCCGGGTATTAAATTCTAGTTGATCTCAAGTCTATTTGGTGTTTTCCATGGTCATGAGGTTCTTTGCTTTAGCTATTGCTTGAGTTTTGCATAACATGTTTATTATTATTGTAGAACTGGTTGACTGGTTCTGGAGTTCCAAAAACCGGTCAACTAGTTCCACTGTGGTTCCTGTATTGTTTTTTTATTTTTTTAGTCTTCTAACTTTTGAGTATTTCTTTAGCTTTCACCTTGTGTTTTTTTTTTATTGCCTTTAGGTCTTTTGGCTCTGAGTAATAGACCTTTGTACTTCTTGGGGTATGCCCCTTGTATTTTGTAAATCCTGTACTTTATTTGATATGAAAGGAATCGAGTCTTTTATCAAATTTATCGACTTCACCAGAATGTTAGTGAGTAGATTTTTGAAGTAGTCTGATCTTGTTTGGTAGATTTGGAACCAAGGTATCAAATTCTAGTTGATCTTATGTTCATTTGGCGTCTTCCAGGGTCATGGGGTTCTTTGCTTTAGCTGTTGTTCAGGTTTTGCATAATAGGTTTGTCGTTATTGTGGATTCGGTCGACTAGTCTGGAGTTTCAAAAACTGGTCAACCATTTCCTAGACTCTATAGGATAACTGGTCGATCGGTTCTGGGATTTTTACTAACCGGTCGACCGGTTCCACTATGGTTGCTACGTTGCTTTTTAGTTTTTTACTTTTCTAATTTTTGAGTATTTCTTTAGCTTTCACCTTGTTTTTGTATTGCCTTTAAATCTTTTGAATCCGGGTAATGGATTTTTGTACTTCTTAGAATATGCCTTTTATATTTTGTAATTTTTTTCCTTTAAATACAATTAACACTTATCCAAATTGTCTAATGCAAGTTTTGAAAACAATTTATGTTTTGGAATCTAGAAAGTGTTGTAACCTTATTAATATAAAAGTATAAATTGTATATAATTATAGCTATTAATGAAACCGTTGAAAGGTGAATTGAGTTTGTTCTTATAATATGATAAGAAAAAGAATTACCTATTAATATAATAATTGCATGAAAAAGTTTAGGATGTTACATTTACTCTCCAACAACTTAATTATTTTTTAAAGGTTTTTTTAATTTCATTATTTAATATTGAGTTGTTTAGGAATTAGATTTTATATATTTTTAATTTTTTTTAGAGTTATTCTAGTTTCATGGATTTAATTTTTTTTTTCAACCTTTAACAATGAATCTATTAAGAATTGAGCTTTGTAATTTTTTTCCTTTATATTTTTATGAAGTTATCCCGGTCTCATGACACAGGTTGTGAGTTTAATAGATTAACTCAAGTTGACTGTGATTGTTTTTTGTTATTTTTAATTGTTTTTTATTTCATCATTCAACTTTGGGTTGATTGAAAATTGAGTTTTATAATTTTTTATTTTATTTTTATGAAGTTATCTCGATCTAATAACTTAAGTTATGAGTTTGGCATGTTAACTCGAGTTGTTTTTTGTTATTTTTAAAATTTTTTTCAATTTTATCTTTTAATATTAAATTGATTAGAAATCCACTTTCATAATTTATTTTGATTTATATTTTATAGGATTATCACGATCTTATGATTCAGGTCATATATTTAACAATTTAATCCAAATAATTCTAATATATCTTCTTATTACTATTTTACAAAATATTGATCTATGCATTTTATTTTAAATTCATGATTATACTTCTTTTTAACATTAGATTGATTAGAAATCCACTTTCATAATTTATTTTGATTTATATTTTATAGAATTATCACGATCTTATGATTCAGGTCATATATTTAACAATTTAATCCAAATAATTCTAATATGTCTTCTTATCAATATTTTACAAAATATTGATCTATGCATTTTATTTTAAATTCATGATTATATTTCTTTTTATTTAAACACAAGTTGGCAATAATTGAATATTATTTTACATTAAAAAAATTAATACAATACACAGCGCGCAGCACAAACAATGATCTAATCGTATTTCACGAGATAACCTTACAAAGTCATTAACTATGGTTAATAATTTATTAGATCAACTTTCCATCTACATCTAACCATGGTTACTCTCATTGTCTCATAACCCACAAACCCCGAGAGTTGACCACACCTGGCCGTCTTTTGCACTCAAAATTTGTATGCCAACCCATCAGCGGAGGTTGCCAAGTCACTTGCAAATTGCCATCGTAACTCACACCAAACTCTCTCCCCTCCCCTCTCTCTATATCCATGGATCAAAGAACCTTAGAGATCAATGTCATCTCTGCAAGAGATCTCAAAGATGTCAATTATATCTCCAAAATGGATGTGTATGCTGTTGTTTCAATCTCTGGTGATGACTCAAAACAACAACCCAAGCAAAAAACCAAAACCCCAGTAGATAGAGCTGGTGGAAAAAACCCCACTTGGAACTTCCCTATAAAATTCACTATCCCTGAAACCCCACTTGCAGAAAACCGTCTGAGTCTTGCTTGCAAGCTTAAATGTGAGCGTGCTTTAGGGGATAAAGATATTGGTGAAGTCAACGTGCCAATAAAGGAGCTTTTGGATTCAGCTGGCGATGGTAAATCCATGAAGTTTGTTAGCTATCAGGTAAGGAAACCATCAGGGAAACCTAAAGGTGAGATTAACTTTTCTTTTAAGTTCGGTGAGATTGAGAAAGTAGTGGTTTCTGAAGCATCATCATCAGCAGCGAAGGCAACTAATTCCATCAGTCAACCTGTCGCTGCATATCCTGCGGGGCCTACCTCTGTTCCTTATGGTGAACCTGGCTCATATCCACCACCCCCAGCTGGATATGGATATCCACCACCCCCACCTGGATATGGATATCCACCTCCACCACCATATGGCGGATACCCACCGCCTCCACCACCAGGTTATGGATACCCACCACCACCACCACCTGGATATGGATATCCACCTGTTCAAGGGGGGTATGGGTACCCACCACCAGTGCAAGGGCAGCAGCCGCAAAAGAAGAATAAATTTGGGATGGGCCTCGGGGCTGGATTGCTAGGAGGAGCTATTGGTGGGCTTTTGATTGGAGATATGGTGTCTGATGCTGCATCTTATGATGCAGGATTTGATGATGCTGGTGGGTTTGATTTTTGAGGGTTTTTTTTGGTCCATGTTAATTGAATGGTAATGGTTGGCTTGGAAATGGTGGCTTTTGACTTTTCTATATCTTTGATTTTTTCTCTTTGGATGGGTGTGGTTGCTGGGCCAAGAACACTAGGATATGATATCACATCACTCTTAAGTATTAAGATTTAGGCTTCTAAGATATCATCCTCTATTCTATTGTATGTGTCATGTCATGTAATATTCTACAACAGTTTATTACATTTTCTACAAAATAATTTCATCTTCTTTATTTCTCATTCCCAAAAGTCTCCATTCTGTGTTCGGACAATACTGAAGTGCTTAGAAGAGATCCCAGTAGCTTTAATATCCAAGTAAGGAAATGTCTTTCTGACTGGAGACAGTTCCTGCTGCCACTGATTATAAATTTTTGTTGTTTATTCTGTGGAATTTTGATTTTGCAATAAGCATCAAGAAAACGCTAATTCAATTCGAACTAGCTGGATTAAAAACAAAATTATTCAAACTTGCCAATGAAAAAGATTATAGCAACCAAAGCAACACAAAGCCTGTTACACAGCACAGCAAAATGTTTCTATCAACTGATATTCTCGGCTGCCATCACAAACCAGCCTAGCTTATTGCAGTTGCAGAGTAAGTCATGTCAAACTCTCTCTAGAAGCCAGAAAAATCGAATATTACTATGTTAGAACATGTTGTAATCTCATCTGTTGATTGATAATAGAAGGATTGATAGATCTACTGCAAGTCATTTTTCCAACATATGATACCTATTTTCCAGAAGCGTGAAAACAAAAAAGCCGAAGATAATTGAAAAAGCCAAACAGAGAGAGCATATTAAGCAATCTATTTTTGTTATCAATGAAGCTTCAATGCTCAAGACCATGCTTTCATATATCATAACTCCTCATTCTTAGGCTAGTTTTAGGCCATGGCAATCAAGGTTCATGGAATCTCTATTATGTGCACAAGCACAGCCCTTGTATTGCTTTGCCTATCTGAGAAAGGCTTGGAATATGAGCTCGTGCCGGTCGAGATGTCGAAGGGAGCTCATAAGCAACAACCTTATCTGTCTTTAAATGTATGATCAACTTGATGTTTGTTGATCTATGAAATATAATTTATAAACTTCATGTTATATATGAAGATTATTGGTTATGTAAATGAAATGCTGGCAGAAATTTCATTTCTTTCTTGCTTGTAGCCATTTGGGCAAATGCCTGCATTCGAAGACGGTGATATCAGTCTTTTGATCATTTGCGTCTTTGATTGTTAAAACTACCTTAATCTCCAAGTGAACCAGTAACTCTATCCTGCACAATTTGTTTTCTACAAACTTTTGCACCATTGTCAAAGTCACGAGCAATCTGCAACTACTTGGCACTTTTATACGACACAAGAAGTGACCTCCTCCTGTCTAGTAGCTTTTCGGAGTCCACTGTTAGACCTCTGGATAGAAGTGGAGGCTCACTTATGCGAATAAGCTAACATAACCAATATTATATCAGAGGTATCAACTGACCTATTATAAGTTCTGAAAGTGAGAAGATTTAGGAGGAATTGATTGGGTTGATTTTGAATCTTTAGGTTAACAAGTTGTAAATTTGTTAGACTATATTTTTGTATATTGTTTGGCCTATATTTGAAGCTACATGTGAATTTTTTTTTGCAATTCTAGTTAGGCTGGAAACAAAACATCTCAAACTTCTCATTCATATATGATAGGTCTAATCATTAATCCAGATAAGAAAAAAGGACGTGTTTGAAATTAGACCAAAAGTTGTTATATGGGTTTCGCTAATGGCTTCCTTGTTATTTGTGGACTTCTTATTTAATAAGATTTCGTTTTTCTACGAGGAAAGTATAGGTGACAACAACTAAGATTATTTTGGCAAGAGTTTCCATGTCAGCAACTTGGATTTTCTCATTGGCATGGTTTCCTCATCATTCAAGGATATTAGAGACGGTTTTTTGGGTTTTTTTAATGCATGATTATATTATAACAAACATAATTTTCAATTCAATCCTTTTATTGGGTTGAAGTTTTTTTCTAGAAGATTTCATAGGCTTTGTTTCATATACGATTATAATTTCACAACAATCAGACATCAGGAAGGTCTTGCAATAAGGTCTAGAAGCTACTATGCGAGATTTGTATTAGTTTCCTAGTTGATTTAAGATTCTTTTTCATATTTTATTTAAGATTCTTTTATTATTTTTCCAGCCTTATTTATGATTTTTTACATATTATAAATAGGACTATTTAACTTGTATTTATATTTTTTTTTTGTTTTTTCAGTCTTTGAAAGGAATTTTTTTTAATTTGGTTCTTCATTGAACTACTCTGAGTTAACATAAAATTAATCAAGCTTCATGACATCTTCTATACTTCTCGTTCACGTCTTTCCATAGGCGTTAGGTGGGTTTTGGTTCTTATACTCTTAGTGTCTCGGTATAAGTTATCGTTATGTCAAGTTTAATCACAAGCATGTATTTAGCTTTCTTGAAAATGATCGATTTGACTGTGGATTTCTAGATTTTTATATCCATGAATTTTGCATCACTTAGTATCAAAGCAAGCTTTAAAATTAGGTTATATCCCTTTACTTTTTTCGTTTCAATGTTATTTCATTATTATTGTCATCTAGAACGTAGTTGGGCAAAAGTAAAAAAAAAAGAAGAAGATTATTTGTGATCTAGTTGTCTGTAATTAAAAAAAAAAAAGAGATCAAAGAAATCACACAAGGGAAAAAAATAGGGTTTCGGTCGCAAATTAGAGTTTTTCATCAAATCTTTGATTCAACAATTCAAATATAAAAATTCTTGATTATTGGAATATCTTATTGTCATATCTTGATTTAAGGATTATTTAGACATGCTTTGTTGGGTTATTTCTAAAAATTACAAAAAAAATTCATAACATCTTTACGTCAAAAAAAATCTTTTATTGTTGATTTTAGGTTTGCTACACAAAAATTGGTCCAAAATAGTGTCTTCGCTTAGTTTGGGATATTTGAGTCTTATTTCATTAGTTTTTTTATTCTCGTAAATTTTTTTCATGTATTCGTATCGTTCATATTTTGCACAAATTCATTTTTATTTTCGCAATTTTGTATTTGTAGTTTCATATTGATAGTTTTTTATTTTTTTATTGCTTGTTAAGTCTATATATTATTTTAGATTGCACCACTAAGTCGTTAATTTCCTAATTTTCTATGAATTATTTTCTTAAAGAACTGAATTTTTTTAGATTAAGTGATAAAAAGGTGAAAAGTAAGCTTATTATATTGAAAAAACCAAAAATTTATGTGAAATACAAAAGGAGTGGCATCAATTAAGTGTAACACACGTGAGAGATTATGTGATGCTATATTTTTCTTACTACTAATATGATTTTCAAATCTTAACAATGTCAAGTAAAAGTGAATCATCACTGCCAAAGAATAAAAATAATCCGGAATAAGGTTATTTGACTATGCAACAACAATTAGAGATGATGAACAAGAGATTTCGAGAGGTTATGAATGAGATAAATGGATTGAGAACCGTTGTAGCTAGCCTTCGAGATGGGCTAGTCCGTAGATATTTTAAAGGTAGAAGGCCTGCCAGACGAGCTATTTCACCTCCACATGAGTCCATAACTAAAAATACAGATGAGAAGGCTGATGATTTTGATCATGAACATGGTGCTACGTTTTGGTTGCACATGACTTGTAGACATAAGGGAGATCGACCACATGATTATTGATATATATTTTTTTGTATTGCTTAGATTGTACCACTAAGTCATTAATTTTTCTGATTTGTTGTGAATTAGTTCCTTAAAGAACTAAAAAAATTTAGATTTAGTGGTAAAAGGCGAAATGTAAGCTTATTATAATGAAAAGCAAAATTTTTTTATTTTCACTAGATGAATGACATCAATTAAGTGTAAACATGTGAAGGATTGTGTGATGATATATTTTTCTTTCTAATAACATGATTTTCAAATCTTGATGATGTTAAGAAAAAGTGGGTCATCACCGCCAATGGATAAAAATAATCCGGAATGAGATTATTCAGTTATGAAACAACAATTGGAGATGATGAACATGAGATTTGGAGAGGTTATGAATGAGATGGCTAGATTGAGAATCGAAGTAGCTAGCCTTCAACATGGGTTAGTTTGTAAAGGTCCGAAGGGTGGAAGGCCTGCGAAACGAGCCATTTCACCTTCAAATAAGTCTACAACTAAAGTTATAGATAAGAAGGCTGAGGATTTTGATCATGAACATAATGTTAGGTTTCAACAGCACAAGACCTGTAGACATGCGGGACTTTGGCCACATGATTATTTTGTCCATATAAGAGCATATAATGGTTTTCGTAATGATTTGGATAGAAATTTATAGAGTATTAAGATAAAGAGTCTATCTTTTTAGGGCAGAAACAATCTTGAAGCATATTTGAAATAAAAGCAAAGAGTAGAATTAATTTTTTATTATCACCATTACTATAAGGAAAAGAAGGTAAAACTTGTTGTTATTAAGTTTATAGACTATGCTATTATTTGATAGGATCAAATTGTTTTAGGTATGAGAAGGAATAAAAAAAGAGTCGTAAAGACTTGGGATGAAATAAAAGCAGTAATATGAAAAAGATTTATTCCTGGATATTATTATAGGAAATTATTATAGAGATGGTAAAGTTTTACTCAATAGATAAAGAGTTCGAAGGATTGCCACAAGGAGATGAAGATTGTCACGATTAGAGCTAATGTTATGGGTGATAGATAGGCTCAAATGGAAAGGTTTTTAAATGGTTTGAATAGAGAGATAGCTAATGTGGTTAAATTATAACATTATATTAAGCTATAATATATAGTTCACATGCCTACTAAGGTGGATATACAGTTGAGAAGAAAAGACAGTAAATGCCAATAAGGTAATTTAGATTCTTTTTGTAGCTTAAAAGCCGAATTATAAAAGAGAATGGTTTCCCTATCAAATCAAAGACAATAAGAAGCAAAGACAAACCACTTAAAGCTAAAAAAAAGGATTTGAACACTATTGTCCAAGGTAAAACCAAAACTCAAACTAATCTTAACTTACATATATGGGTGTTTCAAGTGTTTGGGTAATGGACATATTGCTTCACAATGTCCAAACAAAAGAGTTATAGTTATGGAAGAACATGAGGAGACTAAATATGAAAGCAACAAATCCAAGGAGGATGATATGCGACTTCTTGAGGATTGTAGAGATGTTAAGTATCCATTTGATGAAGAGGCTTTGATGATTAAAAGATCACCTATTATTCAACTTAAGTATATGATATAGAGCAAAAAAAAGAAAAAAGTCTTTCATACTAGATGCCACATAAATAGCAAGATAAGTAGTATGATTATTGACAGTGAAAGTTGTGTTTATATTACCAGTGCTATACTTGTTAGAAAATTGAATATAAATACTATTAAAGATGAAAAACCTTATTGTAGACTTCAATAGTTGAATGAATGTGATAAAGATAGAGTTATTAAACAAGTTTTGATTTCTTTTTCGGTTGGAAAGTATAAGAATGAGATTTTGTGTGATGAGATACCTATGCATGCTACTCATTTATTATTGGGGCATCTTTGGTAAGTTGATATGAAAGCCAAACATGATGGGTTTAAGAAAATATATTTTCTTGAAAATAAGATTTTCAAACTTATACCATTGTCTCCTAGATAGATTTATGAATGTCACGACTCGAATCCCGGATCCATGACCGGCAATAACCCTATATGTTCTTGAACTAACTAGTTATTTTTCCTAAAAACCCAACATTTAATGGTTTTCCCGAAATCTAATCCATAATAAAACAAATAATAAAATTGGTAATAATTCACTAAACAACCCTCAATTATTCATCAAACCAATCTGAAAAAGCTAATATTACAGCTAGGGACTAATCTGTAATTTATCATATTTTTAAGGATCAAATTACAACTTTTATCAAATTGAAGGACCAAACTGAAATTATCATAAATCCATTACTATACTGAATTTCTGACCATAATTAGTCCTCATTTCTGTCCAGATCATCGCATTATACTCCAAGGATCATTCTGGAATTTTACCAAATTTTTAGGGTCAAATTGTAATTTTGTCAAATTGAAGGACTAAATTGAAAGTGTTAAATTCTCTTATCTATATAGTAATTCTGTCCATAATTCATATGTTATTCTGTTCAGAATCTCGGAATATGCTCCAGGGACCAATTTGTAATTTTCCAAAGTTCGAGGACTAAACTGTAATTTTCGCAAATTAAGGGACCAAATTGAATTTTCATCATCTTCAACCTCCAATCCAGAATTTTAACAGAAACCTACTGTTCTCCCCTTATTTTTAACTCAAAATTCACCATTCAAACAAAACTATAACTCAAAATCATCACAATCTTCCATAATCAACTAAATCATCAAATACCCACAACAATTAACCCTATAACATCCAAATTAACTCATCAATCAAACTCAGAACACAAATTTCATAACCCTAACATTTATCAAAATCATAATTAAAGCTTAATTAACACATATTTATACATAATCTTATATTTTTACTTATTTCCTTCAATTCCTTTCTATTTCCCTTCAAATTTCCCTCTTTTCTCTTCTTCTTCTTCTTCTTCCTCTTTTTCTCCCCTGCCGGTTTGCTCTCTTAATTTCAGATCTCTCTCTCTCTCTCTGTTTTTTTTTTTTATTTCCTATTTATATTTATCAAGTTTTGTTGAATTACCTCTATACCCCTTATTTATTTATTCCAACTTTTAAGCCTCCAAGGGCTTTATTGTATTTTCCTATCCCTTTAATACAAAAATATTACAATGAAGATCAATTAAAACTGGAAAAAAAGAAGAAAGAAAGGTGAAGTTCAAAATACAAAACAACCATGTAAGGATGTGAGAAAGAATGAAAATAATGGGAGCATTGAGAGAACAAATTTGACCAAGGTAGAGAAAAATAAGGTTTCCATCAAGAGAGAAAAAAAAGAAGAAGAAAGAAAAGGTGAGAAAAAAAAAGAGAGTGGAAAAAAATAAAGAAACAAATTAGTGTATATTAAAAAAAAGAATGAGATTAATGATGCTTATACGAGGAAACACTTCTTCTACCTCAAACTCATGCCTTATTGAGCATGTTATTCCATTATTAAATTGGGTTATTTTGTAACAGCAAATACTAGTCACAATATGAGTTTGATCGAAGCTAGTTTAGTCATTAACAAATCCGAAATCAATGAAAATTCTATTATGAAAAAAAAATTAAACCTCAAGCTTGAAGATGAAGATATCTGATAAAAATACCAACTTGCCATATTAGTACAGTATTAGAGGATATATAATATGAATACGATTTTCTATGAAGAATATGAAAAATATAACATAAAAAATAGATAAAAGCAAAGTATTGATAGTATTGATAGATATAAAAATAAATTAATTAAATTAAAACTTTTTCTTTTTCCTAATTATCAATTAAAAGATTTAGCTTGGATAAATCCTATTGATTTGATATTTTTAGTCGGCAAGGGTAGGAGGAAATATTTATCATACAATAATAATACTAATAAATAAATAAATAAAAACTGAAACCACCGAATTGGGCTAGGTGTTTGAGCAGATTCATTAGAGTGGGCGAGGCTCTTTTATGTCAAAATAAAAGAAAATCAGGCCCAGCTTGTTGTTTATGTTAAAAATAATTAAAATTTGGGAAGGAGCGAGCATATATCATCGCTAAAGTCTAAAACCCTAGTAGAAAACCCCTCCTTTTTTGTTGCAGCCTTGAATTCTCAATCTTTATCCCTTATCCTCCTTTCGACAAATCAAGAAACCAGAAAAGATGAGGCCTTTGGACGAGAAAGAGATGGGCGAAGTTTTCAAGAAACTGATGTTGTTCACAGGAAACAACCTCAAAAACATCATTGAAAGCCCATCACATGAAGGACCAGACCCGAACCCAGGTCGGTACTGCTTCAGGCTCCACAAAAACAAGGTATTTTACATCAGTGAATCAATAGTGAAGCGAGCGACAAACATTGGCCGCAAAAATTTGGTATCTTTAGGTACTTGTATTGGGAAATTCACTCATAGGGGTGATTTTAGATTGACTACACAGTCACTGAATTTACTGGCTGCAAATGCTAAAAATAAAGTTTGGTTGAAGCCCACTTCAGAGATGTCTTTTTTGTATGGGAATCATGTGTTAAAAGGCGGGTTAGGGAAGATTACTGATAGTATCAATCAAAATGATGGGGTTGTCGTGTTTTCTATGAGTGATGTGCCTTTGGGGTTTGGAACCGCCGCCAGGTCGACACAGGATTGTAGGAAGTGTGATCCTAATGGGATTGTTGTGCATCACTACTCTGATATTGGTGAGTATTTGAGAGATGAAGATGATCTTTGAGAATCATTTTACAGCCTTTTGGGATTATAGGCTGCTGCTGCTGCTGTTCTTGGTGTTGGTTTAAGATAATTATGGGAGTGATTTAAGTTAGAACTTGTTTAATTTGGATTATTACGGGGTTTCTTGTTGTTATTTTGTTTGCGAATGTTAATGAAATTAAAGTTTTTCTTTCATGGGTTTTGTCTTTATGCTAATTTTAATGAGTGTATTTCTACGTTGAGCTGTTCCTTTTCTGAGTTAGATAGCATAAGCTCAATTTTATATCCTCAAGGCAGGTGATTAGATGATTTTCATGATCAACGAATGTGAGCAATGAAGTCCTTAGTTCAATTATTTGGACTGTAATGAACATTTGCTGCACAAGATCATCTCCTTCCATATTTGTGTGGCTGGATTTGTATGGGATGCAAATTGGAATGGCTAGTTGCTATGCTTTTACAAAAGGCTTTGTAGAATGCTTAGGCTGTGCTGGATTGTATTCTTCTTTAATTGGTATGTATGCTTGTTTTTTTCTGCAGGATAGGTGCTTATGTGCACTAATCATGCCGCACAAACAAGTTATTGATATTTGAGATTCTTTCTCTGGCTTTACAAATAAATGATTGAGTGAATTTAATTTTGATCAATGAAAAGATATTATTTGTTTCATTTTTGTGTTGGGCTCATGGAAAGTAGATTGCATTGGAATGCTGATGATATGTTAGTATGTACTACAGCTTCAATTGTGTTTGTTTCTTGCATATCGATTTCCTCCTATTTTGCTAATGTACCTCATCTAGCAGTGTTGTTCTGTTTTCTGGCTGCTGGGGTTACAGAAACTATAACTAACGGTTTGTGAACAGCAATTGGTGGTGATTGTTGAGCATTTAGGAATGCAAATGATCAAGTGGCCGGTAGGGTAGTGAATAACTGTGCAGCATGCAATTTGACAATGTGATCAAGGAAAATGAATGGACCGTATATTCTCATAATTTGAGATTATGCATGATCTTTTATGCTTTCCTTATTCATACTGATTTACTAGAATTCTAAACTGTATTATAGATTGAGTTAAAGATCAATTTATTGCCTGAACATCATATTGACTTTGAAACTTATTTTGTCATACACCATGGTTAGATTATGTGATACATACTATTTTGATACATACGTTATTAAGTGAAATTGTTTTGATATATGTATACTATCGTTTCTTAGTAAAAAAAAATTATTGTATGCTATTAACAATTTTAAACTATGTCATGTAAAAGAACATTTCAATCAAAAAGATTACTTTGTTAGGTGATCTCCAGGCTATGATACAATGATATCTCGACTTAAAAGCTTAAGTTGTAAGATAAGACTCAAAACATGATTTATATTATACTTTAACATGCCATATTAGATTTAGATAAGATAGTTCTAAACACAGTTTACATCTTCTCCTTCATTTCCCAATAAAAACTGGAGTGCTTCTCCACTCTCCAAACAAGGCGGTTACTTGTGGAGTGGCCTGCTCCATGGCAATGTTCAATTTTTTCTTTACCGACAGCACCTTTGGCATGCTGCTCTGTAGTTGTTTAAGTTCATTAGTAATGTTTTGTATCTGGTGTTTTAAAGTGTGTGTGTGTGTGTGTGTGTGACTGTTTTGACCTTTGGCATGCTGCTCTGTAGCTGTTTAAGTTCATCAGTAATGTTTTGTATCTGGTGTCTTAAAGTGTATGTGGGTGTGTGTTACTGTTTTGACCTTTGGAATGCCGCTCTGTAGCTGTTTAAGTTCATCAGTAATGTTTTGTATCTGGTGTCTTAAAGTGTATGTGGGTGTGTGTGTGTGTGTTTTACTGTTTTGACCACATGCATGTACTGGCCTTAGTGACGTTCTGTATGCAGTCTGGTAGGACTCCAAATAGTTGAAATTGATTTCAGAGGTTTGGTTATGAAGTTCTCTCTGTCACATGTCATTCTTTACATAGTAACTTCTAGTTAGAAGTTGGAATACTTACAGACTATATTTTGCTAAGTATCCAGTCTGATAAACCCATCAATGAGTTCAAATTGTGCTTTTGTTCTGATGCTACCTTAGTTACATGCTCCATCTCTTTATGGCCACTTTAATTTAGAACTTTATCTCTATATGGTCTCTTTAATTTAGAATTTTGAATATTGTCAGACTACCACACAACTTTTCTACTTCAGAATACTGCCGTGTATTTCCAGTTACATCTCTTATATTTTGTTTTCATTATAATTGCCTCATATTCTATCTGAAAGCAAACAAGTCCTTATCGAGGGTATTATCTGTCTTGTTGATTTGATCTCTCCTTCAAACTTTTGATTCAGGCCTCATTGCTAGAATTTAGTTGAGGCTAGACCAAAACATTTTGTATTTGATTGGAGATAAGTAAATATGTGCTTTGCTGCAACAAATGCTGCACTGCAGAAGAGGGTGCATGGACGTGTGGCAATGAAATTCAATTTTTCAGAAGCTTGCACTACGGTTCATTGCTAGAATATTATTGACGTTTCTCTTGCAATGAGAATACGAATGACCAACCATTTTACGAGTTCCAGCAATTGTAAGGTTATATTCTTAAGCCACCATTTGATATGCCAGCCTCATGTCCAGTCCACGCATAATTCCTGTCTACTGTAGAGCTCACGAAAATAGGAATCAAATCTGAATGCTGCTGGATCCATTCACTTAATTGAGATGAAATATGTTTCGGGGCTTGATTGATTATCCATTACTAAGCATCAGGGTGCCTGCTGCAAGTAGCTCTCTACCATGAACCCGGTCAACATGAAGGATCCATGCCTGAGTAAAGAGGAGTCTCAATTAGTGAGCTCTTTACTAATTGATGCTGGCTGCTGCAGGCACCGAAGAGATTAAAAAGGTGAAACATTCTTGTTTGCGCACCAGGGAAATGGAACAGTGCCGTGGGAGGGTACTCTGATACCACTAAACTAGATGCGCTGGGCGCTGCTAGCTGAGATAAGGTCTAAATGTACATTGTTTACCAAGCCCATCAAGGCCAGATCCCTCTTGGTGTTGTGTGTTTCCAAAGCAGATGTTTGGATTGTTTTTTTTAGATGTCCGAGTTAGTTTCTGCATAACTTGACTAATCTTACAGGTCTTGAAATTAATAATTATATAAGTCTCCAGTGATCTGAAAGGACTTGAACTGGTGATCATTGAGGAGTAAACTCAAAGCCTGATCAGTTTAGTTGAGCTATCTCTTCATAGCAAACCCATGGATTCAAACTCCAGCTTGTGCTGGCTTTTTTATTTATAGACAGTGGTGTATCTTCTTCGTAAGATCTTATATAAGGTCAGTGCCGGATGTCCATGAAGAACTCTAAAGATGGAATTCCTTGAATCCATATTCATAATTGTCACACAAAGGACACGGAAGGGTAAGCCATCCATATCCATATGATAGTGTGGAAATCATGGATGGCTTCAGGCCTGTAAGCTTGTCAAAGCCAATTCTCTTCTTCTTCTTCTTTGGACGTACCTTTAGCTAGCTTTGATTAAAATACAATAATCCTGTCATTATCAAGGGATTATGGAATATAAACAGGAAACAAAGCAGCCCCCCCCTAATTTGTTCTTAAGCAGGAATTGAATTGATCCTACATTCTCCATATTTTTATTTTCTTAGTACTTTATTCTCCATATCATTGTGAATGGCCTCATTCTTTCTCCTTTAATCAAAGTTAGGCATAAATTAGCCCATTTATTACATAAAATCAGATAAGCTAATAATTCTTCTTTACTTTTAAATTTATTCCCTTTATAGCCAACAATTAATCAATTCCCCCTTTCTTTTTAATTTCTAGAAGTTCCCATTGAAAAAACAATTACTCAACTCTCATGTGATTAATATAACACAATTTTGTCATCCAATCTCCTAACACCTTAGATTTTAACCACATGATTGGAATCTTGTTTTTGCCCTCTCATCTTATTCTATCTTTATTCAAGCTTTCTTTTATATATATATATATATTCTTTGCAACTTTAGCCCTAAACTCTATACTAAAAATATGTTTGGTAGTGTAATTACAGTTGCTTTTTTTCTTTACAACTGTAGCCCTAAACTCTATACTTTAAAACAACCTCTCTAAAATTTGTGTTCAATGCAAACTAATCATGATCTAATTTATAATTTCTAAATAGTCCTCAAATATTTGAAGTTGTACGGGAAATTAAAGGCACTAAATTCTCCTCTTCTTTTTTAGCATGCAAAGTATTGTATTGTGCGTTGTGTGATTAGTTTTATATATAGAAAAATGATGTAATTTTACTTTTTTAAAATTAAAAGATCAAAGTGTATTTATGTAGTTTTTGTAGGTTGCATGGAAAAAAAACGTAATAAGAAGATGGTAACATTTCTTCTCCATTTGAGGACTTATTTTCATAATTACAATACTTGAGGACCAAAGTAGACTTATGGACTTGGGAGTGTTTGAGTGCATCATTTATCTTGAAGGATAGCCTAGTTGCCAATAGTCTTAATTGCACAATATTTATATTTTTCATATATCGTCTTCATGAATATGGGAATAGTTTAGATAAGTTAAAATGTTAGCCACTTTAATTAATTAATAAATCCCCTAAGTCCATTCAAAGAAAATAAAAGATTCTGCTGAGCAGAATTAAGAAAACTAATTAACAAACTTGTCCAATGAACCTTAACGAAGACCTAAGTATTGGAGTCTCATCTCAATGATAAAGAATTAAAAAATAATATTATTATGAATAACTTCGTTACAATGATTATAAAATCTAGAAAAGATTTCTAGTTCAAATCTTATTATTTTTATTTTTTAATTTACGATCAATTATACATTTTAAATTGACAGGTTATTTTTTTTGTGAATTGGTTTTTGAAAGTGATTTTTTATCCGTGAATCATATTGAAGAATTCAAGAGTGCATCATGATATTAAAAAAAAAAAAAACAATTCTATCAAATATTTAAATTAATAACCACTCTCTTGTGATGTATATATATACATCTTTCGAGAATTGTTATAATATGTGACATGGGAATCCAGGAAATATCCATACTCGTACAGTAATCTTGCACGAAGTGATTATAAATTGTATTCGTGCTTTAGAAAAATTCTCCACATACATTCTAATATTTTCTTGTGAAAGGCAAACGATGCTCCATATTGTTGATTCAAAATCCTTAGCATTCACGTACGTATATCACGAGAACATTATATATTTATGGTTAAAAACTAGAGAATCGATCACGCCATGGCACAAACCCTAACTGAAGCTTACCATAAATCTCAAGAGGAACCCAACAATTTGCTTTAGTGATTAAGATGGGTCGTTGCTTTTCTTCAAAAAAGAAGAGGTTAAGATGGAAAGGCACGTACCCTTAAGATAATAGGGTACAAGTAAACAAGTACCTTATAGAACTTAAAATTTGGCCTTTCTAAGGGACAATGTTCACATGGGCTTGTAGTATTATTGATTATGAGTGTGAGATCAATGGAGCTCTCAATCATGTGGAGCCTAGAATATATGATTCTTATATGGGATTAAAGCAAAGCATATTGAGTATGTTTTGGGATTTGGGGGTACAAAATGTTGCTTTATTAGCTTTATAGCAAGAAATACAAAGAGTCTCAAAAAATTGCTAGAATTTGTGATTTGGCATGTCGACGAACCTCATAGTAGGTTTTGGTGGGTTTGACGAATCATCGTTATCCTAGGTGGACTCAATGGCATATGGGGTGGAAAGTATTCCTTGATGCCGTCTCACTATCACCTAAATCATGCTCTCCAAAGACATTAAGAAAAAGATTGAGTTCCCATCATTCAATCTCAAAAAAATATGCGATTCATGGGAATTTGGATTCATATACAGGCATTCAAGCTTCGTCTTAAATTAACATATAGTTTTAATTATAATCTTGGAATCTGAGTGTCTACAGGATCCTATTCTCTAAGGTTCTGCAAGCTGTACGAGTCATTCTCCTAAAAAAAACAACGATATCATCTTCGAGCACCCTAGCTAGCTAGCTTCAAGATCATAATTTGAAGACCAGTAGAAAAGGGACAGATGCTTGGAAGAAACCAAGATTAATTGGTCCAGTATATGGAGGGGAATAACAGTGAAGAAGATAAATAATTTATCCAAGCTAGCTAGCAGAAATCCTTTTCAAGAGAAGGGAAGTGTTGGCTTTGTTGATGTTAGGTCTCCGTCTGAAGGACCATTTGCCACGAGGAGGAGGTTGCGAATTAGGACATGCTTACGACCAAGGTGCTTGATAAAGAAAGGATTTGTCTTAAAAAGCCCTACATTATATGAATCATCTTTCATTTTGTTGGTTGAATTGGGTGCTAGAATCTTACATTACTTTTACAGAATTCCAAGTTGTTGCTTGCTTCTCCACGGACATTGCCCTATTTTTCTCCTAGCTTTATGTAGACAAATTGCACGTTATTGGTTAATCCATAAAAATCTCTCCCAAAAAAACTTTTAAATGTCATGCATGCATGGCCCTAATTATCCACCTGCTTTCATTTGCCTCTATATAATTTGGAAGAGCTCCAAGAAAATATCTCGAGTGAATTATTGAGGTATGTTGTAGGGTTCAAGGAATATATATACACACGCACCAGCCGTAGAAGAAGAAAACTTCTCTTGGAGATTATTTTATGTGCTTGGATATGAGATAAATTAGTTTTAAAGAACAATGTGATTCTCTTGAGAAAAAAAAAAAGATTACATCGGATTTTTTACATGGAATAAGCTCTTTAATTATATACATAAACCTTCTCATAATAATAAGGGATTAGATGATCGTTATGGGAAAATATTAATTATTTGTCTCGGAACAAACCCTATATTTTCACCAATTCATCAAAACAAGTCTTATGCTATCAATTGAATTGATTAATCCTTATTGTGGTTAATTTCAATATTAATTGAGTATAATTAATTTATCAAATTGAAATTGAAAAAAAGATATTTTTTTATTAACGTTGGTGTCCGGATCAGCTTACACGCACCTCGATTAATCCTACGGGCCTTGAAATTAATGACCATGTAAGCCTCCAGTGGCCATTAAATTAGCAACCATAGAACTCGAACTTGAGATCACAAGGGAGCAAACCCCTTTATCCCTGACAAATTAATGATAATATATAAAAGAATTTTTTTAAGGAATTAGTGAAAACACATGATGCAATAATGCGTTCAAGCATATGTCTTCTTATGAGTCATCCAACTAATTGTTACAAGAACAACTCCTTTTTAGCCAAACCATCCATACTCAGAATGCAAACGAAGAGAAATAAACATTCAATTACTTATTAATTTCATCAATAATAACTGAGAAGGGAAAGAAAGACTTAAAAGTGACACTTTTATTTATTACACCAATAGCTTTAGGGTTTTTAAAACTTCAAATTTAATATAGCGTTTCCCAATCCACAAATATTTCAACTTTAATTTATGTTAGAGATTTCAGGTTAAAAATGCATACGACTTCCGATCGAATTTATATTTTCCATCTCTAATTATTTCAGGATAGATAGATTTAACCAAAAAATTAACTTCATTAGGTAGCTCAACTCCCCTTAGACCTTTTGTTTATTTGTTTTGTTACATGGAAAATGCTCAAATTTGAATTTTTTTTTCATAGAAGGAATTAATTGAGGACATTAATATTATCATTTGAGCTAGAAAACAACAGTACATACTAGTGTTCTTATATATATATATGCACACACATTAGATTATTCACCTGTGGTGTTTTCTTGGATGTAAAAGAAATGTTCGGATGTTGGTAATGTTTTTATTCTAGTGGAATTTTTGTTTTAATAATGTGAAAGTTGACCCGATGCAACCTAGTTGAATATACAGGTCTAAAAACAATCCATACAACTCATAAATATAATTTGACTAAAAAAAATTCAAGATGACATCTTTTTTTTAATATTAAAATAACAACATATTGGATTGACTTGGGTCAACCCGGGTTAACATGTCATATCCGCGACTCGGGTTATGAGACTATGATAACCCCATAAAAAGCAAATCAAAATAAATTATGAAGTCTAATTCTCAGTAAAACCAATATTGAATGATGAAATTGAAAAAAACAATCAATAAAAAAAGACTTCAAGTAATAAAACCAAGATAACCCATGAAAAGAAAATCGATTAAAAAAATTAATAAAAAAACTCATGACCCAGGTCATTAGATCGAGATAATTTCATAGGAAAAAAAATGATCAAATTTAACCCGGGTTAACCTCTTAAATTTTGATTACGAGATTGAGAGATAACTCCATAGAGAGCAAATGAAAACAAATTATAAAGCCCAATACCCAATCATTCCTGTCGAATCTAATGTTAAATGATGAAAATTTTAAAAATCTTAATTATAAAAATGACACAAAAAGTGAGCCAAGTGAACCCGGGTTAACCCGTTAAGCACTATTCCAGAGTCATAAGGCTGAGATAACCTAAAAAAAGCAAATAAAAAAAATCATGAAACATAAAGCTCAATGAAACATAATATTAAATGATGAAATTGGAGAAAAAAATCAATTAAAAGAATTGAGTCAATTGGGTTAACTCGTGACCTGAGTTATGAGACGGGGGACAATCCAATAAAAAAAAATCTAATTTTGAAGGACCTATGACTTGGGTCATGAATCCAAGATAACCTTTTATAGATAAGATAAAAAAAGACTCAATTTAACCGTGGTTAAAATGCCAAAAACAGCGATCTTAATCATGAGACCATATATCCCAATAAAAAGCAAATCAAAACAGATTATAAAACTCAATTCCCAACTAACCTAGTGTTGAATAATGAAATTGGGAAGGAGAGCAACCCAATCTAGCCAACCATTTATCTTTTCTACCTGCTGGAGTTCAGTTCACGCGCCCCCAGCTATGGTGGCGCGTGATCTCCATACACTAGTAGTGTTCAACAGTCTCACTAAATTCTAATAGCTCATCTTGACCATTCAGACCTTTCTAGGAGGTGTTATTTAAATTTTGGATGATTTTACATTTGTTATTGTGCAAATTGTAAATGGGTAATTGTAAGTGTGTATGAGTGAATTAGTGAAAATGATGGGGTGTGTGTTCGTGTGGTGCATGGTTTTATTTTTACAAGTCTTAAAATAAAGAATGAAAAAATACAAGAAAAATTATGGCCAAGCAAAAAAAAAAAAAAAAAAAGCCTAAAAACTATGTCTTTTGCATAATTTAATTTTTTTTTGTTAAATATTATGTTTAGCATAAAAAAATCATTCTGTGTGTTTTAACACGCACACACACACTACATATATATATATATATATATATATATATATATATATATATATATTTGTGTTTTTGGCATTGGAATAAAAAAAAAACTATGTTTTGTATTTGCATGTATTTTTAAGCTTCATAACAAGTTTATCAAGCCCATTAAAAATTTAGCCCAAATAAAATGGTTCATTGGGCAACATACATATAAAAAACCCTTTTTAAATAAACAATGATAAGATCTTCGAATAAAAGAGTCAAATCTTTTTCATGTGAGTCCAATATTTATTTTTATCGTTTTCATATCCAATGCCCATTTTAAAATTCAACCCAGGATTGTTTGATGTAAGTGGATTGTCGACGAGCAGACTTTCAGTATGTACTAACATTATAGTAAAAAATATCAACTCCGGTATTTACTAACACTAGAGTCAGAAACATCAATCTCGGTATTTACTGATGTTAGAGTAAAAAATATCGATTCCAATATTTACTGACACTAGAGTTAGGAATATTAACCTAAAATTTACCAACATCAGAGTTATAAATACTATAAAAAACCATGATGGCATTACACAACAAACCATTAGCAAGTTAAGACAAAATCATTAATGCAGCTTACCTTAGGTAGAATGTTTTAAGAGTGATATTATCTTCTCTTTAGCGTAATAGTCTCGTACCAAAGAATCTTTGAAGACCAGTTAGGGTTCCTAGTGACCATAGTATTAGGTGACGACTCCATAAATAAGACATTTCTCCTATAAGAACAAGATGCCATATATCTATTCTATTGTTTTTTTTTTAAATTTAATGGTCACCTTGATGTCGAGTATGATAGAATGACGACTCCATTGGAGACTTTTTTTGGACTAAGCTTTTCTTTTTGTTTGTTAATTGCTATAATGTTTGTTATGTTGTGTTCATTATATATATATATAGCTTTTGCATGCATATTTATTCATGTTATCTTCTATGTATTGGATATGAATTTGTGTCTTCACACATTACTCACTAGGCATTGAATATACAGAATATCAACTTTAGGTTAGGTGGAGAAGTAGTGGCACCCCAATGACTTTAGCTTGGATAAGACTCGTGAAACTATCTAACTCATGCTCGATTGTTTACTTGGTAGTGGTTGATACACCGATCTGATATTACTCAGGACCTCTATCTTCACACTTCTTGTAAGCCTTATATCGATCTTTAATGATCACTGAGCATGTGAAAGACTCTTTAAAACTAGGTAGTAACCTACCCCATACACTTAATGGCTAGAACCTGCCTATTAGGTTATACTCTGTATAAATTTCACCAAGGCAAACTTAACCTGTAGCATCTTGATTACAGGGCTTATGGGTGACATAATGACCACTAATCATGATATAATAACTCTTGTTGAGTATGGGTTTGAATTTAAATCACTACAGTTGATTAAGGAAGACTGCCCTAGACTGGATGTCGGTGGGATATCGCTGCTTAAAGATGTAAGATGTGTAATAAATGATGCCAACAAGTTGGTTCAGCTTACCAAGTATCTAAAAGATGCGACAAAATTTACAAAGATATATAGGAGGATTTTGCACCTTCTGAAAGTGTCAGTGTTACCATTAGCCATAAAAGCTTTGATAAATTTTTGAGACCCTGATTATCGGTGCTTTACATTTGGAGATATCGATATGATGCCAACTATTAAGAAATATAGTGTCTTGACATATTTCCTTGAAGATGTCTATAAGCTATACTTTCACCGAAGAATTGAGAATACCATGTAAAAGTTTGCTAAGCTATTAGGAATATATCAAATGAACCAATATAGAGAAAAGAATAACCCTAGAGGTTTGAGATGGAAATAACAAGAGGAGCTGCTACTTGCAAAAAAGTCTAATGCGGGTGCTAGAATAAAGAAGTGTAGAATATTGGCTTTACGAGTATTTGGACTGGTACTGTGTCCCTATACTGTTGAAATTATCTGTTTGGAAGCAGCCAATTTGTTTGTTGAGTATGAGATTACCAAGATTAATCCCTCTGCTGCAATTTTAGAAGAGACAATCCTATCTCTTAACCATTCTAAAAAGACTAGGAAAGGTTCTATGAGATGTTGTGTCTCATTGCTATTTATCAAGATAGTAAGTCATATTGAAGCTGAGACTCTAATATTTATAAGTTTTTGGTGGTTTGACATAAAACAACTCTAGTTATTTGTATTGAAAGAGTGGGAGAACTTTTCTGAAGAGGACTGAAGGACAAAGTTGAAAGAACTTTCATAAAGCAATTTTAATTAGATAGCTCCTTGGATGAGAGATATGAAATGTTTAATGGGTTATGTAAAGAAACCATGAGTGCTATTAATTGGAATCACTGGATATATAAGCTATAAACCTGCTTTGGTTACAAGATAGTTTGGGGGCATACAAAGCATTCCTAGGACAGTTGGTATAGCTTAATTTTCTAGAGCCTACAAAGGAGCTACTATAGAGATGGTAGGGAGCATTAGACAAGATTGGAAATCCTTGGTGCTAATAAAAAGGGAAATTAGAGTAAGGAATCCTACAGTTAGTGAAAAATACCTTAGATGGCATAATGAAGAAATCATTAACACAGTAAGAACTTCATTAACATAGAATGAAGAGATCAAGTAAAGGTGTTACAAACTGAACTCAAAACAAAGGAAGAACTGAGAATGTCTTTGGAGCAACAGTTAGTCAAAGAAAGGGCTGCAAGAAAAATAGTTGAGGAAGAAATGGTCTTTGTGGGTTAAGACTGGATGAAGGCAATGATTGAGTTAGAGACACGAAAAGCATTCAATCAACACATGGTAAATTATGTAGAAAAAACTAAGTATTAGGAAGAATTAGTTACCAAGACTCAAACCACACTAAACATTCGTCTAAAGGATCTAGACAAGCTTAATGCCTAATTAGAAAAGGCTGAGATTGAATTAGCTAGTGCTAAGAAGACAACTAAAATTCATAAAGATTTGATAACCAAGAAAATATGAAGACTAAACAACTGTTAGAGAGCTAAAGGATGAAAGAAAACCACAAGCAAACACTAGATACTGCTAATAACATTTTATTTAGAAACAATTTGATCATTGCTGAGAGGATAAGAAAGTTGCAAAAGCAAATTGATCGAGCTTCTGTGGAGGCTTATAGGCTATGAGTGGAGGCTTGCCAAGTTGGAGGAGACATCATGAAGTATCGAAGAAGCATGGATAATATCGATGATTTTTTAAAAGCTATAGCTAATAAAGGCAGTGCCTTTATTCTTATGTAATAGCTAGCTAAAGCAATTTCTATTATAATAAAAGAATTCTTGATGATTAATAAAAGGAATGAGACCCATATTTGCTTCAAAAAATGTGTTTGGATGTATTTTTGTATGGCTAAAAATCCAAATAACAAAAGGCTAGGCAGATATCCTCTCGGCATTGTAGTAAGGATATCAAATTCTGGTTTGACCGTATATCCAAAGAATAACGACTATATGTCACCCCTCGAAGAGTGAATCCATATCCAAATGTTTTTCTTATACATTCATGCTCATGCATATTTTACACATGCTTATAAATTGTCGTATTCTATATATATAGGTAACTATAAGTTCCCCATTAAGACGCACCTATAACACTCAACTGCAAAAAAGACAAATGAAAAACGAAGAAAGATCTCAGTTAGAATTCCAACAATAAAAGGAGTTGGAAAGTCTTAAGAAAGTTGTAGTAAGGCTTACTAGTTTACTCGAATAAGCTTTAGGGTTTAGATCTGGAGAAGGAACATCCACCTAGCTAGTATTTTCAGCTCAACCTCCACATATGCCCACAACTCCTTTCAATCCATAAAATATAGGGGCAAATAAGATGTCACCTCAATCTCAACATGCTACACATTTTCTATCTGCTCAACCAGCATATCCGATAAGGATACCCTTTACTGTTGATTTGACAATAGATGAATCTTAAAAAGGACAAGGAAGTGGAGGAAGATAACCTGAAAAATCGGCTGCCCTAGAGGAAAGGATGAGAGCAATTGAGGGAAATAACTTGTATAATCTTGTAAAGGCTGCTGAGATATGTTTGGTGCCTAATGTTGTCATTCCTAAAAAATCTAGAGTGCCACAATTTGTCAAATATACTGGAACTCAATACCCGATAACCCACCTTAAAGCATATTGTAATAAAATAGTCGAGATGGTTCATAGTGAGAAATTATTGATTCATTTTTTTCAAGATAGTTTGAGTGATGCTGTTCTCATTTGGTATATGCAATTAAACAATACCAAGTTAAAAAGGTGGAAGGACTTGGTTGATGCTTTCATTAGGCAATATAAGTTTAATATGAATGTGGCCCTTGATAGATCAAGCTTATAAGCTATAAAAAAGGGCAATAAAGAGTCCATAAGAGAATACACTCAAAGGTGGCATGAATCTGATACACAGGTTAATCCTTTTTTGTTGGAAAAAGAGATGGTTGGTTTATTTTTAAACACCTTCAAGGGCTCGTACTTTGAATACCTGGTTAGAAGCTTTACACAACATGTCTCTATCCTGATGGTTATAGTTGAAAGAATTGAATAAGTTATTCGAATGGGTAAGATTATAGACCTTAATGAGAAAATGGGTTTTACTAGATGAAAAAAAGAAACTGAAGTTCACAATATTGAAGAAGGATGTAAGGGAAAGAAGAAAACTTACCAATACAACTATGACTTCAAAAAACATATGCACTTACCCCTACCATATCCAATATAAATTTTACCTCGCCCTTTTCTAGAAGCCAAACCAACACTCAAACCAACCCAACAAATAACTAGACAAATAATACCTTTCGCCCACCAAAACATTTCCAAGGAAACCGAGAACAACTTTCACCACTTCCTATACCTCTCATTGAAATATACCAAAGGCTACTTAATATTGGCCAAGTTGTACCTATTTCTTTAACACCTTTGCAACCTTCATTCCCTTTTTAGTACAAACATAACCAACCATGTGAATACTATGCTGGTATCGCTGGTCACAACATTGATGGTTGTGTTGCATTAAAAAATAAGATCCTTCAACTCATCAAGGTCGAATGGATTACCTTTGATAAATCCCTAAATATGAATTATAACCCACTACCAAACCATGCTTCTAGAAATGGAGGGGTTAATACCTTGAAGTAATAATGATGAGGATGTATGAGATGTTAAAACAAGCTAGATATCTCAAAATACCGTCCAAAACATACACTCTAAGAGATATGAATGAATATTGTAAGTATCACCAACACTTTGGACATAATATTAATTCTTTTGAAGAATTTCATTCTAAGGTAGAAAGTATGATGATGTTAGGAATGTTAAGAAAGGGTGGTCCAAAATAAAATGCATATAATAAGAAGGTTGAAGTTTGTAGGTATCAGCTAACTAAGCGAGGACCCCCAAAAATGATTCTAACTAAGCCTGCAAGTACAACTAGCGAAAGCTATAATGCCCTACCTCATAATTATAGGTATTCCTTTCATAATAAGAATCCTTCCTCTATTTTTCATTTTGAAATAAAAAGGCTAACTCGAAATAGGAGATGTTTTACTACTGAAGAGTTGAAAATTATAAGAAAGCCAAAGGAAAGAATGCGGTTGAGTTGGCAAAGATGGATGAGGTTAATAAGCTAGTAAGCGATGAAGAGGCTAGTGAGTTTTTGAAGTTAGTGAAGCATGATGAATATAGCATGGTGGATCAATTGAAGAAAACACTCGCTAGGATTTCTTTGTTATTATTAGTTCTAAGTTCAGAATTGTATAGGAACGCTCTTCAGAAAGTTCTTAATGAGGCATATATTCCTCAAGACATCATACAGGATTTTATAGAATATTTAGTGGAAAATATTTAGGCCACCAACTACCTTTACTTTACTAATGATGAGCTTGATCCTGAAGGGACCAATCATAACAAACCACTGTGTATCACGATAAAGTGCAAGGATTGCGTGATTGCTAAGATGCTCATAGATAATGGTTCTGCTCTAAATATATTGTCAAAGCATGTGCTTGATAAGATGCTTATTGATGCCTCTCATATAAAACTAAGTACCATGACTACCAGAGCATATGATGGGTCATCTAAGGCCAATTATTAGGAATATTGATGTTGAACTAATCATTAGCCCCTAACTATTCCAAGTGACATTGTAGGTGATGCATATTTATCCTTCATATAACATGTTGTTAGGAAGACCTTGGATATATGTAGCCCAAGTTTATCATAAATGGGAATTTGGTGACCATAAAAGCTAAAGAGGCTTTATTTATAATAAGAAATGTATCAGTCCGTTACATTGAAGTTGAAAAAATTGGGGATGAAAATCTCCATGCATTTGAGTTTGTAAATGCCTAATGGGCACCTGGAAATAAGGTATGAAAGCCAGAAATTTCTGAAGCCACAAAAATAATTGCTAAATGTTTTTTGAAACATGGATTGTCATTCCAATATAACTCGACCATAGGAATGCCTGAGAGGATTAATATGATGAAAATGGTGTATTGATCAAAGGTTTAGCTTAGGTTTTAAGCCAAGAAGGATAGATTATAAAAGAAGTCGATATTAAAAAAGAAAGGAGATTAACCCAGATTGAAAGAAATATGCCCAATAAAGACGGGATAGAGATCCCACCTATTCACATAACATTTCCATGATTTGCATATGTAATAAGGGTTGAAGATGAGTTGGAAAGTTTGAGAAATGAACTCAATTGTGTTACTATCAACTATCTTGAAGGCTTTAAAGAAGAAGACCATAAAGGAGACCTTGAGGCTAGAGAGAATCCTCATGAACTATTGCCTCAACCATTGGCACTTTAGAAGATGTCCCATCTGAATTTGTGAGAAAGCTGGCTTATGGGGAAGAGTTGAACAATTAGGAGATCTAGGAAGTAAAGTTGGCTGATGGGGACGAGTTGAACAATTGGGAGATCTAGGAAGTCCGGATTGTTTTCAAAAGAAGACTAGAATTGATAAATGTAGGCATTAAGCAACATAAAAGAGAATTAAAAATTAGGATGTTAATCACCGTTAATATGAGAAATGAGTTGGTTGCTTTTTTACAAGAATATATTGATGTTTTTGCCTGGTCATATGTTGACATACATAATTTAGATACCGAGATTATAGTACATAAGTTACTATTAATAGAAGGTTGTAAGCTGATCAAACAAAAGTTATGGAGGATAAAACCTGATATATTGATCAAACTTAAGGAAGAAGTAAAAAAACAGTAGGATGTTTGATTCCTTGAAGTAGTTAAATACTGTTAATTAGTGTCCAACATTGTAACAATACCCAAAAGGACAATAAGATCAGGATGTATGTGGACTTTAAAGATTTGAATAAAGCAAGCCCGAAGGGTGATTTTTCTTTACCCCATATAAATGTTCTTGTGGATAATACTGCTAAGAGTTTTACCTACTCTTTCATGTATGGTTTCTATAGGTATAATCATATTAAAATGGCTCGAGCAGGATAAGGAGAAGACTACATTTATCACTCTATAGAGAACTTTCTACTATAAAGTGATGTCATTTAGGTTAAAGAATGCTGGAGCAACTTATCAAAGAGTAATAGCGACATTTTTTCATGACTTGATGCATAAAAAAATTGTGTACATAGCAAGGTTGTCAATTCCGTTTCGATAGGTGTTTCGTTTTTTTAATTGGAATGGAATGTTTCAGTTTTGGAGTGTTTAGTGCGCTGTTCGTTGTATCTTGTTTATATATATATATATATATATATATATATATATATATATATTCAACAAACATAATTCAAATTCAAGATAAATTAATTATAAATTATGCAATACAAACACAATGCCAAACAAATATAATTTTAAAATTTAAAATATTTCTAAATAGTCAAGATTAAATAGATCTTTAAATTAAAGTAATTCAACTTAAACAAAATATCAAAATATTATGAAATTAAAATGTTTTAACATAAATATTTTAAATATAAAGTTAGGTCAATGTTATCAAGGCTAATGGAATCTAAAGTATCCCTTATTTTGCTCAAATTTCTACAAAGTATAAACATGAAAAAAACAACATGAATATAAACCATATATATTAGTGATAAATCTAATTTAAAAAAATTAATGTCATTGTTAATAAAAATAGTAATACTAATTTTTAATATTATTATTAATATCATTGTTATTGAAAATAGTATGAAAAATAGCTTTTTATAATTGGGTGGTTTAATTAATTAAATTGAACAAGGTTCAATTTGATTTAATGACTTTTCAAGAGCGGAACGGAACATGTGGAATGAAACCGGAACGTTCCGGGTGGAATTTAGCTGAAAAATCCAGAATGGACCGAGATTTAAAATGAGATGAAATTTGTTCCGTTTTTTGAATTGGTATGGAATGTTTCGGCCATTCCTGGCAAAACGGAACGGAATTGACAACCTTGGTACATAGATGATATGATCAATAAGTCTAAAGAAGAAGAAAATCATATCTAAACTCTGAAGAAATTGTTCGAAAGGTTAAGGAAATACCAGTTGAAATTAATCCTTATAAAATGCACATTTGGGGTGAAATCGAGGAAGTTACTTGTGTTTGTGGTAAGTAATAATGGCATAGAAGGAGACCCTGATAAAGTAAAGGCCATACAAGTTATTTTAGCTCCTAAGTCTGAAAAGGAAGCTCGAAGCTTTTTGGGGCGCTTAAACTATATTGCTCGATTCATTTCACAACTTATAGCTATTTATGAACCAATCTTTCGATTACACTGAAAAAAAAATCTTAGGGTATAGGATTAAGACTACCAGGATGCCTTTGATAAGATTAAATAGTATTTGCAAAAGCTATATTTATTGGTACAAATTGTGAGTGGAAAGCCTCTCATCTTGTATTTAACAATGACTGAATTAGCTATGGGTTGCCTGTTTGGACAACATGATGAGTTTGGAAGGAAGGAGCAGGCTATATATTACCTTTGTAAGAAATTCACTGAGTGTGAATCTTGCTACAATATGATAGAGAAGTTGTGTTGTAGTTTGGTATAAAGTGCAAAAAGGCTTTAACAATACTTGTTGTACTACACTTTGTTAATCTCAAATATGGATCCTCTAAAAGATATATTTGAAAAGTCTTACATGTAAAGTAGAATAGCCAAATGACAAATGTTGTTAATTGAATATGATATCATCTACATGACAAGAAAATATATAAAAGGAAGTGCAATTGCTAATCATTTAGCTGATAATACCATAGAGGAATATGCATTGAGATTAGGAGCTCTCTAGTATAAGAGGAAATACATGGCAACCCTTGGTATACGGATATAAAGAGATTCATCCAATATCGAGAATATCTCTTAGGAGCATCAAATGTGGATAAGAAAACCTTAAGGAGAATGGCAATAGAGTACTATATAGATAGGGAAATCTTATACAAAAGGTCGTTTGATGAGACTTTACTAAGATGTATGAACGAGTCAAAAGCCAATAAAGCCTTGCGAGAAGTACACAGAGGAATCTACACCATATATATGAATGGACACGTGATGACTAGGCAAATGCAAAGAGCCAGGTATTTTTGGATGACTATAGAGAAAGATTGCATAGAATTTGTCCAAAAATATTATAAATGGCAGGTGTATAGTGACAAGATCAATGCACCTCTAATGCCTTTATTCAACATGGTATCACCCTAGCCATTCACAATGTGAGGAGTAGATGTGATTGGGCCGATTAATCTATAAGTTAGCAACATACATCGGTTTATCCTTGTAGTAATTGATTACTTCACAAAATAGGTAAAGGCCTGCTCCTATGCCTATGTGACTTAAAAAATGGTCAAGCAATTCATTGAGAGAGATCTAATTTGTAGGTATGGTTTACGTGAAAAAATAGTGACCAATAATGCCTAATACTTTAGTGGAAAGATGATCGTAAAATTATGTGCTAAATGAAAAATCAAGCATTCTAATTCATCCCCCCTTATGGACCAAAGATGAATGGCGTTGTTGAAGCTGCTAATAAGAATATCAAGAAGATTGTTTAGAAAATGATGGTTACCTGCAAAGACTAGCATGAATGGCTTCCTTATGCTCTCTATGCATACCGAATAGTTGTAAAGACATCAACTAGGGCTATACCATCACCCGAGGCTACACCTTATTCACTAGTTTATGGGATGGAGGCAATGATGGCTTTAGAAGTGGAGATTCCCTCTCTAAGGGTTCTCATAGAATATAAGCTTAAGAAGGTTGAATAAGCTAAAATATGATATGAGCAACTAAACATCATCAGTAAGAAGGGATTAGCTGTATTTTTCCAAAGAAAGATGGCTAAAGCATATGACAAAAAAGTCTAACCAAAGGAGTTCAAGGAAGGAGATCGCATGTTAAGAAAAATTCTACCACTACCTAATGAAGACCTTAGTAAATGGGCTCTAAATTATGAAGGTCTGTATATAGTGAAGAAGGCATTCTCAAGAGGAGCATTATTAATGACAAAAATGGATGGGGAAGATTTGATCAGGCTTGTAAACTCTGATTTTGTAAAAGAAATATTATTCATCATGTATAAGTTTTCATCAAATCAACAAAACAAAGTTCTAACCAAGAATTCTCTTTCCATATCTTTCATTTCTTTCATGCTTGTCAATACCAAAGAACCTGCAAATACACCTTTGCAGCCTTGCATGATCTTATAGACCCAGCTCATTTCTTTTACTCAAAATATTTTCCCAGTGGAATTTAAAAAATTTAAAATTGCTTTTGACTTTAGAAATATTCAATGTTTGTTTAAAATAACATTTGACATTCTATTTATAAGATGTCAGATGAATCAAAGAACTCTCTTATTGAGGTGACCAAATTCTAAATTAGAATATATGAATTGTAAAATGAACAATCACCTTCACACTATATCTTTTGAGCTATGTTTTAAATGTATGCATAATGATATGTAGTGGATTTGTTGTTCATAGACTTGTGAAACACATATCTTTGCAAAGTTCAAATCATTACACTAAACGAGGTTAAAGTTTATTGGTTTTAACTACTTGTACTTGAAATAAGAAAATACCATCTTTGTTATCATTTTCACATTCTAAAATGAATACATCCCTTGTGGTTTCTTTTTAAAACTGAAGAAATTTTCTTTGATGAAAAATCCTGACTAATATCACACCCCACACTAGGGGAAAGTGAAATTTCAACGATCAATAATTGATGAAAAGCTGTGAGAAAGCCAAAAGGAAAAAGAGCTTAGGAGACTTAAATACTAGGGGGTGCATACCTATATCAAAAGCAAAAGTGATAGTCAAAATAAAATGAAGATGCCCTACCAAAAATAATAAAAAAAGGGATATTAAAGAAAAATGGCAAAAGAACAAAAGATTGAAAGACACAATGAGTTAAGAAAATGATAGTGATCTTGAGCCTTATAAATCCCTAAAATATTGTGAGCCTTATAAATCCCTTTATTTCATAGCCAAGAGCCATAACCTACATTACATGCCTTTAAAAATCCTTTCTAATCAAGTAAGCAAACAACCTAGACCAATAAACGACGCTCTCAAAATACAAAAGACTTTTTCATAAGAGTCATGACATTGCGAACAAGCTACCCTTTATTATTCCTATTAATAAAATGAGTGCTTAAAAAAGAGATAATTTGCCTCAAACAAAACCTCGAGCTTTTGCTCAAACCTTTTGCTTTGAAAACTATAAAAATACAAGGTCATCTTATCATGTACTTGCACCAATTTCATTCTCGTTGACAAAAGAACAAGTCATTCATTTTCAAAACAATTCTCAGGGAGTTGTAAGATTTCAAAAGCAAATTATTTTAAGCTCACATCGAAACAATTTTCATTTTCAAAATGTAAGATAAAGATTTCTAAATTCATTCTGGATAAATATTTCTTCAATGAAACCAAGCAAAAAAAAAATAGAGAGAAGGGTTAGTCAAAACCATCATTTGTCCGAGTCATTAACAAAATATAATTAGGGGCAATGGTCAAGACAAGGGGGCAATGTTGTATTTAAAAAAAGTGATTTAATATATTCAAAGTAGCGAGGAAGAGAACAATTCCAACAGTGAGACAATAGGGCATTGTTGTTTACAAGAGGCAATTTGAATCATTCAAGACAATAAATGACACTAAATGTTTTTAGCAGTGAGACAAGAAAGTAATGAATGATCCTCTTAAATTGATCAACAAGACAGATAACTTCCTGCAAGTAAATGGGTTGTGATGGGCACCATAAAAGCTGAGTTGTGTAAAATTATAAATATTCTAGAAAAGACCTACATGGTCAACTTGAGGGGGTTAGAAGTCAAACGATCAAGAGGACTCAAATCAGAAATAGCAAGACCTCACCAATCAATCAACAAAAAGATTGAGAAGAAATGGGAGCATATATCTCAAAATTAGGTAAAGATACATGCGTATCATCTAACTCCAAAGCATTGAACAATGTGTTTTGTAAAGTTTACAAAAGAAATTCTTGATAGGATCCATCAAAAGGCAGGTCACCTCGAAATGGCCAAATTTGAAAATACTTCTGAATTTTTTTCACTATTGAGAATTTTTTGTATTTTTCACTTAGGCAAGTCACCCATAAGAATTAAATCAACCTGAAAATTTTTTGTATTTTTCATCTATGGGTAAGTCACCCATAACAATGAGATCAATATTAAAAAACTTTCATGTTTTCACAAACAAGAGGTCACTTGGAAAAATGAGACCAATCATGAACAATATTTGTATTTTTCACCTAGGCAAGTCGTCTACAATAATTAAACCACTTGAAAAATCCTTATTTTTTCATAGTTGGGTAGGTCACCCATTACAACGAGATCAATGTTGAAAAACTTTCATGTTTTTTTCACGAACGAGTAGATCACTTGAAAAATAAGATCATTGTTGAAATCACTTTCATATATTTCATAATGGAGGAGATCACCCATTATAATAAGACCAATGTTCAATGTTGAAATCACTTTCATGTATTTCATAAATGGATAAATCACCTGGAAAATAAGACCATTGTTGAAATCACTTTCATGCAAACACATAGGTCACCTGGAAAATAAGACAATTGTTGAAATCACTTTCATGTATTTCATAATGGGGAAGATCACCCATTATAATAAGACCAATGTTCAATGTTGAAATCACTTTCATGTATTTCATAAACGGGTAAATCACCTGGAAAATAAGACCATTGTTAAAATAACTTTCATGCAAACACGTAGGTCACCTGGAAAATAAGATTATTGTTAAAATCACTTTCATGCATTTCACAATGAGTAGGTTGTGTGGAACAATTCGACAAGTTTTGAAAAATCTTTGTATTTTTCACATAACAGGCAAGTCACTTGGAACAATTAGACCACTTTTAAAAAAGAGATTATTTGTAATTAAAAGGGGGAAACTGTCATAACCTAATTTTAATCACTTTTAGAATTAGATTATGATAGTTGCCCTCTCTTTACAACAGTTGAAAAAGAAGAAACAAAATTGGCCCAGCCATAGCGAAGAGAATCAGATCTAAAAAGGGGAAAATAAACCGATTGTGTTTAGGGATTTTATTTTATTTGAATGCAATAGGTAACACTCATCGTTTGTATAAGAGTGATGAGGAGAAGGAGAGCAACCCAATCTAGTCAACCATCATCTTCTCTAGTAACTGGAGCATCGGTTCATGCACCCATAGCCATGACGACACGTGTTCTTCATGCACCACTACTATTTCAACAGTCTCATTGAATTCCAGTAGCTCATCTTGACCATTCAGATCTTTCTTGAAAGTGTTATATGAACTCTGGATGATTTTGTACTTGTTATTGTGTAAATTGTATATAGGTAATTGTAAATGTGTGCGAGTGAATTAGTGAAAAGGATAGTTTGTGTGTGTGTGTGTGTGTGATGCATAGTTTTATTTTTAGCATATGTTAAAATGAAGAACAAAAAAAATTCCAAAAAATTTTAACCATTGAAAATTTTGCATTATAGCCAAGCAAAAAAAAAAAAGAGCCTAAAAACTATGTCTTTTGTATAATTTAATTTTTTTGTTAAATATTATGTTTAGCATAAAAAAATCATTTTGTGTATTTTAACATAAAAAAATATATTTGTATTTTTGGCATTGGAATAAAAAAACAAACTATGTTTTTTATTTGCATGCATTTTTGGGTTTGATAACAAGTTTATCAAGCCCATTAGAAGCTTGGCCCAAATAAAATGGCTCATTGGGCCAACATATATATATAAAAAACCTTTTTAAATAACTTTGATAAGATTTTTAAATAAAAGAGCCAAATCCTTTTCATGTGGGCCTAATGTTTATTGTTGCTATTTCGGGTCCAATACCTATTTTAGAACTCAACCCAAGATTGTTTGATGTAAGCGGATTGATGACGAGTATTGACTTTCAATATTTACTAGCATTAGAGTTAGAAATATTAACCCCGGTATTTACTGACGCCAAGGTAAAAAATATCAATCCTGGTATTTGCTGAAGTCATAGTAAAAAATATCAATTTCAATATTTACTAACATTAGAGTCAGGAATATTAACCTAAAATTTACTAACATCAAAGTTAGAAATACTATAGGCAAACCATGATAGCATAACACAACAAACCATTAGCAAGTTAAGAATATGGATGAAATCTTTAGTACAACAAACCTTAAAGGTTGATTTGGTTTTTTTAAAGTCAACACAAAAATCAAGAGAGAGGGAAGAAGGAAAAAAAAACAAAAGGTCACACGCGCAACCCCGGCCACCATTGGGCTACATATGTCACTTATTTGTGGAGGGGACACTGAGACATATCAGCTGCTACCTTGGAATCAAGATTTTGGTTGCCGCATGTGCCGTTTAAAAGTGGCAGACATTGTTCACACAGTTCTGATTTTTTTAATTTCTTTACCATATTGCCCCCAATAACACTTAATAACTACCAAATCACCACATCTAAATGACAAAAGAACCCCTAAGTCAAAGACATTTTTTTTTTCTTATTTTCAAGTGCAATAAAGTAACTTGTTTAAAAATTAAGTCAAAAACTAAAAAGCCTATTGACCCAAGTTTTTTTTTTAATCTTTCAAGGGCAATTAAGTAATCACGCCATACAAAGAAAATTTAAAAATACCATCTAACCCCTCTCTTTCTAGTAATGACCAATGCGTCTTGTGGAAAAGACTCTTGTCCCTCAACTCAAGCTTGTCAGTTTGCCTACTAAAAGGTAAAATTAGTATTTAACTTTGTGAAACCACAGTGAAATGCTAAAAATTGTGTCCTTTGAAAAATACTCTCCTACCCCTAAATCCAAGCCTTGTTAGTTTGTCCACCAAAGAGTAAAATTACTATTTCACTATATGAATCCATAATGAAATGCTAATCTTTTTTAGTTAGGGTATAATAGGCATGCCTCAATTAATAATATTGTATCCTTCTAAAGAGGTTAATTATGGACATGATTTACATGAGATTTTAGTGTCGATATAGGCAGTAGTATTATAGACTTATGTGGGAATAATAATCGATGCTTCTACAATCTTGTATTCTGTTTTAAATTTTTTTTTAAAAAAACTAAATCCCCTAAAGAAGTTATTGTGTATCAAAACACAAATTATTATTCATTATAATAGTTTAATTATGACTTTGTCCTTGAAAAAAAAAAAGACAAAGCACTAAGCTTTGGGGGTAAGATTATATTTTCACATTAACATAATTGTCTTTTTTAAAATTGTATGGAGTTAGATTGGTAATTTTATTTTATTTTATACAGTAAAATTATTAATTTAACCCTAGAGTAAAATTATCTAATACATACAACTAAGGGACATTTTTGTGTTTTCAATTTGTTTAATAATAGTGTAATTACTTTTATATCCTTAAAGATAAAAACAATTGAACTCTTACCCAAGAGTTTTTTTTTTATTATATTTTTACATTTGTTTTTGTAATTTTCAATGGTGCTTAGGAGCATTGTTGTAAATTATATTTATTAAATATAATTGAAAAATCTTGTTGTCGCATGTGCGGCAAGCACCAGAGTATGGGCAACCCCCACGTTGTTTGGGCAACCCCCACGTTGTTTGGGCAACATGTGAGGGGTTGTTCGGCTATCAAAGTTAACGCCAAATTCTAGGGCGGCATTTGAAAGGTTTCGGTGCCTAGGACTAGATGAGGCAACACATGTGTCAAGATTCACGGCGGTTTGGTATCGACAACCATTTCCTTTCCCCATTCTTCTCTTTCCCCCCACCTAGACTTTCGCACTAATCCCTTAAAAATTCAAGAATAGCCCTTTAATTTGTTGGTTCTTCATATTTGGTTTCTTTTTTTTTATTATTATGATTTGTTTATCTTCAATAATATACTGAATTTAGACCCCATTTTTTATTGCTATTTTTTTATTTGAAATTATTTTTCAATTGATTTTGTTTTACAATTTCACCCTCTTTTGCTCTATTTTTTCCTATCAAATTTAATCTATTTTCTTTTGATTGTCAATTGTTTTTGCATTGACATGTTTTTATTTTAAATCATAAATGATTTTATTTTATGACTTCACCGTCCTTCTTTTTCCTATCAAATTTAATTTATATTCTTTTGATTGTCATTTTTGTTTTGTTTTGACAAGTTCTTAAAATTTATATTTTTAAATTGGCTCATAAAAACTTCTTTATTGGACCCGAATCTTGGGTTTAACGGGTTGCGAGCTTTTAAAATACACTAAGTTTAGGATATTTGTCCGGGTTTGCTTATTTTTTACAAATGTTTTTCCAGTTCACCCCCTATAATTTTTTTTCCCTTAAAATTTGGTACTCATTCTTTTAATTATTATTTATTTTATTTGGCAACTTTTAAAAAAAAAATTAAAAATTTCATCCTCCTTGGGTTTTTTCTATTTAATTCTATCCTCACTATTTGTTGATTGAGTTGGTTGAAAATTACACTACTTAATTGAATCTGGATGAAAGACTTCACGGGTTGTGACTTTTAAAAATTAAACCAGATTTAAGAGGTTCGTCGGGTTTACTTGGTTTTTTTTTCTTTCTCTAAACTAATGTTTTCACTCTTTTGTTCTCCTCTTTTTTTTTTGTCTTTTGTTTTATTAGGTTAGCTCTCAACAATTTCTTTCTATTTCATCCCCTATCATTTTTTAATCTATAAATAATCTATCAAATTACAAATGTTTTTTAATCTCACCCCCTATAATTTTTTAATCTTTCAAATTTGATCTTCATCTTTTTAATTGCAATTTATTTTATTTGGGATCATTTTGAATTATTTGTTTTTCAAATTTCAAACTCCTCGAATGTTTTTCTGTCAAATCTATCCTTATTCTTTTTGTTGCTGTTTTTTTTAAGTTTTTTTATTAATATTTTTTACACGATTTCATCCTTCAAAATTAAATTTGTTGAGAGTTGAGTTTTTTTTTTTATTGAATCCAGGTTCAGAATTTCACAAGTTGCATGTTTTAGAGATTAGACCATATTTAGGAGGTTCGGCGGGGTTTACTTGGTTTTTTTTCTCTTTTTTGAACTTATTTTCAAGATTAGATTTGGTTTAAGAGATTCGTCTGGGTTTTCTTAGTTTTTTTTTCTTTTTTTTAAACTAATGTTTTCTTTTCTTTTTTCTTGAAGTTTTACTTTTTTATTTTTTTTTATGGTTTTTCATCTATTAGGTTTTTTTTATATTATTTAAAATTACCACTTGAATTAATGAATCAGGATTTGGATTTTTTTTAGTCTTTTTTTTTTTGGGTCAAAAAATTTTTTTCCTACCCCCAGCGAAGCGTGCAAGAAACATATCTAGTATCATAGTATATATATATATGAAGGAAGAAAAAAAGGTAAAAAGTTGGAGTAAATGGTCAACAGTTAGGCACATTTCCTTTTTATATAGCAAAAGGAAAACTAACTCCCATTAATTTCCAACAAAGCTGAAATTAATGAGAAATGAGAATCAGCTTTGGGCCCCCCTCACGTTCCCCCACCACAAAACCATTCCCGAACTATGGAAAAGGACATTATTCTTTTGCATTCACATGAGCATCAATCGCCATCCTTTCAACTCATCAACATTTTAATTATTCCACGACCATTCAACTCCTTTAATTGTTGTTTTAATCTTTTCCCCTCCAAATATAGAAGATCTCTTTCTCGAATTAGCATCGTCCATTGTGCCTTGAATTACATAATTAATATTTAGAGAATAAAAAAAGACTCATGATTGAATTTGAATTTAATTATGCCATTTCGAATGATGCTTGCAAAAGGAGATAAGACTAGTTTTATTCAGTGTTTTTGATTGTTTTTTTTAATAAGTGTATTTTCAGGAAATAAAACTTATATTCTCATACTTGTAAAAATATAGCGATGCTTTAATCACTAAATCAGCACTTCATTATTAATTCTTGTTAGAGAGAGAAGGGTATTATCCTCGAATAAAATCTCTAATAAAAATTGTAATTTTTAATTTCTGGAGCACTATAAAGTTTAATCTTGGATGGTTTAGGATGATACTAAGAAGTGATTTTTACCATCCATATATAGCATCTTCGTCTCTCTCTATGACAAACTGCAAATTAAAACATTGATTGTCATTAAGTGATTACAATATGATTAACGCAATGAACCTTATCTTAAGAACATTACTTTCAATGTTGAGATTAACATAATATTATACGTCTTTTTTCTTCTTTAAATATACCGCCCGCCCGCCCGCCCGCCCCAGATACTAATACTGAGAATCCTTATCTGTAGTGTACAAGTCTTTTTCTACCAGGCTTCTCAAGAATACATACACCAGCAATCTTTCTTTCTTCTTTTTTTTTTTTTTTTCCTGTAAAAAACAAAACAAAGATTCCGTAGTGGGAGGATAATTAATGAAAGACTTGGAAAAAGGAAATGCTAAGGATTTTCTCAATCCGATAAAATGTCCACATAAATTGATGCTACTTGTGTCCCAAAATCTTTGTATCTTAACTCTTAAGACCCTTACTACACCTGCATCCAAACACCCCCATATTATATCCATCTATCCCCACGAACTTACCTCTATAAATACCCTACCATCCCGTGACCAACTCCATCTTCAACCTTGCAAAACATTGGCTTTATACATCTGTTTATTCTTGGCCTTCGTTGAAAATGTCTGGTGTCTGGGTTTTCAAGAACGGGGTGGTTCGGCTGGTGGAGAACCCAGGAGCTGAATCACTAGATGGAAGCCGGCAAGGGTCAAGTATGCGGCGAAAAGTGCTAGTTCACTCCCCTAGTAATGAGGTTATAACTTCTTATGCCGTTCTTGAACGCAAGCTATATTCTCTTGGGTGGGAGAGGTACTATGATGATCCGGATCTCCTTCAATTCCACAAAAGATCAACTGTTCATCTCATCTCTCTCCCCAAGGATTTTAACAAGCTCAGGTCCATGCATATGTATGATATTGTCGTCAAAAACCGTAATATGTTTGAAGTAAGGGATATGTAGTACGTTGATTACGTACGTCCTCATATAGAGTCCTTTCTTTCATGTTGGTGTGCATTTTAGTCGTTTTTTTTTTTTGGCTTCTTTCTCATCGTTTTGGTTTGTTGTATCATACAGTCTATTTAATAGTTTCTTCTTTAACTTCGTGATTTGGGTTTTTTATTCTTACATAGTCGTGTGTGCTAATGTAGTCAGGGGCTTGCAATTTGGTCGTGTGTCAACGTCGTCATGTAAATTAATTTCTTCTGTTTCTTTTGGGAATGAAAAGTGGGGTTTTTTTTAATAATTAATTTGTTTTTCTTCTTTATCTATCTATTTTTTCCTCCAAGGCTATTACAAGGACGCAAAACAAACCCCCTCTGATCTATAGGATCTGTCGGGTGACTTGTCATTTTTCTTGATGACATATTGAAGGCCAATACATGCTATATCGTGAACAAGTTCGCTGAGGAGCGAAATCGCAGGCTTGAGGTTACTACATACGTACTATCTTTTAGGAATGAAATGTCAAATATTGTGGCTGCGGTTTTTGCCCCTTTTTTTTTCTCCCATTTGAAGGCCTTTTAGTAGCTAGGATGGCAGAATTAATTAGAGGCCAAGCAATGTTTAAATCACCCTGCGCGCAAGTGCAACACCGCCGTCTCTAGCTTTTGTGAGCAAGTGGCGAGGACCATCAACACATCCAATTTGCATGGAAGTCCCAGTGGAGTACTAAAGAGAATTCACATTTCTCTATATTTAACGAAACTTGTACAGACTCGCTGAAGAGGATCCATTGAATTTGGACAAATTAACTCTATTTCACCTGACAAACATCTTAATTTACTTTTATTACTCTCAAATCTTAATGAGAGACAAAATAACAGAGAAGAAACTCGCGCATATCCTTTTCGAATTCGATTACATCTCTAGGTTAAGAATCATATATATTGCCATGAATGAGACAAACATTAGGTTCGATCGGCTTGAAAGTAGGGGCCAGCTGGAGAACAACTTGCAAACTCTCATCCTATGAAGCATAAGATGCCACGAGCACCATATATATATTCCCAACTGGCAGCCATGGACTTTGCAAAAAGTATAACTTGTAAGAAAAGGAAAAATTGAGGCTCTAACTTGTAAAATCAAACAATGGAAGTATTGTACTTCCTTTCCCTCCCTTCCCTTCTCTTTTACTCCTTTTAAGTTCTACTAAACTTTTCTGTTCATCATGCTTACACGTGAATTTGTTAAAGCCTTCAATGTGAAAGTAGCCGTGAAATTGTTTCTTCTTTTTTTGCTTGAAAAGCTTAGGAGAGATGATGTGTGGAGTAATCTTAGTGAGCACATGGATTATGCATTGGATATAAATCCAAGATTAAAGTTTGTCTAATTAGATAACTAAAGTCACAAGATATATAAACCACCTTTTCTCCCCACTCGTTTGTGCACGTAAATATTCCCAAAGGAATAAGCAGATAGCAAGAATGCATGTATCCAAAGTTTTTGGGTCCTGGCATACCATGCATGAGAATGACTCCAAATTACCGCGTGTGCTCTTAAGCCTTGGAAAGATCTCTGAATGGCTGAACCCTAATTTACTAGAACCTCACATGTCCTGTCAATGAGCTCGCTCGAGATATGCTAGCTAGTAGCTAGTAGAGCTAGCACAACAAATCCGTGTGGATAAGGCTCTTATCAGCACGTTTCTAGCTAAATGCGAAGAAATTGATACCCGCCATGTATAATAAAAGGTCAAAGAATACTTGAGTTGCTACTTGTTTTCATGCCAGTCACGAGGCTACCAGCCGCCCATTCCTTGGTTGAATGGGCTGCAGTGCGCTTCCGAATGAGTAGTCAGTTTCCTGTGCTTGGTTTTTTTCTTCAGAGATCAGATCAAGCAAAGAAGAAACTCATGAAAGGGTGAAGGGGGGGAAGAGAAAGCTGCTAATTCTATCCTGTCTACACCCAGTCCAAAAGAAGAAGGGAAAAACCTATCCACAAAGGATGGGGCTATAGAGATCCTATTTTGGCTTCTAATGAGTTTTGTTTTGATAGACAGAGCCTTTGTCGTGTCAAATGCCATGCACCAGTCAATCTCATTTCTTTGCACCAATGTCCAAAAAACTGGGTCAAATTCTTATGTCCACAATCAAGTTTTTTTCTTCTTTTTTTTTTAATCTAGAATATTGAGTTATGATGAAGCATAAAATGTGACAATCTAGCCTTCTCTATGAACCATAACATGATTAAAACATGCAACTATGAATAAAATTATTACAGCACAACCAAACCAGCTGTTTCTCTATGAACTTCTTGATTGGTCGAGTAATCCGCTATGTGATTGTAAAATTCAAAAGAAAGGCATACTTCGAGCAGTCCAGGAGTTTGACGAATTTCCAAGGTTCGGTGTCATGGATAGTATAATTATATATCTTAAGTTCAACTACATAATTATTACCCTACATATGCTTTTCCTTAATTTCGTGGAGCGTTTTCAGAAACTAGCTAGGTGTAGCATCATGCATGGAAAAGATTGTCATTATAAAAATTACGAGTACTTCATTTGGTGTGGTAGGCAGGCCGTGACTTTGTGGTTCTTGTATTTATATAAACAACTAACAATTAGGTGCCGGCCTAGCTATACATGAACTACTCTAGCTAGTTGAGGAATATTCTCTTCAATTTCATTAATCTACTCTCTTTTTTTCCTTTTTTGGTATAGAAAAGGCCATTTTAGAGTTCCAAATGGAAAATGACATGGAAAGCGGTGTGTTTCCAACTTGGAAAATGCAGCTTGAAGAAACAGCTTGCTTATCATTCGTAGTTACTTTACAAATCGTCCATAGAATATGTCTTCACCGAATAATTTCTGCCTCTTAGGCTCTTACCTCCCCCTTTTTAGTGGAGTTTTCACTTTAAGAAATCGTCCATGGAAATGTCTTAACCCAATTGTCTTCTTCATTGGGCTCCGTTTTGGGCTAGTTTTGGCTTCATTTTCTTAGCCTTTTTCCCTTTGATTTCGGCTTCAGTTTTAGAGCTAATTTCTAGGGTTTTTGGAGCCCACACAAAGAGAGGAAGAAATGGTGGTTTGGAGAGGGTTTTCCCCCCGATTTACTCGGAGTTCAAATTGATCTTTTTGTAGGCATGATGTATATCTCCTTGGACTCTTTGAGTCTAAGCTTTGGTTAAGGTGGGCTCTACTATAGCCACCACGTTGAAGACTGTTTTACTCGATGTTCAAAAAATTCCTACACAGTTCATAGCTTTTTCTTCAAGTCATGGAAAGTAGCCGGATTTTGGCTTAATAATTTGTGAGACTCTCAACCTCACCTATGTGATAGGTGGTTTCTAATTCATGCTATTGTCTCTTTCTATCTTCTTATATTTATTTTGTACGACATGGCAGCTCATGTAACATCCCTATATTTTAAATCTATGCTTAGCATAATATCATGTCATGATTTCTTGAAAACCAGGTAATTTTTTTCTTTCATATAATCTAAGTTTCATGATTACAAATTCTCATCTTTAGAGTTATTGCTATGATCCAAACAAGTTCAGATTTGAATTTTGATATAAAAGTTTTTATTATTTAATTTTACGCTATCGAGCATAACTTTCAACTTGACCATTGGATCATGCTGAAATTTTCACAATAGTTTTTAGATATATTGTTATATTTTGGTTTAAAATTTTAAATTAACCAGATTGGAAAGGTCTTGTCATATATGTCAAAACATGTTATATAAATTTTGTTATTTACTTTATTTTGACTTGTGAACTTCGTGTTTGGCATTAATCCTTTTCTTGCAAGGGTGTGACAATTTGTTTTAAGAATTTATTAGTTCTACAAGGATCTTTAATGGGCTGCAATATAATTTCCAGGTGTGGCAATGATTTATTAATGTTTGAAAATCCTTTTCTTACAAGGATTTCTTATTTATCCTAGATACACAAGAAAAGAAGGGTTGATGACATTTAATGATAGATTAATTAGCTTATTTTGGGGAATTTCCTAACCCTACAAAGAGAGTTAAAGGAACGCAATAAGAGTTTCAATATTTTGAGATGATTCTTCAAAACTACAATTAATTATCCTAAATAAGCAATGAAACTAGAGGGGAGACAACTTCAACAATTAATTTCCTAGCTTATTTTGGATATCTAAAGGTGGTAACAAAAATCCTAGTATTTTTAAGATGAAAATTTTGTTCATGACATTATTTAAACTAGGAAATATATCTATCTTAGGTTATTTTGTTTAATTAGATACAACAACTTTAGTTTATGTGTTCGATTTGTTGTTTTTTATTATTTTCTTCATATTTGAGCTTAGTTGACATATTTTGGGTTTATTATAAGTGCATAAATATTATCCCACAAGTTTTAGGTTCATTAGGGTTATTAGTTGAACTATTATATAAGGTTTTGTAAGCTAAAATTATATAAGGTTTTGTAAGCTGAAATTTTTAGCAGCCATGAATTTATGAAATAAACGTGTGTTTTGCATGATGCAACGTACATGTTTTCTTTGCTAAGACAAAGAAAAAATTTGACTTATCAAAAATTAACTGACTTTATGGCATCTTTCTTATACTTGTCATTCATGAATTGATATTTGTAGGGTAAGGGTTCTTATTCCAATAGTATTGGTGTTTTGGAACAGGTTTTCATTATGTTACACTCTTATTAGAACTATTTCGGCTTTTCAAGATTCGTTGTTAATATTGTTATAGGTTGTGTGACCACGTGATCATGAGTTTCATATTAGTTGGTATCCAAGCTAGGTTTTGAAATTAGGTCATATCTTTCTGAAATTTTTGTTTTCTTTATGTTCTTTAAGTTTAATGTGTATCATCAATTATCTTTTTCTCTTTGTGTTTTCAATAGCATAGTACAAAAAAGTGTTATTTCATTTTGTTATTCTATCTAAACATATCAATAGTAAAAAAAAAAAATAGAGAGATTATATGTTATTTAAAGTATGTTATAGATTTGCCATGAAAACACAAATCATAGAGAATACTAAGAAAACCACCTCATAATCAATTGAGATTTCATATACTGTTTATTGGGGGTAAAATATCACTTCATATCAAATTTGGTCATATTTTAATTTTTTTTTCTTGACATTTCAATTTTGGGGTTCAATCTTGTCGTCAACTGATCATTGCACGGGTTTTTGATACCTAGGTATAAGATAACAACCTATAAACTTATATCTATTTTTTTTTTGGTATAAAGGGTATTGCATATAAAATTTGAGGTCATTCTAATATTTTTATGTCTGGGTTTCAATTCTAGTGCTAAAAATAGCGTAACATGTTAGATTTTCATCAGATTACAAAAACATGTTTACTACTATTTTTTTACTTGTTTAGTTTATTTATTTTATATTTGGGCTATTTAGGAGTCAAATAAGTGCTTTAATTAAATTTTTCTTTTGTTTTATTTCGAGTCTTTATATCATCCATATTTTGTACAAATTCGTTTTGCTATTCCCAGAATCATAATTGTAGTTTTGTTTTACTTGTTTTTAGTATCTTATTCATTCTTGAGCCATATTATATATATTTATGTTATGTTACAATAGCCATTTACTCTAGTTTGTTGATTTGCAATTCTAGAAAATCACAAGAAGGTGAGTCGAGAGGTAAAAAGTGTGGTGAGAATAATTGAGTAAAAAGCCTTGAATTATATGAAACACGAGAGTTGTTAGGATATATTTTTCTTACTACTAATAAATTTTTGCAGATTCAATGATGTTTGAAAATAACTACTCCGCGACACTGAAAGCGAATAACACCTTTCAAATTCAAGCTTTTAGCTAACAACTTGAGCTTCTAACTAAGGTGACAAAGGATCTAAATGACAATATGGCTTTGATGAGACAACAAAATAGCAGGACTAATGGATTGAGAATGGGGGCTGATCAGAGAGGAAACACTATTCGAAGGGCTGTATGGAATGTTAAAATAGACTTTATTGATTTTGTAGATGAAAATGTAGATGTGGATGATAATGACTATGGCTTTGTATCCATGGGAAATAGACATGAATTTGGGCAGAATTGAAGCTGAAAGAATGTTAGTTTTGGCCAAGGTGGAACATTCAGCTAGAGGGAGAATCCTCATGATTTTAGGCTTCGTGAAGATTTAGGTAGAGAATTGGGGTTAATTAAGATAAAAATACTATCTTTTAAAGGAAAATATGATCTGAAGGCATTTCAAGAGTGAGAGAAGAAGGTTGAATGGATCTTTGATTGCTATCACTACACAGAATAGAAAAAGGTAAAACTTGTTGTCATTGAGTTTATAAACTATCCATTAATATGATGGGATCAACATGTTTTGAGCATCAGAAGAAATGGTCAAAGGCCTATTGATTCATGGGATGACATGAAAGCAATAATGAGGAAACGATTTGTTCCTAACTTCTATTATATGGAGATATTTTAGAAATTACAAAGTTTACATTAAAGGTCAAAAGGTATGGAAGATCACCATAAACAGATGGAAATTGCAATAATTAGGGCTAATGTGGTTGAAGATGGGGAAGTTATTATGGTTAGGTTTCTTAATGAGCTGAATAGAGAGACAACTAATATAGTTAAACTACAATAGTATGTAGAGCTAGAGGACATGGTTCATATGGCTATAAAAGTGGAGGGGCAACTCAAAAGGAATGGGAATATATGATTAGCTTACAATTCAAGTTTTTCATCATCATAAAATGTAAACCCCGGGGAAAAATAAAGGTTGCTTAGATTGCAAGCTAACTGCATGAGAAATAAAAATGAAGAAATTCATGCATATGGTTAACTAAAAATGGGAATTCAAAAATTTTTAGATATAAGTTTCTGGATGAAATATTTCGAGACATTATAAATCAACCCAAAAATGTTGAGGGTTGGATTAAATTAAAGAAAATAAACTAAACTAAAAGTTGTGGGGTGAAATTATAATAAATGAAAAGAGGTATAACTTAATTATAAGAAGAAAAAAAGATGTGGGGGCCTAAATGCAAATAAGAAAATTATAAAGCATGAATACTCATATTCTCACCAAAAATCTGCAGCAATCGTAAGGAAAAAAAAGATGAAGTTTTTATATCCATTCTTGCAAAAGCAAAAGAGAAACAACAAAATTTCAAGAACCCATCCAAGATTAAGGGTTTATAGATGGAATAAACAGTTGTGGGTAAGGGATTAACAAGAAAATTGAACAAGAAGAGAAGATGGAGGGCCGACTGTCATTAGATAAGAAAAGAGGGAGTTGAAAATCTTCAACTGGTTGAAGATCAAAACCTTAATTCGTACCGGGTAAGGTGTTCTAAACAAGATCTTATAAGTTATTTCAAATTTGATAATGAATTGATGCCTTGCTGTGAATTATAGATTAGGGTTCTTAGACTTGAATTGGAGGAAAAGTATTTGTTATTAAAATTAAGTTAATTCATGTGTGATATGTGATTGGGGACGTGAAACCATGATAATTTACCTAGAAAATGTAGTTTATGAAAGTTATGTGTGAAGGGAAGGGGGATGACGAATCTAGACATACTCGTTTCCTGACTGTCACTAAGATTTCAGATAGGAGGATGAGGGAATTAGAACCAGGTTCCTTCATAGAAATTGTAGCTTTGGATGTTAGCTAACTAAGAAAATTGGTATTGCTTAATTTGAAGCTGTAGAACTCCATTTATGGGTTATCAATCGAGACTGGGTCATGACAGACCTTGTAGGGCAGTAAGTCTGATTTGTTGATAAGCAATTTTGACTGCCTTAGAGGCAGAACTGGGTTCTCCTTTCTTCAGAGAATTTGTAGCCTCATGTCTTAGCTTTTCAACGAGACTAATCTTGCTTGAATCGGAGTTCTATAACTCCAGATATAGTTAAAAATATAAGGAGAGGTCAGGCAGTAACAGTTCAAAAACAAGACAGTAACAGTCCAAATGTTTATTGATGAACTATTTTAACTATCTTAAAGGCAAAACCGAGTTCTCCTTTCTTCAGAGAACTTGTAGCCTCATGTCTTAGCTTTCCAACGAAACTAATCTCACTTAAATCGGAGATATATAACTCCAGATATAGTTAAAAATATGAGGAGAGATCAGACAGTAACAGTTCAAAAACGAGACAGTAACAGTCCAAATGTTTGTTGATGAGCAATTTTGACTATTTTAGAGACAGAACCGGGTTCTTCTTTCTTTAGAGAATTTGTAGCCTCATGTCTTAGCTTTCTAACAAGACTAATCTCGCTTGAATCGGAGTTCTATAACTCTAGATATAGTTAAAAATATGAGGAGAGATCAGACAATAACAGTTCAAAAAAGAGACAACAACGGTTGGATAGTAATAGTCTAAATATAAAGAAAGGAATGATAACTGTGGTTGGACAAATAAATGACAATATTAATGGGTGAAATGACAAAAAACGTAAAATATTAAGAAATGACTGAAAGAAAGACTTATTGGTTGTTTATATGGTTATTATAAAAAATATAATATCTGCACTATCTACGTATCAGTATCTGCAACCCGGGTTATTAAGCTCGAAGGGGTGTCTCAACACCTAATGCCCTAAGACCAACTGGTCTGGGAGTCATTAGCCGAAAGCTCGTTACATGGGTTAAAGCAGCATTGTGTTTTAAGTTTTATATATATATATATATATATATATATATATATATATATATATAAAAAAGAAAATAATAATCCCAACCCAAGGAAGTTAACCTGAAACATTAGAAAAAAAAAATCTTGTTTCTTCCAATAAAAGCTCCATCATCTATGTTTTCATATATTGAGCACATAAAAAGAAAGGTTTATTAATATTTTGTTTAAAAGGTATTGAGCAGATATATAAATTTAATGAGAGTTTGTTTAATTGGATAGATTAATGCAAGTTAAATGATGAATGCCTTGCTTTGTGGAACTTGCAAATTGTTTTTCTATTTTAACGCTTTGATTACTAGAGACTAGTAATAAGCTGGTTGGGGGGTGTGATTAGTACTTAAAAGTGCATTTTTATCAAGGTTTTATATCATCATTTTGCACTTGAAGTATCAATAACTTCTTAACTAGAGCATGTTTTATAATAACAGATCTGATAATATAAGATAGCTTTAATTTATGGTAAATGTTCATTTTAAATGCAAGCATATCTCACAATTCAAAGGATTGATTGATGTGATTAACTATTGAAAGTGAAAGGACAAAGAAACGGCTAAGATTAGAAAGGAGATGCCGATTCAATTCAAATTGGAACATTGTTCAGTTATTGGGTCATATCTGGAGCTGTAGATCTTGGATTTCAGCTTAATTTATATGGATGGAAAGCTAAGAAATAGGCCTACAATGTTCATGAATAATGTAAGACCCAAATCTGCCGTTTACAAATTCAAAGTTTGGCCACAAAAGAGAAGTCAGAATCTGTCCTGTAATTCAGCCCAAACACTGCTTAGAATTTTACCCATATCTGGAGTTCTAAAAGGTCAAATGACGTGATATTTGGTGGGTGGAAGGAAAAGACAATTTCCAACAACTTTCATGCGGAAGAGTTTCTCAAATTCAGATGGTAACAATGACATTTCGTCCAGACAAGAGCTTGAGGTCTCTCCACCACGTCCACCAACAGCACTACTTAGTATTTTAGCCATATCTCGAGCTCTAGTGATCCAAATGCTTTGCAATTTTATGGGTGAAAAGATAAGATGATTGCCAATAACTTTCATGAGAACACTTTTCCAAATGCTGAATGGATCAATGTCATTTCATTCAGCCAAAGTGCTTGAGTGCTGCTGTCCACCAAGTCCACTAAATCAATAGTTGGCCACTACATCAATAATCAATTACCAAATGAATAGTTCTGAATTTTAGCCTATAAAAGGAGACATTTGCCATTCATTTAAAATCTTGGTTCTAAGATCAAGATCATGTTCTTGCTCTCTCTTTATTGTTGTAATGCTTAAGTTTTATTTTCATTAATCTCTTGTTCATGCTTTTCATTTTCTTTACTATACTTAGTTAACTTATATCATGTTTATGTTCTTATATTGTTTATTTATGTTTTTCTTCTTCATAATGTCTAGCTAAGTTAATTATGTCAAGGTGACAAGGTTTCACTAATGGTGTTAGGATAAGTATAATATAAACTCAACATGGACTTTAATGTTTATATCCAAGAAAGTTTGCTATTAACATGTCTTATCATTTTTATCTTATTAATTCTTAATACCTTGCTTGTTAAATGGTTAATCTAGATTTGTGTTGTATAACACATGGTACATCAAATACTTGATCCTTCATAGTCTTCGGCCGATATCGTTATTATAAGAGGAACTTGATTTGTTGTCAACATAAGTTAGCATCATGAATACCTGATAAAATTTATAAGTATGGTGTTACGTAAATAAGATGATTAATATGATTATGTTGATAATTTATAAAGAGTTTATACTTTACGTATCTCTAATACTATTAATGGATCCTCTAACCTTGACATTTGTTTTTATCATTGTTTAATCTTTACATTAATCTTCCATCTCAAAGTTCTCATTAATTTCTTCCTCTTCTTTTTTATTATTATTAGTAGTAGTAGTAGTAGTAGTAGTAGTAGTAGTAGTACTACTACTACTACTACTAATATTGCTATTATTATTATTATTATTATTATTATTATTATTATTATTATTATTATTATTATTATTATTATTTACATTCTTGTTATATTTTATGTACTTTAAGTATGCTCTGTGTTTGATGAAGGATCCTGACATTGTTGGTCCTGCCTTGTTCATTCGCATCAGAAATCTGTTTATATTATATAATATATCTCTTTGATCTTTTCATAAACTCAGTATATAGGCTGGAAACCTGTGACCCGATCTTTTAGATCATTCTCAGGTATAACAACGCCACGTACTAAGTATTATTATTATTACTATTACTATATTATTACTATTACTATTATTGTTACTATTATTGTTGTTGTTATTGTTGTTTTATTAATTATAATTTATACAATTAACCTCTCTGTGGTTCGACCTTGGTCTTGCCGGGTTATTTATTACTGTGACACTCATGCACTTGGGATAAGACATCAACTCTTTGATTGTGTCAAGTTTTTGGCGCCGTTGCCGGGGAGGTAAATTCTTGTATAAATTATAATATTTATTTTATTTTTTTTTTTCACTTCTCTTGTATCTAACTTTTGTTTCTTTTGTTTTGTTTCTTTTTCTCTTGTTTTCTTTTTCCTTTTATTTTCTGTCTACACATGCATGAGAGTTTGGTCACGTACATTAAGTGGTAGACTTTGTAGGGTAGCCTCATTATTTTCAGAAAATATGGCTGAACAAGATAACCAATCACTTCATAATGAGAATAATCGAGTTAGAACACTAAGAGACCACATGAATCCAACAAGAACAAGTGCACCCTCATGTATAGTTTTTCCTCCTGATGCATCTCACTTTAATTTTAAGCCAGGCATTATTCAACTTTTACCTTCTTTTCATGGCTTAGATCTAGAAAATCCATATTTGCATTTGCGAGAATTTGAAGAAGTTTGTAATACCTATAATGACTTAAATTGTAGCATGAATACCATCAGATTAAAGCTTTTTCCTTTTTCATTAAAAGATAAAGCTAAAACATGGCTACAGAATCTTAGGTCAGGATCCATTTATGCTTGGGATGAAATGCAACAACAATTTTTAAAGAAGTTTTTTCCATCTCACAGAACAAACTCTTTCAAAAGACAAATTACCACTTTCACTCAAAAACCAGGAGAAACATTTTATCAATGTTGGGATAGGTATCGAGATTTGCTTAATACTTGCCCTCATCATGGTTTTGAAACATGGAGATTGGTTTCACATTTTTATAAAGGATTAACACCTAAAGATAGGCAAATGGTGGAATTGATGTGTAACGGAACTTTTGAAAATAAAGACCCTGATGAAGCAATGGAGTACCTAGAATTGCTAGCTGAAAATGCTCAAAATTGGGACACTACAGGCAGTTATGAGGCACCAGGTAAAACTCAACCTCATACATCTAGTGGAGGTATGTACAACCTTAGGGAAGATCATGACCTCCAAGCTAAATTTGCATCTTTAGCTAGAAAAGTCGAGGCACTTGAATTTAAAAAGAATGGTCAATTAAAATCTGTTCAAGACATTGTGTGTCAAATCTGTGAAACGAATGAACATGCAACCAATGACTGTCCAACTTTGCCTTCTTTCAAGGAATGCCTCCATGAACAAGCCCATGTTTTAAACAGTTTCCAAAGGCCCAGTCATAACCCATATTCGCAAACATACAACCCTGGTTGGAGAAATCACCCAAATTTCAGTTGGAAGAGTGGTAACAATAATGCACAAACTTCACAGCCACCGTTTCAAGCACCCCATAATTTCCAAAATTCTCATGGATATGCACCTCCTTATGCTCCACCTCTTAGAAGAAATCTTGAGGAAACATTGCATGCGTTCATTGAAAAGTAGGAGACAATCAACACTTAAAATGCTCAAACCATGGCAGATCTAAAAAATGCTCTTGCAAAATTCACATCTGCTCTCAGTTTTCAAGAAAAAGGTAAGTTTCCATCTCAACCACAGCAAAATCCCAAGGGGCAATACAATGCAAACGCAAGTAATTCTGGAAGCCAACACATGGATTAAGTCAAATCAGTCATCACTCTTCGCAGTGGTAAAGTTATTGAAAAACCCACTCTTGAACCTTGTGAGAAAGACGAGTTAATCTCCAAGGGTAAGGAAGGGGTTGAATTTGAACTTTGCAAAGAGAAGACTGATTTCCCACCAGCACTTCCATTTCCTCATGCCATGACTAAATAAAGGAAAGTCAATCACAACTCTGAAATCTTTGAAACTTTCAAATAGGTAAGGATCAATATTCCTTTATTAGATGCTATTAAACAGGTACCTTCTTATGCTAAATTTTTAAAAGATCCAGGTACCTTTGTGAAGAGAAAACCGAATGTGAAAAAGAAAGCCTTTTTAGCCGAACAAGTAAGTGCCATTCTTCAGAACAATAATGCTTTGAAATATAAAGACCCTGGTTGTCCTACAATTTCTTGCTTTATTGGAGAACATAAAATTAAAAGAGCTTTACTTGATCTCGGAGTTAGTGTGAATTTACTTTCATATTCAGTCTTTCAGAGTCTCAATCTAGGTGAGTTAAAACCAACTTCTGTAACTCTTTTACTTGCCGATAGATCTGTAAAAGTGCCTAGAGGAATAGTTGAAGATGTGTTAGTTCAAGTTGATAAATTCATTTATCCTGTGGATTTTATTGTCTTGGATACACAACCTGTTGAAGCATGTAATTCAATTCCTGTTATTTTAGGACGTCCATTTCTTGCAACTTCTAATGCATTGATTAATTGTAGGAATGGACTAATGAAGTTATCATTTGGAAACATGACATTGGAGATGAATATTTTCAATATTTGCAAGCAACCTGGAGATAATACTGATTTACAGGAAGTGGACTTTATTGAAAAATTAGTTCATGATCAATTTGAAACTATTTTCAATGAAATTGAGTTTAATGAATCTGAGAATTTGTAAATGGTTTATTTTCAGGAAGAATCAAAGGCAAGTAATTGGAGACCACAAATTGAGGAATTGCCATCACAATCAATTGAGTCCATACCTTCTAGTGTTCAACCACCAAAACCTGATTTGAAGCCGTTACCATTCAATCTCAAATACTTATTTTTGGGAGAAAATGAAACTTTTCCGGTAATAATTTCTTCCAAACTTAATGCACATCAAGAAGGTAAGTTATTACAAACTCTAAAAATGCACAAAAATGCATTAGGATGGACCATAGCTGACATAAAAGGAATTAGTCCTTTGATTTGCACACACAGGATTTATTTAGAGGAAAATGCTAAACCCTCTAGAGAAATGCAACGAAGGCTTAATCCTAATATGAAAGAAGTAGTGAGAAATGAAGTCATTAAACTTCTTGATAATGGAATCATTTATCCTATTTCTGACAGCAAATGGGTAAGTCCTACCCAAGTTGTACCCAAGAAGTCTGGAGTCACTGTGATAACAAATGAGAAAAATGAGTTAATTCCAACTAGAACCATTACTGGTTGGCAGATGTGCATTGACTATAGAAAACTTAATTCAATGACTAGAAAAGATCATTTCCCTTTACCTTTCATGGATCAAATCCTAGAAAGAGTTGCAGGTCATGAATTTTATTGTTTTCTAGATGGCTATTCAGGTTATAATCAAATTGAAATTGCATTGGAAGATCAAGAGAAGACTACTTTCACATGTCCATTTGGTACTTTTGCATATCGAAGGATGCCTTTTGGTTTATGCAATGCACAAGCCACTTTTCAAAGATGCATGCTTAGCATATTCAGTGATATGGTTGAACGTTTTCTTGAAATTTTTATGGATGATTTTTCTGTTTTTGGCGATTCATTTGATAATTGTTTGACTAACTTAGAAAAGGTTAAGAGAAGAATCTTGTGCTCAATTGGGAAAAATGTCATTTTATGGTAACAAACGGCATTGAACTTGGTCATATTGTTTCATCAAAAGGAATTGAGGTTGACAAATTTAAAATTGAGTTAATTGCCAACTTACCAACACCAAAATCTGTTAAAGATGTTAGATCATTCTTAGGACATGCTGGTTTTTCTAGAAGGTTCATCAAAGACTTTAGTGTCATATCTAAGCCATTGTGTAACCTTCTAACAAAGGAAAATGTTTTTGAATGGACTGAACAATGTGAAAAAGCCTTTGTTAAATTTAAAAACTTGCTTACTTCTGCTCCTGTCATTCAACCTCCTGATTGGTCATTACCTTTTGAAATAATGTGCGATGCTAGTGATTATGCCGTAGGTGCTGTCTTAGGACAAAGAAAAGATAAGAAATCCAATGTGATTTACTATGCAAGTAAAACTTTAAATAGTGCTCAAATGAATTACACTACCACTGAAAAGGAATTACTTGCAGTAGTATTTGCATGTGACAAGTTCAGATCTTATCTTGTTGGCTCACCTGTTGTTGTTTTTAGTGATCATGCAGCTTTGAAATATCTTCTTTCAAAAAAGGATTCTAATGCTAGATTAGTACGATGGATTTTGTTACTTCAAGAATTTGATATCACAATCAAAGACAAAAAAGGCACCGAAAATGTTGTCGCGGATCATTTGTCAAGATTAACAACAGATTCGAGATCCGACATCACACCAATCGATGACTACTTTCCTGATGAATCTTTATTTTCTGTCTCTACAATGCCTTGGTTTGCTAATATTGTTAATTTTCTTGTTTCAGGATATTTGTCAGCTTATTGGAGCACCCAAGACAAAAGAAAGTTCTTGAACGAAGTGAAGAACTTTTATTGGGATGACCTTTATTTATTCAAATATTGTCCTAATCAAATATTTTGAAGATGCATTCCTGACAATGAGGTAAGTAGTGTCATTAAGTTTTGTCATTCTGAGGTATGTGGGGGTCATTTCTCATCGAAGAAGACGACTGCAAAAATCTTACAAAGTCGATTTTATTGGCCCACCATGTTCAAGGACACGCATGCATTCTGCAAGATTTGTGAAAATTGTCAAAAGTTGGGGTCTATTTCAAAACGTCACATGATGCCTTTAAATCCTATCCTTGTCATTGAAATATTTGACTGTTGGGGTATAGATTTCATAGGTCCATTTCCTCCTTCATTTGGTTTTATGTACATATTGGTCGCAGTAGATTATGTTTCAAAATGGATAGAGGCAATTCCAAGTCGAAATAATGATCACAAAACAGTGATCAAGTTTTTGAAAGAAAATATCTTGAATCGATTTGGAATTCCTCGAGCCATGATAAGTGATGGTGGAACACATTTCTGCAATAAGTCATTTGAGTCTTTAATGAAGAAATATGTAATCACACACAAAGTTGCCACCCCTTATCACCCTCAGACAAGTGGACAAGTAGAACTTGCTAATAGGGAGATCAAACAGATCTTGGAGAAAACAGTGAACCCTAAAAGGAAAGACTGGTCTTTAAGACTTAATGATGCACTTTGGGCTTATCAAACTGCTTATAAAACATCATTAGGTATGTCACCTTATAGACTAGTCTATGGAAAACCTTGTCACTTGCCTATGGAACTTGAACATAAAGCTTATTGGGCTATTAAAGCTTTCAATTCAAACCTTGATGATGCTAGTCAGCTGCAAAAATTACAAATAAATGAGCTTGAGGAAATAAGAAATGATGCATATGAAAATTCAAGAATTCATAAAGCAAGAATCAAAGAGTTTCATGACAAGAAAATACTTAGAAAAACATTCAATGTTGGTCAAAAAGTCTTGCTTTATAATTCTCGGCTCCTTTTATTTCCTGAAAAACTAAGATCAAGATGGAGTGGTCCTTCTATTGTGAAACATGTGTATCCATATAGGGCCTGTGATATCAAGAATCCAAAGAATGGTAATGTTTTCAAGGTAAATGGATATCGTTTGAAAGTTTACTTTGACAATTTTTCAGTTGAAAATGACTCTATTGAATTGGGTACTCCTGTATATAAAGATTGATTCTTTTTCTCATATTGTTTTTGTGTTTTTTTTTGTGTGACTTTTGTTTTGCTAGTTTCTCTCACCCCGGTCAAATGGCGGATAACGGTACTCCGTGACTCTTAAAGTCGGTTCTTTCAGTTTCCCATGATAACTGATATCTGTGTATATATTTGTGCAATTCTGTGTTGTTTCTCCTTTCTTTGTATCTCTTTTCCACTTCTCATCTAAAAAAAATGGACACCACTCTTGAAAAATTGAAAAAGTATTTTCCTGCTCTGCCTCAGAATGCGATTACAAAAATTTACCGTGCTAGATGTGCAAGATTGCGATTGTTAATGAACCATGGAATTCCTGAAGATATTCACTGGCTAATTGAAGCAAAGGTCCGATTATCAGGTGAGTCCTCCAATTCTTTCATTTCATACATGCCTGGAACAGGTAAAAGCACTTTTGCAAAGAAACGTCGTGCAAAACAATTGTAAGTCTGTCACAGTTGTGCCAGATGGACTTGTAATGCAAAATGTCGTTCTTTATGAATGGTATCTGTAAATCGTTAAGATAAAATCCAGTTCATTAAGAATGGCCTGAGTAAGGAGTCTTTAGATAATCTTCTATTGACTCTTGAGACGCACCCTAGTGGAGATGTGCATCGTGCAATTCATGATTTATGGCCACAATTCCATAAAGAACATGCTCGACATAGTCTTGGGAATCTGACTAAAAAAGACCCTGTTTGTCAGTTTTTAAGAAAACTGGATGGGAAGCATATCCCCGACCCATAGAGGGCGTTTAAGTCGTTCTTAGACGTAAAACCAAGGGAAGATATGAGCCACAATCACAACTGCTTGTATATACATGTTTTTTTAAAAAATTTTAAAAAAAATAATAAAGAGAGAGGCTCCAGCTGGCCTACATATAGGTGGTATGATTGCATTTTCAATTTCTCATCTATAAATTCTTCTCTTCCTTTATTTCAACTCAACCCACACATTTAACAGATATTGAAGTGTGTAGAAATGGCAGGTTCCTCGAGTCATCAAATAAGAAATATTTGTGTTTTCGGTGGATCTAGTCCTAGGAAAGAAAAAGAGTTTTTAGAATCAGCAAATCATCTTGGTCAGGTATTAGCCGAGAGAAAGATTCATTTAGTGTATGGCGGAGGCAGCCTTGGGTTAATTGGAGGTGTGTCAATAACTGCATTTTTAGGAGGCAGTCAAGTTTTGAGGGTCGTCCCCAAAGCTTTAGCAAAATATGACCTCCTTGGAAAGACAATTGGAGAGGAACTACAGGTCTCCACAATGTCTGAACGATTGAATACAATGTTTAAACATGCTGATGCCTTGATTGCCTTACCAGGTGGTCTGGGCACATTGGAAGAGATCTTTCATATTTCCTCTTGGGCCCAACTTCACATTCACCATAAACCTATAGTTTTGTTAAATGTTAATGGTGAAATTCCTGTTAGAAAAGATGTTAGAAGTCAATCAAGGCATATAGGTTTATGGTGAATGTGAAGTTGGGCCCAAGAGGTGGAGCATGCAATGTTTCCTCAAGATTTCTTCTAAGAGGTGGAGCATAAGGAGGTGCATATCCATGAGAATTTTGGAAATTATGGGGTGCTTGAAACGGTGGCTGTGAAGTTTGTGCATTATTGTTACCACTATTCCAACTGAAATTTGGGTGATTTCTCCAACCAAGGTTGTATGTTTGCGAATATGGGTTATGACTGGGCCTTTGGAAACTGTTTAAAACATGGGCTTGTTCATGGAGGCATTCCTTGAAAGAAGGCAAAGTTGGACAGTCATTGGTTGCATGTTCATTCGTTTCCGATTTGACACACAATGTCTTGAACAGATTTTAATTGACCATTCTTTTTAAATTCAAGTGCCTCGACTTTTCTAGCTAAAGATGCAAATTTAGCTTGGAGGTCATGATCTTCCCTAAGGTTGTACATACCTCCACTAGATGTATGAGGTTGAGTTTTACCTGGTGCCTCATAACTGCCTGTAGTGTCCCAATTTTGAGCATTTTCAGCTAGCAATTCTAGGTACTCCATTGCTTCATCAGGGTCTTTATTTTCAAAAGTTCCGTTACACATCAATTCCACCATTTGCCTATCTTTAGGTGTTAATCCTTTATAAAAATGTGAAACCAATCTCCATGTTTCAAAACCATAATGAGGGCAAGTATTAAGCAAATCTCGATACCTATCCCAACATTGATAAAATGTTTCTTCTGGTTTTTGAGTGAAAGTGGTAATTTGTCTTTTGAAAGAGTTTGTTCTGTGAGATGGAAAAAACTTCTTTAAAAATTGTTGTTGCATTTCATCCCAAGCACGAATGGATCCTGACCTAAGATTTTGTAGCCATGTTTTAGCTTTATCTTTTAATGAAAAGGAAAAAAGCTTTAATCTGATGGTGTTCATGCTACAATTTAAGTCATTATAGGTATTACAGACTTCTTCAAATTCTCGCAAATGCAAATATGGATTTTCTAGATCTAAGCCATGAAAAGAATGTAAAAGTTGAATAATGCCTGGCTTAAAATTAAAGTGAGATGCATCGGGAGGAAAAACTATACATGAGGGTGCACTTGTTCTTGTTGGGTTCATGTGGTCTCTTAGTGTTCTAACTCGATTATTCTCATTATGAAGTGATTGGTTATCTTCTTCAACCATATTTTCTGAAAATAATGAGGCTACCCTACAAACTCTATCACTTAATGTACGTGACCAAACTCTCATGCATGTGTAGACAGAGAATAAAAGGAAGAAGAAAACAAGAGAAAAAGAAACAAAACAAAAGAAACAAAAGTTAGATACAAGAGAAGTGAAAAATAAAAATAAAATAAATATTATAATTTATACAAGAATTTACCTCCCCGGCAACGGCGCCAAAAACTTGACACGATCAAAGAGTTAATGTCTTATCCCAAGTGCAGGAGTGTCACAGTAATAAATAACCCGGCAAGACCGAGGTCGAACCACAGAGAGGTTAATTGTATAAATTATAATTAATAAAACAACAATAAACAACAACAATAATAGTAATAATAATAGTAATAGTAATAATATAGTAATAGTAATAATAATAATACTCAGTACGTGGCGTTGTTATACCTGAGAATGATCTAAAAGATCGGGTCACAGGTTTCCAGCCTATATACTGAGTTTATGAAAAGATCAAAGAGATATATTATATAATATAAACAGATTTTTGATATGAATGAACAAGGCAAGACCAACAATGTCAGGATCCTTGATCAAACACAGAGCATACTTGAAGTACAAAAAATATAACAAGAATGTAAATAATAATACTAGTAGTAGTAGTAGTAGTAGTAGTAGTAGTAGTAGTAGTAGTAGTAGTAATAAAGAAGAAGAGGAAGAAATTAATGAGAACTTTGAGATGGAAGATTAATGTAAAGATTAAACAATGATAAAAACAAATGTCAAGGTTAGAGGATCCACTAATACTATTGGAGATAAGTAAAGTATAAACTCTTTATAAATTATCAACATAATCATATTAATCATCTTATTTACGTAACACCATACTTATAAATTTTATCAGGTATTCATGACACTAACTTATGTTGACAACAAATCAAGTTCCTCTCATAATAACGATGTCGGTCGAAGACTATGAAGGATCAAGTATTTGATGTACCAAGTGTTATACAACACAAATCTAGATTAACCATTTAACAAGCAAGGTATTAAGAATTAATAAGATAAAAATGATAAGACATGTTAATAGCAAACTTTCTTGGATATAAACATTAAAGTCCATGTTGAGTTTATATTATACTTATCCTAACACCATTAGTGAAACCTTGTCACCTTGACATAATTAACTTAGCTAGACATTATGAAGAAGAAAAACATCAATAAACAATATAAGAACATAAACATGATATAAGTTAACTAAGTATAGTAAAGGAAATGAAAAGCATGAACAAGAGATTAATGAAAATAAAACTTAAGCATTACAACAATAAAGAGAGAGCAAGAACATGATCTTGATCTTAGAACCAAGATTTTAAATGAATGGAAAATGTCTCCTTTTATAGGCTAAAATTCAGAACTATTCATTTGGTAATTGATTATTGATGTAGTGGCCAACTATTGATTTAGTGGACTTGGTGGACAGCAACACTCAAGCACTTTGGCTGAATGAAATGACATTGATTTATTCAGAATTTGGCAAAGTGTTCTTCATGAACGTTGTTGGCAATCATCTTATCTTTTCACCCATAAAATTTCAGAGCATTTGGATCACTAGAGCTCGAGATATGGCTAAAATACTGAGTAGTGTTGTTGGTGGACGTGGTGGATAGACGTCAAGCTCTTGTCTGGACGAAATGTCATTGTTACCATCCAAATTTGAAAAACTCTTCCGCATGAAAGTTGTTGGAAATTGTCTTTTCCTTCCACCCACCAAATTTCACGTCATTTGACCTTCTTGAACTCCATATATGGGTAAAATTCTAAGCAGTGTTTGGGCTGGATTACAGGACAGATTCTGACTTCTCTTTTGTGGCCAAACTTTGAATTTGAAAATGGCAGATTTGGGTCTTACACTATTCATGAACATTGTAGGCCTATTTCTTAACTTTCCGTCCATATAAATTAAGCTGAAATCCAAGATCTACAGTTCTAGATATGACCCAATAACTGAACAGTGTTTCAATTTGAATTGAATCGGCATCTCCTTTCTAATCTTAGCCGTTTCTTTGTCCTTTCACTTTCAATAGTTAATCACATCAATCAATCCTTTGAATTGTGAGATATGCCTGCATTTAAAATGAACATTTACCACAAATTAAAGCTATCTTATATTATCAAATCTGTTATTATAAAACATGCTCTAGTTAAGGAGTTATTGATACTTCAAGTGCAAAATGATGATATAAAACCTTGATAAAAATGCACTTTTAAGTACTAATCAGGGATGATACATGGAAGCTAAATTTCAAGAGAGAGAAGGTTGCCCAACCGAAACCCTTCACTATCACTAAAGTCGAACCACTCAAAGCCAAGGTTGATGTTGCTATGAGTTCCAAAGGTAAATTCGATACTCAGCCTAAATGTACGAGTGATATTAAATGTTTTAGGTGTTAGAGGCTTAGGCATTATGCTTCAGAGTGTCCAAACAAGAGATTAATGGTTATTAGAGACTGTGGAGTCATAGAGTCTGAAAGTGTGAAGCCTGAGAATAAAGTATACAAAAAGGGGGAGGTTTATTATAATTTAAAATTTTGTTATAATACAAACTAATGCAAAAAAAGGGGGGGCTAAAATAAGAAAAAGGGAGAAAGATAGAGCCAAAATAGAATTAAAAAGAAATAGGACTATAAATACCCATTCCTTCTCTCATCCATGACCGGCAGGTAACAAGATGAAAAGGGAGGGAAAATGTTCAGATTTTCCTTCATCAAGCCTAAGAGAAAACACCTAAATTTCTATACCTACACAAACTTTAGAATTATTAAGTGCGAAGACAAACTGGGGCAGGATATTTGCAAGAAGAAAAGTGACGGAATTGTTAAAAGAAGAGGGAGAGGAAGGTCGGCTACTTGTAGAGGAGAAAGGGGTTAGGAAACCAAAATCAAACCCGAAATCAAACCAATTGGGAAAGCCAATTTAAATTCATGCAAGAATTGTGCATTAATTTGAAGTTTGAAAAATTAGGGTCCTTGAGTAAAATTTGGAGAAATGTGGAATTGATTGGAATTAAATGAGTTGAGCAGCATAGGTTGCCTAAAAAGGATGAAATTACGCAAAGAAGATTTCAACAAAATCAAAGACTATGGGGAAATAGTGGCCAACCATGGGGTTGTAAGGAAAAAAAGGAAATTCTGATTTCTGTGTTGTTTTCCTTGATGCTTAATTGAAACAATTTTTAAGAGGTGAACAATAAGGAAATGTGGTGATTGGGTGTATAAAAAAAAGAATAGATTTAAGGACCAGCCACTGGAGGGGAAGAAAAACAGAGGAGGAGAACTTATGACTTCCTTGTTAATTAATTGAGATGCGCTGTTAGAATGTAGTTACTAATTATAACTTGTAAGGAAGAGGAACTTACGCTTCAAGTTACCATGCATAAGGTGAAAGCATGGTTGTATCTAATGAGGAACTAGGATTGGAGTTAAAATTGGAGATACCTTCTCCATTGACAAAACAGGACAGGTTCGTTGCCCTAGTTCCTAAAAGAATTTGGACCTGAAGATGATGGAATCCAAGGAGGGTCCCTTCATAGAAGTTGTAGCCGGGAGTATTAGCTTTTCAACGAGTCTGACCCTGCCTAATTTGGAGTCCTTAAACTCCATATACAAATAAAAATCCGAGGAGAGGTCAAGCTACCACCCCTGTTGGCAGATTCGGCCAAGTCGATAAAATGGCGAAATTTAGCCATATTAAAGGTAGAATTTGTTTTCTTGCCCTTTGTAAAGTGTGTCTTGATCTTCAAAAAGGAATAAATTGTGATCAAAATTGAATTCATGATATCCACTTGAACTACCAATGAGCTGAAAATGTTAAAGGATAATATTAAGGAATGTAAGAGAGAAAGAAAAGATTGGTAAAAGAGAAATGAATATTACTGCCGCCGTTGTTGTTGTGTTGTGATATGTGGACTAATATGGAATAATGATGGGTGTTTGTGGTTTTAGGAGGAACCACGAGAGGAGTATAGCAACAACAGGAGAACGCAAGTCGAGCGTCTACTGTTGCAATGTCGCAGTCGCATAAATTAATTACCCTATCTTAAAACACAACACACAAGATAGTATAGAGCAAGCAAGGGGTCGATCCTACGAGGAAGATTGAAGTCAGATTTTTATGCTAGATGATATTCAATTTGGGGGGGGGTTGGATGTTATCTAGGCTAAAGTAAAAGAAAACAGAAAACTATCAAATGAAATTTAATAAAATCAGAAAATTATCAAGAGAACAAACATTGGTCGCAAACACACATCCACCTACAGAAATCAGAACTGATCATGGAAACGAAACATCAATTTATATTCTGAATATTTATCTCTTCTTAACATTGGTTAGTTAACGGATCTGCCGTATAACTAACCCTAACCATCAAACAACCACAGTGTCCGCACTAGTAATTTAATCCAATTACAACCTTAAGAACTAGATAAGTTAATTAATCAAGAAAACATAATCGTCCGCAGTTTATGTTTGATTTGATTGAATGTTCTCTCTAAGATTAATAACATAGATCCACCACAATTATTAAATCAGTTGCTTCACAAGTTCATATACCACAACTCCAGTTTTGATATCAAACTTAGCAATAGATTGTTTACAATAATAATTTAGGGTCCGCTCTAGCAATTAAAATAAACAATCATAGGAAAAATAAGCATAGAAGAACAAACATATTTATCATATAAACTGAAAAGAAAAGGTAAAATAAATCTCATAGTTCTTGAAATTCAAATGTTTTCGTGTCCTTCCAACCAAGAAAAGGTGTTTAGCCTTGCATGTTTGTTGAACAGCTAATCAAAAAGAAGGAAGAATGAATGATTTCGGGTTTCTTAGAGGAAGGGGGTGTTTTTCTATTCTTAGCTGGCTGCCCCCTTCTCTTCTCTCATTCTTTTTATATCTTAGGAAACCCTAGTCTCTATTTTACAAAATAGTCCTCCCTTAAGTAGACAGTTTACATTTAAGTACTTCAATAACTATTTTTCTCAAAAAGGAGAAATAGCCTTCATGAAATCTTCAAGCTTTGACTTAGAGGAGCTAAATTGATGAAATAAAAACTTGGATATCGGTTTAGATGCTTCGGAATGTAATTTGAACTCGTTTCTTCACAAAACCTGTTTGCTGGCAGAATTCAGTTCTCATCTTTGAAAAATCATATCTACCTCATATGACATCATTTTTTTCTGAAATTTGGAGCGTTGATAGGAATTTGATCCAGAAATCTAATCAAATTAAGTTTGCATTAATTGGACTTCTGTAGCTCCAGATATTCAAGTCGGAATGGCCGAAGGTCAACACTGGCAGATTGCAAGATTTGACTTTGAAAAAGATTTCCATGCTCTTCCTTATTTTATTTTGTTGCCTTAAATGTCCAGAAATTTATGGATGTTAGCTTTTTAATGCCACTGGAATCACTTCATTTCAACCTCTAGAGCTCACGCTCTGCACAAAACATCGACTGAAGGTCAAATCTGCCAATTACCTCCAATTTACTCTTTTTTGCATCATTCATCCAAAAGTGCCTTCAAAATATAAAACAAGAATATCAATGCATTTTATATATAAAACTTAGGCAAAACACTAGTTAAATGTGGGTGAAACTATCGAATAATATGGTTGCATCATCTATAGCAAGTAGGTACTCGGTACCTATATCGCCTTTAGTTAATAATTATTTTAATTAACTATTGAATTATAAAAATTTGGTGTTTATTGATGAGGAAAAGAAAAAGGGGAAAGGAAAGGTTAAATGGTGGGAAAATAGAAACGAAGAACTAGATTTAATTTATGGGTTCTTTGGAGGAAATGAACAGTAACAATGAATTTTAGGAACAACTATTTTTTTGAATTTGATTAGCATGTCTCAGATATGAGAGGCTAATGATGTTAGCCAAGTTGGTTAACATTGGCATTACCGGTACATGGGAGGAGAAATATAAAACTTGATTAACTATTCGGGTTCAGAATAGTTAATGATATTCGGCGAGTGACGTCGATATCGACAAAATTTATGGGACTTAATTAGCTTTCTAAGGTGAAAGCTAATGATGTCAAGAATCCTTGACATTGGCATACCCGAGGACCTCCCAAAAAAACCTGGAACATTGATTATTTCGGTTCAAAAATAGTTAATGACACCAATGATCGCGTTAGTGTCGGCATTTTCATGAATTTGATTAGTTGACCCCAGGATGGGCAACTAAAGACATTAATGGAGGTCATTAGTGTCAGCAATAGTCTTCCCGATATGAGGAGAAGTTGTTAAAGAAAACAAATTTGATAATCCTTAAAAGGGGTTGGTGGTCGTGTGTTCAATAACATATGACTTAAGTGGGTAGATGTGCTGTATAATTTTCTTCCGTGCATTGTTTGTATTTTAGTTATTTTTAATTATATGGAAAATTTATGTTTTGCAGGTCCCTCCCATTCACATCAAGAGTAGAATTTAGGTTCCTTGATCCCTTTTGTATAAGTTAGGAACCTAAGGATTATTCGTGTAATTTTTGTTATGCAGTAAACACGTAATCTAAATAGAATAGTATACTCCTTGTATTATTTTGTTTTTGGAATATTAAATGTATCAACCTATGCTTGGGAAATTATAATGTACTAGCTTATGTTCTCCTAATTATTAACTTACGCATGTGATATGAGATGAAGATTGAGTATAAAGATTTGTCGTGAATTCATTCTTGAATGAATTAAATGGTTAATGTGTACCAATTATGGATGTGATTATGGTTGGGATGTGATTATAAATGTGTGTAAGGTAAATTGTTAATAACTTAGGACCTCCCGGTATAGGGGAGACTCTGCTGAAATTTCAGCGAACTCAATGAAAAACAATTATGCTCCATTTACCCTTTATGTGGAAGTTTAATGGAAAAACTACGTAAACAATTGGGGGGTTACAGAAAGTGATAGATCTGATTATGAAGACATGTCATCATTGAATGATTTTACAGATGAGGAGGTTGCATACTCGATTGAGGGTAAAGCCTTGGTTATAAGGCATACACTTCAGGTTCAGGTCAAGGAAGATGATATTGATCAAAAAAAAAAAGAACATCTTTCATACACATTGTCATGTATAAAACAAATTGTGTAGTTTGATTATAGATAGTAGAAGTTGTGTTAATATAACTAGTACTATCCTTATTAGTAAACTGAACTTATGTACAATTGAGTATAATAGACCTTATAGGTTGCAATTCTTGAATGATTGTGGTGAGGTGAAAGTGACTAGGTAGGTCTTGGTTCTGTTTTTTTATTCAGAAGTATGTTGACAAGGTTCTATGTGATGTGGTTCCAATGCATGTAAGTCATATCTTGTTGGGGAGACCTTGGCAATCTAATAAGAAAGCCAAGCATAATGGATTTAAAAATAGGTATTATCTTAAGAATGATGGAAGGACATACACACTTGTATCATTATCACCAAGACAAGTTTATGAAGACCAATTAAAATTAAAAAAAGAAAAGTAAAGTAAAGCTGAAATGGTAATACAATAATGTGAGGTCATAGTTACCATGCAAAAATATATATGGAAGTGGTTAGTAAAGCATGCATGTTTGAAATTATTATCAACTAGTACTTTCATAAATATTGTTAGAGGCAAGTATGAGAAAGAAAAGAACTTCAAAAACTTCAACAAAAGCCTAAAGAATTTTCCATTATACCTATGGGTGATTTGATGATGAATCATCTTGAAGATAGAGGGAGTTTAGGGAGTTATTAGTGGCATCCTCTTAGTTACTCTCTAGAGTCTATTTTGAAAGGAAAAAAAACAAGCACAAAGAGGAGAGAGAATATAAAATCCATGACCCAAAAGAATTTATAAGAATATCTCCACCTAGGATTTTTTTATCCTAGTTGTATCTTTCTATTTCTGTAAAATGAACTCCATAAAATAACTATTATGATATCATTACTTACTCTCTAAGCACCATAAGATTACTCAACCATTGACTAAGTTAAATTAATAGTTCAAGAGATTATGTTTTGGCAACTTCTAATATTTTTTAAAAAACATAATACAAGTATTATTGAGCTAGTTTATATGTAAAATAGAGACTAAATCTTTTTTAAGTGATTTTAAAAGGGTTTATTTCATGAAAACTTTTATGGTGCTTGGGAATAACTAGTAGCATCCTAGTAGTTACTTTCTAGGCTCCACTTTAAAGAAAGAGTCAGACATAAAGAGAAGAGAGAGAATAAAATTCATGACCCACTAAAAGTGATAAGAATATCTCTCTACCTAGGATTTCTTTCTCCTACTTGTATCTATTTTATTTTTAAGTTGGCATAGTGAGTAACTAATATAATACAACTAATTACTCTCCAAAGTATCATAAAATTTCTCACAATTATGACTACATAAGTTTTCTTTTATTTGACTATTTTTTTTACTAGGTAAATCAAAGGAAAGAAACTAAGATACTATTTCCATGATATTTAATACTTTAACTAACTATTTGACTCATGTTTTATTGCAGTTCGGATATTTTTTTTCCAATAAAAAAACAAATACGCAGACTTTTCAGACATATTTTTTACATAAAAAATCATAAATATAAACTGAAAAGCCTATGCATGCAATGAATTAAATAAATCAAGAATCGTTTGTCAAAATAAATGAAAAAAAAATCACAAATGATAACTAAAAATAAAACTGAAAAAAATTAAGAGATAGATGTAGATCAAAATATTTGATTTCTCAACACGGGCTATTTACCCAGTTGTGTTTAATGAATTGTTTATTAAAATCGTTTTTTATTAAATCAAATGATAAAAGAAACAAAAAAACATACATATATATATATATATATTGACTAAATATAATAAAATGAAAAAAAAAATTATGTAATGGTGTACATATTAAAAATATTATCCAAAAATAAATATTTTTAATTTTAAAAATAAAATTCAGATATATAAAACAAAAAAAACCATTAATTCAGAATAATCTCTTTAAAAATTAAATACATACAAAATAACTTTTATTTAGAAAATGCTAAATAAATAATCACATAGGGGTATTAATTGAAATTTAAATAATAAAATTATTTAAAAAAATAAGAAAGGTATCAATTTTTTTTATAAAAACCAAAAAAAAAAGAGAAAAGCTAGGCGTTACTAGTCGCAGCCCATCAGTACGACCCATAAATTTTTAAAAAAAAGCTGATGCGGTGGAGACTTGTCAAGGTGTAATGTATACAATATAGCAGCTTTTAGGTAAAGGAATGGAATATAATAAATGTGAGATAAAGTTTTTTTGAATAGTATGTTCATTCCAGGAGTAAGAGAAGTTGAAGGATAGTTTTTCTTTGCCACAAATTTTGCTCTAGAGTTTAAATTTCTTCCCTTTAAATCAATATACATTAATCACATTATTTCTTTGCCTACAAAGTTCATCCCATGGTTTGTAATTGGGACAGCAAAAAACAAAAATATTTGAATTTTCTAAAGTTCAATCTTTGTGTCCTTTGTTATTGCCATATGTTAGCCCTTGAGCATCTTCCTTTTTGACAAGTCCCTCTTTAAAAAAAAAAAAAAAACACATATTACAGGAACTGCAAAAAATAAAAAGGTCAAAAATCATCGTTTATGTGTGTCGTCTTTGGGAAGTTTATATCTACAGAAGCAAAGGTCTTCTCTTGGTGTGTGGAAGAAGCACATAGAAAACTAATGTATATGACACGAGAAAGGATGATGTTTTCATTAGAATCTCTAGAAAACTAATGTATGGTATTCCATGATCCCTCCCGTTTGTATGATTACAATACTAATACCCATTGAAATTGTGAAGATGCATACTCAAATTGTTGGTTCTAGGGGACAAGGCGTGAATCAATAAATGGAACATCAAATTTTTAATGTGGCTCTTTTTTTATAAGGTCTTTTATTAAGGACCTAAAAACTCCTAGAAAAGAGCCTAAAAAACACATTGAAAACCCCATAAATGATCTTAAAAAACCACATAATCAACCCGGAACTAAAAAACTTTCTGAGCTTAGATCTAATTGTTTTAAGCAATTTCAAGGTGAAAAAACCCCATAAATGATCTTAAAAAACCCCATAATCAACCCGGAACTAAAAAAAAAAATTAAATTTTTGTAACAAACTTGAATTGCAAAAATATTGAGGAACTGAATAGGTATATTTTAGAAAGTTTGAGGATTAAATTAAACTTTCTATAAGAACTATGAAATCATCACTCATTTATTGCACCATTTCTACTTTGGTCCTCTATTTTTATTTTTTTCCTTGGTCAACAAATTTGATTCAATTATCCTTTAAATTGGCCCAAAAATGATGCAATTGTGCAAAATAAAATTTTAAAAAAATTGAACAATGAACCCACAATAAAATATAAGAGCGTCCCAACATTAAGTTTTACCCAAAACCAACACATGAGCAAATTGGGCCCCATGATGTTGTAACAAAAAATTGACTTGATGGATACCAAATTGAATCAATTTGAATGGGCAAGGAATTTTTTTTTTTAATAGTTACCTAATATGATATGTAATAGCTAAAGTATAGACATTGTCAAACCCGATCCAAACTCATCCTGATATATATTTATAATTTTTTAATTGATATAAATATACATACCTCAAATATATACATTACTCCTTTATCATAGTTTTAAAATCTAACCCATAAATCGACCTGAGACAAGGCCTGGGTAATAGGTCGACCCTCACAAAAAATATTTTCTTAAAAGAATCAAAATGATGTCATTTTAACAAAAACAAGATCAACAAGTTAATGGTCGGCTTTTGACTAGGTCACTAGGGGTGACCAAATCACATCGAGTTAATCGGGTCAACCTATTTTTTAGTCGAGTTAGCATTGTTTTTTCTTTTTTCTATTTTTTCTTAAATCAAAATCAATCCAGTCCTCGGGTCAACTGAGTCTTGGGTCAACTTGATGGGTTGATTTGAGTTTTAAAACAATGTCTTATATTTGATGTTCAACAATAAATAGTACTCAAATAATAAATATATGAATGAATACCTGAAATCTAATGGATAAAATATAAATATTTAATTTTTTTTATCATTTGTTTAAAAAATGGATATGTAGTCTTTTTTTACATGTGTTTTTACAAACAAAAAACATTAAGTGCAAATAAAAAAAACTTATGCAAGTATCTAATTAAATAAATCGATAACTACATGTGTAAATGAATAAATAAATCATTAACGACAACTAAAAGCAAAACTAGAAAAATCAAGAGATAGATGTAAATCAAGATATTCAATCTTGTAACATGGAACATTTACCAAGTATCTTTACTGAATTTATTTATTTAAATTAATTTTTTATTTAATCAAACGATAAATATATTTAAAAAAATAAAAAAAAATTATAGTTCATTTATATAAAACATCTTAAAAAATTAAAAAAATATAAAACAATTAAAAAAATCAATTAAAAAAAGCTAAATAAACAAACTAAAAATCATAAAGGAAGGATATTAATTAAAAATAAATCAAAAAATTACTTTAAAAGCAAGACATATTTAAAAAAGACATCAATTAAAATAAAAACCAAAATTAGAATTAAAAAAATTACAGTGATAGTATAGGTGCCATAAACGCATTTAAAAGAAATAAGACAAACAAACGACTTGGAGTATAGGCCTGATTGACTTTAATAAGTTGGTTGTTTTTTAATTAGATTATAAAAAAAATAGGTAACGATAGTAAACAAACAAACTTTTATTAAAAAAAGATCACGATAACTTGGAAAAAAAACATTGGAAGTAAGAAATTGGATAAAAAATAAATCAATCAGCCTAAGTCAATCTGAGTTAACTTGATAGACATGTAACTTGGGTAATAAGAGGTGAGACAATCGAGGTTAACTTGAAAATTCCATGGTCCATATTGTTACCTATTTTTTAGGCCTCACGTAAACGAAAAAAAAAATTAAAAAAGGAAAAAAAGGAAAATACAAAAAATTGAAAAAATGTTGGAAGAAAATAAAAATATATATATATATATATCAGTGAGAAGAGTATATCAGAACACCCAGCAAATTGCCAAAGACAGGTTGAGGAAGATCAAAATATACAAAATTAAAAAATTTAACAACATGTTTTTGACTAATACAGGCCCTACTAGCAAAGAAAATTCAATTTGAGGAGGAAAATTTAAAATTGGATGTTTAAGGACTCAATTGACATTTTTCAAGGTTTAATTGAATTTACTGAGGGCGTAATTGCAAGAAAAATTGATTTTTGAAGTCAATTTAGGCTTTAATTTGAAGAAATTAAAGCCTGGGGTCGAATTGTAATTTTTAAGAGTTAATTTGGTCAAATCAAGGGCTTAATTGTATAAATATTGAAGTTTGATGAGCAATTAAGGACTTGATTGAAGAAATCCAAAACCAAGAATCAACTTGTAAGACACGCGAGACTTTAGGGAATGCAATCGGTGTAATCAGGGGCCAAATTGATAAAAATTAAAAGTTTGATGGTCAATTAAAGGTCCAATTAAATAAGTCAGAAACCAAGACATAATGAAAATAGCGCTAAACTTCGAGGTTGATATTTGAGTATAGCGGGTGTTAAATTGCATGCAATTTTTATTTAAAAAAATCACGATAACTTAGAAAACAATATTGGAAGTGAGAAATTGGATAAAAACAATCACCCTGAGTTAACCCAAGTTAGCTTAATAGACATGTAACTTGGGTAATAAGGGGTGCGACAATCCAAGTTAACTTGAAAGATCCATGGTCCATATTGTTACCTATTTTTGAGGCCTCACATAAACAAAATAAAAAAATACAAAAAAAAAAGAAAAAAGAAAATACAAAAACTTGAAAAAATGTTGGAAGAAAATAAAAAAAAAAAAATATATATATATATATATATATATATATATATATATATATATATATATATATATATCAATGAGAAGAGTATACTAGAACACCCAGTAAATTGCCAAAGACAGGTTGAGGAAGATCAAAATATATAAAATTGAAAAATTTGACAGCATGTTTTCGACTAATACAGGCCCTATTGGCAAAAAAAATTCAATTTAAGAAGAAAAATTTTAAATTAGATGTTTAAGGACTCAATTGAAATTTTTCAAGGTTTAATTGAATTTACTGAGGGCTTAATTGCAAGAAAAATTAATTTTTGAAGTCAATTTAGGCTTTAATTAGAAAAAATTAAAGTCTGGGGTTTAATTGCAATTTTTAAGAGTTAATTTGATCAAATCAAAGGTTTTACTGCTTAAATATTGAAATTTGATGAGCAATTAAGGACTCGATTGAAGAAATCCAAAACCAAGGACCAACTTGTAAGACACGCGAGACTTTAGGGATTGCAATCGGTGTAATCAGGGGTCAAATTGATGAAAATTAAAAGTTTGATGGTCAATTAGAGGTCCAATTGAATAAGTCATAAAAGCAAGGATCATAATGAAAATGACACTAAACTTCGAGGCTGATATTGAGTATAGCGGGGGTTAAATTGCATGCAATTAAAAAGTTTTTTGTATCAATTAAGGGTGCATGTGTCACAATTGGAAGAACATGGACTAAATTAAATCTTTGTCAAATCCCAAATTAAAAACCTTAAATTTTAGGGTTTAACTCAGATGACACGTTGTTCAATCTATGTTCATTTTTTTCCTCGACAGTTCACGATGATCATGTTTGCACATTTTAAGAGCTCATTATGAAGTTGTAGACCTTCAAATAACGTGAGGTTTTTTTACAAATAGAAGCGGAACATCCCTTTTACAACTCTATTTCCATGAAATTAGATATTTACATCCTAATTTTTACATGGAAGTTCTCACTATCTTATCCCAAATCAGTCATCACTCAATTTTCAGATTTGGAGCTGATCAGGTTTGCACATTTGAATGAATGAATGTGGAGCTATAGACCACCAAATTGACCAAAAATGGATCCAAATAAAAGGTGTGCACCACCCCTCTACCAAATTCAGGTGGTCTCAGAAAATATTAGAATTGCTCTGACAAAGCCTAAAAAGTGGGTGCAACTCAGTTAGCCTTAACAATGTAACTATCATGCAAAAACTGATTTGGTTTTCATGTGTTCGCACACAAAATCTCCTCAATGGGTCCTTATCAAAGGTTCATACTCCTCTCAAGATCAAGAGGTCATAAATGGATTTAAGACCTTTCAAAACCCTATAAATACCCCTCCTTAATATCAAAAAGGTTTGAGAGAAAGTTGGGAAAGAAAAAAGATAAGAAAAAAGAAAAGTAATATCAATAAGAAATATAAGGATAGAGGGAAATATAAGGAAAAAGGTCCAAGAGTAAAAAAAGAAGAAGTTTTTTTAAGCTTTGTAAGCTCATGAGAGGTAAAACTTTCCAAAGAAAAGTCAAGAGAGAGTAGTTGTTATATTGCAGACCTTTATGACCTATTTTTGTTGTGTTTTATTATTTGTTTTGTTTTATGTTTATGTTTACAAATATAAAAAAAAAAGTTTTAATGCTTAACATGAATGTTGCATTCATTTCTTTATTGCTTTGATTTCTGTTTAATAAAGTTATTTTTATGTTTTTAATGTATTAAAGTTGATGTTTAAGTTTTCCTTTTGATATATAAATATTGTTCAAGATTTGGTTTAGTTTAAGTTATGCATGTTTAAAATGAATATGTGAGTTGTAATGTTGGTACTTATGAATGATTGTTGTTAAGGTACAATATAATTATGATATGATTAAGGAATGAATATAAAATGTAATAGGATAATTATTGATAACTTGGGACCTCTCGGTATATGGAAGACTCTGCTGAAATTTTGGTAATCCTTATATGAGTTCGGCAAAAAACAAATTCCTATAATTTTTATTAGTATGATTAATATGTCTGATCCCGGGAATGAGAATGTTACACTACATTTCAAAAATACCAAAAAAATTTATTTTGTTTCTTTTAATACACGAGATTATGAACATATATGTAAGACATATTATTAATATTAAATAAAAAAATAGTTTTTTTTGTTGGTATTAGAACAATTAGGTTTTTTAATCTGATAAGATAAATACCTTTTTACTGAAGATGACTTTTCTTAAACCTTAGACAAATCAACAATTAGAAAACACAAGTTTTTCTTAGTTTATATTAGACAAATAAACAATGTAGCTTACCTCAGATAAGACATATTAAGGGTACAAATACATTCTATTTACGCAATCAGTTCCATTTCCCAAACTTTAAGACCAATTAGGGTTTATAGTGACCAAAATACTAGATGACAACTTTCTTTTTTTTTTCCTACCAATAAAGGATAAGAATTCCTTATCTTTTCCACTCATATCATTCCCGACTATCCTGATCTGGGAGGATGATCGTTGCGACACCGCACAAGTGTTATAAAATGACGACTTTACTAGGGAACCGTGATTAAACTTTGTTTGTCTTACTGATTGTTGTGTTTGAATTTTTTTGTATTGTACATTTTTATTCTTTAATTTTTACTGCCTTTTGTCCGTGTTTTATTATTAGCATGATAAAAATCAGAAATCAAAAGAATAAGAACAAAGTTGAATAAAATAATATATGGTAAATTACAATTGAAGTACTGAATTGAAAACAAATAAAACTTTGATAAAAGGATCAAGAGAAAAAAATTAAAAATAAAAAGAATAAGAAGTGAAATTGAAATACAAAAAATAAAGAAGACCAACATGTACTTTTTAGGAAGGAGAGATAAAAAAAGAAAAAAAAACACGTCTAATGACATAATAAAAGGGCAAGTTTGCCACCAAGAAATGCTGCACGCATTGTTGGTCATTATGAATATAGGTTTAAAAAAAATATTTTTGAAAAGGTAGAAATACCTTCTGATATATACTTTAATTTTATTTTTCAATTTCAATGACAAAAACATCATTTTACTTTTTCTTAAAAATAAAAAGACTTGATCATTTTTTTTTGACTTGTGGGCTTAATCAATTATTTTACTATTTAAAAAAAAAACTGAAATGATATATAAATCCTGAACAATTATTTAATGAATATAGATAGGTGAAAAAGACAGAATTACTCCTCAAAACCAAGTCATAAAATTTTCTGAGTGTATGCACAGTGAGTTATATTTCCTGCTGTTTTTATTATTATTATTATTCTTTATTAATTAATGACAGCCTGATCCTTACTGCTACTACGATTCAATTTCAAGCTGTGTTTTGCCCGCCCAAACACAACCTTAATTCCAAAATTCAAAACTTGAGTTTTCTTTTCTTTTATGCGGCTTACATCTCAACAAACAAACGGACAACATCCTCAGGATCTCCAAACTTGTTAGAAAAACCAAACCCTAAACCCTTTAATTACTTTTTAATCCTAATTTAAATCAATCCAATCCAATCCAAATCAAATCTCCATCAATGGCCAACTCCGATTGTTCCACTGCCACTCTCTCTGCTCCTCTTCCTCTCGCTCGTGTACACAATCCTCTCTCTTTCTCTCCTCTATTTGTTTTTTTCTTTATTTAATAGCAAACCCTAATACTTGATGTATCTTCTTCCTCTTCCTCTTCTTACCATTATTGCAGAAGAAAGAGAACGTAACTCCGATCGGTTCGAAGATCGCTGTATGTGTTTGCTCTTCTCTTTTAATTTTTGACTTTTTGCTGCTTACAGTGTTGTAAATGCGGTGCTTTTTTTATTTTTTTATTTTTATTTTTTTTAGGAATTAAATGAATCCAGGACTGAGCTTCTTAATAGAATCCAAGGCTTAAAGCAGGTTTTTTTTTTTGGGCCTCCGATTTTATCATGGTTTGAATTTGATTATAAAAAACAGACATTCTAATGTGTAATTAGGATTTGCAAAGCTGGAGATCGAAGCTAGACACTCAAGTTAAAATCTATCGCGATGTAAGTAAATGTTTTTTTTTTTTTTAATTATGACCTGTATAGAAGATTATTATTCTGATTTTGATACTTGACGTCTGTTCCTTTACAGGATTCCAATTGATATTGTTTTGTGAATACATTTCTATCGCTAATATCTGCGTTGCTGTTAAACCCAATTGAAATAAATAAATAAATCAATAAAACAAAGTGTGTGAAAGTTAAATTGGAAAATGTTGACGTGTCTAGGCTACTGCAATGTCAAGGCCTTTTGGCACTGTGTGTTGCACTAAACATGCAATTTGTTTTTTCAATTTCATAGAATGGAATAGATACACAGTTTCATCATTTTATCGTTTGCCTGTTGAGATTATATACACAATTTCATCATTTTATCGTTTGCTTGTTGAGATTATATGAAAAAAGAAAGAGTAAAGTAGTGCATGGGGTTTGAATTGCTTAGTTTAAGGTGAACTAAAAGACTAGAATCTTGGTGATGTTCAATCATGCTTGGAAGAGTTTGTGTCGATTGACTGGAAAATGTTGTTGCGGAAGCAGTTGTCTAGGCTGCATGCAGCAAGTAATGGCACACTGCTGTTTTTTAATGACAATGTGCAATTCACTCAATTTATCAGTGTCAACAGATCATTATCCATGCCTTTTGGCATTCAATTGTTTTTTGAGTCTTGATGTTCTTTTCTTCACTAAATTTTTTAGATTAAACAAATGTCTACGGTTATGCAAATATTTCAACTCCAACCTCGTATCTGACCTCAAAGTTTCATAGATCCCTGAATTACGATGAATTTCTTTTTTTAATATATGCCCCGCAACATTCCCTGGAATGAACCAGAGAACATGTCATAATCTCTCAATTTTTGCTTCAGCTACTTTCTATTTTCACGTGGTTTTACAAATTTAGTTCAGATAAATATTGTAATTCAAGTATTTACGGGTTACATGTAAGTTATGCAAGAAACTAATCCAGGTGAAAATGAATTCTGTATTTTCATGCAATAGTGGTTCGTTTATTAGATACCTCCATCTATCCCTTTATACATTGTATTGTATTTTATCTAATAGTAGTTGGGATGAGATGTAGTTCAGTTGAACTTGTGCAAAAATTTCTTGCTTCATTCAGGAGTTGTCGGAATTGAAGAAGTCATTGAATGTCGAGGTTGTTCAACTTCGAACAGTAAGTCCTAATCAAGCAAATACCTTTGGCGTTTCCTTTTATTATTACCGTTTCTTAACATATCTATCCTGATCAAAACTAGGAATTCCAAGAACTGAAGAACACACTGCAGCAACAACAAGAAGATGTTACTGCGAGCCTTCGAAATTTGGGGGTAAAGTTTTCTTGAGAATTTTCTTCATGTGCCTTATGCATACGTTTCATTAGCTAATTTGCACAATGATTTGAGAAGTAAATGTAAGCCCCGAGGTTGATGATTTATGAACTCTTGCAGCTTCAGGACAGTGCAGGTGATGATGCTCAAGAGGCACAAGAACCCAAGGTTGATGTAGAAGATCAGGAAGTGCATTCTTCAGCTGAAGAGGATATCGAGAAGAAGGATGAAAATTAAGATGTTTTGTTTATGGAGCAAGTATTTCTTGTACTTTGGCTCTTACATCTATCGATCAATTTCTTTTCCTGGCGCTTTCTCAGGCAGCTGTGAGTCAAACTCTTCAACTACGTACTTGGATTCTACTACAAGGCAGGAACTGTTTTCTGAAATTCATGTCATTCTTCATTTGCCGAATAATTTCATTTAAAGCACTCTTCATAGATTTGAATATTTATCATCCTGGGGAGAGCCATTATAAAGTAAATTTTGGCATTTCTTTATTTCTTCTTTCCTTTTTTTTTCTCTGTTAATGTGATGTTTTGAAAGTAAATGAGTAGGTAAAAGGCAATAAAGCCCTTGGAGGCTTAAAAGTTGGTATAATTAAATGAAGGGTATTGTAGTAATTTTTTTTTAAGAGAGGAGAGATCTATTTTGAGAGAAAACCGGGGGGGGGGGGGGAAGAGAGGAAAAGGGGGGAAAAAAGGGAAAAGGAAAGGGGGTGGGGGAAATTTTAAGATTAAAAGTTTTAAATAATATAATATTTCGAATTATGAAATGTGCTTTTTGAATAAATTATTTTTGATCTTTCTTTTGAGGTTTGTTGCTTTTGATAGTGCTTTTGAAGTATGGATGAAACTGTTTTTTGTCCTTGCTATAGTTTCTTCATTCCTTTTATGGATATCACTTAAAAATTTTTCTTAAAATCTTGATTATAAAAAAATTTATAATTTTTAGCTTTTTTTAAACTCATTTGTTAAATAGCAACCATAAAACTACCACAAGACACTTTAAAAGATGAGTGCCGGTTAACCTTTTACCTCGTTCACGTGTTGGCGCATGTTTGTCTTGTCTTTGCTCTTGGACTAGCATTGCAGTAGTGTAGCACCCATTGGAACGACCACAAATCAAGGACACATTACCTACATAAACCATTTGGTTTGTATAATTTCTGCGATATGGTTGGTGAAGGGACTGGTGAGGCAATTGGTTACGGCCTTCTACAGTTTTATCGTGGTTATTGCGTCCTTGATTTGTGGAAAGTGAGGCAATCATAGAGGATACTTTGTCTGAGATTCTGAGTGCTGACTGCAATCATAACTTCATAGGTCTCTTCAATTCCTCTTTAATAATGGTTATAACACTACTGCTTGATTTGACTTTGGATAAGGAAATTAGATCAGGATGCACATCACTTGCCTCGTTAGAAGGGACGCATTTCAGGTTATCTTTCTTTTCCTTGAAATTTTAATCTTCAACCTTTTGTTTCTGCTTCCGATAACTCCATACACATGCAGCTCTTATCCTTGTGCTATTGCAGGACATGTTATCCTCACTCACCTGTTTGAATTGATATTTGCTTGAGAACAAGGAAGAAACCATCTTGACAGGCACCAAGCTGGGGATTTGTTTAGTCTTGACAAGAGAAATATAATTGAAAGTTCTAACAACCGATTGAATAATGGCCAGTGAGGAGCCATGAATTCTCAACCTCCACCATTAATAGCCATTGTCATAATTAATTACTTGCTTTCTCCATCGACCTTGACATTCTTATGTTTCCAAGAAATTGTTTACGTGTTAGAATGCCCCAAAGTTCTGACCGAAGAGAAAGAGATGAGGTGCTTTGCCTATTTAACAGAGGATCTCTCTACCTAGTTGTACTATCCCGGAGATGACACCATCAGATGATACAGCAAAAACAAACCTCTTTAAATTTCTCCCACCAGCCACCACAGTGCTTATTAAGATGCCAGCATTTCTCTGGCCGCCTCTCGGTTTTCTCCGCACAAACATAGATGCATCCACCCATGCATGGTGGTTCTTATTTGTTTGTGTATATAGAATTAAATGACTCTTGAGATTTCAGTCTTCAAGTTCATCAAAATCCATACCAATAATAATAAAGTATAAATTATACATGAAGAACATGCCTTGTTGATTTTTTGCCCTTCATCCCACTTGTTCTTGGATGCAAATTACACAGACGGAGTTTCAACATTGTTACCAAACCAAACTTGATGCTCTTATTAGCATAGAAATGATGTCGTCTATAAAATCTTGTAAAGGTTGATGGTGGAAGGATAGGATACCTAAATATATTTAGAGAAAAAAAATAAAAAATCAGACCATATATAGAAAGTAAAAATGCTTTAATGTGTGTCTGTGTCATTCACAAGACTGAAATAATAGACTACAATCACGTACGGACAATTAATAGGGGGATAAGGGATTAACTCAACGCAATCTATTCTTTGCTTTCTTTTTAAACCACTTGAAAGCCTTCAAGCTATCATCCCTTCATTCTTTTACTTTTACAAGCTGCTCGGTCTTCTTCAAAAGTCTCTAATGGCTACAACAACGTCCGTTCAAGAGGTCCCTAAAGTTCTGAAATGCAAGGTTACTGATTATCACTCTAGTAATTAATCACTGCTTAATTACCCTTAATTTGTTCTGACGTTTTTAATTTCTTTGTATTTCAGACATGGGTTTTGAAAGTGTCTATCCACTGCCAAGGTTGCAAGAGAAAAGTCAGGAAAGTCTTACAAAGCATCGATGGTAATAACAAAGAGAAACTTGTTGCTGCTGCTTGTTTCTCTTAAAATGTTGAAAAACGTTGTTAAAGAGGTTAATCTAGTTAGGTTTTCTATTATATTTGTTCTTATTTTGTTGGCAAAAATGAGAACATGCAAACCCTTTGTGTTTTGTACTCTATGTATACATATGCTGACACAATTATATATGCTAAATGTAAAATGAATTCAGGTGTTTACACAACAAGCATTGATTCGCAGCAACAAAGAGTCACAGTTACCGGCAACATTGAAGCAGGGACCTTAATCAAGAAACTCATGAAAACAGGCAAACATGCAGAGATATGGCCTGAAAAGGTTGCTACAAAGGAGAAAGAATCAGGGAAAGCAAAAAGCATGCACAGCACAAATGACCAAAATCAGAATGATAGTGGCAGCAAAAAATCTGTGAGATTCTCTGCGGAGGGACTAGGTGAGGAGACCAAAAAGGGGAAGAAGCCACCTGAAAATTCCACCGCCGGAGAGGAGTTGCCGGGAGGAAATAACAAGGGCAGAATACCTGAGGGTGGTGGGGCAGACAGTGCATGTAAAAAGAAGAAAAAGAAAGGGCAGAAAGGTAATGATGGCAGCAATGTTACAGGGGTCTCAGGCTCACCATCTTCTGGTACATCTGCAGGCAGTGAATATCAAGCTCATGGTGTGGGGATGAATCAAGTTATGGGCCCGAGTGATCTCAACCCTACACGTCAGCATTCGATTCCATGGCCACTAGGTTACTCCAGTCCTCAAGTGTATGCATCAAGTTGTAATATGGCATATCCTTATGGAAGTCCTGCTCCTTTTAATTATCATGTTGCTCCAGCACCATATACATATGCAAATCAAACAACACAGGTGGACTCTTTCAACATTTTCAGTGATGAAAATGTCAATGGATGTTCCATTATGTAATCAGAAAGGAGAATGATTCTGTACTAATGGTGATGGAGAGAGTAGAATAGAAGATAGAATGTAGGATAATATTGCCAGTGGAGACATTGGAACGATGATAAGAAAACTTTTTTGCATGGTATGGTTTTGAAGCAAGTTTGGAAGATTTTCTTTTCCTTGTAGAAATTGATTTGGGTTTTGATGTATGAATTTGGTTGTTGCATGCCCTTTAAGCTTCAAGTAGAACAACTGCCTAGTATATACTACATGGTATTAGCTTACTAACTGCAGAAGATCATGCATGGTATATATGTAGGAGCCACTTGTTATATGCAGAGAGACAGGAAAGCCTTGCATCCCTCACCTGTTCTGCTTGTAGAACCCCACAAGGGATGCTGTTGCCCCTAACATCACTTGATGGATATAATCATGGCATCATGTAATTGTGTTCCATTCAAAAGCATATAATTTGACTAGCCTTTATACAGTACTGATTTGAGTTGAAGCAACATAAAATTCCGTTCACGAGCATAATCAAAGAATCTTTCAACCTTTTCATTTCGTAGCCTGTCAACCTCTCGGATACCCTTGGCCCTGCAAAAATCTCGGCAATCCCAGCTCACTAGTAGCATGATCATTCCTAAATTCCATATTGACAAGTAATTTGGTTTTGTAACAGGACAGGAAAGAAGGGGAGTTTTATTTATTTGGTAAAGTGGTAGGAGCTTAAGACAGCTACTAAAACACAAACATGGCATGCCCTAGTTGACATTCCAATGCTAAGGAAGAGAAATCCTTTCAACTAGCTAGCTTTCCTCTTTCTCGAGAAGCATACAGAATCTCTCTCAAAACCAACATATACATGTATTATTACATGTGTTGTCTCCTCTGATCTTCTTTATTATTTGAGGATTTGGTATCTAGCTAGCACAAGAGGGTAAACAGTACATAGGATGCTCAGCAGTTTTCTTGTTTCATGGAGGAAAAAGAAAGCATGAGAAAAAGGCAGCAGTGAATGATCAGAATAAACAGTGATTATGTTATGATTGGTGCAGGCAAAGAAAGATGAGTGAACCCTTTTTGTTTCCAATTCTCATTTCAAGTTAAATCCACTCATGCCCCTAATTTCATTAAGAGAGCATCACTTCCACTCCTGCAAAAGACAATGCCTTCCCTTGGAAACTTGTTCTGTTCTGTAACATGACCAACAGAAACAGCCTACTGCTGCCCATTGTTTTTGGTTCCCACGATCATTGGCAATCCAATTATTAAGATTCTAAATCAACTACTTTGTGTGTGATTATAAAGAGAATCATTTGTTTGTGGGCCTAAGAGCTTGCAGAAGCCAGTGAAATAAAGATGAAAGATCACAAAAAGCAGAAGCATGTTTTTAATAGTAGTTCCACTTTCAGAAGCTTTTGAGGTAGAGAAACCAAAAAGGAAGATAGGAGCAGAAACTAGTGGGATCGAATTGGCATAAAAAGACAGGAAGCTGCAACAATGCTGGACCATCCATTCGAAAGTGCAACCTGTGATATAGCCAGCACGAGTGGCTCTCTAATGGAATATACAGACTGCTCCATCCGGAACGCTTGATTATTTTTCTGGAAAGTTTCTGTTTCTTTCTTTGTTTTGTTTATAGGAAAGATCCCATCACTTTAATCAAAAGAAAAGATAAAAAGTCCTATTTTAGACACCCGTGCACGGTTAAGAAGAAAGGAAAACACTCATGCTAATTCAGATATTAAACAAAAAGTTGGAAGATTATCAAATTTCCCAGAGATCAACGTGGTCTGGTATCAGATATGTACAATTTGAAACCTGTAACTAGAGAGTAGAGACAACCAAATACTATTGCAAGAAAGAAAACAGACTCACACCCAAGTTGATGCCTTAGAGGTGCGCTGGTTTGCTCCAAGAATAATCACAATTAAAGTCACATCATCATGATATTTTCTCCTCCTACCAGCTGGGATATTCATCAATTCTTCCAAGCTGAAACCTACGATGCCAATGTTAAATTATTGAGATTTGAAACAAAAATACACTTAAAAGTAAATCACTTTTATAGCACATAAACCAGTTGATGTTCACTATTCAAGTTCCCTAACTGCTTGAGAATGAATTTGGAAGTGGCCAAGTTTCTTCTTCTTCTTCTTTTAATGAAGCAGCAGAGTTTGTTCATGCCTGTCTCTGTGTGCACGTGCTTATTTAAATGTGTTTGGCTCAAGGAAGCATGCCTTGATGTATGCATTGCATTTATTTATTAATCTTTTGCTCCTGGAGGGATTTATTTATAATGAATGAAATGAGAAAGAAAGAAAGAAAGAAAGATGCCATATTAAATATTTTACCTGCACAATCAGCAGCTCTGCCTACAAGCTGCTCCAACAGAAACTTTGCTGGATCACCATTGGGGTTGCTCAGGATGTAAGAATGGACAAGCATTACTGCCTCGTCATTACTGAAGAAATCAAACAAACCATCGCTGCCAACGATAACAAAGTGATCCGATTTTGATATTCTATGCAAATTCAGCGATGGTTCAATAGAAATGTATGGAGGGCTTATGAGATTACGAACTCGAAGAATACCCATCAGTGCATCGTTTAGGTTTTTCTGCATGACATAAAAAAAGGCAAACATTACAAATAGACTAAGAATTTCAGGTACAGGCACAGTGATCTGCATGGTTCGTCTCAAATGCCATTCCTAAATTGATTAAAGAGATAAATTGAATGGATAATATTTTACTTTTTTCAAGTATCCAACTCCCAAAGCTCGAGTGACCTTCAATTTTCCCTTAACTTTTCCTCCTGCAATCACTGCCGGGTCATCCGGATGATCAGACAACACTCTAGTTCTTTCAAGTTCATTGTCGACAGTGTGACAGTCAGTGAGCTGGATAGCTTTTAGTCGTCCGCAGCCCTTCATCTCACTGTCCTCCTCATCGTATGTTGCCAATACAGCTCTGCTATCACCCAGATTAAGAGTATACAAATCCATCCCATGAAGAAGGCCAACCAAGACACAAGAACCAACAGAGACTAGATCAGGGCGCTCCTCCATTTCCTGCTCCACCATGTACAAGAAATCATTCTCGGCCTGACTAACAGCACGCTGAAGGCTGTCTAGCATCCTGTGTCTAAATGAATCAGGTGAATCAGGAAATGGGCCATTCTTAGTGGAGTTGTCGATGCTTGAATTTTTCTTATTAAAAGTTCCCGCTGGTGGTTTCTCCAGGTGACTATTCGTAGCTCCCTCAAAAGCATATTGAAAGGGCCCATGCGGATAGAAACCATTTGAAGCTCCAGTAACATCCTTCTTCAATTCACAGTCTAATAAGTTAGTCTGATGTATGATGTTCTCATATAACGTGCCAGCCAGGAAATCAGCTGCATCTCTTCCATTGAAACCATCAAAGATTGCGCAAAAAAGCCAACCATTTTCTTCACAGCAGACAGCTTGAACCCTGTCTTCACCAGCAGCTCCACCTGCAACTTGAACTTCCATTGCATTAAGAAAACCTTCATTTCTAGAAGGAGAACTCATGGATCTTAATGAAGAAGAATCATATTCAGGTGGACTAGGGGTGGATGGACTGCAACTCAGGTTTGACATACTGCTTTGAAGAGAAGACGATAATACATCCAACCTTGAAAGAGTAGGTGAAGAAAGAATCCTGCGAAATGAATTAGGGGAATCCCAGCTGGGAAGTATTTCTTCCCTTATTACACCATTGCAGATATTTGTGTTGGCCAAAGTGGCATTCGCACTTAAGGCAGCACCGGACAAGCGAGAGAAGCTGCTATTCCTAGGGAATTTTCCTGGAAGGTTTTCAATCTCATTAGGAACCAGGCAAGAGCAACCTTTACGGGCATTGCATTGATAACCAAAACTGATCTTGAATTCTCCGTCGGGATTATCTGTACTTTCTCCTAGCATTATTTATCACTGAAATAAGGAACTGGAATTAATATCTCAATATAGAACATCAAGCTGGGAAATTTTACAAATTGATTGAGATTAAGTGATTTGACTTTTTGCACAAATTAATGAAGAGATAGATTGAAAAAAATTGAACAAAGAATTTCGGGTTATGCTTACTGTTTAGTTTTACAATTTTGAGTATAATTTTCTAATTTGATCGTTGAACCGAACTGAAATTTTACAAGAAGTTTTCAAATATATTGTTCTATATTAAGTTAAAAAAATTTCATAATCTAAGTTTGGACACCAACATATTTCACCAAGGCACCAACATGTTTTTCTTTTTGTTTCAATAAAAAAATAATCAAACTTGATTTTTAGCTTTTTATAATTATTCAATCTTGATTGTAGGTTACGCGATAAATACACGGTTTCGCATCATCTTGGATGCTAAATACTATAAATAACACCATGATAAATCATAAATACGAATCAGTCACTAGGCAGTAGAGGGAGATCCACGGGTTCAAAACTTGAAATAGAGACTAGAGATCCTCAAGGAAAGCTACTTAGCAGCATTTTGTGGACGCAAATCTCAAAAGAACAACTTGGGGGCATTTGCCCATCAAGAGAATGGCAAAATCAATCAAGTTTCACCCCATGTTAGCCAGCTAAAAAGGGATCCTAGACACGCAAATGGAGGGAACTAAAAGCACTTAGACAGCTTTTATAAACCCAATCCTATCTTATGCAACTGTAAACTCCATTTAATATATAGCTTAATTTCTCTTAGATTTCAGATATGTAATTAAGCAACTAGATTCAATAAGCATGAGAAGATCCAGTCGAAATATATGTCTATCAATAACCATGATCCATATTCATGATGGCAGCCATTCCATGGATGGATTTCATGAATTAACCTCAAGCACCATAGATGAATATCATGTGCTTTACAAGAAAGAAAAAACCAAAGTTCTCAAGAAAACACCATAAAATCAAAACTCTAAGCCAAATCCATACAGCAACCAATATTCAAAGGAAAAAAAGCAGAGACAGAGCTAAAACATGATGACGCACCTCAGTATTTTGATACAAAACAAGGCACCAGTGAAGGAATGTGGGCGTGTTGTGTGTCTTACGTGAACAAGTGTGGTCAACAGGGCAAGAAAAAATACTAGGCAAGGCAAGAGATGCAAGAGAGGGAGATATAGAAGGGAATATTGGATTTTAGATAGCGGAGAATATTTATATATGTATAATGTAAAAGAAAAGGAAAGAAAGAAGGAAGTGAAAATTGGCTGGTGGAGAAGAGTCTTCGCTAAATCTAGAGGAATTTCTCTTTTGTTTTGCTTGGTTCACGTCAACCTGCAATGCCCTTTTTTTAGTGCTCTGCTCCCCTCCCTCTAAGCTCTAAAGTGATTTGAGTTTTGTTCGGGCAAACTATCTTTTAGTTTTCAACAATGTTCATATAATTTTAGTGTCCGAATTTTTTCTTTCTTTTTATTCGACGAAAACCGATTTACATTTCAATTAAGACCAAGTCACTCTCTAAACAATCCCAACAAAGCAAAATTTATAAATTTTCTCTATTCTGATCAGCCTAGACAGCAACTGTTGAACTTGAATCATCCCTGCCTGCTAAACAATGGAGGTCACCTTGCAAAATGCTAACAAACAGCCAAAAATGAAAAGTAAATCCAGGGAATCAAACACTCCTAAATAATTTGCAGACATTACAAGCATCTGTTCCAATGTCTAAAGAGATGAAATAAGTCTCATCAATGATGGGAAAATAAAATAAGCATATTTAAAATAAATAGAAAAAAAAAAAACCATTCTTGAGAGAGTATACCAAAGAAAGTCCTCTAAAGATCTTCATCGCATAACTGCTTAAATCAGCTAAACAACGCGAGCATAACAAAGCTGCATATCATGCATACTTTCAGCATACAGAAGTAGTTTATGCTCACATGATTTACACAAGCAATTGCTAAAGAGTGCTAGGATCCAACAGTATAAGAAACCTTTGTCACTCCCTTCTTCTTACGAATCTGAGAAACCTGAAACAACATCCAGCAACGTCACAAAAGGCTAGGTTCTTGGCCAACAACGTACATTTTTTAGGATGGTCCATGACAGGAAACATGATGAGATCGTAAAACCCTGATTCACTTGCAGTGATTTACCATGCTGGTGAAATCAGAGTTTCTTATCCTAAGATCCATGTTATTTTATTTTCCTTCTTCGCCCTTACTAATGTTTTAAAAGAAAAGTATTTCCATGGATAGCATTCCATCATATCATGCAGGCTACTAATGCAAATATATGCAATCCTGATGCATAATCAAACATGAACGCTGCTACCCCCGTCGGCTTCTACGATTCCTATCTAGATAGGAAGGATGAAATAGTGTTTGGTCCTACTTTTAGGTAAATTCATGATTCTAATCAACATTTATGAAGTGAGCGAGGCAGAAATATGGAACATTAAATATGTTAAACAACCTCCATTTACCTGCAAACTTATAATCTCTGAAATATCAGAAACATGCGTGCCACCACAACACACGGCGCTGTTCCCTAACTTCACAACACGAGGAGTGCTGTCCTGCAAGGGATGCAAAATTAGGCTATAATAGACAGTAGCACAAAACTGAGAAAACCTTTTGTCATGCAAGAACAAGGCCAAGTCATCGTAGAGCAATTCTACGAAATGTCAGTACCTATTATTCAATGCATTACTGGCTTTTATGGCTTAATTCTCATTCAGCAAAAACAGGATAGGATTATAACTCTCAAATAACTCTAGAAAAAGCAAAAGCACAAAATAATTAACCAGGATGATGCAAACTATAACAGTATAACCCATCCTTTACAGAACAGGATAACATTACCAACTTGGAGAGATTGGGATTCTTGTGATCAAACCCTTCAGGTACACCAGAGACAAACATGATATATATCCGATATAATTAAAACACACCGTAGAGGCAAAATTTCTTATGCAGAGATGAGAAGGATGGGAGGATTACAACTTATGCAAGATAACCCACAAATCCAGACCTTTGGTATGTAATCAGGAAGGACACCACCACATAATTCAGCAGCTTCTTCGTATGGCAATACAGCAGCAGAAACCTGTATGAAGAAAATTAGTTTCAGAAGCAAACAGAGTATATATCAATTGAAATCATCAAGCACGACGAAAAAGTGCAACTTACCTTGCCTCCCCTGGATATTAAAGCATTCGCTGCTAGTTCTAATTCATGTTGCTTGCTCTGCAATTCATTTTGAGGAATAGTGCCTTTGTATTCAACAAATGGCCTGTCAAAAATGAACCACTTGAATGCCATCTCCAAGCAGAAATGTTTCCCTATAAAAATCCCTTTTGGATATACATGTAAAACTAAGACCTGATGTAGACACCAACTACCTTTAAGATTGCCTAGGTTCATGGCTAAGAGCATATGAACTATAAAATTTGTCAAATCTTAAAACTAAAAAGATTCTGTATACAGCTAAACCCAGAAACTGCAAGGGTCTTACACAAGCAAGAAACAGTTCCATATTTTGCAGTTGATCCTTATATTATTGTTATGAATTTAGACATTACAAGCACTGAAAGAGCATGCTAAAGACAACAAGATTTTGCAATCCAAAGCATACCCATCAGGAAAATGGTATCCCTTTCCTGGCTCCATATACCCCAATCCCACTTCTTCCAGGCACGCATCCATCAAATGCCCAGCTGAGTGCAGCCTACACCATAAAAAACAACATAAACTGAAACTTCCAAAAAAAATCCACATACTAACCTCCTGCTTGGAAACCAGCATGACAAAATAACTATAACCAAGCTCTCGATAGCTTTCTTTGCTCTTATACAAAACGAAATGCATGCATACTAACCCCTACAGATCACCTATTCAAGTTAAGTAACCCTACAAAATCTCAATTATATCAAGTCAAACCCATAATTGACAACTACTGAATCTTTACACACCTTGAATTCAGCTTTCGCCTCGCCTCATCAACAAACAAAAAAACTTCTCCCCCTCTTACAACTTCCATTTCAAAATCCTTACCAGAACCCTCCTCAATAACCCCATAATGGTAGACCTACAAATAAGAATACCAAGGAAATGCTTCTTACCAATAAAATCAAGAAAAACACATAAACCCAATAATTCAAAAACTTCAAAGAGTGAAAAACTTACAATTCCATCCTTGGATCGAACATCTTGGACGATAAACTTGAAACTGGAATCAGCAGCAATGGTGATGACTCCAGTGTCAGCCGGTTGGCCTCCACCTTGAGGATGAAAGATTGTTGAGTCTAAAATCAAAGCATTTCTGCCATCCTCTCCCTTTCAAGAAAAAAAAAATCAAAGATTTAATACTTTTCCAAGTCTACAAGGGATTAAAAATTAGCTTATCAGGAATTGAGAGAGAAGCAAACCTTGAAGAAAGATAAAAGTGTGGCTTTGGATTGGAGTTTCCACATGTCATGGTAGTAATCAAGTTTTGTTGGACTCAAATCCATTGACTATTTCTCCAGTTACAGGCTGAAGATCCTTCCTATAATTAAAAGTAAGCTTTGCTCACACGCCGTTTGAAACCAATTCCTAATTGAAAGGGTTCCAGCTAATTTAAGAATTTCTCATCCTCAAAGTAGTAGTTTTCTTAAAATCGAATTCAATTAAGAGAATTGATTACAGGGTTCCAAACAGTTAGGTTTCAGGATCCATCCTCTCTACTCCCTAGATTACGAAATATTTTTTTTTGTTGTCGTCTTGTTGACATGTTCTTGTTCGCGAGGCCCCGTGTCATGACCTTTCTTTGACCAAAAAGAAAAAGGAATTGGACAGCCAGCCCATCACAGGATCACACATTCTCATTTTTGACTTGTTGTCTCGTTTGCTTTTCACCCTCCAATAAATCCCAGTTGCGTCTTCTTACTTTTCTTCTTTGACCTTAATCTGATGCTTTGATAACAAAATATATCAAACCCAATTTGTTGTGTGCAATAAGGTTGACATCCTGTGATTTTTTGAGCTGGATAAGATTTGGATTGCCACCGAAGCTACACAAAAAGGATTAGTGCAAGTTGAGGAAACAATATGATCTAGTAAAATTCTATAAGCAGATTTCAGCTATGGCAGCTTGATGCAAAACACACATGCTGGAAACTCTCATAGTAGCAATAGCAGCCAAAGCATCTAACACAACGAAGGAAAAAAACGACCAAGGGATTGTGTTGATGAGCCAAGCATCCACTGTCTGGTTTAGACAACTGCTCTGTTTAGTAAGAGAATCAGTTAAATTAAAGAAGGAAAATTGAAAACTTGGATTGATGTTTGATGAGCCAAGCATCCGGCATGCACCATTCACATACTGAGCTTGCGACAGAAATCTTGAACATGGTTTCATATCAATCTTCAAACCCGGATAGATTCCATATCATTATGCAAATATATCCCTCAGACTAGCAACAAGCAAAAAACAAAAGCATGCTTTTTCCAAAGTACAACGCGAAACTTTGGAGCTAGTTGTGATGTTCAAAACTACTACTAGGAAAGCATAGCAAACATCTAAACAGCAGAATCTCCCCCCTCCAGCGTATCAATCATCTCATTCTACTGTTGTCGAACTCCAGGTTTCTTCTTCTGCCAGAGCCGGTCCAAAGCACTGTCAGCATCCCCCTGGATAGATGAGGGGAAGTTCAGAAACACGAGTGATCTAGATTACAAACAGGTTTATGTATTGAGGAAAGCAGGAGCCACCAAAAATTGAGTGTTAAAGAGCAAGATCATACCCTTAATAAACAAAAAGGAATTAGGATGGATTAACCCTCCCCTACTAATCACTCGTAGATGCGCCATGAAATAGAACAAAATTAACCAGATAATGTTGACTTGTTCCTTTCCATCCCACAGTTGCTCCAAATTTCGCTCACCAGCCCAAAACTTCACCTACAAATCATCTCCTCCTCACTCTATGTGCACTTATGATCCACCACACATCCCAAATGAAACCTCCAAACATCAGGGGATCTTTGTATCACACAATAACATGTAAATCGATGGAAGCCTATGGTGATGAGTTTCGAAAACTATTCGGTAGACAAGCAGAAAGGCAAACTACTGCAGCTATTTGAGCTGAAATCTTCCATCTCAAGAGAACAAACAAGTAACAGTGATCTCAACTTCAAATGCCCAGCACAAACTTTAATGCAAACACTCTCTCTCCCCATAATTGTTTTTTTTTTAAAGCTTTATCCAAAGAAAGAATCTTCTCCTAAAACAGTTGCATAAAGTCAGGGACAGAGACAACATGTATCAAGAGTAGAAATCTTAATATTCAAATGTGAACATCAATTTATTCAAATTGTCACACTGGATACAGAAACCAAGTAGCAGAAACTAAAAGTTCTGCATGCAGATGATGAATCTCAGAGTCAACCTGTGCACGAACGAAACCACAGAGGGCATGATCCTTGGAAGTAATCAGCCTATTCGTGGCAGAGCTGCACATCCACACCATACCATATTTTATAAATATATTGAATAGAGAAAAATACCCTAAAAAATCCATAACGATTAATGCATAGTATGAAAAAGATAAAAATACTCCTGATTCAAAAGCAAACAGTTTTTCTTTTGAACGACAAAGAAGCGATGGAACTGTAGTAATGAATAGAAAAATATGTGGAGGGTTATAGTGTTTTCGCCTTGTTTATATATATAATAAAGAAGCTTTATTTTTAATTAGCATGAGGTTTAATAGATTTTGAACTACACAAAAATATTTTTTTCAATTATATAATTATAATTGAAAAACTATAATAGATGAGACTCGAACCTTAATTTAATACAGAAAAATATCAAATGAACAACCTTCGACTAAATCGACTTATAAGAACTAAATAAACAATAGAAAAGAAAAGAAAAGAAAAAAGGTTTTTTTTGTTTTGCACATAAGCTACGGTGCTCTGAGGTGGAACATTGTACCATGCTCGGGACGGGACGCCTTGCAGTATAATTGTCGACCTGGAGCTCAGGCTAATCCTTACTCGTGCGGGTTGATTTAAAGTGATGTACTTAACCCCAATTTATTATCCATCTTGTAACGTATGGCTGGGTTACAACACTGAGGAAATTACTGTCTGGTAAAACATAATAAAATAAATAAATTATACTGCATGGTGCCGGGATAGCAGAAGAAGGTCAAGGTCTAAGCTGGGTTTTTCATCTATATTATTGATTGGTTGGATATCCATGGTGCCGGGATAAAATGGTCACCCCAAATCTGATTGTAAATGCAATGAAGGCAGAAGGAAACATCTAGAGCACAAGAAGTCCAGCCATGAACCTCACACTTTGTGATCTGTACCTACGCTGGATGGCTGACCCAGCTAATTAGCAAGATTTACTTTGGACTTTAATGGGAAGGCATCATCATACACGCCTAAACCCTAAATTGCCAGCAAATACATACATGGCTCTCTCTGTCTGACAGCTTTACAATAGCACCAAAGAAGAAGCCTTTTTTGACCAAAAAGAATTTTGTCGCATGAATCTCATTCTTTTCCTCCATTAAAGCAATGCAAACATAGACAAATTATGCCAATGTGACCTCGTTACCATGCAATCTCCATCTTATTGGAGAACCTCATACCACACACTCATGGTCACAATTCGTAAGCATATTTGGACCATCACAATGGTGGACCAGAACTCCATTTTGTTCAAAATAATTCGCATATGCTGCCCCCTACTCTTGCATTGTCAAAATGCTACCACAGGTACTGAGATGGTGGTACCAGGATGATAATGGAACAGATCATAGGACTTACACAACCACACAAGACAAATTAAATTCTCAAACCCATAAGCACTTTCATAGCATACCATAAATTTCAGCATTAACACTCCCGTTTCATTCCATTCCCTTGCCCCACACACAAAAAAGAAAAGAGAAAGATCAACAAGGCAACAAGCTATTGGATGCTCTCTCCATAAGTTTTTTTTTTCCAAAAAGAAAACAACAATAATAAGAGATCAAAGAAGTAAGTATTCCTTGAATTCATAGCTTTCGAAGATGATATAATGAACTTAAGCAGAATCGTTGCCTGGCTTGGGTTCTTCCTTGACCTTGGGAGGGACAGAAGGAGAAGGGGAACCCTCTACCCCCATTTCAGTTCTGAGATCATTGATGCTCTGCTCCAACTCATCTATCCTGTTGCCCATTTCATCGAGTAACCCCGCAGTCAAGGAAACCATTGATAGGTTACATTGGCATCATATCCACATTAAGCAATATATTCTAAGCATTACCAATTAAATTCCATGAAGGTGAAATTGTTCCATTTTGTCTTCCACGGTATTTGAGAGAAAGTCTACCATTCAAAAGAAAATTTCAAACTCTCTTGTAGTTTAAAACAGTGAAAACACCCTTGAACATTCTGTCAAAATAAAATAAAATAAAATTTTGATTTCGACATCACAACTATAACCTTACAAAGAAGATTTTTGGCGACTATCCCAGATGGAAACAGCTACATCAGATTTCAAATCATAGAACTCTGACGATATGCAAGTGAGATAGCATATCATCCAAAGTAGACTAATGATATACCAAGTGGACTTCTCACAAATGCCATTTCACAGAAGTGTAAACTTATCCCCATAATAAGCATTAAGCTACTCAAATAATAATGGAACTGCCCCTTTTCATACAAACACCCTAAGCATTTAGGGAAAAAATGAGGGGGGAAAAAGGATATTCTTTGTAACGATGGAGTCAGACATTGTCTGGAACCTGGATTGCTGCAAAAAGCAAAGATAACCAACTCATGCATCTTCCCTTAGATTTGCTAATGCCAAACAGAAAATCATCACAGATTTAGCAAAAAAGATACTCACCATCTGCTGAAGCAAATTTTGCACCTGCAGAAAAGCAATGCAAACGATCAGCTAAAGCCAAACATTCATTCACTCGAACCATAAACTCCATCCACTGTTGCCATTTTCCACACATAATCGTGGCACAAAACTAACCGAAATAATACTAAATGAAAGGCGCTTATAATAATAGGCCTAACTGTCTCGCTCCAGCAGACGCTAACTAAACTAACTGTAGTTAAAGAATCCAAATAATTTAAAAAGAAGGAAGCCTCAGATCCAAACCATCAAGAGACATATCTCCATAGAATAACAGTGCATGATACATGGAAAATTTTCACACGGCCCATTTGTTCAAGAAATCATTCTTAAGACAACAATGAAATCTTATAAAATTATCGAAGCTAAAATGGATGGATTATGTAGAATGCACTTAAGAATGTAAGTAGAACTCACAAAAGCAGTCATATCAGCAGTGCTCTTTTTGGCATCATCTGCATCGTGCCCATCCTGCCAAACAGCAGAAATTCCAATAGCAATAAACGAAATAATTCCAACATAATAAAGAATTTTTACCAAGATTTCCTGATTTCCCATTGGAACAATACATTCTCTACAAATCTGACGATTACAATAATTAAAAAAAGAAATCACAAAATCAACACTCACTGAATCTAAAAAAATAACCTAATTTATAACCATAGAAACCCTAATAGAGTGTAACACGAAGAGGGTACTATTTATGGATTCGGAAAGATTTACCATTTTTTTGCTTCTTCTGTGCCCTTCCGAGAGTTCGATTAACAGGACCGGAGAGAGAGAGGGAAATGAATTTATGGAAAGGTGGAAGTATGAGCAGGTCTCGCAAAAGAAGTGTGAGGGAGCGTATTGTTACAAATTTATCCTTGTAACTTGGGAAAAATTACAGTTTTACTTTTCCTTTTCATAATAAAAAAAATGAACACATATATATATGTATTATTTTAAAAACTATTTAAAAAATATATTATATCAAAATATTTTAAAAATATTAAATAAAATATTAATTTAAAATTAAAAAAAATAAAAAAAAAATTTAAATTTTTTCAAAAAGATTTTTAAAATGCAAAAATAAAAAATAACATGACAATAAAAAACTAACCGTCCGTTTGAAAAAAACTTTGAAATTTTTTTTTATTTTTAAAATTAATTTTTTTATTTATTTTAAAATTATTTTGATGCATTAATTAATGTTAAAAACAAATTTTAAAAAATAAAAAAATATTATTTTAATATATTTTAAAATAAAAATAATATTTAAAAAAAAATAATAACCATAATATTAAACTATATATTAATAATTGTTAAATAGTTATAATTAAGAAATGGAATTACGATGATGCGTGGATAAGTGATGATATTTTACTGGATAAATCGTTGGTTAATTTAAGATCGATTGGAATTTATGAAAGAAAGACATTCAAAAAAACACATTTCAACAACTCCTACAATCTATAGATAGATTCTTAAATGAAGAACACGAGCAGCTAGGAAGCAAGCAAGCACATGCAGCATCAGCAGAACCCTCTCTTGCAATGGTTTTGATGCCCTAAACTGCTTGAATTAAAGTGGATTAATTACTGCTCTTCCTAACCCTCCAAGCAGCCAGTGAAGTATGAGCATACCCATATATCTGCAGAATCTGGTCATCTCCAAAATTGAAAGCACGGTCCATCTGCTTCAAGCACCTCTCCACCGGATAATCCCCCGCCTTCCCACAAGGTTTGCATCCTACGAAGTGAGTAACAAGAGGCCACCGATCATCACCAAGACCGGCATGGTATTTCTCGATCATCTCCTCGTACCTGTCAACCAAGATCTCCCAGTAACCATGCAAATAATAAGCATTCTCTAAATATACTTTGTCGCCCCACTTATCCCTCTGTGTGGCCAGCAAATATACCATTGCAGACTGATCATCAGCTTCGAAAACCGGCCTCCCTTTCAGCTCCTTGGCAAGTAGTTTCCCTGCTTCATCTCTAATCTTCCCTTTGGGCCCCATTGGTGCCCATGCATCTAAAAGATCCAATGACCATTGACAGTTCCTTATGAAGAAACTCCCTGTGTTCAGTCCAATCCAATTCCTTTGATCATAAACCATCTCCTTCCACCCGTGCATCACAAGGTTATAATCCTTGTACTTCTCCCACGGCACCTCAAATGCCATGTCCGTAAACATAGCATCGCTATCCATCCACCACAAGAATTCTATCTCGGGCTGCGAAACCAGCAGCTTCCTTATTAACGGCAGCTTAGCCCAAAAGCCAGCCATTTCAGCGTCAAGCAGAGCCATGTTGTAAAAAATGTCGATGCCGTGAAGCCTGCAGTAATCAATCTTATTTTTAATTGATTTTAGCAGGTAATGATCGCCGACACGATTCTCGCAAGGTTTCGGTGAAGATCCTGTGACTAACAGAACTCTCGGTTTGTCAGGCCCAACAAAGTTGGGAAACTTCGGGTTTTCACCTAGCCATTCAGCTCTCTTCTGGTCCCAATCTGAAATCTTCGGCCCCAAACTGTATGGCTTGTCCGAATCAGGATTCTCATCGTCTTCGCCTTCATCGACTAATAGCTTGTTAATATCAAATGAGGCATAGCTATTTGGATCATCGCTTTTGGTATTCGTATCATTCCTGCTGTTGTTGCGAGTCAATTCAATGACAACTTTCTGTGGCTCGGCGCGCTTGCGAGAAGAGTAGAAGTTGTTGCGGAGGTAGTTGAAGTGTTGCTCCTGAGTGCCAAACTTGCCGGCGCCAATTGTGCCAAGTAGGACGATGGCGGTCATGAAGAGGCAGAGTAGGGTGACCTTGGCATGGCACATTGGTCTCTGGAACAGGTGGTCCCGATAACTTCCAAGGCACCAGTCCAGCATCTTTAGCTCCAGCGAGCTATAAGTTAGCCAAATGCAAAGCTTTTTGTATCTGAAGACTTTGTTTTTAAAGGGTTCTTTTCAGGACATGAAGATTTAAGATATTGAGTTGTTGAACTGAAGAGATAGGTAAGAAATGGCAGAATTTTAGGAGCCAAGAGAGATCGTCGGGTGGGAGCTGAAGAAGGTAGGAAGAAGAAAGAAAGATGCAATGGGAGAGAATAAACAAATAAATACATTTCATCTTCGCACGTTCAGGGAATCAAATGACTATCTTGATCAAATTTTTGGGAAAAAAAATTGAGAAAACTTAAATCATACATGTGGCCATGGTTTGAGGACAAAGTTTCCACCAACAACTAAACTATATATCAAATATAAAAGACTGTTGTTTTTAATGCTGTCAAGTCTCCAATAGGCGTGTCTTGCAGCAATCAAGGTCAGAGCAGTAAGAAAACTTCGTCTATTTTGGCTGCCAGCAAGATGAAGTTGGATGTAAATGTGTGGAGAGATTGAGATCTCAAGACTGTATTTAAAATACAACGAAGATGGCAGGGGGATACTTTCTCAAAGCAAATCAAATTCATCTGAAAGTAAGAATCTTTTCAAGATTATTGACAAACTATCAGGAAAACTACTAGACTACAACAAGGAGACAGGAAAAATCATCGTAGCCCATTAGAAAGATGTCAATTCTACACAAAGTTAGAAAACCTGGGATTATCCAAGGTTTGATGTAGCAGCTTTGACCAGTAAAATCTAAATTGAAATACTGCCACTATAAACTCTATCATTTCTGATGAAGACCCTCTTTTCTCTTTCGTTCTTTCAGAACCAAAAAGGTAAAAGGCAAACCAGGCTCATCATCATAGCATGCTTGCTAGCAATACAGGTGAAAAAGAGATAAGCCATGCATGTCCTCCCACTGCTCGATTACACATTACAAAATTAGGAGATACACATCTGTTTCTGTCCATCTGCACCTGTCTGGCTTTTGTGATAAGTCTGTTGACTAATTAACATGGCTATAATAGAACTATGCCTTAATTTGAAATAATTGCCTGGCGTACAAACTGCTAAGAAAAGAAAGTTGTTCTTGAATATTGCTTAAACATAACTGGCAAATTTCCACCAATCATTCTTTGAAACCATAAAAAAGGGATGGATATAATAAATAAATAAAACCCTTTATTTAAAAGAAAAAAGAAAGTGAGGATTTTGTATGTTTTCCCACGAAGAGATCCATCTTATATATATATATATATATATATATATAGAGAGAGAGAGAGAGAGAGAGAGAGAGAGCAGTTGTACACGTCCTGAGTATAATACGCACCAAGACTTGTTAACATGGCAGGGGAGAAGGGCAGTTCCAGAATTAATAAAGCAGTCATCCAAGAAATTGAATCTCAAACTTCCACCAAACACATGGCTATGATGTTGACAAACCAGGATTCAAAGAAACATAAGATCAAATGTGACTAGGGTTAGATATGCCACCCACGTCAAGCAAGGCTTGACAAACTTTTTAGACAATGGATTAACCTTGCCAAAGGCCCAGTAACATGCAAGAAGAGTCCCCAAATGAAGCATGGAGAACAGAAATCCAAGCCAAACTGCTCCAATCCTGAGCACAAGAGGATCCCAGACCATACTCAAAGAGATTTGAGCAATGTAGAGAGGCAACGCATCCGAGTCAACATGAAACCCATCATTAGTCCACACTAGCCAGGCTGCTAGGCTCATAAGAAAAGTTGAACCCACAGAGCCTAAATGAATTATTGTTAGAGAAGGAAACCAAGAGGGTTTGGCTAGGGCACGGTACCTTCTGCCTGAACCAAACAAATATATTATGGTCAAGGACAGGGAAGGAGGTGCCACTAATACCATAAAAAGTGACCATAAAGAACCTTTAGCGTTGCTGGTCTTTCGAGTTTTTGGCTTGGCAAGGACGGGTTGATCTTTTTCTGATAGTTTTTTTAGGGTTCTAGAAGCCATTAGAATCGTGAAGAATTGGAAGAGAGGGGAGGAGACGAAGCATTGACATAAAATAGAGAAGAATGGATGCTAGATGAGAAAATCCAGGGGTTCCTTTAACTTTCTTTCTTAGGCCATCTTCTTGATTTTCGCTCAAGTAACTGCTAAATTATATATGCCATTAATGGAGTACTTTCTCTTTTTACAACTAATTGTCGCAATTCTTGCAGTAGAGATCTCATGGCTATCTTGATCTTAATTCCTCCAATCAATTAAAAACATGTAAGAATTCGACTTCCTTTTTTAGTAATGTGCAGGGGCACTTTCTTTTTTTTCTTTTTTCCGAGTCTTGTTTATTAAATGACTTGAATATGTTATAATAATATAATTTTAGACCATAAAATGTAAATCTTATTAGAAGTGAGTAAAAAAATTAAAAAATTGATTAAATTGAAAAGGTTAAAAAACTGAATTGTAAAAAAAACTGATTAAACTGATTAAAATTTAAAAAAAAATGACCGATTCAGTTCGGTTTCGGTTTTATAAACTTGAAATTGAAAAAACCGAACCGAACCCAAACCACAAAAAACCGAGCCAAACTGGAAAAAAACTGAGTCCAACCAGTTTTTTTTCTTTTTTTTTTTTAGTCTTGTTTATTAAATGACTTGAATATGTTATAATAATATAATTTTAGACCATAAAATGTAAATCTTATTAGGAGTGAGTAAAAAAAATTAAAAAACTGATTAAATCAAAAAAATAAAAATAAATTGAAAAAACCAAATCGTGAAAAAAACCGATTAAAATTTTGAAAAAAATGACCGGTTCGGTTCGGTTTCGGTTTTATAAACTTGAAACCGAAAAAACCGAATCGAACCCAAACCAGAAAAAACCGAGTCAAACTAGAAAAAAACCGAGCCCAACCGGTTTTTTTTCTTTTTTTTCTTTGGAGTCTTGTTTATTAAATGACTTGAATATGTTATAATAATATAATTTTAGACCATGAAATGTAAACTTTTTGGAGTAGAAAAAAAATGAGTAAAAAACCGATTAAATCAAAAAAAAAAACAAATTTTGAAAACCAAAAAAACCGATTAAACCGATTAAAATTTTGAAAAAAATGACCGGTTCGGTTTGGTTTTATAAACTTGAAACCGAAAAAACCGAACCGAATCCAAACAAAAAAAACCGAGCCAAACTAGAAAAAAACCGAGCCCAATGTTTTAGGTGAACAACTTTTTAAAAAAAAATTGATTAGGTTACTTTTTTTTTATAAAAACCGAACTAAACCAAAAATAATCACCCCTAAATCTTATCGTTATAATCATAAAACTGAGTGATTTCATTAAACAATTAATTTAAGTAAAAATACTAAGTATCTCTTTAACATTTTTTTTTAATCAATTCCTGTAATAATTACTAGAAATGCATGATTTATAAAAACAAATTCCCTAGTACAAACATAATTAATAAAAACCTAAAACATGTGGGTAGATTGTGAATGAAAACACTTAGAATGTAATAGTAAATTTATTCTTCTGTACTTTTTTTTTTTCTTTTTAATTTTTATTTTTTATTTTATTTTTTCATATTGTATTAATTGGTGATGAAGCTTAATGAAACCTATAATTTGTTTCTTCATTTTTTTCATTGATAATTTGTTTCAAAAAAAATAATGGGACTAAAATTGAATATGGATAATTTTTTACCCAACATTGTTCATTCAACACTTTTTTTTTTTTTGGGAAACTATACCTTGAGATTTTTCTCAATTTCTATTTTGTTCCTTTTAATTTGACAATTATATGTTTTTTACCTTTATTGGTATCGCATCCAATATTGCAGTGACCTTTAAAAAATAGATGAAAATAAAAACAAATTATTAAAATCATCATTATGTAAAAAGTATAGGTATAGATCACTTACCTACTGCATAAGCTCGACTCGTACTCCCTTGTTGTTATTGTATCCCTAATGCGATTCCTCCTGAATCGACAAGCATACCATATTATTCTATATTCAAATCACATTTTGCAAAATAACAATAGTAATAACAACAATATTAACTCCTCTTTACGATTGTTTTTCTTACATTTACGTTCTCATTATATCTCTTAAGATTACGATTCATTATCAAACCACAACAAACATCACAAAATTCAATTTAAAATATGATTTATTTCCTTCCGAATGTCAAGACATGACGCTATAAAAATTATGAAGGGAAGGAAACCGGATCCTGCCCCTAACGTGGCTAAATTTCCTCTTTTTGTCAATTTTGTCAAATCTATCAGCAGGGATGGAAGCTCGATCTCTCATCAGATATTTATCTATAACTGGAGCTCTAGAACACCAAATTAAGCGGGGTCGGACTCATTGCAAAGCTAACATCCCAGACTACAATTTCTATGAGAAGTCTTCCCTGAATTCTATTGTCTCCTAGCTTGAATCCTCTCAAGAATCAAGGCAATGAATCTGCCTAGTTTACATCAATTGATGAAATGCATCTCCAATCCCCCTTCCTCCTCCGATACAACCATTCCCATGCTGTATGTATGGTAACTTTTCTAAATATGACCTCTTAAGGCCATTTACGCTAATTTAATAAAAAAAATTATAAAGTTGTAACAGCCCTGCCCAACATGTCGTATATTGTCCGCTTTGAGCCTTACCATCCTCATGGTTTTATTCTTGGTGATGCGAGCCCATTTCTGAGCCTGACGCCCCAAAACAAGTATAACATGTTAGCAACCAGCATTGCTAATAAGACCAGCTACCAAACCCTCACCAGCAGATGTGGGATATTACAATCCACCCCCTTAAAGAGCCCAACGACCCCGTCGGCTCAACCGGACAGCCAGTGAGGTCGGCTCTGATATCAAATGCAACAGCCTGGCCCAACATGTTGTATATTGTTTGCTTTGGGCCTTACTGCCTTCACGGTTTTGTTATTGGTGACGTGAGTCCACTTCTAAGCCTGACACCCCAAAACGTGTACAACATGTTAGCAACCAACACTACTAATAAGGTCAGCTACCAAATACTCACTCGCCGATGTGAGATATTACAAATGTGGTCTAGAACCACTTCAAGAACATGCACGCTATTACTTCAACAATTTCCTTCATTTCATAACTATCCCTAAAACGCGCATTAGGCCATACGTATGGCTCATGAATTCCTTTCCACCCCACTTAACCTATGAAATCGATTTACAAGTTCTCATATCATAAAATTGTCTTGATTCCTTTATTAGTAAATTTTTCGCTACACCTAACTCACTCATTATTATCATATGAAATTTCAAAACTCCCCCCCTCGTAAATCCTGCACAGTAGCTTTTAGCTTTATCGTAAGTCTTTCTCAATGTCTGATCTTTATGAAATTTTAACACTATAGAAAAAAAAAGCCTTTAAAATCTTTTGGTAAAACTATTTAATCCAATGATCAAATGAAAAGTTATGCCTATTAACATAAAACTATGTATTAGAAAAATAAACAATATATTTTTTAAAAAATAATATTAAAAAGACAACATATTGAATCTATCCAGGCTAACCCAGGTTAACCTGCCAAATCCTCAACCTGGATTATAAGACCATGATAATCCCATATAAAGTAAATCAAAACAAATTATGAAGCTCAATTTCCAATCAACCCAATGTTAAAGAACAAAATTGAAAAAAAATAATTAGAGAATAACAAAAAAAATTGACCTAAGTTAATATGCCACGCTCGTAACTCAAGTCATATGATCAGGATAATCTCATAGAAAATAAACAAAAAAATAACACAAGTCAACCCGGGTTAACCTACTAAACCTACATTAAGGTTATGAGACTATGATAACCTTATAAAAAATAAATCAAAACAAATTATGAAACTCAATTTTTAATAAACTCAATGTTAAAGATTGAAAGATAAAAAAAAGAAAATTCAATTTAAAAACACGACACAATAAAACAACTTAAGATTGCACGGGTTAACCCGCAAAACATATGACTTGAGTCATAAGATTGAAATCCCTCTATAGAAAGTAAACCAAAATAAATCATGAGATCTAATTCATAATCAATTCTATGTTAAATGATGAAATTGAAAAAATTCAAATTAAAAAAGACAAAGAAAAACCTTGAGTCAACTAGGTTAACTAGCTAAATCAGTAATCCAAGTCATGAAACCAAGATAACCTTATAGAAAACAAACTAAAATAAATTATGAAGCTTAATTTTCAATTAACTCAATGTTGAGGGATAAAATAAAAAAAATCATTTAAAAAAATAAAAGCAAGTCAATCGAGTTAATTACAATCAAATCATAATCTTGGTTATGAGACCAATCTAAATGTATATATAAAGTAAACTCCACTAAATTATAAAACTTAATTTTTAATAAATTAAATATTAAAATATAAAATAAATAAAAATAAATTTTAAAAAATAAAATAATTAGTTTTGCAAGTAGATGCACAGTAAAAGCACCCTCGCCCAGTTGAACTTGAACAAGAAAACCACGTATTGCTTGTACGTGTTTATTGACTGACTACCCAAAACGTTGTCGCCTAGCAGGGGTTCTCTAATCACCTTTTCTAGAAGTAGTTAAGAGGGGTAGAAGTCGTAATAAATGCAAAATGCTCTTGCTTAATTCAAAGTTCAAACAACATGTAGCAAGGCATGTGCTGGTTTTCATTATATTGTCGTGATCTGCACGCTATTTGTCTGCTTTGACTTTGAGATATTTATAAATACAAATATAGGAATAATGACAATTTCACATGGTTACTAACTCAAATAAATGTGAATCGATAGAAAATATTAAAAAGTTGGGTATAAATAATAGGAGTGATGATTCTCAGTTCGATATTAAAAAAAATAATTAAATCAAATTTTTTTAAAAAAAACCCAAAACCAAACCGAAACCAGGTCAACCTGACCGGTTTCGATTCGGTTTTTAGGACAAAAACTGGTTCAAACCGGTTTAGCTCGGTCTTGGTTCAATTTTTCCGGTTTGACTTGGTTTTTTTTCAATTTGGATTCGGTTCGATTTTTTCGGTTTCAGGCTTATAAAACCAAAACCGAACCGGTTGGTTTTTTCAAAATTTTAATCGGTTTTTTTTACTATTCGGTTTTTCAATTATTTTTTTTCCAGTTTTCTCAATTTAAATAATTTTTTGGTTTTTCTCTCGCTCCTAATAAATACCAGTTTTCCCTGCTTATACTTAACATGAAACAAATAAATAATTTTAAAATTAAAAAGAATTACATGTATATCAAACTAATTATATACCAGATAATTCTAAGCTAGCTAGGTTTGAGTATAAAAAATTCATATTTTCTTGGATTTAGGTTAAATTTAACTAGTTATTTCATGTAATTTCGAGCAGTTAATTATTTGCAAATGAATTAGAGTCCCACAAAGCATAATCATTGCTTCATGCCTCTCATCGTCCTCGAGAAAATAAGGCTAATGATAAACCCTAATATTTCTTTCTTTGGTTTTCTATCACTTTTTTTTTTTTAAACTCATTAAGAATAAGAGCAAGAACTCAAATCAAAGTTTAAAAACTTCTAATTATAGGATCATTGAGTGTTTTAGGTGCAAACTTCATAATTGCTAGGTATATAAATGAGTCTTTTGGTCCAGATCACTTATTAATTAAATAATTTGAGTTTCAATTGTGATCTTTTAATTACTTTAAAACATCAAAATAATTTACCAAAGGTAGATACTTGAATTACATTAGTACTTTTTTTTTCTCTTTTAATAGTATAATTAATTTTACCTTGAATCAAAATAATTATACTTGTATGTTTTTTCTGAACTCCGTGATCTTTTTCATGTATAGCGTTTTCTTAACAAAATAAGAAATTATTGTCCAATTATGATAATCTAGTTATTTGTTAATGAATCCTAAAATTCAAGATATTTAGAAACAAAATTGATATATTGGATAATCGATTAAGTTTTTAGTTCAAACAATTTGATTTATTTTTTCTGGTCAAGGTATTTTATGATTTGATATGAAAAACCCAGATGACTGATAGATGGTAGTTTGTAGTGTCTGGTTAGCCAAGGTGGCTAGTAACTGGTACCTACTAAAGGTTCTTTTTAATGAATGCGGGGACTCTTAAATGCTTAAATCAATAACTTTGTAGATAGAGAAAATATAATGATATTTAAAACAGATAAACTCTGAAAATATATATGTTAAAAGTTGTAAAAATAAAGAGATTGCGAAACTTGAATTTGAAAGACTCATAATGTATTTATAGCTTTTAAGTCTTGTTTTTTCTAGAGATGAGGGGTTATGATGTAATTCTACTCTTGTAATATCTTGAGTTGTATTCTTATAAGAAGAATATGTATTGAATTAATATAAAATATTGAGGTACCAGCGTTGAATCTTGAAAAAATTCTCAAGAAATTTAAATCTTTTATAGAAGAAAAACATACATAGGTGCACTTCCTAGAATGAGCCAATAAAATTAAGCTTCTTTTTTTAGGATGAGACAATGGAGTGGAGCTTCTCTCCTAGGACGAACCTATGGGGTCAAGCTCCTCCTCTACAATGAGCTTATAGAATTGTTGTATTTACGTACGTGGGGTTTTTTTGGGTCTATTAAACTTGAGTTTATCATTTACTAATAAATAATTTTTTTTCCACCATATTAATCAATATTTCATGTGGTAATCTTGGTGAAATCATAGGCTAGTTGATACTGTTATTATTATTGTTGTTGTTGTTGTATTTAAATACAAATGATATAAAATTCAATACTAAGACAAATTGTTTTATATAATTTGAAACTCAAAATTTATGTACAAACATGCCGATTTCTTATGAGCTTTTTAAAATAAATATACATAATATGTTAAATATCCTTAATTTATATTCGCTTTAAACTCTTAATTTTTATTAATTTCTAAATAAATAATACAAAAATTATATAAAATAATTTCCTAATTTTGTTAGTAATTGGTTTAATTGAAAAATAATAAATTTGTAAATGATATAATTCAAGAGACTTTGATAGGGTTGATCTAGTGTATAATATGACAAGTGCGAGACTTGCAAATGAAATTAAAAAAACAATCTTCTTATCATTTTATATGGACTTACTTCATTATATGTCTTACATTAAACCTTATTATCATAATTTTTAATTGGCTTAAGCAAAGATAAAACAAATAAAATAAACATACTCTAAGAAATCTTGGTTTAAAGGTTTTATTTAGAAAAAAAAATCTTATTTTCTCTCTTTTCATTAGTTAATAATTAGGTTCATTATATACGTAGTTAAATCCGCTGATACCATATTTTTTTTTGTAAATTTTATTATTAAAAATGAAAGATGAATTAACATTTAAATGAGAGAAGTAAGGGCGACATCTTTCTTCTGATAACACATAATTTTTAAATTTGATTCGGGGTTAATCAGATTAAATTCTGGATCATAAATTAATTTAAATTAACTCAGGTCAATCCAATTTATATATCTAATAAAAAAATAAAAATGATATATATATATATATATATATAATTTAATTAAAAATCAATGATTTTTAACCAGATTTTCCGAGTTGCTAACAATTTATGTTTTTAATTGAATCATGGTGATATTCCACTACATTAAATTGAGTTTTAAAATAGTTATAAACATAATTATCAATTGGATTATATATTTATTGGTTTAATAAATAATTTTATTTTCTTTTATAGAAACAACAAAGGATTAATTTTTCAAATATAGAATTGCTTGGCATTGTTTCTAACAAATAAATATATATTGTTTTTCCATAAAGAGGTGCCTTACCATATACAATGCATACACCCATGACCCAACTCATCATATGATTCCTAAACGTGCTTACGGGCAACCAGTCACAATTATTTAAAAAAAAAATAAAAAAGCTAATCAAATCAAATAAATAATAATTTCAAATTGTTTTTTTTCCTCACTGGATATTCCCTTCCTTCTTTCCTTGCTCAGCTTCACCGACTAAATTTCCTTTTAAATCACCCTTAAAACTTCCTTTTATTTACAAGCACACCCTCCTTCATAAGCAAACCTCTCAACACACAAGACCCATCCTTACTTTCTCTTTCCAACTCAGTCCGAGTCAAAATGCTGGACCGGTGCATCGGGACTCACCGAGTCCGCCAGATCCAAAGAGCTATCCGCCACGGGAAAATCACACTTCTCTGCCTCTGCATGACCGTGGTCGTCCTACGTGGCACAATCGGCGCCGGCAAGTTCGGTACGCCAGAACAAGACTTCAACGACCTCAAAAACCACTTCTACGCAGCTCGCAAACACGGCGAGCCACACCGAGTTCTCACCGAGTCTAACCAGGCCAACAACAACAAGAACGACGAAGCAAGTAATGCTGATGGTGCGAATAATTATGCCACATTTGATATCAACAAGATTTTGGTCGATGAAGGGGAAGATGAGAAGCCGGATCCGAATAGACCGTACAGTTTGGGTCCGAAAATATCCGATTGGAATCAACTGCGAGAGAAATGGTTGAGTGAAAACCCTAGTTTTAGCAATTTTATTAAGCCTAACAAACCGCGTGTTTTGTTAGTTACAGGATCGTCGCCGAAACCTTGTGAGAATCCGGTAGGGGATCATTACTTGTTAAAATCTATAAAAAATAAGATAGATTATTGTAGACTCCATGGAATAGAGATATTTTATAACATGGCATTGCTTGATGCGGAAATGGCTGGGTTTTGGGCGAAATTACCTTTGATTAGGAAGTTATTGCTTTCGCATCCGGAGGTTGAGTTCTTGTGGTGGATGGATAGTGATGCTATGTTTACAGATATGGCTTTTGAGGTGCCGTGGGAGAGGTATAAGGATTCGAATTTTGTAATGCACGGGTGGAATGAGATGGTGTATGATGAAAAGAATTGGATTGGATTGAATACTGGGAGTTTTTTGCTGAGGAATTGTCAATGGTCTTTGGATCTTTTGGATGCGTGGTCACCAATGGGACCGAAAGGGAAGATTAGAGATGAAGCAGGGAAGGTGCTTACCAGGGAACTTAAGAATAGGCCGGTTTTCGAAGCGGATGATCAGTCTGCAATGGTTTATTTATTGGCTACACAAAGGGATAAGTGGGGTGATAAAGTGTATTTAGAGAATGCTTATTATTTGCATGGTTATTGGGGGATCTTGGTTGATAGATATGAGGAAATGATTGAGAATTATCACCCAGGTCTGGGTGATCATCGTTGGCCGCTTGTCACTCACTTTGTGGGGTGCAAACCTTGTGGGAAGTTCGGAGATTATTCAGTGGAGAGGTGTTTGAAGCAGATGGATCGGGCGTTTAATTTTGGGGATAATCAAATTCTGCAGATTTATGGGTTTACTCATAAATCGCTGGCTAGTCGGAGAGTTAGGCGAGTGAGAAATGAGACTACCAATCCACTTGAAGTGAAGGATGAGCTTGGCTTGCTTCACCCTGCATTTAAAGCTGTCAGGGTATCAACAACATCTTGAGAGCTTTGATAATGTATTCCACCGCAAGCTGCTGGTATTTTTTCATTTTAAGTTATAGTGTATGTCGATTTGCTCGCAGTTGGTGTTATTGCTTGTAGAAGTACTGGAAATCTGTATGTTCTTTTCCTAATTTTGTGTTATCAGTGTTTAAATTAAATTTAATTTTTGAAGGATAGTAACTTGTGTCTCTTCTGACTTTTGACTCAAATTTTATTTCATGGTTACTCTATATATATCATTTTTAATTATGATGTTCATGCTTGTGGCTGCAATAATCTGTTATCGTGGTGTATACTCTATTTTTTTCATTTTTGTTTCTCTTCGTATATTGCTCAGTATCTTTATCTATATGTAACAAATTTGTTTATTCAGGTTGATAACAATAGCAATTTTATTGAATTAAAAGAAATTGACTACAACAACCCAATTGAAAAAAGATAAAAGATAGTTTCTGAGCATATTCAAGGTTGCTCGTGTCTCTATAAAAGCATATTCAAGGTTGCCTTATCCTCCCATGACTTAATAGAAAGTCCCCATAAGTTTTTCCATGATTTTTTCATAGCCTAGAATTCTTTAGCTGACATGTTTTGAAGTTGTTTCTCTAGTTCTTCCAAATTTTTTTGTTGAGTTTGTTGGTGTAGTTGATGCTCCTGCTGCCCTTCATGGCTGCAATCGCTTTAATAAATCATGACATCCTTGTCCTTTTTGCCATAGATCTACTGCTCTAATATTAATTATAACAAATCTAATAATTCAGATTAATAACAATAGCAATTTTATTGAATTAAAAGAAATTGATTACAAAGATCTAATTGGAAAAAGATAATAGATAGTTTTTTAGCATATTCAAGGTTGCTCGGGCCTCCATAAGGGCATATTCAAGGTTGTCTTATCCTCCCATGACTTAATAGAAAGTCCCCATAAGTTTTTCATAATATTTTTCATAGTCCTAGAATTCTACTTGGCTAATAGAGAAATTCAAACAAATTCATATTCTAATTTAAAAGATTCTAATATGATAATTTTAAAAATATGAGTAAATTAAGGCTAGGACCTGTTACACTTTACTCAGGATTTGCTGGTTAAAATCATGATGAAAATCTATGGAAGAGGCTCTGCATATTTAAATTGACAATAGAGATTCTTGGACTTGGGTCAGATTTGTCCTGCTAGGGATTGATGTTACCTTGAGCCTAAGTGCCTTTGATTTGAGCATTGCTTTTAAAATCTTAATGGACCAATTGTCTGTGATCCCTAACGCATGCAAGTGTAAAAAAGCATTTACCTGATTTTTAATACATTGGAAGCAATGATTTGTACTATGTAATCTGTAGTAAACATAATTCTTGGCTGATTCCAAAACTAAAGCTTCACAAAACATAATGCCAGCTTTAAATGCCAACAAATGAAAAAGATTCTTTCTACTTCCCAAAACGTTGCAATAGCACTGTGAGCGAGGTACGTCACAAACTTTACTAGGAGAGAAGCTGCTATGCAGGGATATCAAAAGTTTTCCATGTTCTGAGAAGAAAGGTTACAAAGGAAATTCTTCCTCTTTTTGAAGCAGGAAATACTCTGCTAGTGAACTCATAAAAGCCTGATTCCAACTGCTTGAACACAAGGAAACCATACATTCATGCAAATTACCTCTTATAATATTATTGAAGCACCATTAACTCATGTGGATGCTGGAAATTTGGAGATTGTCCTTTCATGATGATTTTCAAGGTCATTGTGATTCTTATTTGAAGGGGCTTGTGCTTTTATTCTTGAATGATTCAAATCTCTCTTTATGTAGTCTGAAAGTAAAGTTGTTATCATTCCATAAAGACCATGGACAGAAAGATAAAATTGTTATCATACCAAAGAAACCCATGGACCTCATAAAGCAAATTGCAGCATAAACACATTTGATATTTTTAGCCGTCCTTATTGGAACAATTTCATATTAAATGCAACACTAAGCTAGCACAATTAAGAAGAGAGGGAAAGGGGTTCGGCGCATAACTTGTGATGTTCCAATGATTTGCATTGGCTGATAGGCATGGGGAAATGACTGATCATCACCTTCAGGATCTTGGTGGTCATTGTCGGCTGCTTGTGATTCACCTTTTGGTATGGAAGCTTTGTTGGAAGTTTGGAGATTATCCAGTGGAAAGGTGCTCAAAGCAGATGGACCAACAATCAAATTTGCAGGTTTATGGTTTACTAATAAATCTCTTGTCAGTTGGAGAATTAGGATTGAGAGCTGAGACTAGCAATCCACTTGAGTGAAGGATGAGTGTGGCTTGCATCCCCCTGCATTAAGGATGCCACGGTATCATCATCTTGAGAGCTTTGATAATGTAATGCACTGCTTGCAGCTGTTATTTCTTTTATTATATGTCAATTCGCATGCAATTGCTCGAATTTGCTTGTAGAAGCTCCGGATACAATATTCTGCATGTTCTTTTCCTAAATTAGTGAAGTCAAGTTTACCTGTCTTTCTACGTTAACTGTATTTGTGGTTTCTTTATATTTTGAAATGTTTCTTGGTCTATGTTTGTGATAATGACTTATTCTCATGAGGTTCTTTTTTCTTTTTATTTATTTCGCACAGTTTGTACTCTTGGCATGCTGATTGGAATGAGGAAAAGGCTGAGGTTCTTCTGTTTGTCATCGATTGGGAAATTTCTGTGCATTGCCGAAGTCACATGATTTGTAGCGAGGATATTGAACATTTAAGATTAGCTTTGATAAAGATTGGATATGTTTCTGCGTAGTTTGCAGGACACACAAGGAGGCTGTTTTAAGAAAAAAGCACATTCATACTATCCTTACATGGTATTCTCTTACATCTCACATAATCTTATTATGAAAAGCTTATTCCCAATTAATTCTTGAAGCTGCAATAGCCTTCTAACCGAGTAATGGCAATATACTTCATTTTATAACATTTTAGAAATTAATATGCCTGATGTCATGACAACTGACATTGCAGAAATTTATTGTTGAATATGAGCTAAAAGCTGAGGAATTGTTAAATTTAGGTTGATTTTACCATAGCTCAACTTATCAGCTACATATTTGAGCTGAGCTGACAAGAGATAGACTCTTGGATTTGGGGTTGGAGTTGTTTTGCTAGGGATTGTCGTTACCTAGAGCCTGTGTGCCTTTGATTTGAGCATTGCTTTTGAAGTTTTAAAGATTAAAAGCTAGAGTAAGAAGAACGCTTTGCCTGATTTATAATGCATGGGGAAGCAGTAATCTGCAAGAATGTTCTATGTTGATTCCAAAACAAAAGTTTTCAGGTCATGATTCCAGCTTTAAACACCACCAAATGAGAGGGAAAAAGAGAGAAACAACTCCGGGCGACTGTGCCCCAGAAAACATTACAATTGCTTGAAGTCACGTATTTGAGTAAAAAGCTGTCATAATGGGATGGTAGAACTTCTGTCTTCCAGAGAAGAAGGGGGTCATAAAGGAATTAGATCTCAAGAGAGACATGCTCTACTAGTGAACTTAAAAATCCTTACTGCAACTGCTTGAGCACAAGTAAAGCATGGATTTGCTTGGGCATCTAATATGCAGTGTTCAGATAAATTGCACTAGTAACTGATACGCAAGGTTAGGCAAGCTATCTATTTCTTTACAGCTTGTTAAGGGCAAGGACATCTCCACAAGGATCCTATGTGTATGATGTAGATTGCTATTCCATTTTGCTCACATAAAATAATCTCCCCAAAATTGCGCTTAGTTTTGACGTTTCGAGTGGCTCAACCAACATGAAGGAAGCTGTATAGATGCTGATTTCTTAGTTTTAGTGTTTAGAGTGTTCCTTTCACATGGCTTCTACGATGTTGATGCAGGTCATGAAGTTGTGTGATTATAGGTTAGGTTCTAAATACAAGAGAACTGTATTGACTGACAATTTCAAACTAAGTCCCGTGAACAAGCACCATATATTTAGGAAATTATCTGTTCATACCTCAGAATTGAAGCATCAACAACGAATAGATCTAGGCGATTGTGCCCCAGAAGCATGATCTTGCTTTGAAGCTGATGATCTGTATATTATTTAGAGAGTGCTTATTTTTGCACGGTCATTTGTGGGGGAGGGGGGTGTTTGAGCTTGAGAGGTATGGGGAAATGATTGAGAATTGGGTCTTGGTGATCATCGCTGGCCTGTTGCAACCTGCTTTTTGGGGTGTAAGCCTTGTGGAATTTCGGGGATTCATAGTGGAGAGGCACTTGAAGCTGATAGAGCTTTTAGTTGTAGGACAATCAAATTTTTGGTTTCAGATTTATGGGGTCATGCATAAATGCTTGCTACCTAGAGTTAAGAGAGTGGGGAATGAGACTAGCAATGCAGCCATCCACTTTCATTGAAGGATAAACTCGGCTCAAAATTGTGTTCATTAGCAGCTTCTTGACTGAGATAACTATATAATGATAGCAATTTTTAATGAAAACGGATATTATGGTTATGGATGGGACTGTCGTGGTGAATTGTGTGGGTAATGTTCTGCAGCTGTTTCTTTTAGAATGGAGGGGGTACGAGCATCGTATATTGTGGAGCTTAAGGGACTGATTAATTCTTCGTACTGGGCTTATGATTGGTTTTAGAGATATGGCAGTGGAACTTGGTTTTTTTTTGGTCTCTGCTTTGGTTGTATGGAGCACTGATTGCAAATGGGGCTTCTTTTTGGATGAATGAAAGGAGTTGCAATGAGATTTCAGGAATCTTTCACTTGTGTGTGTCAGGAGGAAGGGGATCGAGCTGCACATCTTCTAGCTAGACACTTGGTTATGTTTTGAAGGAGATGGGGTGATTGAGGAGATTTCAGATTTTTTGCAGTCTGTAGTTAATCACAGATATTGCTGAAATGGAAGCCTGAATTTGGTTTTTGCTTTTGGTATCATGTCTGGTGTTTTGTTTTCTGATCAGTAATAACTATAGCGTGGAATTTCTGCTGTTTCACAAGAGGGTCAGTCCCAAAATTCTCTTCTCTTCTCTTCCTTTTCTTTTTAGCTTCGGTTTTATATGGATTTAGTGGTTAGTTCTAACCAACGTATCCTTGAGGTAACACTTAACAGAGAGAGCAGTGGCCTAGCAGCAACAATAGCAATCCCTAGACTGTCAAACAAATCTCCCTCCACCACAACTTTGTTACTTGAGTCATATATGCTGTTGTTCTTGAATTATTTAAGTTAATTTGTGCCATGATAGAATATGAACAGATGTAAAATATTTTGAGTAAATAGAAGTCTTGTAAATATTCTGCATATACTTCAGCTCGTAACTTGGGTTTATAGATCTCAGTGAACAGAGTCGAGACATGGAGTCGGTTTTATATTTCTGTCTTTTCTTTTTCTTTTTCTTTTTCTTTTTAATGGATAGAGCATGTATAGAAGAATGTCCGGGAAAAGCAGAGAAAAAGCCAGTGTGGTGGCAAGTCAGTATTCGGTAGTGTCGATAGTAAATGATCGATCGATTGATTGATGCAGCGCCGTCCATACACTTATTGGTGCCCAAGGGCCACCGCACAGTAACGATGACAGTCACTGGCACTTCCGGAACTACTTGCTGATACAGCAAAATCAAGAGTACATGTTGAGTATATGTTGCGACAAACCGCGTCTTAACAGATCGCGGATGTACTGCCTAGATTATGCTTGATTAAAAATATTTTTCTAACTGTGATAGTTTGAAAAATACTTTAGAATATTATTAAAGAAACCTCACTTTAGTTCCCTGTAGTGTAGACTATCTATGAAATTTCCATGTGAATTTCATCAAAAAAAAAAAAAAAAAAAATTCCAAAGTCGAGCGTTTACCTCAGTAGTGGAACATTGCTGTGCCGCTAGACTGACTGTGGTGTTAAATCGTTTACCTCAGCAGTGGAACATTGCTGTGCCGGTAGACTGATTGTGGTGTTAAATAGGCAAATCTTGAGACCACTATTCTTCACATCTAGCAAAGCCAGCCATTTTATAACACAACAAAGCGATCTGCTTAAAAGAATCATGAGATTTCTGAGGGATTGCATTTCCATACTTCTTTTTTGCTCTACTTTGCTTCTGATTGTAGAAGTAGCCACCCCTGTTGACACCATTAACACAACCCTGTCAATTCGAGATGGAGACACCATAGTCTCGGCTGGTGGCACCTATGAATTAGGATTTTTCAGCCCCGGAAAATCCAAAAACCGATACTTGGGGATATGGTATGGCAAAATATCAGTCCAGACAGCAGTGTGGGTTGCCAACAGAGAATCTCCACTTAACGATTCATCAGGTGTTGTAAGGCTTACCAACCAAGGACTTCTTGTCCTTGTCAATCGCAGTGGAAGCATCATTTGGTCTTCCAACACATCAACACCTGCTAGGAATCCAGTTGCACAGCTTTTGGATTCGGGAAACCTTGTTGTGAAAGAGGAGGGTGATAATAACCCGGAAAACTCCCTGTGGCAGAGTTTTGAACATCCAGGTAATACATTAATACCGGGCATGAAGATAGGACGGAATAGAGTCACTGGCATGGACTGGAGCTTGGCAGCATGGAAGTCACCAGATGATCCTTCTAGAGGTAACATTACAGGTATCCTTGTTCCTTATGGATATCCCGAGTTAGTAGAGCTGGAAGATTCGAAAGTGAAGTATCGATCTGGGCCATGGAATGGTCTGGGGTTCAGTGGTATGCCTCCATTAAAACCAAATCCAATATACACATATGAATTTGTTTTTAATGAGAAGGAGATATTTTACAGAGAACAGCTTGTTAATAGCTCAATGCATTGGAGGATTGTCTTGGCTCAGAATGGTGATATCCAACAACTTTTGTGGATTGAGAAAACCCAGAGCTGGTTTCTTTACGAAACAGAAAACATCAATAATTGTGCGCGTTATAAACTATGTGGTGCAAATGGCATCTGTAGTATTAACAACTCTCCGGTGTGTGATTGCTTAAATGGATTTGAACCGAGAGTTCCAAGAGACTGGGAGAGGACAGATTGGTCAAGTGGTTGCATCAGAAAGACTGCACTAAACTGTTCAGGAGATGGGTTTCAAAAAGTCTCAGGTGTGAAGTTGCCGGAGACAAGGCAATCATGGTTTAACAAGAGCATGAGCCTGGAGGAGTGCAGGAACACGTGCTTGAAGAACTGCAGCTGTACTGCGTATGCAAACATGGACATCAGGAATGGAGGAAGTGGGTGCTTGCTTTGGTTCAATGATCTGATCGATATTTTGTTTCAAGATGAGAAAGACACCATTTTTATACGGATGGCTGCATCAGAACTACCGGGTATGAATTTATCTTCTGTCGGTATCTATTGCTTGGATTTTAGTAACTTTTAGAGAGGTCATATTATTTGAGATGATTTTCCGATTAAATGCATGAGAAAGTTTTCTTTCTAATCTTATATCCTAGTTTTCAGAACATCATATCACACGATGCCTGAGAGTGCCTGTGTATGCTTGTGTTGATGTGTGTTGATAGAGTGATAACTTGGTCAATGTCTCCTCTTCCCCTCTCTCTGTTTTTTTTCCATAGGTTTCGTTGAACGTAGCTTACAACTCTCAAGACATATGTTCATACTATGTTCATACTAGTATAAGGATTATTATAGAGACTTGAAGGATAATCACATCATCAATCCTGAAAATCTCACAATTTCTAAAATTCAATGATGTGTTGTAGATGCTTGCAAGATTTCTTGCACGACATATCATTTGGCATGAAAGAACTGAGATATTCATTGAAAGAAGTAACTTCTTGAAGCATAATAAAATAACTAGATCAGTGACTAGACATATCACTTGGTGTTGGTGACATGATGAATTGGTTTTTCTCTGCCCAGAGCGGTGTTGTTTTATAATGTATTGAGCAGATAACTGGGATTGAAAGATCCAATAGCCAAGGAAAACTATTCACAAATTCCTATTTATTGTCTTTTAACTCTAGTTTTTCTCTGCCATGATATAGGTAATGGTGATAGTGCAAAGGTTAATACGAAATCCAATGCAAAGAAAAGGATCGTGGTAAGCACTGTGTTGTCCACAGGACTTGTGTTCCTTGGACTTGCCCTGGTCTTGCTCTTGCATGTTTGGAGAAAGCAGCAGCAGAAAAAACGTACGTATTCTACCATGAAAATCTAACCAATCCTATCGCCCCCATTCCACGACTTTCAGAGAAGAAGTCTAGTTAATCTCTTAATTTAAATTTGATTTGATTAATCCAAGGTAGGACAGTAAATTGGTCAAGACTTCATTAATATTTAATGCCTTGAAAATAAATTTGAGTATAACGACAAATAGAGGTGAGAGATCCCATGTCTTTTTTTTTTAACCTTTCCGATTCGTAGTAGTAATACTAACAGGAAAAATGACAGGTAATTTGCCAAGCGGATCGAATAACAAGGATATGAAGGAAGAACTAGAATTACCCTTCTTTAATATGGATGAGTTGGCTTCTGCAACAAATAACTTTTCTGATGCCAATAAACTAGGAGAAGGAGGTTTCGGACCTGTTTATAAGGTAATAATTATCTGTAAACGGTCATGCAATATGGCCTATGGCCTCTGAATTTCATCTTACAAACTCCTTACCCCAGTGGAGTTCTTGGTGTTAGTTTCTTTGAAACGATCCCACTACAGGACTGTCAGGACCGACCATTTTTTTTAGCATAAAACAATGACTGATTGGAGAGTACTCCTTAACAGATACAAAGAGTATGGAACACCATTTCGCAATTCTCAACTTCCAGAAGACAACGTATGATTTGCTTACGATGCTGAGTCATTATTTTCAGGGAACCCTTGCAGATGGACGAGAAATAGCTGTGAAGAGGCTCTCTAAGAATTCAAGACAAGGACTTGATGAATTCAAAAATGAAGTTAAACATATCGTGAAACTTCAGCATCGGAATCTAGTGAGGCTTCTTGGATGCTGCATTGAAAGAGATGAAAAGATGTTGGTCTACGAGTTTTTGCCTAACAAAAGCTTGGACTTCTATATTTTTGGTATGAATCTCACAAAACCTTTTCAAAAAGTTAAGCACTATTGAGCTTTCCAAAACCCTGCATTAAGAATCTAATTATAAGATGTTTATCTTCCTTCGAAGCCCTTAGGAAAGTGGCTTCGTAGGGGAGATTACTTTTCTCCACTTTCTTTCTCACAAATCCTGCCATATATGCAATTGTAACTCATTCTTTCTTGTTCTCTCTTGTATTTAATTATGAATCTGATAAGAGCCATAATGTATTGACTTGGGCAGATGAAACTCATAGCTTACTACTAGATTGGCGTCAGCGCTACAATATCATCAATGGGATTGCTCGTGGACTTCTTTATCTTCACCAAGATTCGAGACTAAGAATAATCCACAGAGATCTGAAAACCAGCAATATTTTGTTGGATTACGAAATGAATCCAAAAATCTCAGACTTTGGCCTGGCTAGAAGTTTTGGAGAAAATGAAACTGAAGCCAGTACTAATAAAGTGGCTGGAACGTAGTAAGTGTCTTCTTCATCATATGGATTTTATGCTCTTAGTTTGCAAATGCACGCGACCTAAAATTCTATGAATACATGCAGTGGTTACATATCTCCAGAGTACGCAAATTATGGACTCTACTCGCTAAAATCAGACGTCTTCAGCTTTGGTGTATTGGTGCTAGAGATAGTGAGTGGCTATAGAAACAGAGGATTCAGTCACCCAGATCACCACCTCAACCTTATCGGGCATGTAAGTTCCAAAGCTATGTCAGTTTGACTCTTTCATTTCAATAAATTCTCGAGTACTTCTGTTAGATACCAGATGTCTGTACATGTTTATGAGACTTGAACACTTCAAATACTTGAAGAAAAACTGAAGAAATTATGAAAAACAATTGAGACCACAACGGTCAATGTTGGATTTGCACAAATACGTAATGTGTTCTTAATAGCATGGCTTTTGTTTATCAGGCTTGGATACTGTTCAAACAAGGAAGGTCTCTAGAACTGGTTGGGGAATCAAAAGTTGAAACACCTTATTTATCTGAAGTACTACGTTCGATTCATGTGGGGCTATTGTGTGTGCAAGAAAATACAGAAGATAGGCCAAACATGTCATATGTGGTTTTGATGTTGGGTAATGAAGATGAACTGCCTCAGCCTAAACAACCAGGATTTTTCACTGAAAGGGATCTTATTGAAGCATGTTATTCATCAAGCCAGTGCAAACCACCTTCAGCTAACGAGTGCTCGATTTCATTGCTGGAGGCAAGATAGAGTGCTTGTGTTTTTTGTTTTGTGTGGTCTTGATGGTTGTGAATCTGCCATAAAACTTCTACTGTGTGTCTGCTGTAATAAGCCATGCATGCTTAATTTCTATGAGATTTAATAACTGTTTTTCAGTGATAAAAGGCACTCGATTGTTCTAGTGCGTGCTGAGGAGTTGAAGTAACAAACAAACACTACTAGTTGCAGAAATAAAGGCTCCTAAATTTAAATTATACTCTGATGAAATCCGATTTATATTAAGAAATAGCAGCAGCCATTAAGTAGGTGGTTGAAATTGAAGAGAAAGCAGAATTGCCGGTATACTTGTTTTCATCAAAATGTTTTGGATTTTCACTCCTATACTGTTTTCTAAAATCTTGGATATGGATGGATGAGAAGTGAAAAAAAAAAGACAAATAAATAGAAGAATTTATGAGAGATAAATTTATTGAGCATTTAATAGACGATAAATTATACTGGACAAAATGGTTAGATTGTTTAATTCAATTATTAATTTTTTTTTTAGATTAACGTTGGTGTCTGGGTCAGTTTGCGCGTACCTCGACTAATCCCACAGGCCTTGAAGTTAACGACCATGTAAGCCTTCAGTGGCTATTATATATAACAACATTATGCACTTGTGTCTTATACAGAAACACTGGCATGTTTTGCAAAATTCTCCATCTTTTTTTCCACACCCCAAAAGTTTGCTCAATTACACTTCGAATTTAGGAATGAACCCGGTTGAACAACTCCTCTCGACTTCTCAACTGACCTCGATAATGAAATTCTGGAAGATGAAATTCTGAAAAATGATATCTTTTACCTTTATTTGGACCAAAAAATAAAGGTACCACGCGATAACCGGAGTCAACAATGTAATACTTTCCTGCATTCACCCAAGACATTTAAACAAAAAATATTTTGTACCACGCGACCAAAAATTAAATAAATGAAAATTTTGAAAAAAGCCTTATTGTTATATCCAAGATATCTTTTGGTGCCTTCGGAAATCTGATATTTGAATTATAGATGGCCTCATGAAGAATTCTTGAGTCATGTGCACTACCTTCCCATCCAGCCTAAACAAAAGTAAATTGCATGTTAAAACTACATGCTGCCATAATGTCTTGCGTTGATACTCCTTTCCTTCCAATAAATGGTATTTGATTTTCTTGAGACACACAAGCACGCATATGTGTTCCATTAATTGCTCCCACATAATTCTAAAAACAAAATTTAAAAAACATTAATTGTAAATGAATTATCAAATGGACTATATAATGAGAGTGGAAAGATAAACATATTCACTTTTTATTAATCTTATATATTACCTTAAATGTGTATATATCTTGAGTTCATAACGATTTCTTGTGGTGTTGTCAAAAAATCTGGATCAACTGGTTTTATTATATCAATTGATAGCAAACACACAACCTTTAGAACCTCGTTGAAATACCTACTCACTGTTTCACTGGAATGTTGGAATCTCTTCTGGACCTCCTTATTAGAAGCACCCAATGCTAAAGTATAAAGAAACATGCCAACTTTCTCTATAACACTGATACTCCTTGATGGTTTCAGTCCATATTGTGTTTCTAAATGAAAACAAAAACTTTGAAATGTCACTGCATCTATCCTAAACATATTTACACAACGTATTCAATGCCTATTTAAAATTTCATTCAACCACTGCATTCTTGTGTTGTATAAAATCATACAGGGTTGTTTATAGATATAGTTATTGTAATACAATGCAAGTGCGCTTGTTGTGCACAATACTAGTTTACGACGATTAAATTCTCTATGCCAAAATGAATTGCCTGCATCGTCATCGTCACCGTCATCATCTTCGTTACTATTGTCATTGTTACCATCATCATCTGCATTGCTATCATAAGTAGCACCACTACTATAACTGATATGACTACTACTATTCCTATCAACGTAGTCATGTGAAACATATTGAGCGAGATTGTTCATGACATTTTTATACTCTTCTTTAAAAAGGTTATTAAACTAATTTGCATCCATATCTACAATTTTAATTAAATAATTATGAGCAAGGAACAACATGTTACTTGTTTTATTAATGTAAATGTGTTGGAAGCTGTTGTGACCCGAATCCTGGAACCATGACCGGCATATAGGCAAGGTTCCCCTCCAAGATTCCATACCTATGCGAACCCAAACTTACATACAAACTTATCCTTCAAAACTCAATCAGAGTTTAACGCAACACTAATAACAAAATAAACTTCATAATATAATATGATTGTCTTAATACAAAAGTTCATATAATTTCATAGTTTTGGAGAACTAACTAGATAAAAAGGAAGGTACAAATTACAACAAAAAAGCAGGTTCGGAAGGTTCGACAAAATGACCCGCTAACAAGCTATAAGTCTGAAAAGGTAAATAATGAGAGGGTGAGTTCAACCACTCAGTGAGTAGATAACGTTCAATACACACTCACACGAGGTAATACAACAATGAAATATATATATATATATATATATATATATATATATATATATATATATATACACACACACACAATTAATTATGGCTTTAGGTTCTTATAGGAAGGTTTCTCAAATAGGCCATAACAAGAATATCTTAAGGTAAAGCTTGTCAGAAAATCAAAATGCAATGAGCATGAGGCTCTGTTCTGTGGGATGATCAGTCCACACAAGTTGGTGACTCTCCCGACCAACTAGGGTTCAGATACGGTATGCACAAAGACTAACACTACCCTGTTAGCATGGGTATTCTGACTGGCATACCATAGGTTCATAATCATAATCAAACAGACATATTCATATCTCAAGGCTCAACTCATGACATCAATCAAATGAGGAGCTAGCAATTTAGAAGTCAATTCAAAATATATACTGGTTCATATCAAGAATTCAGATTCAACAATTGATCATGCTTTATCATAACAAGGATAATAATCAACATATATATTATCAAGAAGCATGATCCAATTCATATTAACAAATCAAATATTTACAATATTTCTCATGCATATAAAAAATTATCCACTCACTTGACTCGAAAGCAAATAGAACTTAAAACTGATACCGAAGGAAATCCTACTGACGTCCCGCCGGTAGAATATCAAGATTATCTGAATGCAAAAGAGAAATATTTAAGAATGACTCAAAAGAACATATAACCTATTTAATACACTTATCTAAAGGTATATTCCATAACTCTATATGCTTTTAGACTAAACTAGTTATTTTTCCAAAAACCCAAAATTTAACGGTTTTCCCGAAATCTAATCCATAATAAAACAAATAATAAAAGTGGTAATAATTCACTAAATAAACCTCATTTATTCATCAAACCAATATGAAAAAGCTAATATTACAGCTAGGGACCAATCTGGAATTTATTATATTTTTAGGGTCAAATTGTAATTTAGTCAATTTGGAGGACCAAACTAAAATTGTCATAAATTCATTACTATACTGAAATTCTGACCATAATTAATCCTCAATTCTGTCCCGAATATCTCATTATGCTTCAGGGACCATTCTAGAATGTTTCCAAAATTTTAGGGTCAAATTGTAATTTTTGTCAAATTGGAGGACCAAATTGAAAGTGTTATAAATTCATAACTATACTATAACTCTGTCCATAATTCATCTTTTATTCTGTCCAGAATCTTGGAATATGCTCCAGGGACCAATCTGTAATTTTTCAAAGTTTGGGGACAAAACTGTAATTTCCATAAATTGAGGGACCAAACCGAAATTTTGTCATCTTCAACCTCAAACCCAGAATTTAAACAGAAAACCTACTGTTCTTTCCAGATTTCTAACTCAAAATTCACCATTTACACAAATCATAACTCAAAATCATCATCTTTACCTACAATCTTCCATAATCAACTAAATAATCAATTACCCACAACAATCAACCCTATAGCATTCAAATTAATTCATCAATTAAATCCAAAACACAATCTTCAAAACCCTAACATTTATCAAAACAGAAATTAAAAGCTCAAATAACACGCATTTATACATTTAACAACCTAAATCTTACCTTTAAACTTGTAATTTCCTCCAACTCCCTTTTATTTCCCTTATCTTTCCCTCTTTTCTCTTCTTCTTCTTCTTCTTCTTCTTCTTCTTCTTCTTCTTCTTCTTTATCCCTTCTCCCTTCTCTCTCATGGTTTGCTCTCTAAGAACACAACTCTCTCTTTTTATTACTTCCTATTTATATTTATCATCTCTTTATTCAATTACTACAACATCCCTCATTTAATTATACTTACTCTTTAAGCCTCCAAGGGCTTTGTTGCCTTTTCCTATCTCTTTTAATACAAAACATCACAGAAGCTTTACGTGCAAACCTCAATAAATCACATTACTTTTATAGAAAATATAATTTTTATTATCCTATTAATCCATTTAATTTTATTTTATAAAATAAAACACTTCATACATTATTCCATTCAATTTCATTAATTTATCACCCTTTTGCTTACAATAAAAGTCAAGTAATCAAAATTATATTGTCTTACAAGTAATCTGTAATTGGTTATATTATATTGAAAGTAACAACAATGCTATTAACAAATTAGGTCTAGCATAAAGCATGAATATACAATGAAAGAAAGACAACTTACTACTTTATAAGATGTAGGATGATATACTTTAATCAAAATGCCTTGAGAGAGTCATAACAGATTGGTCATTCCATAAATATTTTTGAAAGTGATGTGTTCTACTTTATTGAAATGGTGAATTATATAGGGTGGAAAAGAGTGACCCATGAACTACACAATACAAGCACACTCTATCTAACATTAAAACTTATTTTTCTCTCCTAAAAGTCTTATGGTCAACAACATATAATGAATAATAACATAAAGGCATACTCAGTAATTGCCAAAAAAATGAAGAAAAGGTTGGTCATAAAATATACAACTACAAGTCTTTGCTAGCAACACAATAAGCATACAAAACATATGAAATAAAACATGGTTTGTCCTCCCGAAGCTACATTTTAAACCTTTGTTCATTAACTCTATAAAAAATCAGAAGCAACAAAGTTAGGAATCTCCTAAATAATGCAACTAAGAAAGAAGAAGATTAGAACCACAAGTGCTTACCAGAATTATGAAGAGTAGATCAATGGTTCCTGCAACAATAAATAGGGATATAATTTCAATAATGAACAAGATCTGATTAGATTCGATATTTTTAAGAACATGCACATATGAAACATTGAAGACATATTAAAATCAAAATTTACCTAGATTTTTCTGCAAAAAAACACTTGCTTGTACACACAAGAAGAGCTTATCAGACTTAAGAAAAACAGATCTGCTGGTGGTTTTTGTAGATCTTAGTTGTGGATGTTAGCTTGTGTAGATTTGGAGTTGGTTTGTGGGGTTTGCAATCGTTTATGGCTATAAAAAGAAAGAAAGAAGAGAAGAAAGATGTCTATAAATAGAGGTTCTTTTTCAAGAAAGGAAGATGTTTGTGAAGAGATGAAGATGTGGATGTTGAGAATAGCCGTTTCACTAGTTATCAGGAGAGTAGGGAGGAGAAGATAAGATTGAGTATTTTGGTAAACAAATAATTGAACGGTCTTTTGGTTATGCACAAGAATGAAAAAAAGTAGATATGGTTGCTTTTTGTTGCATCTATGATTGGACAACAAACATTTATAGGTTCCACTTTATTAAACATGTGGTTTCATCTTTACCAAACGAAATAAAACATACAATCTACCACAAAAATAAACACCCTCTATATATGCATGGTAGAGTATTAATCTTCCATGTGATTCAAGCACAAAAAATATTAAATTATAATTATAACTTTATAACAAAAAAAAAGGAATTTTTTTCCTATTTTAATTGCGTTAAAATTAGATATATTTAAAATAAAATAAAAACTCAATAAAACAAATTGGGAAAAATAACCTTGTTTTTAATTTTTTTAAAAAGTTTTAGAGATAAACCTTACTCAGGTCTTAGCACGTGTATTCCAGGTAGGGTTCTACATCTGTGATAAGTAGCAGATCTTTTCCCTGGTTTTGAGACATATCCAAAAGTCAAAGATGTTCGGAACGAAGACTTCCAAGGAAATGATAGTCCACCATCTCCTGTCGGGATGGAGTTTGAATCGTAATAATAATAATAACTAGAGCACAGCCACTGTACTTGAGAGAGCACAAAATTCAAAGTGAAGCCCACTGTAATTCCACCTTCTCCGAAAGAAGGGTCTGGTAGGAATTTAGCCGATAACTAAACAATTCTCCGGGAAGCCTTCCACTTTTCAATACAATTAAGAATAAAAACTGAGTGCTAAGGTCTTATAAAAGAACTTTCATATGAATATACATTTCCATTTGGTTTTTAGCGCATGATTCCCCATAATATCAAAAGATATAATGTTTTTATTTAAATTCTATTTATATAATACCGATAGAAAAATTAGAATAAATCCTCATCATAATTTGTTTTAAATAAATAAAAAAGATAGATTTTCAACATTAATGATGCTTTTATTTTTTACAAAACAATGCTAACAATTGTATTGTACATACATTTCTTCGTTTAGAATTAATCATAATATAGTTGATTGGTTATCCATTATGAAAATCAAATCTAAATTCGTGCCCAAGTTGTTGAAGATGATAATGATGAAGTAATTAGGAGAGACGGTGTGTTTCAAATGGATGAGTTAGTTGATTCATATCAAGTTGCTCTATTTGTCGAGTTAGAAAATCCGTATTTTTGTGTCATTGAGAATACTTTTATTAATATTGATGTTGATTAGTTAAATATAATATTGAGTACCGGTAGACATAGAGAAAACAATAATGATGATAAGATCGACCTTGAATTCAATAAAGAAGATGATGTTGGACATGACGATGAAGAAAATGAAGAGGAAGATTCTAATTAAAAAAGTGTTGAACTGATTTAGATGTGATATTTTATTGTGTAATGAAATTAGAATTGTGTTAGATATTTATTAGTACTTTATAATCCATTATATTTACACTTGTTGTGTAATTTTGTAGATGTGTTCATTGTTTCAATAATTATACAAGTATTTTTGTTGTTATATGTGTGTTTAGGTTGACAATGAGATTATAACAACTAACCAATAAATCTAATATTAATTTTTTTAACAATGTAAAATGTATCACTATAGCAACAACAAAGTCAAGATCAGTTAGCAAGTAGTTAAAGACTTGTCATTAGAATGCAGAATGACCTTTGAGTCAAATTTCAATTGGATCCAAGGAGAAAATGTATCATATATGCATGGAAATCTTAAAGTGTATGAACATCAAAAACTGATTAAGCATTTTAATAATGCAAATAGTGAGATAAAAGTGTTGCTCGCATCAACGAGGGCTTGTTTTGAAGGGATAAATCTTTTTGATGCTCTAAGGATGCTATAACAACCTCAATTATTTGGATTCAAATTTCCACATAATTTTCTTTTTAATAATGTCAAAAACGAGGAATTTTTCTTATGATAGTACACTGTCATTTTAATAGTCGACTGAATTAATTCAATCTAAAAATCTGGTCGACCAGTTTTATCAACCGATTGAGACAGTAGGAATTTTAACTGCCCCTTCCATCAAGCAGTTAACCGAATCAATTAGTAAACTAAGTTAGTCGACTAGTTTAAGCATAATAATATATTTTTACTTTTTATTTTTTGAAATATATTTTCCACTGAAATTTTGGCAGAGTTTGCCCATAAATTCAAGATACAAGATTATCAACATTATGACCTATAATACCACATTCAAAATCCACAAACATAGACGGACCATCTTGGACCTTATTTTTTTTATTTAACCAAAATCAACAACTTATCCTTTTCACTCACCATAAAAAATAATATAATATAATGGAAAGGAATGATTTGAATTAGATTAAACTATCATGCACCATCATGTAAGATAAGGAAATGCATTTAATAACTAAAGTCTTAGTAATATTCCTAAACTTCCAACTTAATCAAATAAGGGTGAAATTAAGTAACATCTTAAAATCTTCCATTTATATAAATATTTTCCTATTACAGGTGAAATATGGTAATAAGTTATATTACAAAAATTTCACAAAATAATTAAGTGGAAACTTTACGCACAGGAAATAGTATACTTATGGGAAATTTCTGTGCATTACTAAAGTCACATGATTTGTAGCGAGGATATTGAACATTTATGATTAGCTTTGATAAATGGTCGATCGTCGGAACCTCCAAAATATAATTATGAATGAACTATCACAAACAAAATAAATTTATAGTATGATCGTAAAAATCAAGTTGAACCTAGGGGAAATTTCGTTTAATCTTCCTATAATATATTGAAATGAAAAGGAACCGAGGATTTGAATGAAAAATTAAAGAAACAATAATTCTAAAAATAATAAATTGATATGTTGTTAAATTAGTTCAAGGGTTCACACATCCATTCCTATAAATTTATTGATCATCGAAGTAAAATAAATATTTTTTCACGTCAAGTAAATAAATTCAATATCCCTTAAGCAAAGGGAAATCAATGAGATTATGAGTAAATTAATTAGACAAAGCTCTCTAATCAATTTCTTACATCAAACGAATTTAACATTGAAAGCAATTCTCATTCACTCGGCAGTACTCTTAGGAGTAAAGTTTGTGCATTTATTCTAAGCAAATTTTCAAAAGCTTGACAATTTAACTTAGTTTATTCTTCCTTAATAAATCAAGATGAGAGTTGCATCAATCAAATTAATTCTTTTGCTTCTTACTCTAGGCCTTAACAACAATTACGGATGAAAAGAAATTAGAAAGTATATATGTCATCTCAAAACAATTCAATAAGCTTGAATAATAATCAATAAAATAATTATGAACAAGAAAAAATAAATACTTGAATTTGAAAGAATTGTAATGATAACGTTACTTCTCACAACTTGTCAATAGAGATGGTGTGTATTCCTTTTGAATGAAAATTAAGAATTAGTTCATAGTTGCTAGAAAATTGACAAAAGCAGAGAAGAAAAGAATGTTGTAAAGCCCCTATTTTAGCTATGTTTTGCTCTATTTATTCTCTTCCTTGGCTGTCAAATTTCTTCATAATTCATAAGTTGATTAAAAGCCCTTATGCTACTTAACTCCTTCCTTCTTTATCTAGTCCTTAAGGTTGGTTAAATCCCTCAGAATTTGTGTTGAAAATAGACTCTGTTGCTGTCACAACTCTACTGCAACTTAGACTTTGTATCTGACTTGATTTCTTGTAATATCCAACCATCCCACCTGTATTATTTCATTCATAGCATGTTAGGGGCTTGATTTTCACCTTTCTTAGGTCTTAAGGCCCACCATTTATATGTCAGACTCTTAGCCGTAGTGGTATGCTCGGCATCATTAGTTTCCTCATCTGATCAGGAGCCAATCTCATCCTTCAGATTGCGTCTATATTTTCACCTTCAAAATGATTTTATTTGACCTGACATCCTTCATAAAAGTTGTATTCCTAGATATGTATATGATTTTAGGATTTTGACTCGCATGATTTCAATGTCCGAGGCTCAGGATATGCCCTGTTTGAATATGCAGTGTGAAAGAATAGAATCCTGTTGCAAGGAGGATTTGGGCTCGATTTTGCAGGTTTGATTAGAGGTCCAAACAAACTTGAATTTCTTCCCATAATACCTTTTTGGAAAGCTTGATATGTGTACTTTAACTTTGATTTAGCCCACATTCATATTTTAAAATTATAACTCGGTGAAACATTTGTCACAAGAAGTAAGGTTCGAAACATAAAATGCAGAAATTCTTATCTTTTAGCAATTAATTCACAAGGTCTCCTAGGCATGCCATACTCATAAAAATAAATTCCAATAAGTTCAGATAAGCTCAAAATACATTAAAACGTATAATGTGAAGGGAATAAAAACATGTATATTTTGTACTTATCAAATTCTCCCATACTTAACTTTGTACGTCCTCGGGCAAAATTTCAATTTTACTTTTCCTATGTCAAAAATGTAATGCCATCAATGAACAACAATTAAACTCTCAAATCAAATCATCATAACATATCATGAATAACACTTTAAACAACTTAAAAATGCTCAACAAGTTTTTTCACTTGAAAATAAAGTAACCAAATGCATAGACCTCGCAGGAATAGTCACTCATTTCTCATGTTTTTAAAAGGTTAGTGTTTCACTCAATTTCGTTCCACTCGAAATGATCTACCATAAGTTTACAAATATTCTCTTTCTCCACCACTTGAATTTCATGCATGACATAAATCATAAGGTCTTTATAAGGGTTGTAATGGGGCTTGGTTGAGGGTAAGAAATCTTTAGTAGGGTAGCTCAGAGGTGTAGAAACTAATGAAGAAAAATTATCCAAAACCAAACATAGAATATCAAACACTCCATCTAGAAATTTTAAACTTGAAAACTATTACAGCCATATTAACCTCCTTCATTGATCGTTTAAAAGAACAATTTTCATTCAAACCAAGGAACGATATTTCACCTTCCAAATCTCCAACCCTTCACTAAAGTTAGAACAAGTAATTCTTTTTTTTCTTGTTCTTTTTCTTTTCTTACATAAATTTATAAAACTCAAACAATTCAACATAACAACTTGCTCTATTGCCTTAATCCACAAATTAAGACATTCCCAAACTTATTCGATGTATTCCTATGCTTTGATAAGGATGAATGATGCTTCACTACCTCTATGGCTTGGGAAAGAAACTTTTGGTTTAAGACTTGTAGTGCAAGTTTATAATTTAAAGAAACAATCTAATACGTTCTAAGCAAGGTCAGATTCAGATTTTGTCATAAAATTTTCTACTATCTAGTTTTACACTTTTAAGCATAACTAGAAATTGAATTGTTAGATTGAGATGAAAGTTAACCTGAAGATCCCAAAGGTAGCTCTATGTTGGGGTAAAGTTTCAAGTGAATCGGAGTTCGGGAAGGACTTATAAGAACAGGCTGTTCAAATTTTGTTATTTACTTTCTTTTGACTTGTGGACTTTCTATTTGGCAAAGATCCTTTTCCTACAAGGATGTGGGAGCTTGTTTTGAGAATTTCCTAGTTCCACAAGGATCTTTAATTAGCTGTAATATAATCTCTAAGTGTGGCAAGAATTCATTAATGTTTCAGAATCCTTTTCTTATAAGGATTCCTTATTCATCCTAGCTACACAAGGAAAGAAGAGCTGGTGGTATTTAATGATAGATTAGTTATTTTTATTATTTTCTTTCATGTTCGGGTTTAATTAATACTTTGTTTTTCAGCTAGGATCCAAGACTTGTTTGGATCAGGCTATGGGCTTTTCAGTTTAGGGTTTTTGGGTAAGTTTTGTATCTGGGTCAATTCAGCCCACTAGGGTAGATACATCAGGGTTAATTTTTAAGAACTATTTAAACACATGTAGCCTAAGTTTGGGCAACAATTGATGAATATTACTTCTGATTTTTTTTAGTTTTAACATGTGAGAGTGATTATTGCATTCTTCAGTTCTTGAACGAACTGAATCTGACTTATCAAAAATTAACTGGCTTCGTGGCGTCATTCTACTTATTCCAATAGTGTTGGTGCCTTGGGGCAGATTTCCATTGTGTCACACTCCTATCAGACTTTTTTTGGCTTTCCAGGATCAGATCTCAATCTTGATTGTGGGTTGCGTGACCACGTGATCACAAGGTTCACATCAGTTAGTATCAGAGCTAAGCTTCGAAACAAGGTCATATCCTTTTATTGTTTTTGTTTTTTTGGTGTTCCTTTAAGTTTTTCAGTGTTTGCATCATTCATCTTCTTGTTCTTTGTGTCTGTCATCTAAGCAAACAAAGAGTGTTATATTTCATCTTGTTGTTGTCTCTCTAATCATATCAGTGACACACACACACACAATATATATATAAAGAGAGAGAGAGAGAGATTAGATGAAATTTGAAAGATGATTCAATTTTGTCGCAGAAACACAACTCTTAGTGAACTATAACCATATCACCTTAGATCAATTCAAACTTTATAACCTGTCTACTAGGAGTGAGATCGCACCATATATTAAATTTGAGTTTATTGAGATATCGTGTGCTTGAGGTTTTAATTCAAGGTTCAATTCTGCCGCATAAGCACAACTCTTAGTAAACCATAGGAAAACCAACTCAGAATCCATTGCAACTCCATATTTTGTCTACTAGGTGTGAGATCACACCACATATTAAATTTAGGATTATTTTGATATCGTTTGCTTGAGGTTTTAATTTAAGATTCAATTTTGCCATAAATTGATCATACAAGGGGTTTGGGTACCTAAACATAAGAGAATGACCTATAAACATAGATTTGTTGTTTAATTGGTATCAAAATACTAAATATTGAAATTGAGGTCATTTTGAGATCATTTGGTCTGGGTTTCAATTCTATTACGTAAAAATTATGTAATAGGTCAGATTTGCGTCAAGTTCCAACATGTGATCCTTATTATTTTTTTTGTCCAAATCTTTTTGTTTCTATTATAGTTGGGTTATTTAGGAGTCAAGTCATTGTTTTCACTATTATTTACTTCTATTTTATTTCATGTCTTTGTTTCGTCCATAATTTGTACGAATTTGCATTGCTACTCGTGGAATCATAATTGTAGTTTCATTTTACTTTGTTTTCAGCATATTTATTGATTCTTGAGTCTGAAAATTATAATTCAATTGTGCTGCGAAGGCTACTTACTTTGATTTGTTGATTTCAGTTGCTAAAGAACTAAAAGAAAACAAGTTAGGAGAGGTAAAAGGTGTAGTGAGCATATTAGAGTAAAAACCCTTGATTTTTATGTGCAACACGAGAGGTGTGAGGATATATTTTATTCTACTAACCAAATTTTACAGATTCAAAGAATGTTTGAAAACAACGAATTAGTGACATAAAACGTTGATGTCGCTTTCCACTTGCGAGCCATAGGCCAACAATTCGAGCTTTTGTCTATGACGTACAAGGATATGAAAAATGAGTGAATTTAATAAAGCAATAGAATAGTGGAGCTGATCGCCGAGGAAATACGATCTGTAGGGCCGTACGAAATGTCAGATCTGATTTTCAGGAGTTTGTTGATGAAAACGCAAATACATGTGAAAATAACTATTATTTTGCATCTGCTAGCCAATGAATGAGGTTTGGACCCAATAGGGCTAGGAGGAATGTGAGTTTTCATTGCTTGGGGAATTATGAAGATGTGGACGAGGACTTGGACTTAATTAAACTTAAAATTCCTAACTCTCAAAGTAAAAATGATCTAGAGATGTATTTGGAGTGGAAGAAAAAGGTGGATTGAATTTTTGATTGTCGTAGCTATTCGAAGGTGATGAAGCTGAAAGATGATAAGGATTTCATGAAGCAATAGATTATTGGGGTTGATCGGAGGAGATTTAATATGAGTAAGGAAGAGAAACAGAGGTTATGGGTTTTAAATATTTATGATCATAATGCTTCTATGAGGTTAGATAAAGAGTGCGAGGTAGAACGACTTGTAAAGGTTTATAAAGAAACAAATAAAGAACGTGAATAATGGAGAGCTTCAGTTCAGTGCCAAAAGAATAAAAAATGAAAGAGGGCAGCCATGGTTATCATTCAAAAATATACATGCAAGTGGATGGCAAGACGTGCTTATATGAAATTATTATCGGCTACTACATTTATATAATGTTGTTGCAGGCAATTGTATGTAAGAAAAGAACTCCAAAGACTTCAACAAGAGGTTAAGGAATTGTCCATTAAACCTGTTAGTGATTCGAGGATGAATCGTCTTAAAGAGAGAGGGAATGATATAATCCAAGCAACGTCAGATTCGGACTTTGTTGTAAAATTTCCTACTGTCCAGTTTTATGCTTTTAAGCATAAATGGAAATCCAACCGTTGGATCAGGATGAAACTTGACATGAAGATCTCAGAGGTATTGTTCTATGTTGGGGTAAAGTTTCCGGTGAATTGGAGTTTAGGAAGGACTTGTGATATAGATCAGAACAGACTGTATAAATTTTGTTATTTACTTTCTTTTGACTTGTGGACTTTCTATTTGGCAAGGTTCCTTTTCCTACAAAGATGTGGGAGCTTGTTTTGGGAATTTCCTAATTCCACAAGGATCTTTAATGAGCTGCAAGTATGGCAATGATTCATTAATTAATATTTCAAAATCATTTTCTTATAAGGATTCCTTATTCATCCTAGCTACACAAGGAAAGAAAGGCTAGTTGTATTTAATGACATATTAGTTATTTTTATTATTTTCTTTCATGTTCGGGCTTAATTAATACTTTGTTTTTAGCTAGGATCCAAGACTTGTTTGGATCAGGCTATGGGCTTTTTAATTTTGGGTTTTTGGGTTAGTTTTGTATGTGGGCTAGTTCAGCCCACTAGGGTAGATACATTAGAGTTAATTTTTAAGAATTATTTAAACACATGTAACCAAAATTTCAGCAGCCATTGAAGAATATTACTTCTGATTTTTTTTTTCAGTTTTAACGTGTGAGAGCAATTCTTGCATTCTTCAGTTCTTGAACAAACTGAATCTGACTTATTGAAGATTAACTGGTTTTGTGGCGTCATTCAACTCATTCTAATAGTGTTGGTGCCTTGGGGTAGGTTTTCATTGTGTCACACTCCTACCAGACTTTTTTCGGCTTTCCAGGATCAAATCTCAATCTTGATTATAGTTTGCATAACCACATGATCACGAGGTTTGCATCACAGTCCATCAGTTTTGCCATAACTCATTTCTAGGTTATTCCTCAAATTTGGCTTTTTCTTCCTAAAATAAAATAAATAAATAAAATAAAAAGACCGACATTTTAGCAAAAACAAGCTGAGAGGATCTCACATGTAGGAAAAACCAAGCTGTAATTTTGGATAGAATAAGAAGCCTAATTGTACCCCATTTTACCAAAAACTGGAGAGACAATGCAAATTCAAGGTCAAGTTATATGATTATTGGACAAATCTGCATATAAATTAAGCTTAAGAACATAATTAGATTTTTAATAGGTAAATTTGATTTAATCATAGGCCAATTTAAAGTTTAATTATGTTTAAGAACTAATTTGGGTTCAATTGAAGGATTTATTTAGATCAAATTAAATTTATTAGGGGCTTAATTGGTGAAAACTTAAGTTTTAGAGCCTAATTTGAGCTTAATTGAGAAGATTGAAATTTTAGGAGACTAAATTTAATTTTTATCAAGTCAATTTATTAGGGAATTGAAGAGATTTGAAAGTTTATTGGTCAATTATGGGTTAAACTGGAGAAATCCGAAACTAAAGACCACAATGAAAAAGATGTTGAAATCAAGGGTTGAAATTGAGTTTGTGGCATCACCCAAAATAGTCAATCAGACCAGCCATTTCTTGCAACAATTCTGACAGCGCATGATGACTACTTTGAGCCAACAATTGGGATCCCTCCGCGTCGAACCAAGGGTCAAGATTTGGTACCAGTGGAGACCGAACCTCCCTCTTCCACCTCTTATAAATATATGTGAATTTCATGGCCAGAGGAAGAAGAAATCAGAGGCCAAATTCGATAAAAATTCAGCTTTCCCCTAGTTTTTTTTCTTTTTCTACCAGTGTTTCTCTTTTCCTTCTCTCTCCACTGTGGCCTTCGACCACAACCACTGTCACCACCAGCTTAACCACCACCATCTCACCATAATTCACTATAATAACCACCAATCGACCACCTCACGTAAGGAGGAGCCACCACAAGCTTCTCTTTCTCATCTGCCTTCTTCTACTTCTTCCTCACAGCCAAAGGTTTCTCATTTTTCTTCCCACAACCAACGCCAACCACCAATTCCTCCATCAATGCCACCACACTTCTCCCTCTCCACTGACTGTTTCTCCTTTTTCCTTTATAGCGGCAACAACAATAGCAGCTCCTCCACTGCGAGCTTCCCCTTCTTCTCTCTCATCCAACAATTGACACTAGCATCTCCACCCACAACTCCACCACCGGTCAACAACAAGACCAGTCGGCCTCTCCTTCCATGCCAGGTACTCCGCTCCTCGCCTCTCCTTCTTCTTTGCCCCCCGCGACCATTGTCATCCTATATGCAAAACGATAGGGGCAAAAAATAATTAACCCCTAGAGTTTGGGCTAGACCCGTGTTAGCCCAGCTCAAATGGCTAGGCCGAGTTCAGCTCAAACCCAAAAAAAAAAGACCGGATCATTTAGGTCGATTTTGGCCCAACCCTTTTGGGCCGCTACTCGGCCCAATAGACTCGGCTGGGTGAGGCCCAGTTGACTAGGTAGGGCCCAACCCAATACATTTAATAATATATATATATATATATATATTAAAAAAACTGAAAAATTCCAAAAACAATTCCAAGGGTCATTTCAAAATATTTTTTATTTTGTCACATGTTTTTGTACCAATTTTGCATAAGATTGAGTTATATTTTTACACTGTAAGATATAAATCCGATATTAAAATACCATGTGTTTTCCAAAACATCTCTTAAAAAAAATTAAAATTTGAAAATATCTCAAAACTTTAAAATTAATTTTCTCTTTTAAAAAAAATAAAAATAAAAAATATTTTGTTTTCATGCATACGGCTAGATCCTCAAAAGTTTTCCAAGCATATTTCCATAAAAAACAGAAACAAATTACATCTTTCTCATGTTTTAAAAAAAGTGCAAAAAAAAAGGGATATCGTAACTAGTTTATGATTATCTATAAAGATTTGGCCAAAATGTCTAAAACCCTTTACCAATCATTTTGTTCATTTTATATTAGGGTTTAGATGTTAAAAACCCTTTACCAAAATATTTAGGGAAGTAAAACTACATAATAGAGCACACCCTCAGGTATTAAAAATACAAAGTGCAAAATAAATAAGATGCTGAAATTTGGACTTTAGAATGGCTAGGATTTCACCCAATAAGGTAGAGACTCTCTCACGAAAGGAGATCTTCCTTAGACTTTAGAAGAATACTAATGGATAGAAACTTGACTTAGAAAAACAATCAAATAACAATGCAGCTTACCTTATGTAGAGTGCACTGGGGGTGATGCGTCTTCCCCTTGCACATCTAGTCTTTTACTTAGAATCTCGCAGACCAGAGGTTTCCGAATAACCTTAATACTAGGTAGCGACTCGTGAACCTTAATCATAATTTTATGATTAAACCTAAAACTCTTTCCTTTCCCAATAACATACCTCTCAGGAGGCTCACATCTTAAAGCGCGCTAGTCCTGACGTCGCTCCCCGTGACAGTATGGTTACCCCACTAAGGACATCTTGTCTAGATGGACTCAGCTTTACTTATTTGATTGTTTGTCTGTGTACTTTTGTTGGTCTATTTAATTCAATTTTAGCACCCATTTTTACTGCTTTAGCATTTTTACTTCCTATTCATACATAAATACATTAGGTATCGATTAATGCCCTTATGCATTTTGATTTTGCAAATAAACCCAATTCTAGGTTAGGTGGGGAGTAGCGGTCTGCCCTATGACTTTCAGTCGAGTTTCAGATTTGTGAAACATCTAACTATGAACTGAGTGTTTACTTAGCAGGGTCACACCTGCCCCAACCATTCCTTGTAAACCTATATACCGCCTTCATGTAAGGTGGTCATTGGGCAGTTCATAGACCTTTTTAAGACCAGGTAAAAAGCTTACCCATCATGTAATGGCTTAGAACCTGCCTTTAGGATATTAACTCCCTAAATAATTCATTTTGCATCAAGACAAACCTTATTAATAATCTTGAACTCTGTAGGATTTTTGGAACAAAGTTTGAGATGATAAGACTATAGGTTTTCACCATCCATACCCAATGTGCATCCATACATCTATTCAATGTAAATAACATACATAAATGCATCAAGTTGAAATATAGGTCCCCAAAAAGCCTACAACACCCGACTTCGACTAAGAAACATGGAAGATGAAGAGCGTGCTCACCGTGATGCTTATTTCTAAGAAGAGTTGGAGTCTTTGAAAGATAGCATAGCCCGCCTTAACAGCTTGCTCGAGTAAGCACTTAGAAATACCTCTAGTAAAGGTCCTTCCAACCGATCCATCACTTTTGTTCAGATCCCAACAACAACTCAGCTTGAAGAAAGAATGAGTGAACATGGTCAGAATCTTTAACACAATCCAACATTAGTGCAATCAGCAGCATCAGTGCCAGCCCCTATAGTTATAAATACATTTTCCAATGAGTCCCTCAAGACCAAGTCATCTAATGAAATAGATAAGATGACAGCGTTGGAAGTCATAATTAGGGCTATAAAAGGGGTAGATTTATACAGGATACAGAAATATGTCTAGTCTTGAATGTGGTTGTGCCAAAGAAATTTGAGTTCCTGAATTCATCAAATACACTAGAACACAATGCTCAATGACTCATCTCAAGTCTTATTGCAATAAAATGGTAGAATTAGTACACAATGAGAAACTATTGATGCACTTTTTCCAGGATAGTTTAAGTGGGGCAACATTGAGCTGGTACATGAGATTGGACAACACTAAGATCCGGAGATGGAAAGATTTGGTGGATGCTTATTTCAAGCAATACAAATACAACATGGACATTACTTTTGATAAAACCAGCTTGTCCAATCTAGAAAAAGAGGACAAGGAAGCATAAGGGAATATGTCTAGAGATGGAGAGATCTGGTTGTACAGGTGCATCACCTACTTTTGGACAAAGAAATGGTCACTCTATTTGCCAATATGCTCAAGGCATCGTACTACGAGCATGTGATAGGTTGCACGACACAATACTTCACTGATGTTGTGGCAGTAGCTGAACGCATTGAACAAAAAGTCAAGAGTGGTAGAATTTCTATGTCCACCGAGAAAACAAGCTTTGAAGTGAGAAGAAAAGAGGGCGACCATGTTGAAGGTGGCTACATGGGTAGGAAAAACCAATTCCAAAACTACCACTCGACCTCAAATTGCTAACATCAATTTCAACTCCCCATTTCTTACCAGAAAACCTGAGCCCTAAAATGTCCAAGCTAAAAACCAAATTGAAAATTCCTGAAGAAGAATTACCAAAGGGTCCAAGAACAACTACTTCCATTATCGATATCTTTGAATGAAATGTTCTAGAAGCTACTGAGCATCGGATATGTAGCTCCAAACTCTTGGCACCTCTCCAACCACCTTACCCTAATTGGTACAAGCCAGACCTCACCTGCGAATACCATGCTGGTGTTGCGGCACATAGCATTCATTCTTGCAGTGCTTTCAAGAAGAGCCTCATGCAGTTGATTAAAGTTGGGTGGATAACATTAAAAGAAACTATGAATGTAAGTACAAACTCCCTGCCCAATCATGCTTGGTAGTGGATCTGTAAATGCACTAGAGGCGGAATTCTGAGGAAACCTAAAAGAACTGATGGCAAGAGCAGGGTGCAAAGAAGGCAGCGTGTATGCTCAAGGGTGTCCATGATAGAGGATGAAGTTCTACCGTAGTTTTCTATCCACACCGCCAATGAGATCCCTGCAAGAGCTTTCATGAGAAGGCTAGCTGGAGAGGGAAGTATACTAGAATGGGAAGAAGGAGCTTGCCCCTATTATTGCCTTTGGTTTGATCATATCTGTTTTGACCTATTTTAGTCTTGTCAATAACTTGGCTGATAATGCCACAAGACTCTCTTTGTCAAATGAGCCCTTCCTTTTAATAAGATCATGTGTTTCTTTGTGTTCATGATATGCCTTTAATTTTTTTTGTTTCATGCAAATAGCCCACCTATACGAGCACACCCTTTACTCATAAAACTACTGCACTAAAAATTCTTTGGTGTGTTTCCCTTTTCTCCAAAACTATGCATGATCCCATATTTCGACAAGGATTTTTGAGAAATCAAAGTTTTAGAATAAAGCAAAAATCAAATTAGTGTTTGTTCTAACAGACATGCTCTCGAAATTCAAGCGATCACCTAGAAAAAGGAAAAACCTGAAAAACAACTCAAACACCATGAGATGACTTCAAAAGCTGAGTTTTAGTTAGATGAATAATGAGAAACCATTTTGCATATTCACATGAAAGAAAGCAAAGCTTACCGATCCTAAATGCATGCGTTTGAAATGAGAAAAGACTGTCTTTAATAATCCTTTCATAAGGCTAAATATATCCATTGCAGTCCCCTTTTGAGCCTAGTAAATTTTTCTTGAAAATTAACCTGGTTAGGATCACACCCCATACTGGAGAGCAAATGCAAAAAATATGCAAAAAGATCCTCAATAATTAAAGGTGCTCAAACAAAGTTAGGGAGGGGGCATGAAAGAATCCAAAAGGTCCAAAAGGTTTGAGTATACCACAAAAAATAACTATTATAATAATGCTTAAAACTAAATGAAGAAAACAAAGAGAAAAGGCCCAAACCTGACACTGGGGGGCGTGATAGACCATTTTGCAAATTAATTCCAAGGTCCAGAAATCCATGGACTAAAAAGAAGTCGGGAAATAAACATTAATGATCCTTAGTCTTGAAATCTCTTAAAACCTTTTGAGCCTATAAATATCCTTGTTCTTCATAACCAAGAACCCAAGCCTACATTATGTGCCCAATCAAGCCCTTTCTGATCAAAGGCAGACAATCTGGATTAGTAGGCAATGTTTTTCCATGTGAAACAAGCTTCATTATTCATACAAATAAAATGAATGCATTGAAGACCGGTTCTTTGAAACCCTCAAATTGAATCTTGAACCCCTTTAACCAATAAAATGTCTTTTCGTATTTTCACCAAAATCAAAACAAAATTTTTCAATACTTGTGAAGACATGTCCATGGGAATCGGTTGAATTATTTTTAGAACAAGTTTGCTTTAAAGCACATCAAAATGATTTTTTGTGTTTGGAATAGCTTTGAAATTCCAAAAATTCTCCATGAAAACAATTCCTTGTAAATAACCAAATCTTTTTTTTTTCACATAGCCTCATCCCCAAAGAAAACCTTAATTAAACACTTAGGGGCATGATCAAGCTAGAGGGCAATCCAAAAAATATATAATAGGGTTGACTCCGTGATTTCCTTTCTAGAAAAAAGACAATGTAGGGCAGAGTTGGCGACCTTGAGATAAAGGCTTGCTAATATTATACCCATCCCAGAAGTCAAGATCACAAGATGTGAGTTGAGTAAGTAAGAGCGAAAAAGCCATCGAAGCTTACTATAAAGACTTGAACTTTCAAGAAGAAGGAAAGTCAATGAAGAAAGGGGAGCTGTATTTCTCAGGTAAGTATGAATGCATATTGATCATAATGCATCTTTGACGAACTGATGTCTTACCATCTTTCTTCTTTCAGGTGCGTCTTTGAGGCCACATCTCTCAGATAGTGCGCCTTTTAGCTCTATATTCCTCCTTTCAGGTGTGTATTTGAGCCTTCAACTCGGGTAGTGTGTTTTCTAACCCTACCTCATTTTAAGTGCACCTTTAGGCCATCACCACCCAGGTAGTGCATCTTTGAGCCCTCATCATCCAGGTAGTGCGCTTTCTAACCCTACCTGCTTTTGAGAGTGCCTTTGAGCCCTCACTTCTCATATAACTTGCTTTTTAGCCCTATCTCATCTTTCCTTTTAGAGTGCACTTTGTAGCTCTCATTTCTAAGATATCATGCATTCCAACCCTATCTCTATCTCTATATCATATCTCTTCTTGAGTGTGCCATTGAGCCCTCATCCCCTAGATAATGCGCCTTCAAGCCCTGTCCCTTTCCCTTTAAGTGCTTATTTGAGCTCTCATATCCTAGATAGTATGCCTTCAAGCCCTATCTTGTCATCTCTTTAAGACATCTCTAACCAAATCCTTTCACCAGGTAAGTCATATTTTTTCACTTGGGCAGATCGCCCATTACAATATGACCACTCGAAAAAACTCTGTATTTTCCACCTAGTTAGGTCGCCCATTACAATAAGACCACCTTGAAAATCTTTCACTTTCCACCTTGGGCTAGTCTCCCATTACAATGAGACCACTTTACAAAATCCTTTCATTTTTCACTTGGGTAGATCACTCATTACAATGAGATCATTTTGAAAAATCTTTGTATTTTTCTTTTCCCTTGGGCAAGTCGCCCATTATAATGAGACCACTTTACAAATTCCTGTATTTTTCACCTGGGTAGGTCACCTATTACAATGGGATCATTTTGAAAAATCTTTGTATTTTTCTTTTCTCCGGGGTAGGTCACCTATTACAATGAGACTATTTTTAAAAAATCTCATCATTTTTCACCTGGGTAGGTCGTTCATTATAATGAGACCATTTTTGAAAAATCTTTGTGTTTTTCTATCTAGGCAGGTCGCCCATTATAATAAGACCACTTTGAAAATCTTTCATTTTTCACCTGGGCAGGTCGCTCATTACAATAAAACCACTTTGAAAAATCTTTGTATTTTTCACCACTTGAAAAATCTTTTTTCGCCTAGTCATTCGCCCATTACAATAAACCACTTTGAAAAATCTTCGTATTTTTCACCTGAAAGGGTCACCCATGACAATTTGACCATTTTAAAATCATTGAATTCTACTAATAGGCAGGTTTCCTAGTACAACCATACCACTTTGAAAGGTCTTTCATAAAGATCATCTTTTTCTTTGCAAACCCTGTCTCCTTTTTTTCTTAGTGCGCTTTCTAGCACTCGTCCTTTGAATAATGCGCTTTCTAGTCTTATCTCTTTTTTTTTTGTGTGTATTTTTGAGCCCTCACTTCGAACACTTTCAGAAGGATTGAACATTTCTTGTTCTGGTGAGTCCGTCATATCTCATTACTTTTTCTTCTTTACAAAGCTACAATCTAAAGTCTCTTACGAGATTTTTTTTCCGTAAGCATTGTAAAGAGGAGGACAACTTTCATAACCTATTTCTAGGTTACTTTCCAAATTCAGCTTTTTCTTCCTAAAATAAAAATAAAATAATAAAATAAAGACTGGCATTTTGGCAAAAGCAAGCTGAGAAGATTTCACATGTAAGAAAAATCAAGCAGCAATTTTGGATAGAATCGAAGCCTAATTGTACCCCATTTTACCCAAAACCGGAGAGACAATGTATATTCAAGGTCAAGTTATATGATTCTTGGACGAATATGTATATAAATTAAGCTTAAGGATATAATTAGATTTTTAGTGGGCAAATTTGATTTAATCATAGGCCAATTTAAATTTTAATTATGTTTATAAAGTAATTTGGGTTCAATTGAAGGATTTAATTAGGTGCAAGAACTTAATTATATTTTAAATATGTCAAATTAATTTTATTAGGTGTTGTTTTGAGCTTGATTGTTCATCTTCTTCTCCAAAAAGGCTGCTCGAGTGGCCTACTTCCCGATACATTTTATGCTTCATCTTTCCACCAAATTAGACAAAACTTATACCAAAATGATCACTTGACGCCTGACTACACGCCAGTTGATCCATTCTTGTAGATCGAGGCCACAGTGGTTGTGGCATCACCCCAAAGTGGTCAACACGACCACCCATTTCCTGCAACAAATTTGACAACGCATGATGACTACTTTGAGCCAATGATTAGGATCCTTTTGTGTCGAACCAAGGGCCAAGATTTGATAGCAGTGGAGACCAAACGTCCTTCTTCCATCCTCTATAAATAGATGTGGATTTCATCGCTTGAGGGATGAGAAATTAGAGGCCAAAGTCAACAAAACATCAGCTACCCCCTAGTTTTTTTTCTACCACTTTTTCTCTTTTCCATTTCTCTCCATTGTGGCCTTCATCCACCATCACTCTCACCACCACCATCTCCACCATAATTCACTAGCATAACCACCAGCCAACCACCACATGTAAGGAGGAGTCATCGCAAGCTTCTCTCTCTCCTCTGCCTTTTTCTCCTTCTACCCACAGCTAACACTAGTCACCTATTCCTCCATCAACGCCACCACACTTCTCCCTCTCCACTAATTGTTTCTCCTTCTTCCTTCATAGCGGTAGCAGCTCCTCCACCGCGAGCTTCCCCTTCTCTTTCTCTCTCATCCAGCAATTGACGTCGACGTCTCCTCCCACAACTCCACCACCGGTCAACAACAAGACTAGCCAGCCTCTTCTTCCACACCAGATAGTCCCCTCCTCTCTTCTTCTCTTTCTTCTTTTCCCCCTCGCCATTGTCATCTTGCATGCAGATAATTGGTTCTACATGTAGGGGGGAAAACGAACCCCCCAAGTTTGGGCTGGAACCTTGTCAGCCCAACCCAAACCTAAAAAGCAAGAAAAACAAAAAAAGTACGGATCAGTTGGGCTGATTTCGGCCCAACCAGGCCCGACTGGGTTAGGCCTAGCCCAATATAAATAATAATATTATATATATTAAAAAAATCCAAAAAAAATTTCTGAACTGAGGAAATATTTCTGATTTTCTCGCATGTTTTTCTACCAATTTTGCATAATATTGGGTTGTATTTTTCACTATAAGATATAGATCCGGTATTAAAATACCTAAGTTTCTCCAAAATATTTCTTAAAAAAAAACTTAAAAATTCAAAAAAAATCTCAAAACTTTTAAATTAATTTCCCCTTTCAAAAAAACATTAAAAATATTTTGTTTTCATTCATATGCCTAGATCCTAAAACGTTTTACAAGCATTTTTTCATAAAAAAACTAAAACAAAATAGTATCTTTCTCATGTTTTAAAAAAGGGGGAAAAAATGGATAACATAACCAGTTTATGATTATCCGTTAGAATTTGGCCAAAATGTCAAAAACCATTTACTAATAATTTTTTTCATATTATATTAGGGTCTAGATGTAGACTTTGATATTTGGGGATGTAGAACTACACAATAAAGTACACCCTCAGGTATTAAAGATACAAAGTACAATATAAATGCAATGTTAAAACTTAAACTTTAGAATTGCTAGGATTTCACCCAATAAGGTAGAGACTCTCTCATGAAGGGAATCTTCCTTAGACCTTAGAAGAAAACTAACAGATAGAAACTTGACTTAGAAAAACAATCAAACAACAATGCAGCTTACCTTAGGTAGGGTGCACTAGGGGTGATGTGTCTTTCCCTTGCACAACCAGTTCCCTACTCAGAGTCTCGCAGACCATAAGTTTCCTAGTAACCTTAATACTAGGTGGCGACTCTTGAACCTTATTCATAATTTTATTATTAAACCCGAAACTCTTTCCTTTCCCAACAACATACCTCTAAGAAGGCTCACGTCTTAAAGCGCGTCAATCCTGACATCGCCCCCCCGTGACAAGCTCAAAAGGGTTTTAATAGAAAATAATCCAAAGGAGGGTTGCTAGGCTATATATATGACACTTAACAAAGAAGGCCTTAATCCTCTTCACACATGCATGTGTACATGTGGTTTCGAAAAGAATCAAAGCAAGTTCTTGAGAAACATGACAATGAAAGAAAATCACACATGTAAGGAAAATATAGACCAATATGGATGTTTTGGTCTTAAGGTTCAAAGTCTCACAGGTTTGTGTTTACCAAATCCAGTTAGTTAATTCCCAAAAAGAATAGCTTGACTAAACAATCCTAAGAAACTAGATCATCATTCAATCATGTTATGACTTTTTTCGAGCTCAATTGAAAATTGTTAAAGACGTTAACATTCCAATCATTCAAAAACACCTCAAAAACAAAAATTTTGGTCTAAAAATGCTGAACTTTTAAAACACATTAATTCCCCCACACTTAATATGAACATCATCCTTAATGTTTGCAGTTAAAAATTTTAAAAAGAGAAGGGAAAACTGCCCTGATTTTTCTTTTTACATAATGTTGTCTATATTTAAAATTGGGTATGTCCTTCAGTGTGCTCCATAATTTTACCTGAGGGAATAGAGTCTGGCAGAGAAAATATCAAATAAACAATACTGAATTGAAATAGCAAGCAATAAAATGAACAAAACAAAAAAAAAATCTTTATTGTTTATGGTGTAACATCATGTTTGGGTTGCCTCCCAAGAGCACCTTTTCTTCTCGAACTTTGGTTAGATCATTTGCAATAATCACTGGCCGGGTTTCATCCTCTCCCAAGTACACATACTTCAAATGTTTGGGTAAAGACTTCAATTCCAGCTTTGGGGCTCATTCAACAGAAGGTAAAACCTTTCATAAGAATTTGATAGTTGTAAATGATATTTAACCAACTTGTTTGGCATTTTAAGTAGTGAATACAAAGACATAATTGATTCTTTCTTGTCCTCATTCTTCTCCAGCCTTGCATCCCTGCCTGTCTTGTTATGTTGTAATACGAAGTTCAACTCATCTTTCAAGAAATTATGCTTATAATCATCCTGCACAATAATAATATCAAAAATGTTAAATGTTATTATTTCTCCATCAAACTCAAAAGATAAAGTACCCTTATGCACATTGATCTTAATTCTTGTTGTTTTCATAAATGGTTAGCCTAACAATATATGAGTTGGATTTGAAGCAAACTCATCATCCATGTCAATGATGTAAAAATCCACAGGAAAAATCAGTTTATTTACTTTAATTAGAACATCCTTAACAATATATGAGTTGGTTAGCCTTTAGGGTATGAGTATGACCTATCCACTAATTAAATTATTACTTTTGTTTCTTTTAAAGCTTCTAAATTCAAATCCTTTTAAATTGATGATGGCATCACATTAATTGATGCTCCCAAATCAAGCATAGCCTTTTCCAACTTATAATTTCCAATCACACAGGGTATAGTGAACATACCTGGGTATTTACACTTTTGAGGTAATTTTCTTTGTATGACTGTGGACACGTTCTCTCCAACCCTTATTTTCTCATCAATATTCAGCCTTCTATTATTAGTGCACAACTTTTTGAGATACTTGGCATATAGTGGAATTTGTTTGATTGCATCCAACAAAGGAATGTTCACCTCCACCTTTCGAAAAGTTTCAAAGATTCCGTTCTTTATCTCATTCTTTTTTTGTTTTGCAAATTGGCCTGGAAAAGGGGGATGAATTAAAATATTAGAACTTGGTAAGACAAAATTTTTACATACCTTGTTGCTTGGCATATCTAATGATTCACCGGTTTTTCTTTCCTTTGTTGGGTGCCACCGTTGTTGTCATGATTTGCACTTCCTTGCCACTTCTAAGAGTCATGGCACTTACATTTTCCTTGGGATTAATTTCAGCTTGACACGGTAACCTGCCTTTGTTGGCCTCTATTTTATGCATTGAAGAAGTCAACTATGCTATTTGGTTTTTCAAATTTTGAATGCTTGCTCTCGTCTCCTATTGAAACATTTGTGTGTTGGTGGCCAAGGATTTTACAATATCCTCTAAAGACATACTTGCACTTGATGATGTTGAGGAGAAAAGGTTGATTTGTTGTTGACTTAGGGTTGAAAAGGTTGTTGGTTTGAGGGTTGACCGTACTTCAGGTTCAGGTGGTTTTTCTACACAGGGTTGTACATATCTTCTTTGTTGGCTGTTAAATCCACCCATGGCATTAACTTGAGTCATATGATCATCATCTTGTAATTGAGGGCATCTATTAGTAGGATGGTCCGGGAAAGAGCAGATACAACAGACTTTGACCTGTCTAACCTGTCCAAAGTAACTTGTTTAACGAGAGATGTTAGTTCTGAAAGTTTTGTCTCAATATTAGAATGTATTACCTCATTAAAACTTCTAGATGAATCAACACGGACTCCAAATTGCTGTGAATTTGCTACCATTTTCAAGATTAATTCTCGTGCTTCTTTTGAAGTCTTTTCTATTCGTACTCCTTCACTTGCTGCGTCAATCATGCTACGGTCTATAAGTAACAATCCCTCATAAAAATATTGCAGTAGTAATTGATCAGAAATTTGATGATGAGGGCAGCTCGCGCACAATTGATTGAAACACTCCCAATATTCGTATAACATCTTGCCGTTATTCTGGCGAATTCCATTGATTTCTACTCTATTTATTCTTTTCTTTGGCTGTTGAATTTCTTTAGAATTCTTAGGCTAATTAGAAGTCCTTATGCTACTTAACTCCTTCCATTTTTATCTGGTCCTTAAGGTTGGTTAAATCCCTCAAAATTTATGTTTAAAATAGACTCTACTGCATGAGAGGTAGCTAACCAACTTCTAGGAGAGACATAGTTGACTGCATTGATCTCGGTAGCTATGCCACCTATGGAATTTAATGAACCTAAAAGCGCATGGGTCATATATTCCGCAAAACATCGTTCTTGCCAAGGTTGATTCCAACTTTGTTGCAACTTAGACTTTGTTTCTGACTTGGTTTCTTGCAATATCTGACCATTCCACCTGTATTCTTTCATTCATGACATGTTGGAGGCTTGATCTTTACCTTTCTTAGGTCCTAAGACCCATCATTTCTATGTCAAACTCTCAACTATAGTGGTATACTCGGCACCGTTAGTTTCCTCATCAGATCAGGAGACCAATCTCGTCTTTTAGATTGCGTCTGGATTTTTGCCTTTAAAATGATTTTATCTGACCTGAAAATAAAAGTTGTAGTGCTTGATATGTAGATGATTTAGAGCTTTTGGTATCATGTCTAGTGTTTTGTTTTCTGATCAGTATTAACTATAGCGTGGAATTTCTGCTGTTTCACAAAAGGGTCAGTCCCAAAATTCTCTTCTTTTCTTTTTCTCTTTAGCTTCGTTTTTATATGGAGCTACTGGTTAGTTCTAGCCAACCTATCCTTGAGGTAACACTTAACAAAGAGAGCAGTGGCCTTGCAGCAACAATAACAGAGAAAATAGCAACCCCTAAATCCCTAGACTCTGTCTAACAAATCTCCCTCCACCGCAACTTTGTTGCTTGAGTCATATATGCTGTTGTTCTTGAATTATTGAAGTTAATTTGAGCCATGATAGAATATGAGAATTTGAAACTTTGCGCGTTATTGTTGGATAAAAAGCCAATACTAATTGTTGCTTCAGAACTTACTATACTAGAACAAGAATTGCAAGAAGAGTTACAGAAATTGAGAGCTTGAAGGCCATTTAACCATAGACTATCAAATTCGGCACACTCCAGTTTATAAAGAACTCTATTTGCTATGATTTGGCATGGTTACATGTACTAGTGTAGTTTCAATGCTATCATTGTTCTAACAAAGATCCTATATGAATCGCTTGATTTCTTTATAGTTTCTTGAACAGCTCCTCATACTTGTGGGTATCTTCTATACGCATTTTTTAGGTTTTCCTCAAATTTGTTTGACCATCTGTTTTTCAGTAAGCACACACAGCCAAAGCAAATCTAAAGGTGAGGTGAATCTTGTTTTTGTGGTGTCCTCCAGTTATGGATGTTTAAATCTGTTGTGGATGATCAGCGATCATTTTATTGTTTAAGGTTTTTCCTTTTCTAGTAATTAGGGTAAGAAGGGCTGTGTTGTGGATTATTGTCTGTGAACGAATACAATCGAATCACTAGGTCGGGACCACCTCCAATTTCTTACGCGCAAGTTGGAAATCATTGACCTGATCCTTCTGCATAAATCACGCAGCTCACAGATGTATAATATTTTTAGTAAAAAGAAGATTTTAGTCTTGTAAATATTCTGCATATACTTCAGCTTGTAACTTGGGTTTATAGATCTCAGTGAACAGAGTCAAGGCATGGAGTCGATTTTATATTTCTGTTTTTTCTTTTCTTTTTCTTTTTCTTTTTCTTTTTAATGGATAGAGCATGTATAGAAGAATGTCAACTCAGTATTCGATAGTGTCGATAGTAAATGATCGATCGATTGATTGTTTGTGAAGAATATTGGTCTTATTGGTGCCAAAGGGCAGCCGCACAGCAACGATGACAATCACTGGCACTTCCAGAACTACTTGCTGATACAGCAAAATCAAGAGTACATGTTGAGTATATATATGTTGCGACAAACCGCGTCTCAACAGATCGCGCATGTACTACCTAGACTATGCTTGATTATGCTTGATTGACAAATATTTTAGACTACTAGTAGTGTTCACTATGTAAGAAATTTCCATGCGAATTTCATCAACAACAAAAAAAAAAAAAATTCAAAGGCGAGCGTTTACCTCAGTAGTGGAACATTGCTGTGCCGCTAGACTGACTGTGGTGTTATATCGTTTACCCAAGCAGTACTGGAACATTGCTGTGCCGCTAGACTGACTGTGGTGTTAAATCGTTTACCTCAGCAGTGGAACGTTGCTGCCCGCTAGAATAGTGAAGTCAAGTAATACACTGCTTGCAGCTGTTATTCTTTTATTATATGTCAATTCGCATGCAATTGCTCGAATTTGCTTGTAGAAGCTCTGGATACAATATTCTGCGTGTTCTTTTCCTAAATTAGTGAAGTCAAGTTTACCTGTCTTTCTACCTTAACTGTATTTGTGGTTTCTTTATATTTTGAAATGTTTCTTGGTCTGTGTTTGTGATAATGACTTATTCTCATGGGGTTCTTTTTCTTTTTATTTATTTCGCACAGTTTGTACTCTTGGCATGCTGATTGAAATGAGGAAAAGGCTGAGGTTCTTCTGTTTGTCATTGATTGGGAAATTTCTGTGCATTGCCAAAGTCACATGATTTGTAGCGAGGATATTGAACAATTTAGATTAGCTTTGATATATATTGGATATGTTTCTGCTTAGTTTGCAGGACAGACAAGGAGTCTGTTTTAAGAAAAAGCACATTCATACTATCCTTACATGGTATTCTCTAGCATCTCACATAATATTATTATGAAAAGCTTATTCCCAATTAATTCTTGAAGCTGCAATAACCTTCTAACTGAGTAATGGCAATTTACTTCATTTTATAACATTTTAGAAATTTATATGTCTGCTGTCATGACAACTGACATTTTAGAAATTTATTGTTGAATATGAGCTAAAAGCTGAGGAAATATTGTTAAATTGAGGTTGATTTTACCATAGCTCAACTTATGATCAGCTACATATTTGAGCTGAGCTGACAAGAGATAGACTCTTGGATTTGGGGTTGGAGTTGTTTTGCTAGGGATTGTCGTTACCTAGAGCAAGTGTGCCTTTGATTTGAGCATTGCTTTTGAAGTTTTAAAGATTAAAAGCTAGAGTAAGAAGAACGCTTTGCCTAGTGAACTTAAAAATCCTAACTGCAACTGCTTGAGCACAAGTAAAGCATGTATTTACATAAATTACTGCACCTATAATATGCTACCAAGCATTAGTCAAATCTCGGAACATTTTCCTCTTTATATGGATTTGCTAAAGTTTTGCATCGGATTCTTACTGGAATGAGCTTGCTTTATCATTCTCTATCATTTCGGAAACTCTTTGTATGGTCTGAAATAAAGCTCTTGTCAGTGTACCTTGAACCATCGACCTTCTTTCCCAACATATTCATAGAGCAAATGCAGCATAAACACATTGATGATGTTAGGTTCTAATTGGAGTAATTTCTGATCAAATGCAGCACTAAGCTAAACATGGTCAAGTAGAGGGAGAGGCCTGGGCATCTAATATGCAGTGTTCAGATAAATTGCACTAGTAACTGATACCCGAGGTTAGACAAGCTATCTATTTCTTGACAGCTTGATAAGGGCAAGGACATCTCCATAAGGATCATATGTGTATGATGAAAATTGCTATTCCATTTTGTTCACATAAAATAATCTCCCCAAAATTGCGCCTAGTTTTTTTGATGTTTCGAGGGGCTCAATCAACATGAAGGATGCTGTATAGATGCTGATTTCTTAGTTTTAGTGTTTACAGTGTTCCTTTCATATGGCTTCTACGATGTTGATACAAGTCATGACGTTGTGTGATTATAGGTTAGGTTCTAAATACGTGAGAACTGTATCGACTGACAATTTCAAAATAAGTCCCATGAACAAGCACCTTATATTAAGGAAATTATCTGTTCATACCTCAGAATTGAAGCATCAACAACCAATAGATCTAGGAGATTGTGCCCCAGAAGCATGATCTTGTTTTGAAGTTGATGATCTGTATATTATTTACAGACTGCTTATGTTTGCATGGTCATTTGTGGGGGGAGGGGGGGTGTTTGAGCTTGAGAGGTATGGGGAAATGATTGAGAGTTGGGTCTTGGTGATCATCGCTGGCCTGTTGCAACCTGCTTTTTTGGGGTGTAAGCCTTGTGGAATTTCGGGGATTCATAGTGGAGAGGCACTTGAAGCTGATAGAGCTTTTAGTTGTAGGACAATCAAATTTTTGGTTTCAGATTTATGGGTTCATGCATAAATGCTTGCTACCTAGAGTTAAGAGAGTGGGGAATGAGACTAGCAATGCAGCCATCCACTTTCATTGAAGGATAAACTCGGCTCAAAATTGTGTTTATTAGCAGCTTCTTGACTGAGATAACTATATAATGATAGCAATTTTTAATGAAAAGGGATATTATGGTTATGGATGGGACTGTCGTGGTGAATTGTGTGGGTAATGTTCTGCAGCTGTTTGTTTTAGAATGGAGGGGGTAGGAGCATCGTATATTGTGGAGCTTAAGGGACTGATTAATTCTTCGTACTGGGCTTATGATTGGTTTTAGAGATATGGCAGTGGAACTTGGTTTATTTTTGGTCTCTGCTTTGGTTGTATGGAGCACTGATTGCAAATGGGGCTTCTTTCTGGATGAATGCAAGGAGTTGCATTGAGATTTCAGGAATCTTTCACTTCTGTGTGTCAGGAGGAAGGGAATTTTCACGATCTGAATCTTGGATTCATGACTGGCACATAGGCAAAATTTTCCTCTAAGGTTCTATATCTATGTGAACCCAAAACTTACATACAAGCTCATCTTTTAAATAATTCAACCAAAGTTCAACGCAGCAGTAACAACAAAACTAACTTCATAATGTAATTTGATTGTCTTAATACAAGAGTTAATACAGTTTTTTAGTTGTGGAGCACTAACTAGACATAAAGAAAAAGTACAAATTACAACCAAAAGAGCAGGTTCTGAAGGTCCAACAAAACGATCTGCTAACAAGCTATAAGCTTGAAAAGATAAATAATGAGAGGGTGAGTTCAACAACTCAGTTAGTAGATAATGTTCAATATACAAATACGAGGTAATACAACAATGAAGAATACCTATATAATTATGGCTCTAGGTTCTTATAGAAAGGTTTCTCAAATAGGTCATAACATGAATATTATAAAGTAAAGCTTGTCAGAAAATCAAAATGCAATGAGCATGAGGCTCCGTACTGTAGGATGATCAGTCCACACAAGTTGGTGACTCCCCCGACCAACTAGGGTTCAGATACAATGTGTACAAATACTAACACTACCCTGTGAGCATGGGTATTCTGACTGACATACCATAAGTTCATAATCATAATCAAACAGACATATTCATATCTCAAGGCTTAACTCATAACATCAATCAAATAAGGAGCTATCAATTCAGAAGTCAGTTCAAAATGTATATTGGTTCATATTAAGAATTTAGATTCAACAATTGATCATACTTTATTGTAACAAGAATAATAATCAACAAATATATATTATCAAGAAGCATGATGCAATTCATATTAACTAATCAAATATTTATAATATTTCTCATGCATATAGAAAATTATTCACTCACCTGACTCGAAAGCAAACAGAACTCAAAAGCAGATACCGAAAGAAATCCTACTGACATCCCGCCGGTAAAATATCAGGATTATCTGAATATAAATGAGACATACTCAAGAACGACTCGAAAGAACATATAACCTATTTAATACATTTAACTAAGGATCTATTCCATGTTTTTAAACTAAACTAGTCATTTTTCCTAAAAACTCAAAAGTTAAACAGTTTTTCTAAAATCTAATCCATAATAAAACAAATAATAAGACTTGATAATAATTCACTAAATAACCCTTAATTATTCATCAAACCAATTTGAAAAAGCTAATATTACAGCTAGGGATCAATCTGGAATTTATCATATTTTTAGGAGTCAAATTGTAACTTTGTCAAATTGGAGGACCAAACTAAAAATATCATAAATTCATGACTACAGTGGAATTATATCCATAATTCATCCTCATTTCTATCCATAATCTCTAATTATTCTCTAGGGACCATTCTGGAAATTTTTCAAAATTTTAGGGTCAAAATGTAATTTTTGTCAAATAGGAGGACCAAAAATTGAGGGACCAAACCAAAATTTTATCATCTTCAACCTCAAACCCAGAATTTCCACAGAAAACATACTATTATCTCAAGATTTCTAACACAAAATTCACCATTTACACAAATCATAACTCAAAATCATCATCTTTACCTAAAATCTTCTAAAATCAACTAAACAACTTATTACCCACAATAATCAACCCATAACATTCAAATTAATTCATCAATCAACTCAAAATAAAATCTTCAAAACCCTAATCATTCATCAAAACAGAAATTTAAAGCAAAAGAAAACATATTATACATTTATAAACCTAAATCTTACATTTAAACTGTTTTCTTAAAATCCCTTCCTTTTACCTTATTTTTCTCTCTTTTCTCTTCTTCTTCCTCCTCCTTTCTCTCTCACGGTTTGCTCTCGAGAACATAGCTTTATCTTTTTGTTTTTTTCCTTCCTATTTATATTTATCAATTATTGTTCAATTACCACAATACCACTCATTTAATTATACTTACTTCTAAGCCTCCAAGGGCTTGGTTGTCTTTTCCTACTAATTTATTTTCAAAACATCACAGGAATCGAGCTGCACATCTTCTAGCTAGACACTTAGTTATGTTTTGAAGGAGATGATGTGATTGAGAAGATTCCAGATTGTTTGCAGTCTGTAGTTAATCACAGATATTGCTGAAATGGCAGCCTGAATTTGGTTTTTGCTTTTGGTATCATGTCTTGTGTTTTGTTTTCTGTTCAGTATTAACTATAGCGTGGAATTTCTGCTGTTTCACAAAAAGGCTAGTCCCAAAATTCTCCTCTTCTTTTCTTTTTCTTTTTAGCTTCGTTTTTATATGGATTTACTGGTTAGTTCTAGCCAACCTATCCTTAAGGTAACACTTAACAAAGAGAGTAGTGGCCTTGCAGCAACAATAGCAGAGACAATAGCAACCCCAAAATCCTTAGACTATGTCTAACAAATCTCCCTCCACCACAACTTTGTTCCTTGAGTCATACATGTTCTTGTTCTTGAATTATTGAATTTAATTTGAGCTATGATAGAATATAAGAATTTGAGACTTTGCATGCTATTGTTGGATAAAATGTTGCTTCAGAACTTACTGTGAAGCCAGCTAAACATTGTTGGCAAAGTCAACAATGTTGGGCACCAATTCGATGCCACTTGCAGCACCAATTGGTGCCCCTTGTCCTTTGCTTGGATGCTTGCCTATAAATAGGCAATGCATCCAAGCTTATTTGGCACATCACAAGAGAGGAAGAGAAGAGTGAGAGAGGGAAAGTAATCCCACAAAATTGTGAGGTATTTGTGAAAGAGTAAGTGAGGTGTTTTCTCCTATTAATAGAGAGATTTCAGTTGTTCTCCTATTAGTAGAGAGAGGTTGTATTTCCCACATTACTTAGTAAAATCGTTCTATACTTGCCCATGGACGTAGTCTAATTTGGGCGAACCATGTAAATTCTCGTATGTCATTTCTCAGTTTATCTTATCCCTTATCTTTTATCTTGTTGGGTTTGTATGCCAGTATCCTAACAGTGGTATCAGAGCCTTCTGGTTGGTGTTGTTAATACACAAAAGTTATTCGTGTATACGGTTACTATTCATGTCTACGACATTATTCACCTATATGGCACTATTCATCCATACGGTCTGCTTCACATAAGCGTTCGTTGTCGTATATAGAAAGTCAGTGCAGTGATTAAATACAGTCTAGGAAGTTCTGTCTAAGGAGATTGAGTTTTAAGCGGGACCGTTTGTGACCCCTCCAATCTTTCCTGGGAACTTACTTAGTGAAGTATTATTCACACGATACTATTTCTATATACGTTACAGATCTGTGAAACGGTGATAGCTGAATAGATCACAGTGAATAAAATGACAGCAAAGTATGAGATTGAAAGGTTCAATAGGAGCAATTTCTCACTCTGGAAAATGAGAATCAAGGCAATTTTAAGGAAAGACAATTGCTTAGCAGCAATTGGGGATCGGCCTGCAGAGATCACTGATAATGCAAAATGGAATGAGATGGATGGCAATGCTATTGCTAACATATATTTAGCATTAACCGATGAAGTATTATCAAGTGTGGCAGAGAAGAAAATAGCTAAGGAGATATGGGAGACTCTAACAAAGCTATATGAGTCCAAGTCTTTGCACAATAAGATTTTCTTAAAGCGGAGACTTTATACCCTTCGAATGGTAGAAACCACGGCGGTGACTGACCACATCAACACAATAAGAACTCTATTTTCACAACTCACTACATTGGGTCAACAAATAGAGAAAAGTGAACGTGCAGAGCTTCTACTTCAAAGTCTTCCAGATTCGTATGATCAACTCATTATCAACTTGACCAATAATATCCTCACAGACTATTTAGTCTTTGTTGATGTTGCAGCCGCCATCTTGGAAGGAGAAAATAGGTGCAAAAATAAAGGAGACAAAAATAGTTCAAACCAAGCAGAGGCATTATTGGTGTCAAGAGGGAGATCAACGGAGCGTAGCTCCAGTGGGAGTCAAAGGCAAGGGAGGTCTAAATCAAGAAGTAAGAAGACTGTGAAATGCTACAACTGTGACAGAAAAGGGCACTTCAAAAGGGATTGTTGGTTTAAAAAGGGTATAGAGAATATTGCAGAGTCATCAAAACCTCAAGGATGTGTTGCAAGCACCTCAGAAGATGGAGAGGTTTTATATAGTGAAGCAACGGCAATCTCTACAAATAGAGAAGAGCTCACTGAGGTCTGGCTAATGGATTCAGGAGAAACATGGCATATGACTCCTAATCGAGATTGGTTCCATACATATGAACCCATCTCTGAAGGCTCAGTGTTCATGGGTGATAATCATGCTTTAGAGATTGCTGGCATTGGCACCATCAAATTGAAGATGTATGATGGCTTAATTCGTACTATTTCAGGAGTGCGACATGTGAAAGACTTAAAGAAGAATCTTTTGTCCGTAGGACAATTTGATAGTCTTGGTTGTAAGATTCGAACAAACAATGGAATAATGAAAATTGTCAAAGGAGCACTGGTGGTTTTAAAGGCAAGAAAGACAGTTGCAAACATGTTTGTATTAATGGAGAAACACATCATGGGGCAGAAGCGTCAATCGCATCAACAAGTTCTGCAGAAGAGAAGACGATGATGTGGCATCAAAAACTAGGCCACATGTCAGAGAAAGGTTTAAAGGTTCTCTCTGATCAGAAGTTACTGCCTAAGCTTACAAAGGTTACTTTACCCTTTTATGAACACTATATTACAAGTAAACAGCACAAGTTGAAGTTTGGCACATCAACAACTAAGAGCAAATGCATCTTAGACCTGATTCACTCTGATGTTTAGCAAGCACCGTTGTGTTCTTGGGAGGAGCAAGATACTTTGTATCATTTATAGATGACTTCTCCAAGAGATGTTGGGTGTATCCAATTAGAAGAAGGGCAGATGTGCTTGTAGTCTTTAAAACTTTCAAAGCGCGGGTGGAACTTGAATCTGAAAAGAAGATCAAGTGTTTGAGGACTGACAATGGAGGAGAATATACTAGTGATGAATTTGATAACTTTTGTCAACATGATGGTATCAAAAGGCAGTTCATAACTGCATACACTCCACAACAAAATGGAGTGGCAGAGTGGATGAATAGAACTCTATTAGAAAGAACAAGAGCAATGTTGAAGGCTGCAGGTCTAGGAAAGTCATTCTAGGCAGAAGCAGTCAATACCGCCTGTTATGTGATAAATCGATCTCCATCAACTACAATTGAGCTGAAGACACTGATGGAGATGTGGATTGGGAAGCCAGCTGATTATTCTCGATTGCACATATTTGGAAGTCCTGTGTACGTGATGTACAATACTCAAGAAGTGAGCAAGCTGGATTCAAAATCCAGAAAATGTGTATTCTTGGGATATGCTAATGGAGTGAAGGGGTATCGCTTGTGGGATACCACTGCCCACAAGGTAGTCATCAGCAGAGATGTTATATTTGTAGAAGATAAAATGCAAATGAAAGAAAATAATAACATTTTAACGGAGACTACAGAAATTTAGATGGAAAATACTCAGAATCGTACTTCTTCTGAAGTTGCACCAGAGCATAAAAAACAAGAACAAATAAAGTCTGAAACTCTTGAAGTTCGACGGTCAACTCGTGAAAGAAGACCACCGGTTTGGCACTTAGAATATGTTACTGAGAGCAACATTGCATACTGTCTTCTAACAGAGGATGGAGAGCCATCAACTTTCCATGAGGCAATCAAAAACACAGATGTATCTATGTGGATGACAGCAATGCAAGAGGAGATTGAAGCTCTGCATAAGAATAACACTTGGGATCTTGTTCCGCTACCACAAGGAAGAAAGGCCATTAGTAACAAATGGGTTTACAAGATAAAGCGTGATAGCAATGATCAAGTGGAGCGATATCGTGCAAGATTGGTGGTGAAAGGATATGCTTAAAAAGAAGGAATAAACTTCAATGAGATATTTTCTCCGGTAGTACGACTTAGTACAATCAGAGTAGTCTTGGCAATGTGTGCTATATTTGATCTTCACTTAGAGCAGTTAGATGTTAAAACTGTGTTTCTTCATGGAGAACTTGAAGAAGAAATTTATATGCTCTAACCAAAGGGTTTTGCTGAAACAAGCAAGGAGAACTTGGTTTGCAGGTTGAACAAATCTCTATATGGTCTCAAACAGGCACCGAGGTGTTGGTATAAGAGATTTGATTCCTTTATAATTAGCCTTGGGTACAACAGACTCAGTTCAGACCATTGTACATATTACAAGAGGTATGAAGAATATGATGTTTTCATCATTCTATTGTTGTACGTGGATGAAATGTTGGTAACAGGCCCCAACAAAGATCGAGTCCAAAAATTGAAGGCACAATTGGCTAGGGAGTTTGATATGAAGGACTTGGGACCAGCAAACAAGATTCTAGGGATGCAAATTCACCGAGACAGAAGTAAAAGAAAGATTTGGCTTTCTTAGAAGAATTATTTTAAGAAGATCTTGCGACGCTTCAACATGCAAGATTGTAAGCCAATTTCCACCCCACTTCTAGTTAACTTCAAATTATCCTCAAGTATGTCTCCTAGCAATGAAGTAGAGAGGATGGAGATGTCTTGAGTACCGTATGCATCAGCAGTGGGAAGTTTAATGTTTACCATAATATGTACAAGACCAGACATTGCATAAACAGTGGGAGCAGCTAGTCGATACATGGCAAATCCTGGTAGAGAGCATTAGAATACTATTAAGAGGATCTTGAGATACATCAAGGGCACCTTAGATGCTGCATTATGTTATGGAGGATCAAAATTTACTGTCAGAGGTTATGTTGATTCAGATTTTGCTGGTGATATTGAGAAAAGAAAATCCACTACAGGTTATGTGTTCATAATTGCAGGAGGAGCTGTGAGCTGGGTCTGTAAACTTCAGACTGTTGTAGCTTTATCCACAACAGAAGTTGGGTATATGGCAACTACACAAGCTTGTAAAGAAGCAATATGGATGAAGAAACTTATGGAGGAGCTCGGGCACAAACAAGAGAAGATTCTTTTGTATTGTGATAGTCAGAGTGCCTTGCATATTGCAAGGAATCCAGCGTTTCATTCAAGAACAAAACACATAGATGTTCAGTATCACTTTGTTCGTGAAGTGGTGGAAGATGGAAGTGTGGATTTTCAGAAGGTTCACACAAAAGAAAACCCAGCAGATGCTTTGACTAAACCAATCAACAATGACAAGTAAATATGGTGTAGATCCTCTTATGGCCTAACAAAAATGTAAGCAGCATAAAGATGACAAGTATAGAAAGGATAGAAGAATCACAAATGATCAAGTGTGAAGACTTGATTAAATCATTAAAGTCTTCAAGTGGAAGAATGTGAAGCCAGCTAAACATTGTTGGCAAAGTCAACAATGTTGGGCACCAAGTCGGTGCCATTTGCAGCACCAATTGGTGCCCCTTGTCCTTTGCTTGGATGCTTGCCTATAAATAGGCAATGCATCCAAGTTTATTTTGCACATCACAAGAGAGGAAGAGAAGAGTGAGAGAGTGAAAGCAATCCCACAAAATTGTGAGGTATTTGTGAGAGAGTAAGTGAGATATTTTCTCCTATTAATAAAGAGATTTCAGTTGTTCTCCTATTAGTAGAGAGAGTTTGTATTTCCCACATTACTTAGTAAAATCCTTCTATACTTGCCCGTGGACGTAGCCTAATTTGAGCGAACCATGTAAATTTTTTAGTGTCATTTCTCATTTTATCTTGTCCCTTACCTTTTATCTTGTCGGATTTGCATGCCAGTATCCTAACGCTTACCATGCTAGAACAAGAATTGCAAGAAGAGTTACAGAAATTGAGAGCTTGAAGGCCATTTAACCATAGACTATCAAATTCGGCACACACAGTTTATAAAGAACTCTATTTTGCTCTGATTTGGCATGGTCACATGTACTAGTGTAGTTTCAATGCTATGATTGTTCTAACAAAGATCCTTTATGAATTGCTTGATTTCTTTTATGGTGTCCTCTAGTTATGGATGTTTAAATCTGTTGTGGATGATCTGCGATCATTTTATTGTTTAAGGTCTTTCCAAACCTTTCCTTTTCTAGCTCCCTCTAGCAATTAGGTGTAAGAAGGGCTGTGTTCAAGTTTGTTTTTAGTTGGGGTTGATTTAAGTCTGTCTTTCTACAGCTCCCTGAAACGAGGGAGCTGCTATGAGAGAGGGGTACTTGATGCTTGGCTTGCTACATGATCCAAAATGAGATGCTTTTCACATAGAAACCGATTGCCCTTTTGTCTGTGAACGAATATAATGGAATCTCGGCATATTTCTACCACCTTCAATTTCTTACGCGCAAGTTGGAAATCATTGAAACTCGAGAGGAAGTGTTGGATCCTTCTGCATAAATCATGCAGCTCACAGATGTATACTATTTTTACTCAATAGAAGATTTTAGTCTCGTAAATATTCTGCATATACTTCAGCTCGTAACTTGGGTATATAGATCTCAGTGAACAGAGTCGAGACATGGAGTCGGTTTTATATTTCTGTCTTTTCTTTTTCTTTTTCTTTTTCTTTTTAATGGATAGAGCATGTATAGAAGAATGTCCGGGAAAAACAGAGAAAAAGCCAGTGTGGTAGCAACTCAGTGTTCTTCGGTAGTGTCGATAGTAAATGATCGATCGATTGATTGATGCAGCGCTGTACATACACTTAGTGGTGCCTAAGGGCCACCGCACAGCAACGATGCCAGTGATACAGCAACGATGACAATCACTGGCTCTTCTGTTAGTGAAGAGACAAAGTTGATGATTGCATTAGATGTGGTGTGTTGTGGACTCCAATTGAGAAATATTTTTTAACTTTGCTAGTTTGAAAAATACTTTAGACTACTAGTAAAAAACCCTCTACTATAGTTTCCTCTAGTGGTGACTATCTATGAATTTTCCGTGTGAATTTCATCAACAAGAGCGTTTACCTCAGTAGTGGAACATTGCTGTGCCGCTAGACTGACTGTGGTGTTAAATCGTTTACCTCAGTAGTGGAACGTTGCTGTCCGCTAGACTTGCTGTGCCGCTAGACTGACTGTGGTGTTAAATCGTTTACCTCAGCAGGGAAACATTGCTGTAGCGGTAGACTGATTGTGGTGTTAAATAGGCAATTTCTTGAGACCAATATTCTTCACATCTAGCAAAGCCAGCCATTTTATAACACAACAAAGCGATCTGCTTAAAAGAATCATGAGATTCTGAGGGATTGCATTTCCGGACTTCTTTTTTGCTCCACTTTGCTTCCGATTGTAGAAGTAGCCACCCCCATTGACACCATTAACGCAACCCTGTCAATTCGAGATGGAGACACCATAGTCTCGGCTGGTGTCACCTATGAATTAGGATTTTTCAGCCCCGGAAGATCCAAAAACCGATGCTTGGGGATATGGTATGGCAAAATATCAGTCCAAACCTAATCTTTTTTTAAGGTGATATTCAATCTTAAAAATACTTCAATAACACTCATCGCATCAAGAGAAACATTTTGATACTAAGTTTATCCATTTTTATTAAAGAAATCAGTCAAGCAACCTTTTTTCTACTTTCATTAATTTCTTGCAACTTGCTCTCTCCTCTTCATCTTCTCAGGCTTAGAAACTAAAAAAATGAAGAAAATGAAATTCTAGACTAAAAACTTAAAAAACAAGGATAAAAAATGAAAAAAAAAATAAAAATACTTTAGGGACTAAAGATGTTAAAAATACGCCTTAACTACAATAAAAAAATAACCTGGAACTTTGTTCAAGTCTCAAATTTGGTCATCAAAGTTTCAATTATGTATAATCAAGTAAACTGAACTTCATCTTTCCAAATTGAGCATCGATTTAGTGGCGAATCCTTTTTTAAACATTGTAAGAAACTCTTGCAAATTTAAACAGGACAAATCACCAACCTTAACCATAAATTAACTAAACTTGAAAGGATAAAATCTAAAAAAATTAAATTAAACAACCGACAAAAAAATAAAAACATTGTCCAACTCCACAATATTTTCTCGTAAAGGGCACAATGTTTTCAAGTGAAACAATGAGCCTCTTAATGTTTTGTTAATGTATGAGTGTGTTTGTTTTTGTAGTAGAAAGTGTGGTTTTGATTTGAGAAAAGTGATTTTTTGAAAAACAACTTTTTTGTATGGTTGTTTTACCTAAATTATGTGTTTGGTTAAAATTATGATTCAAATTACTTCTTCATCAAAAGCATGTTATTAGTGTTTAGTTGAAATTGTGGTTGGACATGAAATGGCCAATTAGGAAATTAATTTTTTCAATACATGACATTGAAAAATTAATACATATTTATGATTAACTACTTATAATGTTAAAAATCCTACAGTTCTCCCATCAAACTTGAAGCAATTCCATCTCGAACACAATCCATATACGAAGTTCTATTACCTCTATATGTTTGTGATCATGAAACAACATCACGTTAAAACTCCTGAGGCATGAAATCAGGATGATGTTCAAATTCATTAAAAGCAACATCTTGTACAGATTTTCTTCTTATGTAGTTATGAAGAGCCATTGATGCAACAACAATCTGCACCTATGTCTTATACAGAAACACTAGCATGTTCTGCGAATTCTCCATCTATTTTTGCATACCCTAAAAGTTCGCTCAATTACACATCGAACTAAGAAATGAACCCGGTTAAACAACTCTTCCCGACTTCTCAACTAGCCTCGACAATGAAATTCTAGAAGATGATATCTTTCACCTTTATATGGACCCAGAAATCCATTTTCACTTGGATAACCAAAGTCAACAGCGCAATACTTTCCTACATTCACCCAAGACATTTAAAACAAAAAAATATTTTTTACCACATAACCAAAAATTAAATAAATAAAAATTCTGAAAGAAGCCTTATTGTTCTATCCAAAATACTTTCTGGTGCCTTTGAAAATTTGATATTTGGATTATAGATAGCCTCATGAAGAATTCTTAAGTCATGTGCGCTACCTTTCATCCAACCCAAACAAAAGTAAATTGCATGTCAAAACTACATGTTGTCATAATATTTTGTGTTAGTACTCATTTATTTCCAATAAATGTTATTTGATTTTTCTAGGATACATAAGCATGCATATGTATTCCATTGATTGCTCCTACACAATTCTAAAAATAAAATTTAAAAAACATTAATTGTAAATGAATTATTTAATGAAAGTGGAAAGATAAATATGTTCACTTTTTAATAATCTTGTATGTTATCTTAAAATGTGCATATATCTCGGGTTCATAACGATTTCTCGTGGTGTTATCGAAAAATCTGGATCAACTGATTTTATTATGTCAATTGATAACAAATACATAGCCTTTAGAACCTTGTTGAAATACCTACTCATTGTTTTACCGCAATGTTGGAATCTCTCCTGGACCTCCCTATTAGAAGCATTCAACGCTAAAGTATAAAGAAACATGCCAACTTTTTCTATAACACTGATCCTATTTGATGGTTTCAGTCCATACTGTGTTTCTAAATCAAAACAAAGACTTTAAAATGTCGTTGGATCCATCCTAAACATATTTACACAACGTATCCATGCCTATTTAAAAGTTCATTCAACCATTGCATTCCTATGTTGTATGGAATCATACAAGGTTACTTATAAATATAGTTATTGTAATACAATGCGAGTGCGTCTTCTGTGCACAATACTAGTTTACAATGATCAAATTCTTTATCCCAAAATGAATCGCCCGCATCGTCATCATCTTTATTACTATCGTCATTGTTATCATCAATAGCATCACTACTATAACCGATATAACCACTACTATTCCTACCAGCATAGTCATGTAAAACATGTTGAGCGATATTGTTCATGACATTTTCGTACTCTCCTTCAAAAAGGTTATTAAACTAAATTGCATCCATATCTATAATTTTAATTAAATAATCATGAGCAAGGAACAACATATTAATTGTTTTATTAATGTAGATGTGTTGCAAGCTTTATGTGCAAACCTTAATAAATCACATTACTTTTATAGAAAATATAATTTTTATTATCCTATTAATCCATTTAATTTTCTTTTATAAAATAAAACACTTCATACATTATTCCATTCGATTTCATTAATTTATCATACTCTTTTGTTTACAATAAAAATCATCCCATCCCAATATATATTAAACAATTAATATGTCTTACAAGTATTCTGTAATTGGTTTTATTAATACATATATTGTTTATATTGAGAGTAACAACAATAATACCATTAACAAATTAGGTCTAAGATAAAGCATGAATATACAATGAAAGAAATTAGGTCCTCCCGAAGCTACACTTTAAACCTTTGTTTATTAACTCTATGAAAAATCAAAAACAACAAAGTTAGGAATCTCCTAAATAATGTTGCTAAGAAAGAAGAAGATTAGAACCACGAGTGCTTACTAGAATTATGAAGCGCAAATCAATGGTTCCTGCAGCAAGAAATAGGGATACAATTTTAACAATGAACAAGATATGATTAGATTCGATATTTTTAAGAACATGCACAGATGAGAAATTGAAGACATATTGAAATCAAAATTTACCTAGATCTTTCTGCAAAAAAACACTTGCTTGTACACAAAAAAAGGACTTATAGGACTTAAGAAAAACAGATCTGGTTGTGATTTTTGTAGATCTTGGTTGTGGATGTTAGTTTGTGTAGATCTAGAGTTGGTTTGTGGGTTTTGCGATCGTTTATGGCTATAAAACAAAAAATAAACAAGAGAAAAACGACGACTGTAAACAGAGTTTCTTCTTCAAGAAGGAAAATAGTCGGTGAAGATGTGGATGCTGAGAATAGTCGTTACACTGGAAATCAGGAGAGCAGGGAGGAGAAGATAAGATTGGGTATTTTGGTAAACAAAATAATTGAACGGTCTTCTAGCTATGCACAAGAATGATAAAAAGCAGATATGGTTGCTTTTTGTTGAACCTTTGATTGGACAACAAACATTTATGGGTCCTACTTTATTAAACTTACTATTTCATCTTTACCATATGAAATAAAATTGTTGTTAGACCACAACGCACAATCTACCATAAAAACAAATACCTTCTAGATATGTATGGTAGAGTATCAATCTTTCATGTGATTCACGCACAAAAAAATATTAAATTATAATTTTAACTTTATAACAAAAAAAAATTTTTTTTTCTACTTTAATTGAATTGAAATTTTGTTCTATCACAAACTTTTATGAGATATATTTAAAAAAAATAAAACTCAATAAAATAAATTGGAAACAATAACATTGTTTTTTTTTTAAAAAAAAAGATTTAGAAATCAACTCAGGCTCGGGACTCGAGTGTTATCACATGTGGATTCCGAGAAGTGATTTCCACCATCTCCTGCGGGGATGGAGTTTAAATCGTAGTAGTAATAATGATTATTATAACTATGCTAAGGATGTGGGATTTGCTATCAGGGTCAAGTCTTCATATACAAAACGTATAATAATAAAATATCATTATAATTATTATTATTATAGCTATGCTAAGGATGTGGGGATAGTCAAGCTTGAGCGCAGCCGCCATACTTGATCCTGAGAGAGCACAAACTTCAAACTTCAAAGTATAGATGCTGATCTAGAGAAAAGTGGAGCCCACTGTAATTCCACCTTTTCCTAAAGAAGGGTCTGGTAGCAATGTAGCCGAGAACTAGACACTTCCCCGGGAATAAAAACATGGTACTAAGGTCTTGAAAAAGAACTTTCATATGAATTTACATTTCCATTTGGTTTTGAGCGCATGATTCTCCTTTAAAAAGAGTTATTTTATGTTTGTGTGAAACAAATTATAGTTGGCTTCATTATCTTAATCAAATTAAATCCTATTGATAGTAGTTATAAGGAGTTAATGGTAGTAATAACAAGAGGTGGGGGTGGTAGCAATGAAGAGATAAAATATGAGGATGATTTCAATTAAAAAAAATGCTCGATAATAAAAAAAGAAAAGGATTGGCTTTATTTATTAGTTTTTAGCATACAAAAAGTAAGATTCAATAAAAAATTCAATTAAAATTATTTGGAGAATATTATTGAAATTTACCATCCATGAAATATGATTTACCAAGTATGGCCATTGCAATGCATATGTGAAACACTAGTTCATAAGAAAGAGAAAGTGGGTGGAAATAGTATACTAATGGTTTTTTTTTAACTTTATTTTAATTAAGAAGTGACATTAGAGTCCTTCCTCTCCCTTATAATAAGCAAAAAGAGACTTGTATGATTCTAAAGCTTATATGTTTATTTAATGGTTACCGTTAATTTTGATTTTATTTTTATTTTATTAAAAGAAGCAAACACTGCTGGATGTTGGAAGAAATTATTCACCGGAGTGTTCAACATGGGAATCAATGCTGGTAGTTTTAAGTTCTTATCTTTGAGTCTTCAAAGAAAGATCAAATGTTATAATAAGTATTTCATTAATGAATATTTCTTTCATAGTGAATAATATGATGAGCTTAGAAAAACCTATAATAGTAGAGGTTGAATAAATGGTTCAATATCTAATAAGTTTGAAGTTGATTATTAGGTTATTGAATTTTGATATCACATGTTAGAAGATATAGTGTTTTTATTCAAATTCTATGTATATGATATCGATAGAGGAATTAGAGTAAATCCTCATCATGGTTTGATTGAAATAAATAAAAAAAGATAGACTTCCAACATCATTGATGTTTTTATTTTTTGCACAAAAATGCCAATAAATGTATTATACATACACTCCTTCGTTCAAAAAGGATCATAATATAGTTGATTGGTTATCCATTGTGAAAACCAAACTTAGAAGTTGTGTCCAAGTTTTTGAAGATGATAATAATAAAGTAATTTGGGGAGACGATGTATTTTAAATGGATGAGCTAGTTGATCCATATTGAGTTTCTCTATTTACCAAGTTAAAAAATCTAGATTTTTGTGTCATTGAGAATATTTATATTGATGTTGGTGTTGATAAGTTAAATGTAAAATTGAGTACCGGTAGACATAGAGAAAACAATAATGATGATGAGATCGACATTGAATTAAACAAAGAAGATGATGTTGGACATGATGATAAAACAAAATAAAGAGGGAGGATTCTAATTAAAAATGTTGAACTGGTTTAGATGTGATATTTCATTGTGTAATAAATTTAGAATTGTGTTGGATATTTATTGGTACTTTATAATGCATTATATTTACACTTGTTGTATAATTTTGGAGATGTGTTCATTGTTTCAATAATTATACAAGTACTTTTGTTGTTGTATGCATGTTTAGGTTGACAATGAGATTATAACAACTAACCATTTTACCAGTGTAAAATGTATCACTAGCAACAACAAAATCAAGATCAGACAGCAAGTAGTTAAAGACTTGTCATTAGAATGCAAAACGACCTTTGAGTCAAATTTCAATTGAATCCAAGGAGAAGATGTATTATATATACATGGAAATCTTAAAGTAGATAGATGAACATCAAAAACTTATTAAGCATTTTAACAAAGCAAATAGTGAGATAAAAGTGTTGCTTGCTTCAACTAGGACTTGTTTTGAAGGGATAAATCTTTTTGATGCTCCATGGATGCTATAACAACCTCAATTATTTGCATTCAAATTTCCACGTAATTTTCTTTTTAATAATGTCAAAAACCAGGAATTTTCTTATGACAATATACTATCATTTTAATAGTCGACTGGATTAATTCATTCTAAAAATTTGGTCAACCGGTTCTATCAACTGATTGAGATAATAGAAATTTTAACTGCCCATTCCAAATTCAGCCTTTTCTACATAAATAAAAATTAAAAAAATACAAAATAAAGACTAGTATTTTGGCAAAAGCAAGCTGAGAGGATTTCACATGTAGGAAAAATCAAGCTGCAGTTTTAGATAGAATCAGGGGCCTAATTGTACCCCATTTTACCCAAAACTGGAAAGACAATGTAAATTCAAGGTCAAGTTATATGATTATTGGACAAATCTGCATATAAATTAAGCCTAAGAACATGATTAGATTTTTAATAGGCAAATTTGATTTAATCATGGGCCAATTTAAAGTTTAATTATGTTTAAGAACTAATTTGGGTTTAATTGAAGGATTTAATTAGGTGAAAGAACTTAATTATACTTTAAATAGGTCAAAGTAAATTTATTAGGGGCTTAATTGGTGAAAACTTAAGTTTGGGAACCTAATTTGAGCTTAATTAGGAAGATTGAAATTTTAGGAGACCAAATTTAATTTTTACCAAGTGAATTGATTAAAATCAGGGATAAAATCACAAGAAAATAAAGTTTTGAGGTCAATTAAGGGTTAAATTGAAGAAATTTGCAACCAAGGATTATTTTCTAAAAGACGCCGAACTTTGAGGACCCAATCAACTGAAATCAGGGGTTAAAATGAAGAGATTTGAAAGTTTAATGATCAATTAGGAGTTAAATTGGAGAAATCTTAGACTAAGGACCAAATTGAGAAAACACTGAAATTGAAGTTCGTCAGAGGCAAAATTGAACAAAATTGAAAGTTTGAAGCCAATTAAGGGTGTAATTGAAAGAAATTAAAGATCGAAGAACTAAACGGAAAAGGACCAAAATGGCACCGTTTTGAGCTTGACTATTCATCTTCTTCTTAAGAGATGTTGTTCGAGTGACATTCTTTCCAAGGCGTTTTATGCTTTATCTCTCCGCCATATTGGACAAAAATTATACCAAAATGATCACTTGACACCTGACTACACGCCAGTTGATTCGTTATGGTAGATTGAGGCCATAGTGGCTGTGGCACCGCCTCAAAGTGGTCAACTCAACCATCAATTTCTTGTAACAAATCTGACAACGCAAGATGACTAATTTGAGCCAACAGTTGAGATCCTTCCAAGTCGAACCAAGGGCTAAGATTTGATACCAGTGGAGACCAAACATCCCTCTTCCACTCCTTATAAATAGATATGGATTTCATGGCCTGAGGAAGGAGAAATCAGAGGCCAAAGTTGACAAAAAATCAGCCCCCCCTCAGTTTTTTCTTATTGCACCACTGTTTCTCTTTTCCTTCTCTCTCCATCGTGGCCTTCGACCACCACCACTCTAACCACCAGCTTGACCACCACCATCTCCACCAGAATTCACTAGCATAACCACCAGCTGACCACCTTACATAAGGAGGAGCTACTGCAAGCTTCCCTCTTTCCTTTGCCTTTTTCTCCTTCTTCCTCCTAGCCAAAGGTTTCTCCTTCTTCTTTCCATAGCCAACGCCAACCACCAATTCCTCCATCAGCCCCTTTGGGCCCTCGCTTCTTAGATAACATGTTTACTAGCCCTATCTCATCTTTCCCTTTCGAGTGCCCTTTCTAGCTCTCACTTCTAAGATAACATGCATTCCAACCCTATCTTTATCTATATATCATATCTCTTCTTGAGTGCGCCTTTGAGCCTTTTTCCCTTAGATAATGCACCTTCAAGCCTTTTCTCTTTTCCCTTTAAGTGTTTCTTTGAGCTCTCATCTCCTAGATAATGCATTTTTGAGCTCTATCTTGTCATTCCTTTAAGACATCTCTTGTAACAACCCCGATTTTTCTACATTCTTTTCGGCGATATATTGGAAATTTTCAGGTAAATTTTTTTTTTTAAAAAAATTGTGATATACAGGTTCCACCAAAATTTCTACCAAAATTTTGGTAGTCTCCCCTATACGGGTAGATCTCAAGTTATTAACATATACCCTGTTTACACTTCTAATATCTCACATCTCATAACTCAAAATCACAACCCAATCATCTTGGGTCTCAACCCAACTCATTATCATCAACATAACACATCTTATTCAATAACATTATATAATATAGTTCAAATGAAAAATTCAATTTCAACTATAAATATGCATGGTCAAATAGGTACTAAGAATTTAAACCATTAGAGTAAAGACATATATTCAAATTTACAGATTAATATTACATCTCAAGTTTTAAGAGATAAGTCTTTCAATTTGCAAATAATTTACATAGTCAAAAGTAAAAGATATCTAAACTAGCATTACCCTTGACGCGACCCTGATGGACCTGAAATTAGAAATTAACATGTACATATAAATATAAAATATAGTAACAAGGAATAACAATGGCAGACAATAATCTCTACGAAATTTCTTTTGATATATAAAATTAAGCATAAACCTCTTTTACAACATATATTTTCCATCTATTACCAATATCCATCTAATATCCTATCTCATTTGCCATGAATAATTCCATCTTGGAAATCTCAACACAACTCAACGGTTTGCGAACACCATCTCTTTATAAATGAATTCTCACTTGATATCAAGATATTCCTCTCTTGGTATTATTAGCTTATCTCATTCTTTTGGAATAACTAATCAATATTTTCCCTTTTTTGAATCTGATGCTAGAACGTAATCGCTGAAACTAATAAATCCCATTAGTATCATTAGCCTTCTAATATTGGGCTAGACTAATCAATTTAAGAAATCATATCAATTATCATTATAAAACTTTAAGGTCGTTTAATTATTTTGGAATGTATTCATTTTAGGATTTCCACCTTTATTTATTTATCGGGCTTATTATCGTTTCAAAAGAACATCACTGATTTTTAAGCGGTGCTTGCACATTCACTCCTACCCTTTTCATTGTACTATCATTTATTATAATGTATTCTTTATTACCTCACTTATTTTCTAAAAAATATTTTGTCATTTTTCTCATTATTTCATCCATCAAAACACGTTACCAGTTTCTCTGTCCTTATGAATTCTAAACCAAAATTCATTTATGAAGGTCATCTCTTCCATTATATATCATTATTTATATATTATTTCTAATCTTGGTTTCCATCACTCATTGAAATATTACCACTTTCAGTCTTACGTTTACATGAGGGTTTACACATCTACATATTTAAATGATAAATTTCCAGGGTTTTCACATCTCTAACCAAATATTTTCGCAAGGTAAGTCATATTTTTTCACCTGGATAGGGCACCCATTACAATATGACCACTTGAAAAAACTTTGTATTTTTCACCTGGGCAGGTCGCCCATTACAATAAGACCACCTTGAAAATCTTCCACTTCTACTAGGGCTGGTCACCCATTACAATAAGACCACCTTGAAAATCTTCCACTTTTCACCTTGGGTAGCTTTCCCATTATAATGAGACCACTTTACAAAATTCTTGTATTTTTCACTGGGTAGGTCACCTATTACAATGAGACTATTTTTGAAAAATCTCTATATTTTTCACCTGGGCAGGTCATCCATTACAATGAGACTATTTTTGAAAAATCTTTACATTTTTCCATCTGGGCAGGTCACCTATTACAATAAGACCACCTTGAAAAATCTTTGTATTTTTCACCTAAGTAGGTCACCCATTACAATAAAACCACTTTGAAAAATCTTTGTATTTTTCACCACTCGAAAAATCTTTTTTCGCTTAGGTAGGTCACCCATTACAATAAGAACACCTTGAAAAATCATTCATATTTTTCACCACCTTGAAAAATCTTTGCATTTTTTCACCTGAGTATGTCTCCCATTACAATAAAACCACTTTGAAAAATATTCACATTTTTCACCTAGATGGGTCACTCATGACAATTTGACCATTTCAAACTTTTTGAATTCTACTAATAGGTAGGTTGCCTAGTACAACCATACCGCTTCAAAAGGTCTTTCATAAAGATCATCTTTTTCTTTGCAAACCATGTCTCCTTTTCTTTTGAGTGTGTTTTTTAGCACTCATCTTTTGGATAATGTGTTTTTTAGCCTCATCTCTTTTTCCTATGAGTGCATTTTTGAGCCCTCACTTCAAACACTTTCAGAAGGATTGACCATTTCTTGTTCTGGTGAGTCCATCATATCTTATTACTTTTTCTTCTTTACAAGACTGATATTTTAGCAAAAGTAAGCTGGGAGGATTTCACATGTAGGAAAAATCAAGCTGCAATTTTGGATAGAATCAGGAGCCTAATTATACCCCATTTTAATAGGCAAATTTGATTTAATCATGGGCTAATTTAAAGTTTAATTATGTTTAACAATTAATTTGGGTTCAATTAAAGGATTTAATTATACTTTAAATTGGTCAAATTAATTTTATTTAGGGCTTAATTGGTGAAAATTAAGTTTAAAAGCCCAATTTGAGCTTAATTAAAAAGATTGAAATTTTACAAGACTAAATTTAATTTTTACCAAGTTAATTGATTGAAATCAGGGGTAAAATTGCAAGAAAATAAAAGTTTTGGGGTCAATTAAGGGTTAAATTAAAGAAATTTACAGTCAATGACCATTTTATAAAAAGCATCGAACTCTAAGGACCCAATCGGCTGGAATCAAGGGTGAAATTAAAGAGATTTGAAAGTTTAATGGTTAACTAGGGGTTAAATCGGAGAAATCCGAGACTAAGGACCAAAATAAAAAAGGCACTGAAATTGAAGTTTGTTAGGGGAAAAATTGAAGAAAATTAAAAGTTGGAAGCCAATCAGGGGAGTAATTGAAAGAAATAAAAAATCAAAGGACTAAACAAAAAAAGACCATAACAACACCGTTTTGAGCTTAACTATTCATCTCTCCATAAAATTGGACAAAACTTATACCAAAATGATCACTTGACACTTGACTACACACCAGTTAATCCGTTCTAGCAGATCGAGGCCATAGTGGCGGTGGCATAACCTCAAAGTGGTCAACCCGACCAACCATTTCCTGCAACAAATCTAAGAGCGTATGATGACTACTTTGAGTCAACGGTTGAGATTCTTCCATGTTGAACAAAGGGCCATGATTTGGTACCATTGGAGACCAAACATCCCTCTTCCACCCCCTATAAGTAGATGTGAATTTCATGGCCTGAGGAAGGAGAAATCAGAGGTCAAAGTTGACAAAAAATCAGCTCTGCCCCTTAGTTTTTTCTTTTTCTACCATTGTCTCTTTTCCTTCTCTCTCCATCGTGGCCTTCAGCCACCACCATTCTCACCAACAGCTTAACCACCATCATCTCCACCATAATTCATTGATATAACCACTAGCCGATCACCTCACGTAAGAAGGAGCCACCGCAAGCTTCTTTCTCTCCTTTTTTTTCTTCTCCTTCTTCCTCCCAGCCAAAGGTTTCTCCTTCTTCTTCCTACAACTAATGCCAACCATCAATTCCTCCATCAACGCCACCACACTTCTCCCTCTCCACTGACTATTTCTCTTGCTTTCTCCATAACAGCAACTGATTAGTACTTAAAAGTGCATTCTCATTAAGGCTTTATATCATCGTATTGCACTAAAGTATCGTTAAATTCCCTAACTAAAGCATGTTTTATAATAACAAATATGATAATATAATATATCTTTAATTTATGGTAAATGCTTGTTTTGAATGCAGGTATATCTCACAATTCAAAGGATTGATTCATGTGATTAACTATTAAAAGTAAAGAGATAAAAAGAGGATTAGGCTAAGAGAAGAGATGCTGGTTCCAAACTGGAATGCCATTCGGTTATTTGATCATAACTGTAGTTTTAGAACTCGGATTTAGGTCCACTTTATATGGATGGAAAGATAAGACATAGACCTAAAACTTTCATGAAGAGTTCAAGACTCAATTCTGTCACTTTCAAGTTCAAATCTTAGCAACAACGGAGAAGTCAGAACCTGTCCTGCAGCTCAAACACTGTTCGGTTTTCAGCTCATATCTTGAGTTCTAGAAGTCCAAATGAGCTCTGGTTTCTTTTTGTTGGAAAGCTGAGACAATTTCCCACAGCTTTCATGAACAAAGGGCTCAAATTCTAATATTAGCAATGATGTTTTGGCCAGCCAACAATATCAAAAATCAGCCAACAATATCAAGAACCAGCAGCCAACAATATCAAAAATCTGCTAACAATATCAAGAACCAGCAGCCAACAATGTCAAAAACCAGCCACCAAATCAATGGTAGCCTACCAATCAATAGTTCTGAATCTTAGCCTATAAAAGGAGGCATTTGCCATGTATTTAGTCATATTATTTTTCAGATCAAAATCATCTTCTTACTTTCTCTCTTTATATCTTTGTAATGTTCAAGTTTTCTTTCATGCTATATTAATCTCTTATTTATGCTTTTTCATTTCCTTTCCTAGACTTAGTTAACTTATATCATGTTTATGTTCTTATGTTGTTTATTTATGTTTTTCTTCTTCGTTATGTTTAGCTAAGTTAATTATGTCAAGGTGAAAAGGTTTTACTAATGGTGTTAGAATATGTATAATATAAACTCAACATGGACTTTAATGTTTATATTCAAGAAAGTTTGTAATTAACATGTTTTATCTTTCTATCTTACTAATTCTTAATACCTTGCTTGTTAAATGGTTAATCTAGATTTGTGTTGTATAACACTTGGTACATCAAATGCTTGATCCTTCATAGTTTTCGGCCGACATCGTTATTATGATAGGAACTTGATTTATTGTTAACATAAGCTAGCAACATGAATGCCTGATGATATTTATAAGTACGGTGTTACTTGAATAGGATAATTAATATGATCATGTTGATACTTTATAATGAGTCATTAACGATAAATCATCCGATTGGAACCTCCTTTGTGTGTGGTTTCCAATTGAGTAATAAAAAGGTTTATATTATATTTATTTGAAATACCATTAGTGGATCCTCTAACCTTGACATCTGTTCTATTATTGTTTAATCCTTACATCAATATTACATCTCAAAGTTCTCTTCAACATCAATAACATTTTATTAATTGTAATTTATACAATTCACCTCTCAGGTTCGACCCGGTCTTGCCGGGTTATTTATTACTTTGACACTCCTACACTTGGGATAAAACATCAACTCTTTGATCGTGTCAGCAACAACAGTAGCAGCTCCTCCACCGCGAGCTTCCCTTCTCCTTCTTTCTCTCCCACCCAACAATTGACATCAGTGTCTCCTCCCACAACTCCATCACTGGTCAATAGCTAGACCAGTCGGCCTCTCCTTCCACACTAAGCAATCCCCTCCTCCTTTTTCTTCACCCCCCGCCATTGTCATCCTATATGCAGAACGATAATTCGTTCTACATTTAGAGGGAGAAATAATTAACCTCCCGAGTTTGGGATGGAACCTTATCAACCCAGCCTAAACCCAATAAACAAAAAAGACTAGATCAGTTGGGCTGATTTTGGCCCAGCCCTTTTAGGCAGCCAGTCGGCCTAACCAAACCTGGCTGGTTTAGGCCCAACCCAATATATATAATAATAATAATATATACAATGAATATTATAATACTATATATATATATATATATATATATTTCAAAAAATTTCAAAAAAATTACAAAGGTCATTTCAAAATATTTTTGATTTTCTCGCATGTTTTTCTACCAATTTTGTATAATATTGGGTTGTATTTTTACACTATAAGATATAGATTCGATTTTAAAATACCCGGTTTTCTCTTAAACATATTTTTTAAATTCAAAATTCAAAAAAAATCTCAAAAGTTTTAAATTAATTTCACCTTTCAAAAAAACAAAAAATATTTTGTTTTTGTGCATACGGCCATATCCTAAAAAGTTTTCCAATCATATTTTCATAAAAAACAAAAAAAAAATTGCATCTTTCTCATGTTTTTAAAAAAGAATAAAAAAATAGATATTGTAACCAGTTTATGATTATTCGTTAGGATTTGACCAAAATATCAAAAACCCTTTACCAATCATTTTGTTCATTTTATATTAGGATTTAGATGTAGACTTTCATATTTAGGGATGTAAAACTACACAATAAAGTACACCCTCAAGTATTAAAGATACAAAGAGCAAAATAAATACGATGCTAAAATTTAAACTTTTGAATGGCTAGGATTTTACCTAATAAGGTAGATACTCTCTCACGAAGGGAGAGTTGCCTTAGATTTTATAAGAAGACCAACAGATAAAAACTTGACTTAGAAAAAAAATCAAACAACAATGCAGCTTACCTTATGCATGGTGCACTCGGGGTGATGCGTCTTCCCCTTGCACAACCACTCCTTTACTTAGACTCTTTGTAGACCATAGGTTTCCTAGTAACCTTAATACTAAATGGCATCTCGTAAACCTTAATCATAATTTTATTATTAAACCCAAAACTCTTTCCTTTCCTAACAACATAGCTCTAAGGAGGTTCACATCTTCAAGCGTGCCAGTCCCAACGTCACCCCCCACAACAAGCTCAAAAGGGTTTTCAATGGAAAATTAATCCAAAAGTGGGCTGCTAGGCTATATATGACACTTAACAAAGAAGGCCTTAATCTTGTTCATACATGCATGAATACGTGTGGTTTCAAAAATAATCAAAGCAAGTTCTAGAGAAGCATAACAATGGAAGAAAATCATACATGCAAGGAAAATAAAGATCAACATGGATGTTTTGGTCTTAAGGTTCAAAGTCTCACAGGTTTGTGTTTACCAAATCCAATTACTTAAATCCCAAATGGAATAGCTTAACTAAACAATCTTAAGGAACCAGATCATCATTCAATCATGTTATGACTTTTTTTGAGCTCAACTGAAAATTTGTTAAAAACATTAACATTCTAATCATTCAAAAGCACCTAAAAACAAAAATTTTGGTCCAAAAATGTTGAAATTTTAAAGCATATTAATTCCCCTACACTTAAAATGAACATCATCCTCAATGTTTGCAGTTAAACATTTTAAAAAGAGACGGGAAAATTACCATGATTTTTCTTTTTGCGCAATGCTATCTATCTTTAACATTAAGTATGTCCTTCGATGTGCTCCACATTTTTACCTGAGGGAATAGAGTCTGGTAAAGAAAATATGGTTGAGAAAATATCAAATAAACAATACTGAATTGAAATGGAAAGCAATGAAACAAATAAAACAACAAAAGAAATCTTTATTGTTCGTGGTGTAACACCATGTTTGGGTTACCTCCCAAGAGTGCCTTTTTTTATTATCTTTGGCTAAACAACTCTCAATAGTTCTTCTACTCGAAATTTCGTTAGATCAATAGCAATAATCATTGGCATAGTTTCATCCTCTCTCAAGAACACATACTTCAAATGTTTGGGTAAAGACTTCAATTCCAGCTTCAAAGCCTGTTCAATAAAAGGTAAAACCCTTTTATAAGAATTTGATAGTTGTAAAGGAGATTTAACCAACCTGTTTAGGATTTTAAGTAGTGAATGCAAAGACATAATTGATTCTTTCATGTCCTCCTTCTTCTCCAACCTTGCATCTCTACCTGTCTTGTTATGCTGTAATACGAAGTTCAACTCATCTTGCACAATGGGGTCAATTACATCAACATGAAAAACATATTCAAAGTCTTTTGTTTTCATAAAAAGTCTCCCTAACAATATATAAGTTGGATTTGAAGCAAACTCATCATCAATGTCAATGATGTAAAAATCCATAGGAAATATCAGTTTATTTACTCTAATTAGAACATCTTTAACAACGCCTTCAAGGTATGAATTAGACCTATCCGCTAATTGAATTATTACCTTTTTTTCTTTTAAAGATACTAAATTCAAATCCTTATAAATTGATAGTGCCATCATATTAATTGATGCTCCCAAATCAAGCATAGCCTTTTCTAACTTATGATTTCCAATCACACAGGGTATAGTGAACATACCTGGTTCCTTAAACTTTTAAGGCAATTTCCTTTGTATGATTGCAGACACATTCTCTCTAACCCTTATTTTCTCATCAATATTTGGCTTTTTTTTTGTTGGTGCACAACGCTTTGAGATATTTGGCATATAGTGGAATTTGTTTGATAGCATCCAATAATGGAATGTTCACCTCCACCTTCCAAAAAGTTTCAAAGATTTCATTCTCTATCTCTTTCTTTTTTTTTTTTTTTGCAAATTGGCCGGGAAAAGGGGAATGAATTAAAATATTAGAACTTGGTAAGAAATTTTTTTTACTTACCTTGTTGGTTGGCATATTTAATGATTTAGTCGATTTTTCTTTTCTTTGTTGGGTGCCAGTTGTTGTTGTCTTGATTTGCACTTCCTTGCCACTTCTAAGAGTCATGACACTTGCATTTTCCTTGGGATTAATTTCAGCTTGAGACAATAACCTTCCTTTCTTGGCCTCTATTTTATGCATTGAAGAAGTCAGCTGTGATATTTGGTTTTCCAAATTTCGAATGCTTGCTCTCATCTCCTGTTAAAACATTTGTGTGTTGGTGGCCAAGGATTTTACAATATCCTCTAAAGACATACCTGCACTTGATGGTTGTTGAGGAGAAAAAGATGATTTGTCGTGGACATAGGGTTAAAAAGGTTGCTAGTTTGAGGGTTGACCTACTTCAGGTTCAGGTGGTTTTTCCACTCAGGGTTATACTGATTGGAAAATGGGTCATATCTCCTTTGTTTGCTGTTAAATATACCCATGGCATTAACTTGATGCATGTGATCATCATCTTGTAATTGAGGGCATCTATCAGTAGTATGGTTTGGAAAAAAGTAGATACCACAGACTTTGACATGTCTAACCTATTCCAGAGCAACTTGTTTAATGAGAAATGTTAGTTCTAAAAGTTTTTTCTCAATATTAGTGATTAGTACTTAAAAGTGCATTTTTATCAAGGTTTTATATCATCATTTTGCACTTGAAGTATCAATAACTCCTTAACTAAAGCATGTTTTATAATAACATATCTAATTATATAAGATAACTTTAATTTATGGTAAATGTTCATCTTAAATGCAGGCCTATCACATAAATAAAAGAATTGATTGATTAGTTGAAGTACTGAAATTGAAAGGACAAAGAGATGGCCAAACTTAGAAAAGAGATGCTGGTGCAGTCCAAACTGGAACACTGTTCGGTAATTGGGTCATATCTGGAGCTGTAGATCTTGTATTTAGGTCCATGTTATATGGATGGAAAGATAAGACATAGGCCTACAACTTTCATGTGGAGCCCAAGATTTAAAAAGGCTGTTTTCAAGTCCAAATTATAACAGCAACAGAGAAGTCCGAATCTGTCCTGCAGCCCAGACACTGTTCAGTGTTTAGCCCATATCTCGAGTTCTAGAAGTCCAAATGACCTCTTTTTTTTTCTAGAAAGCTGAGACAATTGTCTAGAACCTTCATGGGAGAATCTGTTCAAATCCTGATGTTATCAATGACATTTTTGGCAGACAAGAAGATACGGATTGTCACCAAGTCAAGATGTGGCCACCCACTCATCAATTAGTCAACAAATCAATAGTTCCAAATTTTGGCCTATAAAAGGAGGCATTTTCCATGTATTTAGGCATCTTGGTGTTCAGATCAAGATCATGCTCTTGCTCTCTCTTTTGTAATACTTCAGTTTTGTTTATATTAATCTCTTGTTTATGCCTTTCATTTCCTTTTCTTTACTTAGTTAACTTCTTTCTCATTTATGTTCGTTCTTATCTTGTTTATTTATGTTTCTTTCTTTCATTATGTGTAGCTAAGTTAATTATGTCAAGGTGAAAAGGGTACACTAATGGTGTAAGAATAAGTATAATATAAACTTAACATGGACCTTAATGTTGGATACTAACGTGCTTTATATTTGTTATCTTGTTCACTTTTAATACTTTGCTTGTTAAATGGTTAATCTAGATTTATGTTGTATAACACTTGGTACAACAAATACTTGGCACTTTCATAGCCCATACTGTATGGTATAACCGACACCTGAGCTATGAAAGGAACTTGATTTGTTGTTAACATAAGTTATAATCATGAATGCCTGACAACATTTACAAGTATTAGCATTATTCGAATAAGATAACTAATGTAATCATGTTAACAATTTATAATCTGATTGGAACCTCCTTTGTGTGTGGTTTCCAATTGAATAAGAAGAGTTTATACTATACTTGTTTGAAATACCATTAGTGGATCCTCTAACCTTGACATTTGTTGTTATCATTGTTTAATCCTAACGTTAATCTTCCATCTCAAGTTCTCATCAACTTCTTCTTCTTCTTAATCTTTATTATTATCATTATTAATAGTATTACTGGTATTATTATTATTATTACTACTATTACTATTACTATTACTATTATTATTAGTATTACTACTACTACTACTACTAGTATTATTGTTATTGTTATTGTTATTGTTGTTACTATTGTTGTTACTATTGTTGCTTATAATTTATACAATTAACTTCCCTGTGGTTCGACCCCAGTCTTGCCAGGTTATTTATTACTTCGACACTCCTGCACTTGGGAGAAGACATCAATCTTTTAGTCGTGTCAATTTTTTGGCGCCGTTGCCGGGGAGGTAAATTCTTGTACAAATTATAATATTTATTTTATTTTCTCTTTTCATTGTTCGTGTATCTAACTTTGTTTCTTTTGTTTTGTTTCTTTTTCTATTACTTTCTTCTTCCTTTTATTCTCTTCCTACACGTGCATGAGAGTGTGTGGTCACGTACATTAAGTGGTAGACTTTGTAGGGTATCCTCATCATTTTCAGAAAATTTGGCCGAAAAAGATAACCAATCGCTTCATAATGAGAATAATGAGAATATTCGGGTTAGAACACTTAGAGACCACATGAATCCCACAAGAACAAGCGCACCCTCATGCATAGTTTTTGTAACATCCCCCATTTCTGGGATAAAACCACAATCTCATGTCAATAGAAAAAAAACAGAGTAGTTAATTTTATATATATATATACACATATATATATATATATATATATACACATATATATATATTCATGGTCTTCGTATTAACATCTACTAGAATTTCGATAGAGTCCCCCCTATACTGGAAGGTCCCAAGTTACCGACATGTAACCGGTTTACACTTCTAACAGTTCGCATCTCATAACTTAATTCCCGACCCAATCATCCTGGGTTTCAATTCCACAATTATACTCACACCTATCAACCATAATATTTATGATATGCATTATATAACAAAAATATCATTATGGATGGATAATTTAAATAAATATAAATACATAGACATGAAATATGGTTATATAAACTACAACGTTAAATTCATCCAATCAAGTTTAAACATTTATTATACAAATTAAGTTATACAACCATTTTCATGTTTACAAAATACAAGGGTATATTCCCTAGGACCTAGACTTCAAAAAGAAACATAAGCTAGGATTCTACTCCTGTCGTGCATGCGATGATCCTGAAACAAAATACATATTATTGCAAGGTGAAATATTTCCATAAATATAACAATATGAATATCTAATAATTTCAACAGGGTAACATGTATTCATATTTCATTTACTTCTCCCTTCTAGTTTTTTTTATTTAAAAATCTCTTCCTTATTCAAACTATTAATAACCGTTCCCTCTGCCACTATCAACCTTCATTCCAGACTTTATAAGATCAACGTGATTACTTTTGCTTATCACATTACCGATACCAATTTCACTGGTATTGTCATCACCACCCCATAGGAGTCGATATAAGGCGATCCCTTTACCCGGAATCCTAACATACACTAAATGTATGCTGGCCATTCCATGGTGATCCCCTTACCCGGGATCCTAACATACACTGAATGTATGTTAGCCAATACGTGGAAATCCCCTTACCCGGGATCCTAACATACACTAAATGTATGTTGGTCCATTTGTGACGATCCCATTACCCGGGATCCTAACATACACTAAATGTATGCTAGACAATACATGGTGATCCCCTTACCCGGGATCCTAACATACACTCAATGTATGCTAGACAGTACATGGTGATCCCCTTACCCGGGATCCTAACATATACTCAATGTATACTAGTTTATGCCTAAATCACACTTCTAATATTTTCCTTTTTCAGTGATAATTTCATCACTTGGCAATTCACATAATAACTTTTCATCTTGAATACACATACTTTCAGTAATTTCACATTTCACATCAAAATATATTAAATCATGGAATTTAGCTAGGAAGTATAGGTGTAAAACACCTACCTGCAATAGAAGCTCTACTCGTGCTCCCCTGCTACTGCTGTTGCACCACGTCTGTGGTCCCTCCTGCAAATCACAGGTTTATCTCATAAATTTTCTTACTCAAGGATATGTTTTATAATAACCATATCAACAACCAATAAGTCTTTCTTTCAGTCATTTCTTAGTACTTTATGTTTTTCTCATCTCACTCATGATTACTGTCGTTCTTTATCCAATCCTAGTTATCATTCCTTTCTTTATATTTGGACTTTCACTGTCCAACTGTTACTGCCTCGTTTTTGAACTGTTACTGTCTGACCTCTCCTCAGATTTTTAACTATATCTGGAGTTATAGAACTCCGATTCAAGTGAAATTTGTGGCGTTGGAAAGGTAAGACATGAGGCTACAAGTTCTATGTTTTGGGAAGAACCTAGTTCTGCCTCTAAGATAGTCAAAATTGCTCATTAACAAACGCTTGAACTGTTACTGTCCATTTTTGAACTGTTACTATCTGACCTCTCCTCAGATTTTTAACTATATCTGGAGTTATAGAACTCCGATTCAAGTGACATTTGTGGCGTTGGAAAGGTAAGACATGAGGCTATAAGTTCTATGTTTTGGGAAGAACCCAGTTCTGCCTCTAAGGTAGTCACAATCGCTCATTAACAAACGTTTGAACTGTTATTGTCCAACTGTTACTGTCCAATTTTGAACTGTTACTGTCTGACCTCTCCTCAGATGTTTAACTATATATGGAGTTATAGAACTCCGATTCAAGTGAAATTTATGGCGTTGGAAAGGTAAGACATGAGGCTACAAGTTCTATATTTTGGGAAGAACCTAGTTCTGCCTCTAAGGTAGTCAAAATCGCTTACTAACAAACGCTTGAACTGTTACTGTCCAACTGTTACTGTCCATTTTTGAACTGTTACTGTCTGACCTCTTCTCAGATTTTTAACTATATCTGGAGTTATAGAACTCCGATTCAAGTGAAATTTATGGCGTTGGAAAGTTAAGACATGATGCTACAAGTTCTATGTTTTGGGAAGAACCCAGTTCTGCCTCAAAGGTAGTCAAAATCGCTCATTAACAAACACTTGAACTGTTACTGTCCAACTGTTACTGTCCATTTTTGAACTGTTACTGTCTGACCTCTCCTCAAATTTTTAACTATATCTGGAGTTATAGAACTCCGATTCAAGTGAAATTTGCGGTGTTGGAAAGGTAAGACATGAGGCTACAAGTTCTATGTTGGGAAGAACCCAGTTCTGCCTCTAAGATAGTCAAAATCGCTCATTAACAAACGCTTGAACTATTACTATCCAACTGTTACTGTCCATTTTTTGAACTGTTACTGTTTGACCTCTCCTCAGATTTTTAACTATATCTGGAGTTATAGAACTCCGATTCAAGTGAAATCTGCGGTGTTGGAAAGGTAAGACATGAGGCTACAAGTTCTATGTTTTGGGAAGAACCCAGTTCTGCCTCTAAGGTAGTCAAAATCGCTCATTAACAAACATCCAAAACTACAATTTCTATGAAGGAATTTGATCCTAATTCCTTCATTCTCCTCCCCAAAATCTCTTTGAAGGTCAAGAGACGAAACTGTCCAGATTCATCAACCTTTCCATTTACACACAACATATGAAGTTCTTTACTTTAACAACTCTTACTTTTTCCTCAATTCAAGTCTAAGAACTCAATATATAAATTAACATCCAGGCATCAATTCATAATCGACTTGAAATGACTCATAAGACCAGGTTTAGAATATCTTACCTGATGCGAATCAAGGCTTTGAACCCTCCTTTTCTTTCTAATGACAGCCGACCCTCCCCTCTTCTTTTCTTATTCAATTTTTTCTTGTTAATCCCTTTCCTACCAGGGTTTATTTTACCTATAACCCTCAATCTGGGATGGGTTCTTGAAATTTTGGTGTTTCTCTCTTAATTTCTAAAAATAGATATAAAAACTCCCTCTTTTCTTTCTTTACGTAGGCTAGATCTGTTTTTGGTGAGAATAGGAGTATTTATGCTCTATAATTATTCTTATTTGCATTTAGGCCCCATTTTCTTTAAGTGTATTGGTTCTTACCCCACTTATTTTTAGTTTAGTTTATTTTCTTTAATTTAATCCAGCCTTGGTTTTTCTCGGGATTTACAGTTTTTCCACCTGATGCATCTCATTTTAATTTTAAGCCAGGCATTATTCAACTTTTACCATCTTTTCATGGCTTAGATTTAGAAAATCCATACTTGCATTTAAGAGAATTTGAGGAGGTCTGGAACACCTATATTGACTCAAATTGTAGCATGAACACCATTAGGTTAAAGCTTTTTCTTTTTTCACTAAAAGATAAAGCTAAAACATGGCTACAAAATTTGAGACCTGGATCTATTCATGCTTGGGATGAAATGCAACAACAATTTTTAAAGAAGTTTTTTCCATCTTACAGAACAAACTCTTTCAAAAGACAAATAATCACTTTCACTCAAAAACCAGGAGAAACATTTTACCAATGTTGGGACAAGTATCGAAACTTGCTTAATACTTGCCCTCATCATGGTTTTGAAACATGGAGATTGGTGTCACATTTTTATGAAGGGTTAACTCCTAGAGATAGGCAAATGGTTGAATTGATGTGCAATGGAACTTTTGAGGATAAAGACCCTAATGAAGCAATGGAGTACCTAGACTTGCTAGCTGAAAATACGCAAAATTGGGACACTATAGGAACTTATGAGGCACCAAGTAAAACCCAACCTCATACATCTAGTGGAGGTATGCACAACCTTAGGGAAGATCATGACCTCCAAGCCAAGTTTGCATTTTTAGCTAGAAAAGTTGAGGCACTAGAATTAAAAAAGAGTGGTCAACTAAAATCGGTTTAAGACATTGTGTGTCAAATCTGTGAAACCAATGAACATTCAACCAAAAACTGTCCAACTTTGCCTTCTTTTAAGGAATGTCTCCATGAACAAGCCCATGCTCTAAACAGTTTCCAAAGGCTCAATCATAACCCATACTCGCAAACATACAACCCTGGTTGGAGAAATCACCCAAATTTCAATTGGAAGAGTGATAACAATAATGCATAAACTTCACAGCCACTGTTTCAAGCACACCATAATTTCCAAAATTCTCATGGATATGCACCTCCTTATGCTCCACCTCCTAGAAGAAATCTTGAGGAAACATTGCATGCATTCATTGAAAAGCAAGAGACAATCAATACTCAACTTGCTCAAAGCATGACAGATTTTAAAGATACTCTTGCAAAATTGACATCTGCTCTCAGTTTCCAAGAGAAAGGTCAGTTTCCATCTCAACCACAACAAAATCCAAAGGGGCAATACAATGCGAATGCAAGTAGTTCGGGAAGCCAACACATGAATCATGTAAAATCAGTCATCACTCTTCACAGTGGTAAGGTTATTGAAAAACCCATTCTTGAACCTTGTGAGAATGATGATGAGTCAATCTCTGAGGGTAAGGAAGGGGTTGAATCTGATCATTACAAAGAAAAGACTGATTCCCCGCCAGCACTTCCATTTCCTCATGCCATGACCAAACAAAGGAAAGTCAATCACAACTCTGAAATCTTTGAAACCTTCAAACAAGTAAGGATCAATATACCTTTGCTGGATGCTATCAAACAGGTTCCTTCGTATGCTAAATTTTTGAAAGATTTGTGCACTGTGAAGAGAAAACTGAATGTGAAAAAGAAAGCCTTCTTAGCCGAACAAGTAAGTGCCATTCTTCAGAACAATAATGCTTTGAAATATAAAGACTCTGGTTGTCCTATAATTTCTTGCTTTATTAGAGAACATAAAATTGAAAGAGCTTTACTTGATCTTGGAGCCAGTGTGAATTTACTTCCATATTCAGTTTTTCAAAGCCTCAATCTAGGTGAGTTAAAACCAACTTCTGTAACTCTTTTACTTGCCGATAGATCTGTAAAGGTGCCTAGAGGAATAGTTGAAGATGTGTTAGTACAAGTTGATAAATTCATTTATCCTGTGGATTTTATTGTCTTAGACACACAACCTGTTGAAGCATGTAATTCATTTCCTGTTATTTTAGGGCGTCCATTTCTTGCAACTTCTAATGCATTGATTAATTATAGGAATGGACTGATGAAGCTATCTTTTGGAAACATGACATTGGAGATGAATATTTTCAACATTTGCAAGCAACCTGGAGATGATAATGATTTACAAGAAGTAGATTTTATTGAAGAATTGGTTTATGATCAATTTGAATCTACTTTGAGTAATACTGAGTTTGATGAATTTGAAGATTTGCAAATGACTTATTCTCAAGAAGAAATCACAGATGAAAAAGGTATTGAAAATGTTGATGCAAATCTTTTGTCAAGAATGACAACAGATTCGATATCTGACACCACACCAACCGATGATTACTTTCCTGACAAATCCTTACTTTCTCTTAGTTCAATGCCTTGGTTTGCTAAAAATATCAATTTCCTTACCTCAGGAGATTTGCCAACTCATTGGAGTACCGAAGATAACGAAAAGTTTCTAAACGAAGTGAGAAACTTTTATTGGGATGACCCTAACTTATTCAAACATTATCCTGATCAAATATTTCAAAGATGCATTGCGGACAATGAGGTAAGTAGTGTCATTAAATTTTGTCATTCTGAAGCATGTGGGAGTCATTTCTCGTCAAAAAAGACCATTGCGAAAATCTTTCAAAATGGATTTTATTGGCCCACCATGTTTAAAGACACATATGCATTCTGCAAAACTTGTGAAAGTTGTCAAAAAGTTGATACTGGTCAAAAAGTTTTGCTTTATAATTCTCGACTCAATTTATCTCCTGAAAAACTAAGATCAAGATGGAGTGGTCCTTTTATTGTGAAACATGTGTATCCATATGGGGCCTGTGATATCGAGAATCCAAAGAATGACAATGTTTTTAAGGTAAATGAACATTGTTTGAAAGCTTACTTTGATAATTTTCCTAGTGAAAATGATTCCATTGGTTTGAATGATCCTGTAGATAAAGGTTGATTTTTTTTTTCTCACATTGTTTTGTGTTTTGTTTTGCTAGTTTCTCTAACCCTGGTCAAAAGGCGGATAACGGTACTCCGTGACTTCAGTCGGTTCTTTCAGTTTCCTATAATAACTGATATCTGTATATATTTGTGCAATTCTTTGCTATTTCTCCCTTCTTTGAATCTCTTCTCCATTTCTCATTTGAAAATGGACACCACTCTTGAAAAATTGAAAAAGTACTTTCCCGCTCTGCCTCAGAATGCGATCACAAAAATTTACCGTGCTAGGTGTGCAAGATTGAGGTTGTTAATGAATCATGGAATTCCTGAAGATATTCGTTAGTTGATTGAAGCAAAGGTCCGATTATCAGGTGAATCCTCCAATTCTTTCATCTCATACATGCCTGGAATAGGTAAAAGCACTTTTGCAAAGAAATGTCGTGCAAAACGACTGAAAGTCTGTCACAGATGTGCCAGAATGGACTTGTAATGCAACATGTCGTTCTTTAGGAATGGTATCTATAAACCGTGAAGATAAAATACAATTCATTAAGGATGGCCTGAGTAAGGGGTCTTTAGATAATTTTCTATTGACCCTTGAGACGCATCCTAGTGGAGATGTGCATCGTGCTATTCATGATTTATGGCCACAATTCCATAAAGAACATGATAGACTTAGTCTTGGGAATCTGACTAAAAAAGACCTTGTTTGCCAGTTTTTAAGAAAACTAGATGGGAAGCCTATCCCCGACCCATAGAGGGCGTTTAAGCCGTTCTTGGACGTAAAACCAAGGGAAGATGTGAGCCACAATCACAACTACCTGTACATACACATGCTTTTTCAAAATAAATAAATAAATAAATAAATAAAGAGAGAGAGAAAGAGAGAGAGAGAGAGAGAGAGTGTGCGACTCCAGCTGGCCTACAAATAGGTGGTATGATTGCATCTTCAATTTCTCATCTATAAAATCTTCTCTTCCTTCCCTTCATTTCTACTCAACCCATACATTTAACAAATATAGAAGTGTGTAGAAATGGCAGGTTCCTCAAGTCATCACATCAGAAATATTTGTGTTTTCGGTGGATCCAGTCCTAGGAAAGAAAAGGAGTTTTTAGGATCAGCAAATCATCTTGGTCAGGTATTAGCTGAGAGAAAGATTCATTTAATGTATGGAGGAGGCAGCCTTGGGTTAATGGGGGGTGTGGCAATAACTGTATTTTTAGGAGGTAGTCAAGTTTTGGGGGTCGTCCCCGAAGCTTTAACAAAAGAGGACATCATTGGAAAAATAATTGGAGAGGAACTACAGGTCTCCACAATGTATGATCGATTGAATGCAATGTTTAACTATGTTGACGCCTTCATTGCCTTACTAGGTGGTCTGGGCACATTGGAAGAGATCTTTCATATTTCATCTTGGGCCCAACTGCACATTTACCATAAACCTATAGGTTTGTTAAATGTTAATGGTTTTTATGATAATTTGTTGTCTTTTCTTGATCAAGCTGTGGAACAGGAATTCTAACATCTTTGGCACGACAAATCATAATCCCTGCTGCTACTGCTGAACAATTGGTTGACTAACTACAATCTTTCATCCCTGTAATTGATCCTTCCATGAGTCGCATAAATTGGTCAACTAAGGAAAGCTGTAAAAAGCTTAGATTGGATTTGAGCCTTCGTTTGTGAAACCTTATGTCTTTTGGTTTTATTAATAGCATAGTATTTTGTTTTGTTATTTCTTATATTTGTTTAAGTGTGTTTCAGGTTTGTCAGTGTTCGTTGTTTCAGGTGATGTTTTCTATACTCTATTTTTCTACCTTATGACATTGAGGACAATGTCTCGTTTTGGTTGGGGGGAGAGGGTAGTAGTAGTTGACAAAAAAAAAACTAACTACTTTTGTTTTTAAAGCCATTTGACAAAACTGTTATTACTAGGATGGCAGAGTAAGGAGGAATTTTAGTGACTCTTGAGACGCATCTTAGTAAACATTTTCCAATGGTTATTTGCAATATTCATAACAAGGCCTATTAGAATACTTCTTGAAATATTCAGGTTTACAAACTCTTGCATTGTTATCACTTGATTCTGCTCATATACTCATTTAACAAGTATTCTTAAACCTTCATTTTCACACACACTTTAACATATGATTGTGGGTTGCACATTGGATTATTACATTACTTATGTTCTTTTGTTAAAGGTAACAACTAAGGGATAGGGATAGTCTATATTTTGCAAAAAAAAAAATGATGATAATAAAAACATAGATAAGTTTGGTTTCGAAGCCTCCCTAACCTAAGCAATTAAGCCCGAATGGGTGTTTTAACACCTAATACCCTAAAGTCAACTGACTTGGGAGCTATTGGCCCAAAGCTTGTTACATGGGTTAAGGAGAAAAGCTTAAGGGAATCAAACATTGCACTATCTATGTATCAGTATCTGCAACCCGAGTTACTAAGCTCGTAGGGGTGTCTCAACACCCAATGCCCTAAGAACAACTGGTCTGGGAGTCATTAGCCGAAAGCTCGTTACATGGATTAAAGATGCATTGTGTTTTAAGTTATATGTATATATATTGAAAAAAAAAAGAAAAAGAAAAAAAAAGAAACGATAATAATCTCAACCCAAGGAAGTTAACCTTAAACATTAGAACAGAATATTGTTTTCCTCCAATAAAAGCCCCATCATCTATGTTTTCATACATTGAGCACATAAAAAGGAAGGTTTATTAATATTTTGTTTAAGAGATATTGAGCAGATATATAAACTTAATGAGAGTTTGTTTATCTGGATAGATTAATGGAAGTTGAATGATGAATGCCTTGCTTTGTGGAATTTGCAAATAGTTTTTCTATTTTAACGCTTTGATTACTAGGGACTAGTAATAATCTGGTTGGGGGGTGTGATTAGTACTTAAAACTGCATTTTTATCAAGGTTTTATATCATCATTTTGCACTTGAAGTATCAATAACTCCTTAACTAAAGCATGTTTTATAATAACATATCTAATTATATAAGATACCTTTAATTTATGGTAAATGTTCATCTTAAATGCAGGCCTATCACATAAATAAAAGAATTGATTGATTAGTTGAAGTACTGAAATTGAAAGGACAAAGAGATGGCCAAACTTAGAAAAGAGATGCTGGTGCAGCCCAAACTGGAACACTGTTCGGTAATTGGGTCATATCTGGAGCTGTAGATCTTGTATTTAGGTCCATGTTATATGGATGGAAAGCTAAGACATAGGCCTACAACTTTCATGTAGAGCCCAAGATTTAAAAAGGCCTTTTTCAAGTCCAAATTGTAGCAACAACGGAGAAGTCCGAATCTGTCCTGCAGCCCAGACACTGTTCAGTGTTTAGCCCATATCTCGAGTTCTAGAAGTCCAAATGACCTCATCTTTTTTTTCCTAGAAAGCTGAGACAATTGTCTAGAACCTTCATGGGAGAATATGTTCAAATCCTGATGTTATCAATGATGTTTTTGGCAGACAAGAAGATAAGGATTGTCACCAAGTCAAGATGTGGCCACCCACTCATCAATTAGTCAACAAATCAATAGTTTCAAATTTTGGCCTATAAAAGTAGGCATTTGCCATGTATTTAGGCATCTTGGTGTTCAGATCAAGATCACGCTCTTGCTCTCTCTTTTGTAATACTTCAGTTTTGTTTATATTAATCTCTTGTTTATGCCTTTCATATCCTTTTCTTTACTTAGTTAACTTCTTTCTCATTTATGTTCGTTCTTATCTTGTTTATTTATGTTTCTTTCTTTCATTATGTGTAGCTAAGTTAATTATGTCAAGGTGAAAAGGGTACACTAATGGTGTAAAAATAAGTATAATATAAACTTAACATGGACCTTAATGTTGGATACTAACGTGCTTTATATTTGTTATCTTGTTCACTTTTAATACTTTGCTTGTTAAATGGTTAATCTAGATTTATGTTGTATAACACTTGGTACAACAAATACTTGGCACTTTCATAGCCCATACTGTATGGTATAACCGACACCTGAGCTATGAAAGGAACTTGATTTGTTGTTATAACATAAGTTATAATCATGAATGCCTGACAACATTTACAAGTATTAGCATTATTCGAATAAGATAACAAATGTAATCATGTTAACAATTTATAATCTGATTGGAACCTCCTTTGTGTGTGGTTTCCAATTGAATAATAAGAGTTTATACTATACTTGTTTGAAATACCATTAGTGGATCCTCTAACCTTGACATTTGTTGTTATCATTGTTTAATCCTTACGTTAATCTTCCATCTCAAGTTCTCATCAACTTCTTCTTCTTCTTATTCTTTATAATTATCATTATTAATAGTATTACTGGTATTATTATTATTATTACTACTATTACTACTATTATTATTATTATTAGTATTACTACTACTACTACTACTAGTATTGTTATTGTTATTGTTATTTATACAATTAACTTCCATGTGGTTCGACCCTGGTCTTGCCGGGTTATTTATTACTTCGACACTCCTGCACTTGGAAGAAGACATCAATCTTTTGGTCGTGTCAATTAGAATGTATTACCTCATTAAATCTTCTAAATGAATCAACATGGACTCCAAATTGCTGTGAATTTGCTACTATTTTCGAGATTAATTCTCATGCTTCTTCTGAAGTCTTTTCTATGAGTACTCCTCAACTTGTTGTGTCAATCATGCTACAATCCATAAGTAACGATCCCTCATAAAAATATTGCAGCAATAATTGATCAGAAATTTGATGATGAGGGTAGCTCGCGCACAATTGATTGAAACAATATTCGTACAACTTGTTGCTGTTATTCTGGCGAATTCCACTAATTTTTGCTCTATTTATTCTCTCCCTTGGCTGCTTAATTTCTTTAGAATTCTTAAGCTAATTAGAAGTTCCTTATGCTACTTAACTCCATCCTTCTTTATTTGATCCTTAAGTTTGATTAAGTCCTTCAAAATTTGTGTTGAAAATAGATTTTGCTGTTGTCACAACTCTATTATAATTCCAACTCTGCTACAACTTAGACTTTGTTTCTGACTTAGTTTCTTGCAATATCCGACCATCCCATCTATATTCTTTCATTCATGACATATTGGAGGCTTGATCTTTACCTTTTTTAGGTTCCAAGATCCATCATTTCTATGTTAGACTCTCAGCCATAGTGGTATACTCAACACTGTCAGTTTTCTCATCAGATCAGGAGAGGAATCTCGCCCTTCAGATTGCTTATGGGGCTTTTGGTATCAAGTCTGTTATGTTTTCTGATCAGTGTTAACTACAGCGTGGAATTTCTACTGTTTCACAAAAGGGTCAGTCCCAAAATTCTCTTCTTTTCTTTTTCTTTTTAGCTTCCTTTTTATATGGATCTACTGGTTAGTTCTAGCCAGCCTATCCTTGAGGTAACACTTAACAGAGAGAGCAGTGGCCTTGCAGCAACAATAGCAACCCCTAAATCCCTATACTCTGTCAAAAAAATCTCCCCCCACCACAACTTTGTTGCTTGATTCATATATGCTGTTGTTCTTGAATTATTGAAGTTAATTTGAGCCGTGATAGAATATGAGAATTTGAAACTTTGCGCGCTATTGTTGGATAAAAAGCCAATACTAATTGTTGCTTCAGAACTTACTATACCAGAACAAGAATTGCAAGAAGAGTTACAGAAATTGAGAGCTTGAAGGCCATTTAACCATAGACTATCAAATTCGGCACACTCCAGTTTATAAAGAACTCTATTTGCTATGATTTGGCATGGTTACATGTACTAGTGTAGTTTCAATGCTATGATTGTTCTAACAAAGATCCTATATGAATCGCTTGATTTCTTTATAGTTTCTTGAACAGCTCCTCATACTTCTGGTTATCTTCTATACGCATTTTTTAGGTTTTCCTCAAATTTGTTTGACCATCTGTTTTTCAGTTGGCACACACAGCCAAAGAAAATCTAAAGGTGAGGTGAATCTTGTTTTTGTGGTGTCCTCCAGTTATGGATGTTTAAATCTGTTGTGGATGATCTGCGATCATTTTATTGTTTAAGGTTTTTCCTTTTCTAGTAATTAGGGTAAGAAGGGCTGTGTTGAAGTTTGTTTTTAGTTGGGGTTGATTTAAGTCTGTCTTTCTACAGCTCTCTGAAACTAGGGTACTTGATGCTTGGCTTGCTACATGATCCAAAATGAGATGCTTTTCACAATCGAATTGCCCTTTTGTCTGTGAATGAATACAATCGAATCATTAGGTCGGGACCACCTCCAATTTCTTACGCGCAAGTTGGAAATCATTGACCTGATCCTTCTGCATAAATCATGCAACTCACAGATGTATAATATTTTTAGTAAATAGAAGATTTTAGTCTTGTAAATATTCTGCATATACTTCAGCTTGAAACTTGGGTATATAAGAATGTCCGGGAAAAACAGAGAAAAAGCCAGTGTGGTGGCAACTCAGTTTTCGGTAGTGTCGATAGTAAATGATCGATCGATTGATTGATGCAGCGCTGTACATACACTTAGTGGTGCCTAAGGGCTACCGCACAGCAACGATGACAATCACTGGCACTTCTGTTAGTGAAGAGACAAAGTTGATGATTGCATTAGATGTGGTGTGTTGTGGACTCCACGAGTACTGGATGAACTACTTGCTGATACAGCAAAATCAAGAGTATATGTTGCGACAAACCGTAGATCACGCATGTACTGCTTAGATTATGCTCACTGAGAAATATTTTTTTAACTTTGCTAGTTTGAAAAATACTTTAGACTACTAGTAAAAAAACATCACTTTAGTTCCCTGTAGTGCTGACTATCTATGAATTTTCCATGTGAATTTCATCAACAAGAGCGTTTACCTCAGTAGTGAAACATTGCTGTGCCGCTAGACGGACTGTGGTGTTAAATCGTTTACCTCAGTAGTGGAACGTTGCTGTCCGCTTGACTTGCTGTGCCGCTAGACTGACTGTGGTGTTAAATCGTTTACCTCAGCAGGGAAACATTGCTGTAGCGGTAGACTGATTGTGGTGTTAAATAGGCAATTTCTTGAGACCAATATTCTTCACATCTAGCAAAGCCAGCCATTTTATAACACAACAAGGCGATCTGCTTAAAAGAATCATGAGATTTCTGAGGGATTGCATTTCCGTACTTCTTTTTTGCTCCACTTTGCTTCTGATTGTGGAAGTAGCCACCCCTGTTGACACCATTAACACAACCCTGTCAATTCGAGATGGAGACACCATAGTCTCGGCTGGTGGCACCTATGAATTAGGATTTTTCAGCCCCGGAAGATCCAAAAACCGATACTTGGGGATATGGTATGGCAAAATATCAGTCCAGACAGCAGTGTGGGTTGCCAACGGAGAATCTCCTCTTAACGATTCATCAGGGGTTGTAAGGCTTACCAACCAAGGACTTCTTGTCCTTGTCAATCGCAGTGGAAGCATCATTTGGTCTTCCAACACATCAACACCTGCTAGGAATCCAGTTGCACAGCTTTTGGATTCGGGAAACCTTGTTGTGAAAGAGGAGGGTGATAATAACCCGGAAAACTCCCTGTGGCAGAGTTTTGAACATCCAGGTAATACATTAATACCGGGCATGAAGATAGGACGGAATAGAGTCACTGGCATGGACTGGAGCTTGGCAGCATGGAAGTCACTAGATGATCCTTCTAGAGGTAACATTACAGGTATCCTTGTTCCTTATGGATATCCCGAGTTAGTAGAGCTGGAAGATTCGAAAGTGAAGTATCGATCTGGGCCATGGAATGGTCTGGGGTTCAGTGGTATGCCTCCATTAAAACCAAATCCAATATACACATATGAATTTGTTTTTAATGAGAAGGAGATATTTTACAGAGAACAGCTTGTTAATAGCTCAATGCATTGGAGGATTGTCTTGGCTCAGAATGGTGATATCCAACAACTTTTGTGGATTGAGAAAACCCAGAGCTGGTTTCTTTACGAAACAGAAAACATCAATAATTGTGCGCGTTATAAACTATGTGGTGCAAATGGCATCTGTAGTATTAACAACTCTCCGGTGTGTGATTGCTTAAATGGATTTGAACCGAGAGTTCCAAGAGACTGGGAGAGGACAGATTGGTCAAGTGGTTGCATCAGAAAGACTGCACTAAACTGTTCAGGAGATGGGTTTCAAAAAGTCTCAGGTGTGAAGTTGCCGGAGACAAGGCAATCATGGTTTAACAAGAGCATGAGCCTGGAGGAGTGCAGGAACACGTGCTTGAAGAACTGCAGCTGTACTGCGTATGCAAACATGGACATCAGGAATGGAGGAAGTGGGTGCTTGCTTTGGTTCAATGATCTGATCGATATTTTGTTTCAAGATGAGAAAGACACCATTTTTATACGGATGGCTGCATCAGAACTACCGGGTATGAATTTATCATCTGTCGGTATCTATTGCTTGGATTTTAGTAACTTTTAGAGAGGTCATATTATTTGAGATGATTTTCCGATTAAATGCATGAGAAAGTTTTCTTTCTAATCTTATATCCTAGTTTTCAGAACATCATATCACACGATGCCTGAGAGTGCCTGTGTATGCTTGTGTTGATGTGTGTTGATAGAGTGATAACTTGGTCAATGTCTCCTCTTCCCCTCTCTCTGTTTTTTTTCCATAGGTTTCGTTGAACATAGCTTACAACTCTCAAGACATATGTTCATACTAGTATAAGGATTATTATAGAGACTTGAAGGATAATCACATCATCAATCCTGAAAATCTCACAATTTCTAAAATTCAATGATGTGTTGTAGATGCTTGCAAGATTTCTTGCACGACATATCATTTGGCATGAAAGAACTGAGATATTCATTGAAAGAAGTAACTTCTTGAAGCATAATAAAATAACTAGATCAGTGACTAGACATATCACTTGGTGTTGGTGACATGATGAATTGGTTTTTCTCTGCCCAGAGCGGTGTTGTTTTATAATGTATTGAGCAGATAACTGGGATTGAAAGATCCAATAGCCAAGGAAAACTATTCACAAATTCCTATTTATTGTCTTTTAACTCTAGTTTTTCTCTGCCATGATATAGGTAATGGTGATAGTGCAAAGGTTAATACGAAATCCAATGCAAAGGAAAGGATCGTGGTAAGCACTGTGTTGTCCACAGGACTTGTGTTCCTTGGACTAGCCCTGGTCTTGCTCTTGCATGTTTGGAGAAAGCAGCAGCAGAAAAAACGTACGTATTCTACCATGAAAATCTAACCAATCCTATCGCCCCCATTCCACGACTTTCAGAGAAGAAGTCTAGTTAATCTCTTAATTTAAATTTGATTTGATTAATCCAAGGTAGGACAGTAAATTGGTCAAGACTTCATTAATATTTAATGCCTTGAAAATAAATTTGAGTATAACGACAAATAGAGGTGAGAGATCCCATGTCTTTTTTTTTTTACCTTTCCGATTCGTAGTAGTAATACTAACAGGAAAAATGACAGGTAATTTGCCAAGCGGATCGAATAACAAGGATATGAAGGAAGAACTAGAATTACCCTTCTTTAATATGGATGAGTTGGCTTCTGCAACAAATAACTTTTCTGATGCCAATAAACTAGGAGGAGGAGGTTTCGGACCTGTTTATAAGGTAATAATTATCTGTAAACGGTCATGCAATATGGCCTATGGCCTCTGAATTTCATCTTACAAACTCCTTACCCCAGTGGAGTTCTTGGTGTTAGTTTCTTTGAAACGATCCCACTACAGGACTGTCAGGACCGACCATTTTTTTTAGCATAAAACAATGACTGATTGGAGAGTACTCAACAGATACAAAGAGTACGGAACACCATTTCGCAATTCTCAACTTCCAGAAGACAACGTATGATTTGCTTACGATGCTGAGTCATTATTTGCAGGGAACCCTTGCAGATGGACGAGAAATAGCTGTGAAGAGGCTCTCTAAGAATTCAAGACAAGGACTTGATGAATTCAAAAATGAAGTTAAACATATCGTGAAACTTCAGCATCGGAATCTAGTGAGGCTTCTTGGATGCTGCATTGAAAGAGATGAAAAGATGTTGGTCTACGAGTTTTTGCCTAACAAAAGCTTGGACTTCTATATTTTTGGTATGAATCTCACAAAACCTTTTCAAAAAGTAAAGCACTATTGAGCTTTCCAAAACCCTGCATTAATAATCTAATTATAAGATGTTTATCTTCCTTCGAAGCCCTTAGGAAAGTGGCTTCGTAGGGGGAGATTACTTTTCTCCACTTTCTTTCTCACAAATCCTGCCATATATGCAATTGTAACTCGTTCTTTCTTGTTCTCTCTTGTATTTAATTATGAATCTGATAAGAGCCATAATGTATTGACTTGGGCAGATGAAACTCATAGCTTACTACTAGATTGGCGTCAGCGCTACAATATCATCAATGGGATTGCTCGTGGATACTCCTTTCCTTCCAATAAATGGTATTTGATTTTCCTGAGACACACAAGCACGCATATGTGTTCCATTAATTGCTCCCACACAATTCTAAAAACAAAATTTAAAAAACATTAATTGTAAATGAATTACCAAATGGATTATATAATGAGAGTGGACAGATAAACATATTCACTTTAATTAATCTCATATATTACCTTAAATGTGCATATATCTTGAGTTCATTACGATTTCTTGTGGTGTTGTCAAAAAATCTCGATCAACTGGTTTTATTATATCAATTGATAGCAAACACACAACCTTTAGAACCTCGTTGAAATACCTACTCACTGTTTCACTGGAATGTTGAAATCTCTCCTGGACCTCCTTATTAGAAGCACCTAACGCTAAAGTATAAAGAAACATGCCAACTTTCTCTATAACACTGATACTCCTTGATGGTTTTAGTCCATATTGTGTTTCTAAATGAAAACAAAAACTTTGAAATGTCGCTGCATCTATCCTAAACATATTTACACAACGTATTCAATGTTTATTTAAAATTTCATTCAACCACTGCATTCCTGTGTTGTATAAAATCATACAGGGTTGCTTATAGATATACTTATTGTAATACAATGCAAGTGTGCTTGTTGTGCACAATACTAGTTTACGACGATTAAATTCTCTATGCCAAAATGAATTGCCTGCATCGTCATCGTCACCGTCATCATCTTCGTTACTATTGTCATTGTTACCATCATCATCTGCATTGCTATCATAAGTAGCACCACTACTATAACTGATATGACTACTACTATTCCTACCAACGTAGTCATGTGAAACATATTGAGCGAGATTGTTCATGACATTTTTATACTCTTCTTCAAAAAGGTTATTAAACTAATTTGCATCAATATCTACAATTTTAATTAAATAATTATGAGCAAGGAACAACATATTACTTGTTTTATTAATGTAAATGTGTTGGAAGCTGTCATGACCCGAATCCTGGAACCATGATCGGCATATAGGTAAGGTTCCCCTCCAAGATTCCATACCTATGCGAACCCAAACTTACATACAAACTTATCCTTCAAAACTCAATCAGAGTTTAACGCAGCACTAATAACAAAATAAACTTCATAATATAATCTGATTGTATTAATACAAGAGTTCATATAATTTCATAGTTTTGGAGCACTAACTAGATAAAAAGAAAGGTACAAATTACAACCAAAAAGCAGCTTCGGAAGGTTCGACAAAATGACCCGCTAACAAGCTATAAGTTTGAAAAGGTAAATAATGAGAGGGTGAGTTCAACTACTCAGTGAGTAGATAACGTTCAATACACACTCACACGAGGTAATACAACAATGAAATACACACACACACAATTAATTATGGCTTTAGGTTCTTATAGGAAGGTTTCTCAAATAGGCCATAACAAGAATATCTTAAAGTAAAGCTTGTCAGAAAATCAAAATGCAATGAGCATGAGACTACGTTCTGTGGGATGATCAGTTCACACAAGTTGGTGACTCCCCCGACCAACTAGGGTTCAGATACGATATGCACAAAGACTAACACTACCCTGTTAGCATGGGTATTCTGACTGGCATACCATAGGTTCATAATCATAATCAAACATACATATTCATATCTCAAGGCTCAATTCATGACATCAATCAAATGAGGAGCTAGCAATTTAGAAGTCAATTCAAAATATATACTGGTTCATATCAAGAATTCAGATTCAACAATTAATCATGCTTTATCATAACAAGGATAATAATCAACATATATATTATCAAGAAGCATGATCCAATTCATATTAACAAATCAAATATTTACAATATTTCTTATGCATATGAAAAATTATCCACTCACTTGACTCGAAAGCAAACAGAACTTAAAACTGATACCGAAGGAAATCCTACTGACGTCCCGCCGGTAGAATATCAAGATTATCTGAATGCAAAAGAGACATATTTAAGAATGACTCAAAAGAACATATAACCTATTTAATACACTTATCTAAAGGTATATTCCATAACCCTATATGCTTTTAGACTAAACTAGTTATTTTCCCAAAAACCCAAAATTTAACGGTTTTCCCGAAATCTAATCCATAACAAAACAAATAATAAAAGTGGTAATAATTCACTAAATAAACCTCATTTATTCATCAAAACAATATGAAAAAGCTAATATTACAGCTAGGGACCAATCTGGAATTTATTATATTTTTAGGGTCAAATTGTAATTTAGTCCATTTGGAGGACCAAATTAAAATTGTCATAAATTCATTACTATACTGAAATTCTGACCATAATTAATCCTCAATTCTGTCCCGAATATCTCATTATGCTTCAGGGACCATTCTAGAATGTTTCCAAAATTTTAGGGTCAAATTGTAATTTTTGTCAAATGGAAGGACCAAATTGAAAGTGTTATAAATTCATAACTATACTGTAACTCTGCCCATAATTCATATTTTATTCTGTCGAGAATCTTGGAATATGCTCCAGGGACCAATCTGTAATTTTCCAAAGTTTGGGGACTAAACTGTAATTTCCACAAATTGAGGGACCAAACCGAAATTTTGTCATCTTCAACCTAAAACCCAGAATTTAAACAGAAAACCTACTGTTCTTTCCAGATTTCTAACTCAAAATTCACCATTTACACAAATCATAACTCAAAATCATCATCTTTACCTACAATCTTCCATAATCAACTAAATAATCAATTACCCACAACAATCAACCCTATAAAATTCAAATTAATTCATCAATTAAACCTAAAACACAATCTTCAAAACCCTAACATTTATCAAAACAGAAATTAAAAGCTCAAATAATACACATTTATACATTTAACAACCTAAATCTTACCTTTAAACTTGTAATTTCCTCCAACTCCCTTCTATTTCCCTTATCTTTCCCTCTTTTCTCTTCTTCTTCTTCTTCTTCTTCTTCTTCTTTAGCCCTTCTCCCTTCTCTCTCATGGTTTGCTCTCTAAGAACACAACTCTCTCTTTTTTTTTACTTCCTATTTATATTTATCATCTCTTTATTCAATTACTACAACATCCCTAATTTAATTATACTTACTCTTTAAGCCTTCAAGGGCTTTGTTGGCTTTTCCTATATCTTTTAATACAAAACATCACAGAAGCTTTACGTGCAAACCTCAATAAATCACATAACTTTTATAGAAAATATAATTTTTATTATCCTATTAATCCATTTTATTTTATTTTATTTTATAAAATAAAACACTTCATACATTATTCCATTCAATTTCATTAATTTATCACCCTTTTGCTTACAATAAAAGTCAAGTAATCAAAATTATATTGTCTTACAAGTAATCTGTAATTGGTTATATTATATTGAAAGTAACAACAATGCTATTAACAAATTAGGTCTAACATAAAGCATGAATATACAATGAAAGAAAGACAACTTACTACTTTATAAGATGCAGGATGATATACTTTAATCAAAATGCCTTGAGAGAGTCATAACAGATTGGTCATTCCATAAATATTTTTGAAAGTGATGTGTTCTACTTTATTGAAATGGTGAATTATATAGGGTGGAAAAGTGTGACCCATGAACTACACAATACAAGCACACTCTATCTAACATTAAAACTTTTTTTTCTCTCCTAAAAGTCTTATGGTCAATAACATATAATGAATAATAACATAAAGGCATACTCAGTAATTGCCAAAAAAATGAAGAAAAAGTTGGTCATAAAGTATACAACTACAAGTCTTTGCTAGCAACGCAATAAGCATACAAAACATATGAAATAAAACATGGTTTGTCCTCCCGAAGCTACACTTTAAACCTTTGTTAATTAACTCTATAAAAAATCAGAAGCAACAAAGTTAGGAATCTCCTAAATAATGCAACTAAGAAAGAAGAAGATTAGAACCACAAGTGCTTATCAGAATTATGAAGAGTAGATCAATGGTTCCTGCAACAATAAATAGGGATATAATTTCAATAATGAACAAGATCTGATTAGATTTGATATTTTTAAGAACATGCACATATGAAACATTGAAGACATATTAAAATCAAAATTTACCTAGATTTTTCTGCAAAAAAACACTTGCTTGTACACACAAGAAGAGCTTATCAGACTTAAGAAAAACAGATCTGCTGGTGGTTTTTGTAGATCTTAGTTCTGGATGTTAGCTTGTGTAGATTTGGAGTTGGTTTGTGGGGTTTGCAATCATTTATGGCTATAAAAAGAAAGAAAGAAAAGAAGAAAGATGTCTATAAATAAATGTTCTTTTTTAAGAAAGGAAGATGTTTGTGAAGAGATGAAGATGTGGATGTTGAGAATAGTTGTTTCACTAGTTATCAGGAGAGTAGGGAGGAGAAGATAAGATTGAGTATTTTGGTAAACAAATAATTGAACGGTCTTTAGGTTATGCACAAGAATGAAAAAAAGTAGATATGGTTGCTTTTTGTTGCATCTATGATTGGACAACAAACATTTATGGGTCCCACTTTATTAAACATGTGGTTTCATCTTTACCAAACCAAATAAAATGTACAATCTACCACAAAAACAAACACCCTCTATATATGCATGGTAGAGTATTAATCTTCCATGTGATTCAAGCACAAAAAATATTAAATTATAATTATAACTTTATAACAAAAAAAAAGAATTTTTTTCCTATTTTAATTGCGTTAAAATTAGATATATTTAAAATAAAATAAAAACTCAATAAAACAAATTGGGAAAAATAACCTTGTTTTTAATTTTTTTAAAAAAGTTTTAGAGATAAACCTGACTCAAGTCTTAGCACGTGTATTCCAGGTAGGGTTCTACATCTGTGATAAGTAGCAGATCTTTTCCCTGGTTTTGAGACATATCCAAAAGTCAAAGATGTTCGGAACGAAGACTTCCAAGGGAATGATAATCCACCATCTCCTGTCGGGATGAAGTTTGAATAGTAATAATAATATTCTTTGGTATCTGTACTTGAGATGAAGTTTGAAGTTTGAATTTTGTGCTCTCTCAAGTACTGGGTTTACGCGCTTGCAATCTAAGACAACCGCCAGCATCCATTGTTGAAGATAATGTGTCTGGTGCCGATGAAGTGCAAGACTTGCTGCCAGAAATTAGGAAAGAAGAGGAGAAAGAGGAGCACTTTAGGAGGAGGAGGCTACATGCTAACCCTGGAATAGGGTCAAGGAAGCATAGGGTCTTAAGGAGAAGGCAAGTGAAGATTGAGGCGGAAGCATGGGAACTGGCAACGAAAGAATATAAGGAGCTTTTGAAGGATATGTGTGAGCATAAGTTGGCTCCTAATTTGCCATAGATGAAGAGTTTGTTCCTTGGTTGGTTTGAGACTTTTACAGATGCAATTGCGAAAGAGCAGGAGTTGATTAGAACGGGGAAGAGTAGGCAGGGTTATGCTCCGTATTTTGATCTGTTGCCAGCTGACAAGATGTCTGTTATTGCAATGCATCAACTCGCAGCAATGGTAATGACAGGTGGGGAACATGGATGTGCAAGAGTTGTGACTGCTGCTTGTACGATTGGTGATGCAATTGAGCAGGAGGTAAGTAATTTTTAATGTTTTATTTGCTTATTTTTACTTGCGGTTTGATTTGTAGACAGAGGATAAAGAGTGCCCGTATAAAAATATTGAAAGAAAGGGAAAACATAGAGTTTCTTAAATTTACTTTTAGACAACCTTCATCTGAGGTGATGAACTAGGAAGAAAGATGAAAGTTACCAAGTACAATTATGAGATAAAAATCAGCTATGTAGCTAGTAGTGCCTGGAAAATTAGATTTTGAAGTTACGTTCCGTAAAGTTTTGTCGAATGTTGAATGGGGTTTTTCTGGATTTCTTTGTTACTTTTAGACAACCTTCATCTGAGGTGACTTTAAAGGCACGCGTGACACTTTGCTCTACTGTCTCTTCTGACTACGGGAGTTGCTTCCTCTTTTCTTTTCCTTTTTTTTTTTTAAAAAAAAGAACTATACAATGAAGAGATATTTAGGTGTACCATTCTTAATCCATTTTTTGGACCTCCTAACTCTTCAGTCTTGTTCTCTTTCTTTGAACCGAGGACTGAATCTTTAACAGTTTCTGTGATGAAACAGATTAGAATACACAATATCTTGGAGAAAACAAGGAAGAAAAAGGAAAAGGCTAATGATAGCAAGAATCGTGTAGAAGGTGAATCCACTGCTGTCATGAAGGAACAAGAAAACCTAAGAAAAAAGGTTACTGATTTGATTAAAAAACAAAAGCTGCCAGCTGTGAGGAAGATTGTGAAGGGGAAGGATGATTCAAAACCATGGAATGCAGATGCTAGGGCTAAGGTTTGTGTGCCTGTAATCATTGATAAAGGCTAATTTTCTTGAACAAATGTATCGTGTATGAATTTGATTTCTGTCCTTGCACTTTGCAGGTTGGAAGCCGTCTAATTGAATTGCTGTTACAAACAGCTTATACACAGCCTCCCTGTGATCAGTTAGCTGCTATTCCATCTGAACCTCGACCTGCATTTGTACATACATTCAGAACTGTGTCATATGAAAGTAAGTATGGAGTCATTCTTTAATTGACTCGATGAGCTCAATTTATATTTTCTTCCTTGTAATTGCTCCTAACTGATGCACAATGGCCTTTTCTTAAACAGGAAGGGCGCGAAAAAATATGGTGTTATTCAATGTGACCCACTAGTCCTCAAAGGCCTAGAGAAAACTGTGAGTAACCCTGTCATATTTTGTTCTTCTAGTGATATCTAGTTTTCATATTTTATCATCCTTTATGACATGAACATGTGTCGGGGTGCCATATACTTTCAAAGCAGATAGTTTAGTTTCTAGATTTTAGAGCTGAAACAGATAAGATTTGTAGGCAATTTCCATGGTGCCTCTTAAGTTGCTGATGTTTGTCTTTCATTCTTTTTTCTTGCACAAGAAGTCATAAAAATGCTGTTTCTCCAAACAGGCTAGGCACATGGTGATTCCTTATATGCCAATGCTGGTGCCATCACTTAGATGGAGAGGGTATGTTAACTTGTTTTATATTTACAGTTTTGCCACTATTGTCTTGTTTTAATTTTATAATTTTTAGTTGGATATATTCCAAGTTCAGAAATATTAACATAGTGTTTTGGTTACTTCTGCTTGATGCCTGGAGCTGTTTTCAATTTTCATGTCAAGTTAAATGCTTAAAATGGTATAATAGATGAAGGGATGAATCTCTGATTATAAAGGCTGGAATTCCAATCCCAATTTCAGTTAATTGAAATTAACATTTCAGCATGTTTCTGTTAATCTATTCAAGCCAAAAACAGAGTACCAAGAGAGTTAATCAATTTATTAACTTTGCAGAATGTTCTTCCCTGCACTCGGCATAAAGTAGCCTTTTATACATTGCATGTTATTTTGCCATACAAGGAGTCTACATGGAAGGTTATTTTGCTATACAAGGAATCTATGATAAGATAATCTTGATAGTTAATATTAAGAGTCCTAATTGTATACATACACGGTAACATCCCCCCTCAAATTGATGCTGGTAAGTCAACCAACAACAATTTGCCAATAAGAAATTGATGTCGTTGTCGAGTCATAGCTTTAGTGAAGACATCAGCTATTTGGAGATCGGAAGATATGTGAGGAAGAGATATCACCGATTTTCCAAGGTGTTGCGAATAAAATGACAATCAACCTCAATATGTTTGGTGCGTTCATGGAAAACAGGATTGGTGGCAATCTGAATAGCACTAGTATTATCAGCATGAAGTGGGGTAGAGGTGACCTGAGGAAACCCAAGCTCTTCGAGAAGACCGCGCAGCCATACAATTTCAGAACAAGCAGTAGACATGGCATGATACTCAGCCTCAGTGGAGGATTTAGAAACACGGTCTTGTTTCTTACATTTCCAAGAAATTAAGGCATTACCTAAAAACATACACCAACCCGTAGTAGATCGACGTGTATCCGGACACCCAGCCCAATCAGCATCACTATAGGCAACAAGTTGAAGAGAGGAGTCGGTAGGGAAGAACAACCCACGATTAGGTGAGCCTTGAAGATAGCGGATGATGCGTCGAACTGCAGCAAGATGGAGATGCCGAGGAGAAGACATAAACTGACTGACCTGATGAACAACATAAGATATATCAGGTCGAGTAGTGGTCAAGTATATAAGACTTCCAACCAGGCTCCTATAGAGAGTAGGATCATCTAGTAAGTCCCCTTCATCTTTTCTGTATTTGACATTTACTTCCATAGGAGTATCAACAGAAGAAGTGTCCTCCAAACCAGCCAAGGTGATAAGATCTTGAATATACTTATGCTGATTCACGAAAATACCATTAGGTCGGTGATGAACTTCTAATCCTAAAAAGTATGTGAGCTGGCCAAGATCTTTCATATGAAAAGTTGCATGTAATTGCTGCTGAAGCTTAGTAATCAAACCACAGTCAGTGCCAGTAATGATAATATCATCCACATAAACCAGGAGAAGGACTATACCTGACACGGATATGTGGAAGAAGAGAGAAGGATCATACTGACTTTGTATAAAACTGAATGAAAGAATTGTACTGCGAAACTTCTCAAACCAAGCTCGGGGAGCCTGTTTGAGCCCATACAAAGAACGTCTTAGTTTACAGACATTGTGAGGAGAAGAAGTAATCATACCAGAGGGGAGCTTCATGTAAATCTCTTCATGGAGATCACCATGAAGAAAGGCATTCTTCACATCCATTTGATGCAGTTGCCATGACTGTGAAGCGGCAATAGCTAAGATGGTTCGAACCGTGGTCATTTTAGCAACAGGAGAAAATGTCTCCTCATAGTCAACCCCATATTCCTGCTTGTTACCCAGAGCTACGAGGCGAGCTTTGTAACGTTCTAAAGACCCATTAGAATGTAGTTTTACAGAGAAGACCCATTTACTGCCAATAGGTTTGACTGTAGAAGGACAAGGAACAATATCCCAAGTATGATTCTCCTCAAGTGCTTGAAGTTCTGCTTGCATTGCATTTTGCCAACATGTATGTTTCATGGCCTGTTTGTAACAAGAGGGAATGGAAATAGTGGATAAAGTAGTGACAAGAGAGACAGGAGTGAAAAATCCATACCAATCAGGGGGTCGAGAAAGACGAGTAGATCGACGAAGAGTGGTAGAAATAGGAGCAGAATCAGGCACCGGGTCAAGATCGGAAAGGGGCACTAGAGAAGTGGAATCAGACTCATGTCAACGACGTCTTTCATAAACAAAACCAGGTCTAAACCTTTCCACCATTGTTGTGGAATCAGAAAAATTAGGCAAAAGAGGTAAAGGTGCAGATGGCAATTCAACATGAGATGGAAAGAAATATTGATTTTCAAAGAAAATCACATTCCTAGAAACCCGTATACGACAAGCATGAGGATCATAACAAACATAACCCTTTTGAGGGATAGCATAACCAAGAAAAACACACTTAACAGATTGAGCAATAAGTTTATGTCGTTCATGAGCAGGGAGATGCACAAAACAAACACAACCAAATGTACGAAGATCAGAATATAAAGGAGAATGACCAAATAACTTAAAGAAGGAGGAAATATTATTTAATGTAGGAGAAGGTAAACGATTAATCAAATGAACTGAAGTAGAAAGAGCTTCACACCAAAAACGAGGAGGAACAGATGATTCAAGTAAAAGAGTTCTTACTACATCAAGAAGGTGACGATTTTTTCTCTCAGCTACACCATTTTGTTGTGGTGTCGAAGGACAAGAACGTTGAGAGATGATTCCTTTGCTTTGAAGAAAGCCTTGAAACTCATTAGACATGTATTCACCACCAGAATCAGAGCGCAAGACTTTGATGCTGGCAGAAAATTGAGTTTCAAGAAGTGCAAGAAATCGCTTAAAAACCGAAAAAACTTCAGCTTTAGCTCGGAGGAAGTAAACCCACGTAAAACGACTAAAGTCATCAATGAAAGTAACAAAGTATTTGTAATGAGCATGAGAAACAACAGGTGCAATCCCCCAAACATCACTATGAATAATATCAAAACATTTGGATGCACGAGATGCATGATGAGGAAAAGGTAAAACTTTACTTTTGCCAAGTTTGCATGATGTACAATCAAAAGAAAGATCAAGAGAAGAACATGTTTTATGTCCCAATAATCCAGAATTAATCAAAGTGCGAAGTACATCAGAGTTTGGATGGCCTAGACGTTTATGCCATCTCTTATTTTCAGAACCAATAAAATTACATGCAAAGGAAAGTAAAGGGAAACTAGAAATACTGGTGGAATGAGAAATATGAAGAGGAAAGAGTCGTCCCACTTTAGGCCCCTTCGCGATCATCTTCCCTGACGCTTGATCCTGTACAACACAACCAGAATGGGAGAAATGAACATCACAATTGTTATCAACCAATTGACCAACAGAAATAAGATTTGTGGAGAGGTCAGGAGACACAAAAACATCAGTTAAAGAAGGAGAAAGATCACCAACAGCACTGATAGGCAGAGAACTGCCATCAGCGGTACTAATTTTCAGATTTCCATCATAATTTCTGACATTGGAAAGAGGAACGGTAGTATTGGTCATATGGTTGGAGGCACCAGAGTCTAAATACCATGGCTTAAAAAGAAGTTTATGATTACCTGAGAACCCAAGAGCAGAAAGAGCAGAAATGATCATTTGTTGTACCATTTCAGGAGTAAGTGTATTCGGGTTTGCTAAGCCTGTAGGAGTAGGAATAGGAACAACAGGTGAGGCAATAGGCAATGCAGCAGAACCAGAGGCACCAATGGAGGCATGATAAGCAGTTCCTTGTTTCCTTTCAGGTCGAATGGGACAAGCAGAGATGATATGACCATGTTTCTTACAGTAGTTGCAGAATTTCTTAGGGCAATCGCGAGCAATGTGACCAAAACCTTTACAACTAAAACATTGGACAACATGCATATTTCTACCTTTATTTCTCCCCTGTGTTGCATAAGCCACAGAAACAGGTGCACTAACATTTGCCCTATGTTCCATAGCCGCCTGAGTTATGATACGCTGCTCCTCACGAAGAAGTTCACTCAAACAGGCATCTAAAGATGGTACAGGATGCCGATTCATCAAATTAGAGCGTGCAGTTTCAAAATCAGAACGGAGCTTCATCAAAAATTGATCTCTTTTGCTTGTGTCGTGCACTGCTTGAACAGCAGAGAGAGCTGCAGTAGGAACATTAGCATAAACAATATCTGAATAATTAGCCCAAAGATTTTGAAAACCGGAAAAGTATTCCTCAATAGAGAGACTTCCTTGTGTGAAGTTAGCCATCTCATACTCTAATTGAAAACGCCGAGCTGTGTTATCCTGATTATAAACCTTATTTAGATAATTCCACATAGCAGCGGCAGTTTTATAAGGCCTCAAATTGAGAACAAGATGAGGTTCTATTGAGCTAAGGATCCAGGTCATAACGCGAGCATCCATGATTTCCCATCTAGATAAAGCATCGACATCTGTAGGTGCAGGATTACTCCCATTAATATGCCCCCACAGTTCTTTCCCTTTGACGAATAATTGAAATTGAAACTCCCAAGCAGAATAATTTTTCCCATTAAGACGGATATGGAACAAGTCTAGCTTATCCGAAGACATGATAAAGCTGAAAAGAAATAGATTTTGAAACTGAAACTGACAGGGAAGTAGTGCAATGGAAGAGGGATACACACCAGATTCTGAAGCCAAGAGTTGCTGAGAATAGCAGCAAAAAGACTAATCTGAAACTACCGAGAATAGCAGAAGAAAACCAAGATCTGAAACAGCCAAGAGTTGCACTAGAAACCCAATATCTGAAACGAAGAAAAATGATTCTGAAAATACCAAGAACACCACGGAAGAAGGAAGATCTGAAGCTGCCAAGAATAACACCAGAAAAGCACGACAGATTTGCAGATTTTGAAACCAAGAACTGTGAAGAATAGCAGCAGAGAAAACAAGAATAACACAAAGTTGGAAATTAAGGATCCAACAACCACTCCTTCTCTCTCGCCTGCACACTTTCCACCAGGAGTAATATGAAAAAGATGGGCCCAAGATGAGTAAGGCAACTACAGCAAGAGCCAAAGGAAAATTCAAGACAGAGGCAAGCAAGGATTTGAAAGAAGCTCTGATACCATGTTAATCTATTCAAGCCAAAAACAGAGTACCAAGAGAGTTAATCAATTTATTAACTTTGCAGAATGTTCTTCCCTGCACTCGGCATAAAGTAGCCTTTTATACATTGCATGTTATTTTGCCATACAAGGAGTCTACATGGAAGGTTATTTTGCTATACAAGGAATCTATGATAAGATAATCTTGATAGTTAATATTAAGAGTCCTAATTGTATACATACACGGTAACAGTTTCAAGGCTCTGCCTCTCCATTTCTGTAACCTGCATTGAAAGGGAAACTAATTGTCTTGCAGGTGTTTATTGAAAACATGGTGAATGTGAGATATGAGATGGATTCTTAACAAAACGGAGAACAGTGTCTTTAAACATTGAAGAGCATTTGCTAATCACAACCATGTCTAATACGGGAAAATTAACATTATTGCCACAGGCAGGAGAATTTAGGGATTGCTATGGAGTTCTTTATTATAATGTTTTTTGTTGGGGATTTCTGCTCCCCCTTGCGGAACGGTGGTGTTCATGATCATTGCTCAAAGGAGGCTAAGCACACTGACACAATATTTAACGTGGTTCGGCAAATCGCCTACATCCACGGGAGAGATCGATATTATTAGAGATAGAAAAAGAATACAACACACGGAGGAAGATCACATCCACTCAACTCCCATCTCTCATTGCTACATAGGGCAGCAGCTGCATAAGGCAACAGGGCTGCTGGTGGCAGCCCTTCTCTTTCTTTCTCTCTTCCTCTCTCTTTTGTTCTTGCTCTCTCATTTTGTGCTGCACTCTTAGTGTCTATTTATAGGCATGACAGCTCCTCTGGCTCCTTTGTCAACAATGGTGGTTGCCAAACTTACCAAACTTTGACATTAGACAATGGTTGTTGGTTGCCACCAACAACCCACCATTGTAGCCTCCTTCTTTGACAATGTCAAGGGGCTGCAAATGCTGCACCAGCAGCTCTCTTTGACTCTCACATGGCAGCCATCTTCTTTGACAATGACAACCATCTTCTTTGACAATGGCAGCCACATAATTGGCAATATTCCAACATTTTTTATGTTAAAGGGAGAGGTATACTTCATGGAAAAGAATGATTGGCAGTTAGAGATAAAATATAGAAAAAGAAAAAGTGTTAGGTTTTCTACAAGGATGCTGTGGTGGATTATTTTAGCGCAAGAAAAGATAAGAGTATTGAATTGTTGTTTTCATGTGAAGTCAGACACGTAGTTAATTCAGGATTAAGATAGTACATAGAGAACTTGATTAAAGTAGTTTAGTTTCTTTAGGTGATGATTCATATATAGGTATTTATTTTAAATTTCAAATGTGCCAGAAGTGCAAGGAGACAACAGATGATTACATGGGAGAAATGGCGCAGACGGATCTCTGCAGTCAAACTGAGATTTTTGAACCTTATTGTTTGGCAAGTTAGTTAGGATATGTTTTTCATGGACTTTGGTTAAGTTTTTCATGAATCCTCAATGGAAAAACTACACATGCTTTGGAATATGAAGAGGCCTCTATAGCAGCTTCTGCCATTCAACCTATTGCCTTTAAATCTGATAAGCTCCCTAGTGCTTTTGGTTGTAAATTGCCCATTAGGACTGAGATTCCTGGACACACTTTCTATCTACAAAAAGAAAAGATTTAAACCAGTGATTGCACTCTGAATATCTTAATTTGATCAGATTGAGCATCAGACGAAAACCATTTCATGAATTGGTTTTGGGGAAAGAGCACTTTGTTTACTAGCAATTTTATAGTGGGTCTTGGCTCTTTCACTCAATCATCATGCAAGTTGCAGGAGGCACATTAGCATAGTCCCCACTAAAATTAATTTTAGATCCTTATATACAAATTTGGAAGATATAAGTTCTTCATACATGTTCCTTACATATGCTACTTTAATCTGGAATTTAATGAGTTTATGGTTGGATTCTGGTTCCCATGTAGTTGTAGCAACTCTTAACACCACTATTGCTTCAAGTAACAAATCAGGACCTGGCATTTAAGTAGCTTTTTGGTGTGTTCTAAGCTCTTCTTAGATAATTGTGTCATAGCTCTCTTACTCGTGTCGAGCATAACCTCAATGCCCTTTGCAGTTATGATAAAGGAGCTCACTTGTTCTTACCATCCTATGTCATGCGGATACATGGTGCTAAACAGCAACGTGAAGCAGTTAAGAGGGCACCTAGGAAGCAGCTACAAGCAGTTTTTGAGGTCTGTACATATTAGATGCATTGCGGATACATGGTGCATATTTTATTGTTTGAACTAAATCATCTTTTGGTACTAACATGTGATGTTCTTTGAACAAAATCTCATACTGTTAATTTTGTATACCTTCACATGCTATCACACGTGTAGATTTGACCAGCTTAGCTTCTGGTTTAACAAGGATTCTCTTTTGTTTGAATTAATTTTTCAGGCCCTGGAATACCAAATGGAGGGTAAATAAGAGGGTACTTAGTGTAGTTGATAGAACATGGAGTAATGGATGCTGTCTTGCTGATTTGGTAGACCACAGTGATGTGAGTATCTTTTCTAACTTTCCTCAATGTAACTCGTGTTTTTTTTTTTTAGACACTCCCTTACCTTTACCTTTCTGTTCCAAGAATTGATCATGATGTCTATAGCAATTAAAAAACCTTCCTCGTTTAATTTCTTCATTCAGGTTCCTTTACCTGAGAGGCCAGAAACAGAGTTTTTCAAAGGTTTGAGATGAAATATTGCAATGGGAGGGGAATTAGTGATTGTGATCGGAACATCAAAGAAGTTTGAGATTCTAAAGTTGATTTATGGATTTCTATTTGTTTTTCGGTTTGGTTAAGAGGGTGGTGGCTAAGTTTTTTTTTTTTTAATTCAAAGAAAAATTTATAATATTTAAAATAAGAGCTTTATAGTTATTAGTTTAATAATAAAAATAATAATTTTGTAAATAATTAGATGTTTTTGTACGACTTTTTTACATGTGTTAGTGAGGATATAAAGTGTTATCATAAACTATAATTTTTGAGAAAAATACAAAACAAACTGAAATAAATCATAAAATTTAATTCATAATCAATTCAATAGTGAAGGATAAATTGATAAAAATATACAAATAAAAAAACACAAGTCATAAGATTAAAATAACCATATATAAAAAAACATCAATAAATTATCAAACTCGATCTCAAAAAATTCAAATATTAAAAGAAAGAAAAATGTACATTTTTTTTAAAAAAATATCATTGCAAATTTTAGCTTGGTAAGATTTTATGTTAATATTACTATATTAGATGAGTCCAGCTCACCATAACCTACATGGATGAATATGAGTTAATGGTGAGTCGAGCTTGTATAATAATTTATGGGTAACAAAAGTTGTGCCCAGTATTTCTATAATACGACGAGGTTTAATTTCTTTTTTTTTCATCGTAATCTCTCAGTGGATAGCAGCATCAATCATAAGAACTTCTATATTTGTATTTAATTTAAACACTAATTAAGCGTGATAAGAGTGGGAGTTAAATATAACGCTGCACATCAAATGCTCTTGAAAAAAAAAATCTACTTCTTTTCATTCTTATTATTTAGAGTTTTAAAACTATAAAAACTAGATAAATTTAGATTTTTATATTATTATATTCCCATTATTATTTATTATTCTATAGATTTTTCTACATTGAAGCTTTTGAAAAGAAAAATTAACATTGACCATTCATTCACTTTTGAAAAAACTTTCTTTTGCTTTTTTTTATCTAACATGTTCCTCCGGATAAAAGCAAAACATTTTTTTCCCAAAAATTTAATTCACAAAAATCATCAAGTTTTATTTTTTCTAATCAGGATATCTGGACTGGTTTACATGTACTTCGATTGAAATGACTTTTTTTTTTCTTTTGTGAATTGAAATTATATTACATGTTTGTAATTCTTTCATCTGGTTTTTATTTTATTTTTATTTTTGAAAAGCAAACTTCCTTTAATTAGATTATCCTTAACATCAAATTATCCCTTGCTTTTTGCAGTTCTTATCAAGCTGTTTGATTTCTTGATTTTAAATTAATTGAATTGCACCGGTTAAATTTAAATTAATTTTTAGTTCATTTCGGATTATTTTCTCATGAAATGAATCTGACAATAAACACCCTCAATAATGCTTTAAGTTTAACTAGCTATCTTAAATAAAAAATTTTAGCTTGAGATTTACAAATTTCAGAACTATTGAAAATTTATATAATCATTAATTTAAAGGTTCGTGGAACTAGTTAATACACATGCAAGCTATCCCAAGTAACCACATTAATTAAAAAAAAAAATTACAATTGCATCAGGCACATGGTTGAATTCATGGTTGCATTCGCTTTCACCCCCTGACTATGAACAGGAACCCCGATTAAATGAAATGGATTTCTTGGAAATTGATCTCCTTGGTCCACAGCCTATTCGGTTAACCAAGTCGGCTACCACTTGCAGCACAATTCATCAAAAAACGATGTGAATTATGATTTGATGTCGAACCAGGTGGACTATCAGCTGCAGCCACAATTATTTGATGCAAAGCAAAATAATTATTCAGAATCACAGTACCTTGGCAGTCCTTTCCAGCCAACTTGATGTGTTGTGTGCTAATCCGATGAAAATCAAGAACCCAAAGAGGGGGATGCCGCTGATGGTTGGTTCTCTTCCTCCTTGTGAGTTTTTACATAATAAAATAGCGGCCTTAATTACGAGAGTGCTTCCACTTTTACATAAAAAATAGCGGCCTTATAAGTGGATTTCCTTTCGTTATTTAGCAATACGCTGTGTTAATGAGCTTAAAGTTATTATGTTATTGATTTTGTTTTAAAAAGGCCTCTCATCTTTGAGATTTATTAATCCAACTATTCTTCTATTAGTCCATCCATATCGTTAGCCCTTTCCTCACTAATGCTATGCTTTTGGTTATTAATTTTGAGATATTCTCTTCTATGTTAAAAAAAATTCATAAAAATAAGAAATGGATTAATAATTTAAAAGGACTAAAAAATAAAAAGAATAAATAAGATTAAGGCCTACCAGTGATTCTTTTCCCTCAAATGTAATTGATCATTTTAGAAATTAAATAGAAGATTAAACTCATAAAAGCATAAAATTAACACTGTGATCAATTCACATTAAAAAGAAATAACTAAACTAAACTAAAACAGAAAAAACATATGCATATTTTCCCTTATATTTTATCTTACCAAAAACCAAACACTAACAATCATTTAATGTGCTCACAATCTCTATCACGACCACAAAATTACTAAACGCCGACCGGATATTTCATCAACGTTTATACTTGCTAACATTTTTTTTTGGCAGGAGGAAGAAGAATGGGGACATGGAACTTATGTTTATACTTAGATCTTTAAAGTTCTAGGTGGGTTTGGCTTATGACTGTTCTCATACCTTTTTTTCTACAATTCATTCTACTATGTTCCTTGAGGAAATTGGAGTACTCAGTGGTGCATACAATGTAGTTAGTTGTAGTGTCACCTGTTAACACAAAGGTCGAAGTTATTTTTATGTGGCTAGAATTATAACTTTAGTGAACAATTTCATGTAATGAATGATTTGTCGAAGGAGATGGTATAAAATAAAGTGAGGTATATGTATAAAAAAATTCGACAGAGTCTCCCCTGTACTGGGGGGTCCCAAGTTGTCGACAAAATCATATTACACTTCCAATTTTATTTCACATCCCGATCCAATCATCCTGGATCTCAACCCAACTCATCATCATCAACACAACATTTTATTCAATAACATCATATAGAATTACAACTATGAACGTTCATTTAATTATTTTATCCTAAATTAAGATAAACTAATAATTAAATGCAATTCTATATATATAAATTAACATTTTTAAAATAAATCAACAATAACAATTATATTTATAAACTAACATTTTTAGCATAAATTCAACAATAACAATTATAGCAATACAAACAATAATATCCTAAATTAAGATAAACTAATAATTAAATGCAATTCTATATATATAAATTAACATTTTTAAAATAAATCAACAATAACAATTATATTTATAAACTAACATTTTTAACATAAATTCAACAATAACAATTATAGCAATACAAACAATAATATCCTAAATTAAGATAAACTAATAATTAAATGCAATTCTATATATATAAATTAACATTTTTAAAATAAATCAACAATAACAATTATATTTATAAACTAACATTTTTAACATAAATTCAACAATAACAATTATAGCAATACAAACAATAATATCAAAACTAAAAAACTAAAATTAATAAATAAAATTAAAAAACTAAAAAACACTACACAACACACAAAATTAAAAAACATTATATCAATTCAAAATAAATTTGGGAATAAAAAATGCTTACCTTAATAATGTGTTGAATTTAAGATTTTATCTACAAACAATATACAAAACAAAGAACACCAAAAAAAATAATCATAATTAAAATAAAAAAAATACAAAGATAAAGAAAAAAAATACATACCTTTTAAAAATAAATGAGAGAAGAAGAGAAAGGGAGAAGAGGAGAAGAGAAAGGGAGAAGAGGAAGGGAGAAGAGGAGAAGAGAAAGGGAGAAGAGGAGAAGAGGGAGGAGAAGAGGAGAGAAGAGGAGGGGAGAGGAGGGGGGGAGACGAGGGGGAGAGGGAGGAGACGTGCGGGGGTGGGCGCGGCGGTATATATAGGTAATTTCCGATGGAATTACCGACGGCACTTAATTGCTGTCGGTGCAATTAATTTCCGTCGGTAATTCAGTCGGAAATTAATTGAAATGCGCACCAAAAAAGTTCGAAAATCCCGCCAAACTTTTCGATCCGTCGGTAGTCCGTCGGTGATGGTGCAGACGGACACGCGGTCGGATATCGCAGCCGTCGGTAATGCCGTCGGTATTTGACGTCGGTAATGTCGTCGGTGATGGTGCAGACGGACACGTGTCAGACATGCGTGCGGAAAACCCGTCGGTGATGCCGTCGGTATTAGCGTCGGAAAATCCGTCGGAAAGACGTAGGTGAATGTGGCAAAATCCCGTAATTTTTTTGCAACTCTCTGTGAAATACCGATGGGTTATAGTCCATCGGTATATTCGTCGGTGAAAAGGTAAATTTTTCTTATGTTTTATATGTAACCCTCTTAAAAAATCTTGAATTGCAAACTAAAAAACACTCACAACACAATAACAACGGCTGACCCTTAAAGAAGAATAAATATTTCATGTTTCAAATTATTACATTATAAAAATAAGGTTTTATAACATGTTTAGTTAGTCGGAATTTTCATCTTCGTCCTCCATTGAATTGTTATCATCAGCTTCATCGCACTCTTTAATTTCGTTATCATCTTCTTCAACAACATTCTTTTTTCCACTAGTGGAGCTCAGAACAACATTCAACTCCTCTGCGTCAACATCAACAAGACTATCGTTGAAAATGTGAAAATTTGAATTTTCTTCTAAGTCAATCGACGGAGCAACTCGGTATGGTTCAACCAACTCACTAGCTTGAAAGACTTCATCTATCACACTAGTGTCTTCGTTCTCATCCTGAACAACCTCGACACGACCCTTGGGTTTTGTTTTTAAAAAGGATAACCAATCAACTCTTGATCGGTCCTTTCTAAAGAAAGGGGTGTATGTGTAATAAACTTGTTGGCATTGCTTTGCGAAAACAAAGACGTCGTTTACGTTGCGGTGTCTAGCTTTTGAATTGATTTCAACGAGACCATAGTGAGGATCTACTCTGATTCCTCTGTCAGTTGTGTCATACCAATAACATTTGAATAAAAACACTCTATTTTGCTCGCTATGATATTGCAGTTCGATGACCTCTTCCAATCTACCGTAGTAGTCAACTTCAAACTCACTAGAAGTCGATCCCTTAATACAAACACCGCTGTTGTATGTCTTTCTTCCATGCCCGTATTCTTCAGTATGAAAGACATATCCATTGACAAAATATCCATTATAGCATTTGACTTTTCTTTCAGGGCCCAGACATAGTAAAGACAGTGAAATAGCAGCACTACCTCCCATTTGATAAACCTAGCTTGTAAATTAAATACAACAATAATCAATAAACGGATATTATGTAACATTGACTACAATTAATTACATTGCAAGAGATAATGAGTTTGTGCTAGGACTTACATGTGTTCTAAACCATGTGGCAAATTGTTCATCTTGTAATTGAAAGATCTGGGATTCGGTCACCGTGTGAGTTATTGGACAGTAAGTATCGTCAATGTTGCCTGCAAGGTTGTTCCAAAGTATATGAGTGTATGGTATCACAAAACATAAATAGTACACTCTTGACAAAGTTTAAGTCGAACATCTACTTACTTAATAAAAGGTCTCAGCTCATCACGCTTAAATAGGACATAATTGTGTGCTTGTCTGAACTCTATTTCAGACAAATATCTTCCCCTCACGGCATTTTTAGGTGTGGGTCGTCCAGGATTGGAGAATATTGACAAGTTCCCACTTGAATGCACTTCACCACCATCATCATGTCGTGGAACACGGTTTATCCTCGTTCTCAAATGAGGTTCGAAATAGTATGAGATAAATGTTGAGATCTCCTCAACAATATACGCCTCACATATTGACGCCTCAACATGCGCCTTATTCTTAACCTTTTTTTTAAGATTGAACAAGAACCTGCATATATATATATATATATTAATAAAAAATTATCAATTAAAAACATTAAAATAAAAATAAAAACATTTAATTATAAATGTCATAGCAACTGTAATATCTAACCTCTCGAATGGATACATCCATCCATGCTTGGACCGGTCCTCCAACTTTTACCTCAAACGGTAAATGTACGGGTAGATGCTCCATTGAGTCAAAAAATGATGGAGGGAATATCATCTCAAGTTTGCATATTGTCTCGACGATATTCTTTTCAAGCCTCTCAATGTGATCAACATTCAACTTGCTGGAGCATATATCTCTGAAGAAATGACTAATCTCCGTTAGTGCATCCCATATCCCCTTTGGCAACAAATCACGAAAAGCTAATGGGATGAGTGTTTGCATAAACACATGGCAGTCATGACTCTTCATTCCATATAATCTGCATTCCTCTGTATTAACCAGCCTTGATATGTTCGAGGCATGTCCATCGGGGAAACGCAGACTCTTAAGCCATTTGTAGACTAGTAGTTGTGTGTTTTTCTCTAGCACGAAGCTTGCTCTTGGTTTTGCGACCCGTGACCCATCACAAACCAACTTCATATTTTTACGGTTCTGAAATAGCTACATCCAATCTAGCCTTGATGTTGTCCTTTGTCTTCCCCTTCACATCCATGACGGTGTTGAAAATGTTCTCAAACACGTTCTTTTCAATGTGCATGACGTCAAGGTTATGGCGGAGAAGATTGGTCTTTCAATAAGGAAGCTCCCAAAATATACTTCGCTTCACCCAATTATGGGTCAAACCAAAACTAGGAAACTTCTGCTTACCTGATTGGAGACCAAACACAATTTCACCGTACTCTGACACAACATCAAACAATTCTTCACCGGAAAGATGCGGGGGTGCAACATCATTTTCAACCCTGCCAACAAAGAAATCCTTTCTATTCTTTCTGTATCTGTGGTTATGTGGCAAGAAACGACGGTGACAGTCAAAAAAAGAAGCTTTACCCCCGTTTGTTAGCGTGAATGCCTTGTTGTTCTCCATACAATATGGACATGCTAGCTTTCCATGCGTGCTCCAACCAGAAACCATTCCATAAGCTGGGAAATCATTGATAGTCCACATCAAAGCCGCTCTCATAATAAAATTTTGTTTCCTCAAGATGTCATAAGTCAAAGCTCTAGAGGACCACAACTGCGTCAACTCATCAATCAATGGACGAAGACAAACATCTATATTCCGCCCCGGACTGCTCGGACCTGGTATGACCATAGATAAAAACATGAACTCCGGCCTCATACACATCCCCGGTGGCAAGTTATAAGCCGTCAGTATGACCGGCCAACAAGAATAAGGAGCAGCAAATGACCCGAATGGATTGAATCCATCTGTACACAACCCAAGACGCACGTTCCTTGATTCAGCTGAAAAGGGAGGATGCATACTGTTAAAGTGTTTCCAGGCTTCACCGTTAGAAGGATGAACCATCACTCCATCAACCGCATGGTGTGATTGGTGCCATGTCATGTGCTCAGCAGTCCTTGGTGACATGAATAACCTCTGCAATCTAGGTGTGATTGGGAAGTATCTAAGTTTTTTATGTGCCACGAGAGTCTTCCCTCTATCAGTTCTGGGTTTGTAACGGGAATGCCCGCACGTCATGCACTCGGTCATCTCGGCATTTTCAAGGTAGTATAACATGCGAGTTAAGGCATATATCAATTTTCCGGTATCCTAAACCGAGGGGTTTCATCATGGACTTGGGCAAGATAGAAGTTCTCTTTCAGCCTGTTCCCTTCAGGTAAAATGCTTCTCGCCCATTCAATAATCTTGTCATAACCGGCCTCACTCAACCCGTGATCTGACTTGATGGTGAACACCTGTGCTTCACGGTGATAATTTCTCGTGGTTCGTGCGGCCATCCCATAATGGTTTGTCGAGAATCTCTCAACAGATCAAAAAACCTTCTCTGCATCTACATTAGGTTCTTCTTCTATGATTGGATATCCCCTGACATTATCTTCACTCATTCTCATTGCATCCATAACCATATTCCTGTAAGGATTACTGTTCTCATTTCCAACTTCATGCATGTTACTAGCACTAGAAGTTGACCCAACCACCTGTTCTTCCATGCTCTCATCAGGAACAAATAGTTCTTCGTGAGCATACCAACACAGGTAATCTTCCATGAACCCTTTGGTTAGAAGATGCATCGTTACAACATCTTGATGCAGAAACTTTAAATTTTTACACTTCCTGCATGGACACCTAATACCGCCATCGGGAAAATTCCTCGGAATAGATGTTGCGAAATTAATAAAACCCTGGACACCGTTACAATAATCCATCCTCCGCAATCCTTGGGGTGAGTTCCGATACATCTATGAACGATCATCCATGACTTCTATTGAACCTCTATAAAACATAACAAAAATATTGGTTTCCCCCGACATTATCCAACAAACTAAAACAACACTTATGTTAAATATTCATTATCAATTATCAACTATCAACGTTCATACATACAAATTTATACATATATAAATTTACAGAATTAATCACAACTTTGAAATATAATTGATAACAATTAAACAAGACACTTAAAGAAGCTATTAATTATTTATAGTTAATAAATAATTGGCTAATTGATCAAGACAGGGTTCTACGAAACTACAAAATTAACCATTGCCACTCATCTTCTAGAGTGAAGGAACCCTTCTCCAGATCTGGTCATAGATGATTTCCCCATCACAAGCTATAAGTGCCTCTATATAGAACCCTAATCCCGTCTCTATGCTTCTTTGACAGCCTGTTAAAAAAGGTTCAAGATTAGTCATTTCAAATGAGAAAAAAAGAAACAATCATAAAGAGCGAATCTTGTGAATAAATTACCGTATTTGGACGCAACGAAACCGAAAAAAAACAAAGGTAAAGTGTAGACAAGAGCGCGCGCATAAACTATTTATTGGTGAGCTTGTTTGTATCAACATAAATAAATATCAAAGTAATCCAGGCAAACTTTTGCGGATTACGAAGAATCTAAGTCGACAAAAAAGCTTTCAATCAAAGTGTATATTTGATATAGAATCAGTTGGTTATTATAGTAATAATTCCTTTTTAATATTTTATTTTTATTTTTATTTTTAAGAATTTATTTTTCACAACATATTAAAACTATCTAAAAAATTACAGTAAAGAAAGTCTTTTTTTTAATCTTTTGATATGCATATTAATTCAACATTACATAAGGCTTTTATGAATAAGGGGCTATTCACACAAAAGAATAAAAAGCCATAAACAAATGTGCAGCAGACATCCATCAATGCAAGAAATGCCCATTTTCAAGAACTCCTAAATCCAGAACAAAACCCTCAAATATCAAATCTTTATATGTTTGAATATCTAAAAAGAAGAAAAAGCAACAATTTTCAAACTTTTTTCCTCTATTTTTTTAAAAAGGGGAAAAAAAAAGCAATATAGGTCATGGATTTCTTTTCTTTTCTTTTTTTTTTTACATGGAGAGCAGTTAGATCTCATTAAAGCAAATAATTCATCAATCATAATCAATACTCAAAACAAAGCATGCAAGTACACCATGAATAATGTTGATGGTAAAAAATTAAAAATGATGTGTAAATTGAGATGGAGAGCTAAATATATAAAAAGACAAAGAAAAACGAATGCTGTAGTCAAATTTTGAACATCTAAAAGGCATCTTGTGTGCGACTATTTCCATCACGACAGAAAAAAAGAGAGGATACTATATTCATACATCAATCAAAGAATTTGTGGATCCAAGGAGAACAATGAACGTCCAAAAGCAGAGTTTGAAAGTGATGAATTAAGATTTTATTTGTATATTTTTATAAAAATTCAAGAAAGATTTATAAGTTTAAATTTTCAGGAATATAAACATGCCCCAATGAAAACATGTCAGGTTTGGCGCTAGCCAAAGCTGGGCACATTGAACTTGGCTAGGTGTCATGTCCCGGACATGCTAGGTCTGGTAGTGTGGAATGACCTCCTTCCCTGGACATATCCAAGATAATGATTATCCTCCCTTGGATCTAATTTATGGGAATAACTCATCCTCTATAAGGATTAACTATATTTGATATCTTAAACCCTAATTTTCATATACTTTTTAGGTGTATAAAAGTACTTTAAAAACCTATTATATTTCTATCAAACATTAATATAAATATAAGAGATACTTATCCATCATTAAATATTATCAAAGTCTCTTTATAAAAAAAGCAAGACTTCTAGACTATAAATACACAATGAAACTTTCAGAACAGAGATTCACAATCTTTATTTTTTACTGCATATATAATTTTAGAGTATCTATTTCTAGAATATTATTATATTTTTTTTTAAAAAAAATAATTTTTTAATCATGGAACTTCATCATAAAAGCATGTTCATAGCAAAAAAACAAAAAAAAGCTGATTCAGCANAGCAAGTTATATTTGCTAAGTAGAATTGTACATGTTCCAGCTTGAAATTGGAAATTGATGATCAAAATAGCAAGAGCAACACAATCCATATACATAGTGTGTTCATCCAAATCAATTGGAAATTGATGATCCAGAAAAAAGAGAAAAAAAGAAAAAAAACAGGAAGCATTACAAACAACGCCGTGCATGCCATAGAGGTGAACATTTTTTTTTTCTAACCAGTGATTTCACTGCATGTTTCAGCTTTTTGTTAATTAGTATAAAATATTTAAAACAAAGCTATTTTCTAACTTTTAGACTAAGTATATTGTTTTAAACAACAATAATTTATACATTAAAGGGTCTTTTCGATCCTACTAGACCAGCAAAATTATATAAATATTTAAAACAAAGATATTAATATGATATTTATTATAGATTATATTTTATTATGCATTTCATTGTTAAATTTTGTCATCCAATTTATAATTTGAAGTCATTGCAGCATAGCTATGTGAATAGCTAGAATACCTTTTTTTTCCTATTAAAATACTATTTTTACATTTCTATGTTGAAAAAAACCAAAAAGCAAGGAGAAAGTATACACACCCGTTAGCTAACATATCTTTATTTACAGTTGGCATTTGTTTCTCTCTTTAAAAACAGAACAAGAAGAAGAAAGAAGCCTGCAAACCTCAATTGTGATGTGTGTGGCCCAACCGCTGCTCTTGACAGGAAGGTGCCTCTGCTGCCCAGTGCGCGTTCGATATCCCTTTCATTTCTCTTTTTGCTTTTTCTCCACCGAAACTCCATCTTCTTTACAGTGTAAGAAAAAGATCCGTAAGAAAATCCAGGAAACTCTTTCTTTAAAAAAAGAAAAATCCAGGAAACTTACCAGTACGAGTTCTTGACCTAAAGCAACCGGAAAAAATTCGAAGTCATTGGAATAAAAAGAAAAGAAAAGGGCTTTGGAAGTTGGTTGCTAAGATACCAGAAGTAGAAAAAATATTGGGTTTGCACTTAGTGTTCAATTAAGTTATGGTGGCTACATTATCCAAGAGGTTGGATTCAGTTTTGCTATACAAGCACTACTATATTAAACATTATTAATTAAGATTAATAATAACAACATTATTATTATTATTATTAATTAATTAAGATTAAAATTAATAAAGAAATAAAAGACCATGATGTTTAACTATAGATAGATCGAAGCTTAGATATATTCTTGTTTTAAAAAATTGATCTCAATTTAAGACCAAGTAAATTGGATTATAATAGATTTTAAAGTTAGAAGGAGGTGGAAATGATGAAAAAAGGTGTTGGGATGCCCATGGATACGGTGGCCCTTGATCAAAACATGTATTTTCAATCCAAGTAATAGTCTCAATTTTGAATAAATCACATGTAGATTGATTTGTTTATGCGAAGTGCAATGTACTAATTAAGTGCTAATACATTCCAAATTATTGTTGTTCTATACAACTTATTAATTGTATACAATTTAAGTTAATTATATCAACATAAGATAAATTACAAGTATAATCCCTTTTTTCTTATTAATCTATTTTTCTCAACCAAAAAATATAGTTATTTTTAGTGATGTACTTCATGTAATAAAAATTAAAGGCATTTAGAATGTTTTTGCGTTTGATATTGTGTTTTCATATATATTTAGGTATTTTTTAAAAGTATGTTTACCTTATAAAAGTATTAAATTAATATTTTTAATATTTTTTAATGATTTTAATGTACTAATACTAAAAATTTAAAAAAAAATTAAAAAATATTTTAATATATTTTTTAAAAAATCGCTTTGCACCATGATATACTAGCTAAGCATGCACTAAATATCCAATAGACTTTAAAGATCCAAAATACTAAGCTTACAAGGGCACAAGTTTTTAAAGAAATTGAGTCTTTCAATAAGGCCCTTCTATAAAAGTAGTGTCGACAATCGACATTAGGCCTATTCATGGTTCGGTTCAGTTTCAACAATAAAAACCAACCGAACTAAGTAACTCATATTTTTTAAAATTCAAACCGAACCGAACCGGATTTCGGTTCAAACCGAACCGGTTCGGTTCGGTTGAATCCGGTTTTGCAGCTTAAAAACCGGAAAACCTAATCATTAAATTAATGGGTTTTTTTACTATTTTTTAATGGGTTTAAATTAAATTGGGCTGTTAAATTTTCTTGTTGGGCTAAATTTATAGGTTTTTTAATCAAAATTTTTTAAAATGTTGTAATTTGATTAATTTTGTTATAAGCTTTTTAATAAATTGAAATTTTTTTGAAATGCTTATAGTAAAAATAAATTTGAAATGTTCTATCTTACTATCTTTAATATACAAAGAAATAAGCTATGAAAATTCAAATCAATGCAATATGCAAGATGCATGATCAAATTTGGGCACCTCAAATTAAAAGAGGTGTTCACACTAAAAAAGTTTACATTAGCGAATAAATATATTAGCAAATAGCAATAAGTAATAAATTATCATAAACATTCGGCATAATTTGAAGAAAAAAAATCCAGCACTAGCAAAGAACATCCAAAACTTCCGAAGAACAACAAAAGCTAAAAGATCCAGCAAGGATAATGCTAAAAAAAAACACTAGCAAATTAGCAACATATTACAGTTCGACTATTAAAAAAATTAGCAATGCAAAATTTTAAAAGGAAGAAAAAAAAGCCTATGATATATTTTGCAATAAATAGCAGTAAACAAAAGATACTTGAAATAAACCCACTCACGTTAAGTTTGAGTAACAACCATTTATATGTTAAGCAAAAAATCATAAATGGATTCAGTTGTTTGTCTGGAGTAATTCAAAAAATATTTTGATACTTAGGTATAGCATGTTTACAAACTATCACAAATGAAGAATAACATCCGCAAACCTCTTGCGCCTTTTTCTCAGGACATGTATAGAATTCACAACTGATATATATAACAATACGTGGTGCCAGTGCTTGTCATGTATATTTCTAGAAAATGTTACAAGCGACAATACATAGAGAAAAGACATGTAACAAGCCAATGATAACATTACTAAGATTGGAATTAAGCAACTTCCAACCAATTGACTCATTAGTCACTGAATCTAATATGCAGAGTCTAAATCATCTCCTACGATGCAAAGATAACGTATCACATATGATGTAATGAAAGAGTTTTCATGAGAAACATCCAAATCCCCACAGAATGCAACCAATACAGAATTGTATAGTAGTATAATGTTCAACAAAGGAAAACATGGAGCTTATTTGAAATCACGTTATCCAGAGCCCCAGACTAAAGCAACTAAAGCAACAGTCAACAGTCCACAGATTATTTGAAATCTAAAGCAATATATATGGAATAAAAGAAGTATGTAACAGAAATTTACCTTTCAACAGTCAACAGATGGAATTAAACGATGAAGCCTGAAAGATGGAGACGATTTTTGGGAAAGATGAAGATGAAGATGGAATAGACTTAGAATAAACTTTCAAACCCACTAAACAAAGAATCAAAGATGAAGATGAAGATGAAATTTACCTTGCTGTCGTTGCTAAAATAAAGATGCCTGAAAGATAGAGACGGTTTCTAGGAAAGATGAAGATGGAGATGGTTTCTGGGAAAGATGAAGATGAAGATGGAATAGACTTAGAATATACTTTCAAACCCACGAAACAAAGAATTAAAGAAGATGGAATTTACCTTGTTGTCGTTGCTTAAATGAAGAAGGTTTTTGGGAAAGGAAGATAATGAATTAATTATCGAGGAAGATTGGGAATTTCTGTTGGAAGTGGGAAGGAAGGAGACGGCTTTGTGAGAACTGAGATGAGAATGAGATGTTAGGGTTAGGGAGGGAGGCCGATTAGGTTAACTTAACTATTTATACAACTTTTTTTTAATTGTTTAATGGGTCCGGTTCGGTCTGGCCTGGTTTTTAGGTCAAAACCGAACCGGACCTGTTAACATTTATGGTTTTTTAAATCAGTTTAATTGGTTTTTAATTTCGGTTCAGTTTTTTCGGTTAATTTTTCTTCGGTTTTCTTGGTTAATTGGTTATTTTGAACACCCCTAATCGACATATCATGAATAAACCAAATGATTTGTGTAGCAGTGTGCTTAAAGAGATTTATTTCCACACAGCATAATTTTTAAAAGCAGAAGAGATTGGAATCAATATCCCAAAAGGTTGGCTGGGAAAGCAGTTGGTGACCCGTTTGAAAATTTGATTTTTTAAAAAATTAATTTTTTTATGTTTTTAAATTGTTTTGATCATATATTTATATAAAAAATAATAAAAAATTATTTAAATATATTTACAAGCAAATTATTTTTTTAAAAAAATATAAGTACTACCCATTCTTAAACTCCCTTAATCATAGGTTTGAGATGGTATATTAGCAATGGGAGAAGAATTGGTGTTTGTGATAGGAGAAAATCAAAGTTGGACTGTTTGTTATAAAAATATTAAGATTCGAGATTTTAAACTCAATTTAATATGAATTTCTTTTTGTTTTTCGTTAATTAGATTCAGTTAATAGTGTGGTGGCTAAGTTTTGTTTTATAAAAAAAACAATGAGAATTTATAATATTTAATATAAGAGCTTTATAGTTATTAGTTTGAAAATAATAATAATTTTTGTATATAATTAGATATTTTTTATTGATTTTTTTAACATGCTAGTGAGGACATAAAATGTTATTATAAATCATAATTTCTAAAAAAAATAGAAATAAAATGATTAAACTATACATATAATGATCAAGGTTCAACGTGATTACTTTTTATTGTATGTAAAATGTCCTTATTTACTTTATAAAAATAGATGCTTGACTTGAGAATTCATTACAAAACATGAATCAACTCAATTGTGATGTGTGTGGCCCAACCGCTGCTCTTGACAGGAAGGTGCCTCTGCTGCCCAGTGCGCGTTCGATATCCCTTTCATTTCTCTTTTTGCTTTTTCTCCACCGAAACTCCATCTTCTTTACAGTGTAAGAAAAAGATCCGTAAGAAAATCCAGGAAACTCTTTCTTTAAAAAAAGAAAAATCCAGGAAACTTACCAGTACGAGTTCTTGACCTAAAGCAACCGGAAAAAATTCGAAGTCATTGGAATAAAAAGAAAAGAAAAGGGCTTTGGAAGTTGGTTGCTAAGATACCAGAAGTAGAAAAAATATTGGGTTTGCACTTAGTGTTCAATTAAGTTATGGTGGCTACATTATCGAAGAGGTTGGATTCAGTTTTGCTATACAAGCACTACTATATTAAACATTATTAATTAAGATTAATAATAACAACATTATTATTATTATTATTAATTAATTAAGATTAAAATTAATAAAGAAATAAAAGACCATGATGTTTAACTATAGATAGATCGAAGCTTAGATATATTCTTGTTTTAAAAAATTGATCTCAATTTAAGACCAAGTAAATTGGATTATAATAGATTTTAAAGTTAGAAGGAGGTGGAAATGATGAAAAAAGGTGTTGGGATGCCCATGGATACGGTGGCCCTTGATCAAAACATGTATTTTCAATCCAAGTAATAGTCTCAATTTTGAATAAATCACATGTAGATTGATTTGTTTATGCGAAGTGCAATGTACTAATTAAGTGCTAATACATTCCAAATTATTGTTGTTCTATACAACTTATTAATTGTATACAATTTAAGTTAATTATATCAACATAAGATAAATTACAAGTATAATCCCTTTTTTCTTATTAATCTATTTTTCTCAACCAAAAAATATAGTTATTTTTAGTGATGTACTTCATGTAATAAAAATTAAAGGCATTTAGAATGTTTTTGCGTTTGATATTGTGTTTTCATATATATTTAGGTATTTTTTAAAAGTATGTTTACCTTATAAAAGTATTAAATTAATATTTTTTAATATTTTTTAATGATTTTAATGTACTAATACTAAAAATTTAAAAAAAAATTAAAAAATATTTTAATATATTTTTTAAAAAATCGCTTTGCACCATGATATACTAGCTAAGCATGCACTAAATATCCAATAGACTTTAAAGATCCAAAATACTAACCTTACAAGGGCACAAGTTTTTAAAGAAATTGAGTCTTTCAATAAGGCCCTTCTATAAAAGTAGTGTCGACAATCGACATTAGGCCTATTCATGGTTCGGTTCAGTTTCAACAATAAAAACCAACCGAACTAAGTAACTCATATTTTTAAAATTCAAACCGAACCGAACCGGATTTCGGTTCAAACCGAACTGGTTCGGTTCGGTTGAATCCGGTTTTGCAGCTTAAAAACCGGAAAACCTAATCATTAAATTAATGGGTTTTTTTACTATTTTTTAATGGGTTTAAATTAAATTGGGCTGTTAAATTTTCTTGTTGGGCTAAATTTATAGGTTTTTTAATCAAAATTTTTTAAAATGTTGTAATTTGATTAATTTTTGTTATAAGCTTTTTAATAAATTGAAATTTTTTTGAAATGCTTATAGTAACAATAAATTTGAAATGTTCTATCTTACTATCTTTAATATACAAAGAAATAAGCTATGAAAATTCAAATCAATGCAATATGCAAGATGCATGATCAAATTTGGGCACCTCAAATTAAAAGAGGTGTTCACACTAAAAAAGTTTACATTAGCGAATAAATATATTAGCAAATAGCAATAAGTAATAAATTATCATAAACATTCGGCATAATTTGAAGAAAAAAAATCCAGCACTAGCAAAGAACATCCAAAACTTCCAGCAACAACAAAAGCTAAAAGATCCAGCAAGGATAATGCTAAAAAAAAACACTAGCAAATTAGCAACATATTACAGTTCGACTATTAAAAAAATTAGCAATGCAAAATTTTAAAAGGAAGAAAAAAAAGCCTATGATATATTTTGCAATACATAGCAGTAAACAAAAGATACTTGAAATAAACCCACTCACGTTAAGTTTGAGTAACAACCATTTATATGTTAAGCAAAAAATCATAAATGGATTCAGTTGTTTGTCTGGAGTAATTCAAAAAATATTTTGATACTTAGGTATAGCATGTTTACAAACTATCACAAATGAAGAATAACATCTGCAAACCTCTTGCAGCTTTTTCTCAGGACATGTATAGAATTCACAACTGATATATATAACAATACGTGGTGCCAGTGCTTGTCATGTATATTTCTAGAAAATGTTACAAGCGACAATACATAGAGAAAAGACATGTAACAAGCCAATGACAACATTACTAAGATTGGAATTAAGCAACTTCCAACCAATTGACTCATTAGTCACTGAATCTAATATGCAGAGTCTAAATCATCTCCTACGATGCAAAGATAACGTATCACATATGATGTAATGAAAGAGTTTTCATGAGAAACATCCAAATCCCCACAGAATGCAACCAAAAAGCAAGGAGAAAGTATACACACCCGTTAGCTAACATATCTTTATTTACAGTTGGCATTTGTTTCTCTCTTTAAAAACAGAACAAGAAGAAGAAAGAAGCCTGCAAACCTCAATTGTGATGTGTGTGGCCCAACCGCTGCTCTTGACAGGAAGGTGCCTCTGCTGCCCAGTGCGCGTTCGATATCCCTTTCATTTCTCTTTTTGCTTTTTCTCCACCGAAACTCCATCTTCTTTACAGTGTAAGAAAAAGATCCCTAAGAAAATCCAGGAAACTCTTTCTTTAAAAAAAGAAAAATCCAGGAAACTTACCAGTACGAGTTCTTGACCTAAAGCAACCGGAAAAAATTCGAAGTTATTGGAATAAAAAGAAAAGAAAAGGGCTTTGGAAGTTGGTTGCTAAGATACCAGAAGTAGAAAAAATATTGGGTTTGCACTTAGTGTTCAATTAAGTTATGGTGGCTACATTATCCAAGAGGTTGGATTCAGTTTTGTTATACAAGCACTAGTATTTTAAAAATTATAAATCAATAATAACAACATTATTATTATTAATCAAGATTAAAATTAATAAAGAAATAAAAGACCATGATGTTTTACTATAGATAGATCGAAGCCTACATATATTTTTTTATTGTTAATAGAAGAATTGATGCATGTGATATCAAGAATTATATACAAAACTAAATGTTAGAATATAATATTGATGTAAAGTGATGACTAAATCAAGAAAAACTGAAAGATAAATATAATTTAAAATATTTGAACGACTTTTGCTTTTTTGCAGACTTTATCAAGGTTTTTGGTTTCCTGATTTTGACCAACTGAACGAGTTTGTTTTGAATTGATTTTTGGTTTTTTCAAAAAATTATTGTTCCCTAGTAGATCTAAATTGTTGGGTGAATTTCTTAGATCTAAATTGGATCGATCCGGAACAAGAACACCCCTGGTAATCACCTTGGCTCTAACTTCAACCACCCAACTACCTCAAAATTGCAATCACATCAGGCACATGGCGTTGCATTCGCATCAATCCCCTGACTATGAAATGGATTTCCTGGAAATTGATCTCCTTGGTCTGCAGGAACCCTAATTAAATGAAATGGATTTCCTGGAAATTGATCTCCTTGGTCCACAGCCTATTTTCTCCGAGACCGTGCAACATGTTGAAAACTTGCAGTTTGGTGGTGGTGTCAAAGTGGGCCATTAAAAAAATTAAGTTTGAAATACAATTTTTTTTAACAGTTTTTATATGTATTTTCAATTGAGTTTTGTAAAAATTTCTAAAAATTTGTTTGTTTTTTCATTTTAAAAGCATTTTTTAAAAAAATTTAATTTTTTTAATTTTTTCTTTACTTCAAATTAATACCCAACTAACCATAACCATATTTTTTAAAATTTTATTTTTTCAAACCATGACTATAGAAACTGTCTCAAAAACAAACACACGCTCTCTAGTCAGTTGGACCAGTGGTATGATGAGACCATGTTTCTGTGCGACGATATGGCTTTTTATTCTTTTGTGTGAATAAAAATAATATCTAAAAAGAACGAAACCCTCAAATATCAAATCTTTATATGTTTGAATACCTAAAAAGACGAAAAAGCAAAAATTTTCAAACTTTTTTCCTCTATTTTTTAAAAAAAGGGGAAAAAAGCAATATAGGTCATGGATTTCTTGACAGGAAGGTGCCTCTGCTGACTGCTGCCCAGTGCGCGTTCGATATCCCTATAATTTCTGGTTTGGGAAAGTGGTTTTAGACCCGTTTGGAAATTTGATTTTTTTTAATTATTTTTTATATATATTTTTGAATTATTTTGATGTATTTATATTAAAATTATTTTAAAAATAATAATAATAAAAATTATTTTTATATATTTCTAAAAAAAATAATTACTACTACATTTTTAAGCATCATGGTATAAGATTTGAGATGAGATATTGGTAATGGGAGAAAAATTGGTGTTTGAGATTAGGAAAAATCAAAGTTGGACTGTTTGTCATAAAAATATTAAAGTTTGAGATTCTAAAATCAATTTAATATGATTTTTTTTTTGTTTTTCGTTAATTAGTTCCAGTTAATAGGTTGGTGGCTAAGTTTATTTTAAAAAAAAATGGAATTTATAATATTTAATATAAGAGTTTCATAGTTAATAGTTTGAAAATTCATTAAAAAATACTTTTTAACTGTGATGTGTGTGTCCCAACCCCTGCTCTTGACAGGAAGGTGCCCCTGCTGCCCTGTGCGCGTTCGATATCCCTTTCATTTCTCTTTTCACTTTTTTCTCCACCGAAACTCCATCTTCTTTACAGTGTAAGAAAATCCAGGAAACTTACCGGTACGAGTTCTTGACGTAAGGAAACCGGAAACAATTCGAAGTCATTGGAATAAAAAGAAAAGAAAAGGGCTTTCGAAGTTGGTTACTAGGATACTAGAAGAAGAAAAAATATTGGGCTTGGCTGGATCTTGTGCCTCTTTAGCCAACACTTACCACACGGTTTGTTTCGTCTAGATTCGTGAAATACTCGTAGAAATTTGGTGTTTTCTGATTTCCAAGTAGAATTGTACTTGTTCCAGTTTGAAATTACTAATTGGTAGATTTAATTGCCGATTTCTTGATCTTACCTTCTGTTTCATGTTTGACCACAGGAACCGGCCTTATACAAAATAGCGTGGAAAGCAATTGCTGAACTAAGCGAGCTAGTTGAGGCTAGAAAGGATCGGTACTAATTTATTGCTTTAGGGATTTTCATGGCTTCCACCAGCGTGCAAGGAATAACCTCATCTTCATCTTCTCCTCCTCCGCTATATATGTATGATGTGTTCCTTAGTTTTAGAGGCAAAGACACCCGGAACAACTTTACTAGTCATCTATATTCTAATCTGAAACAGAGAGGCATCGATGTATACATGGATGATAGGGAGCTCGAGAGAGGAAAGACCATCGAACCTGCTCTCTGGAAGGCCATCGAAGAATCAAGGTTTTCTGTCATTATATTTTCAAGAGATTACGCTTCTTCACCATGGTGCTTGGATGAACTTGTCAAGATTGTTCAGTGCATGAAAGAGAAGGGGCTAACTGTTCTGCCAGTTTTTTATGATGTGGATCCCTCAGAGGTAACCGAGCAGAAACGGAAATATGAGGAAGCCTTCGGTGAGCATGAACAAAATTTCAAGGAAAACTTGGAGAAGGTCCGGAACTGGAAAGATTGTCTCTCTACGGTGGCCAACCTAGCTGGCTGGGACGTCCAGAATAGGTAAATCATCTATCTATTTACTATTGTTTCTTGGATAGTAAATGTGTATTTTTTTCATATGCATGATTTTTTATTTTTTTATTTTTATGATATTTTGAACTGATGTGATCAAGCATTTCTAATCTTTATATAAAACTTCTTTCTATTCTTAGGTTTTTCTTTATATTTTGAAAATGAAATAAAATATTAAAAAGAAAAATTAAAATGTATAAAAAAGTTGAAAAACAAATCTAGCATGAACAAATAAAAAGTTAGCTTAAAAAATTAAAAATTGTGAAGAAATGACAACAAATTCATCATAAGAAATAAAAAATTGACTAAAGTTTTTGAATATGTTGGTTTTAGCTCTTCAAAATAAAATAAAATAAAAAGATTTTTTCCATCTTGAATTAAAAAATTCAAACTATTTATAAATCAAAGAGACAAATTTATTTATAATTTTGTTTGTGAATTTTTTTATTTTTTTATTTGGAATTAAAATTTGATAGGTGTCTTTTCGTTAAGAAAGATAAAATAAATGTAAAATTAGCCTGTTCGGACAGAGGAAGTTCTTTTATTTAATAGATCAAATAATAAAATCGCAATATAAAAAAAAATCAATATTACAAAGATACTTTTAGTATGATTAGAATACTTTTGTCTAATTCTATTTTAGAATAATAGAGGATAACTATATATCAATTGTATTGACAAAAATTTAAAGTCCACGGGAAAAGTACAGTAAAAATATCTTCATTTACTATGATTGGAACGATGAATTTAATATTTTTTCATTCTAAAAAAACATATCTATTAAGGATAATTGGGTCTTTTTACAAGGGCTAATGATCATTATAGAGTTAATAAGGGGCAATTAGGTATTTTCAATTTTTATGGTGCAATTACATAGTTGCCCTTAAAAGCAAAAAAAAAAATTGGATCTAGAGGTTTTTTTAAAATTTCATTTTTCACGGCACAATGAAATTACTTTATGGCCTTTAAAATAAGAAATTCCTTACCCAAGGGCTTATTCATACTTTCCTTTTTTGTTTTTGTTTTTTTGTTTTTGATGATAATATAGTTTTATAGACAATTTAGTATTTTAATAAATATATATAAAAAAATGATTGTTGCATCTATAATACATGTAAGCGAGTAAGTTGTCCCGCCTTATTTAAGCGGCACGTGCAAGGGTTTAGAGCGCCCAAAAAAGCCCTTCATTATTGTTTTTTTTATTCACCACGACATGGCCTAAGTACCTGGTTGGCATGCGAGGAGTAATTCTCTTCGGAGCATCTCCAATGGAGAAGCTAAATGGATAGCTAAAAAAAAAAAAACACTCTAAGAGAAAAGCCAAATAAAATGCTAAAATGCATTTTCTCTCCAACAAATATTATTTCTACATCTCCAAAGAGCCAAAACCAACAAAGTGAGGCCACTAAAAAAATAAACCAATTAAATATAGCCATGTGGAAAAAAAATAACATCAAACTTATTAAGAAATAATAAAACACTTGTTTCTTCTACTCCAATATAAATGGCTCTTCAAATGGCTTTTTTTCATTGGAATAGATATGATAAAAAAAGCTATATTTATACTATTCAAAATGCTATTTTATCAATTTAGCTTTTCAAAATAGCATTTTAAATTGGAGATGCTCTTAGTTTAGCACCAGATGACTTTTTTCTCTCTCTCTTCTTGAATTCCACAACCAACCTTCTAGAATTTTACAACAATCCTTCAATTTGTTTTTTTTTTTCATATTTGATCTATGTTCTTTCAATTGTTTTTTTTTAATTATTTTATAGAATTAAAATTTGTATTTAATTTCATACCCTTTTAATTTTTTAATCTATTAGATTTGATTATCATTTTTTATTGCTATTTATTTTATTAGAGATTATTTTTAATTTTGTTTTGTGATTTCATCCTTCATTTTTCATTGCTATTTTTTTTTTTACCTTGGCAAGTTTGTTAAATTGATATTTTATTTCTGATTTCATACTTTAACATTGAATTGGGCTTCCTGGTTTAGCCTGGATTTAAGATTTAACGGGTTGAGAAATTGAGACATTAGCCTAGGTTTAGAAGATTCATTCGAGTTTCTTTTCTTTTAAGCTAATATTTTTTTATTTAGTTTCATCCTTCATCATTTAATTTAATTAGAGATTAGGCTCTATTAATTTTTTTATTTGCTTTCTATAAGATTTTTTAATAAATTTAAAATAACCGAGGTTATTTTATGTTTTTTATTTGTTATTCTTTGTTAAATTTAGCTGTTATATTTAAAAAATCCTTTCTTTAATTACATAATTTTTTTTTTCATTTTCAACTTTCAATATTTGGTTGATTGAAATTGGGCTCCTTATTTTATTTTGATTTGGGTTTCATGGGATTATCACAGTTTCATGCTCTGGATCGCGAGTTTCACAAGTTAACCATAGTTAGTTCAGGTCGATCTAGTTTGTTGTTGTCTCAATTATTTTCTTAAATAATTATATCATTCAATATATCATCATCTTAATATTTTAAAAATATATCGTATAGCGTGCATCAAATTTTTTACTTTCTAATGTCTTTACATTTTATAAAAGTTAGAAAAAATAATCTGACCATAACGTGGTATGGGCCAAAAATCTAGTTATATAACTACACATGGAAGTGAAGTTCTCAACAAGTGGCAACTTATCATTATATAATTATTGAAGGGTTATTTAGATATATGTGTGTTTGTGTAGAAATGGGTGCGCGCACAAATAATTATAAGCTACAAGAATTTTTTTCACATGAAAAATGTTATTTCTCAAGCTAGTAAAGGTGGGATAAAACTTTTCAAACTAGCATGGTTTCATCAATTGTACAGGTCTCACTTACACAACTGGAGACATGCAGGTCTCACATGTCAAAAAAAAAATAAAACTTCCTTTCTTTTTTTGTTGGCTTATATATTCATTTAGTCCTTAAATTTTTATATTTAGTTAATTTTAGTTCAATTATTATGATCATTTCATCCATTATTTTGCACAAAAAAATATATTAACTAAAATTAATATTTATTTTGAATGCCATTGCTAAAAAAGAGTTAATTTTTGCCTAAAATACTGTTTTTTTCCCAACTTAAATAAAAATAAGTTTAATTAATGAAATGATCATTATAATAGAATTAATATTAACTTTATATAAAAAATTATATAAAAATTGAGGGACCGAATAAGAGATTAGTTGAGAAGAAAGACAAAGAAATGGGTTGGCATAATAATCAAAGTTGAAGGCAGAAAAGAAAGAAAGAAAGAAGGAAGGACTTCGAATCTCATCTTTCCTATTTATTTGATAAAAATTAAACACAAGGCAGTGTAAGTCTGTGCAAGTTTCAAGCCCAAAATATTTTTACTGGGGATGTGTTAGAGAATAATATAAATTATATTTTGATTAGGTAAGATCTTAAGATATGATTTATATTATTCTCTAATAGTCTAGAAAAAAACTTTTTGAATGCTAGTATGGGAACAAACTTGAAAATTAATAAATTTAAAGTTGTTTTTTTAAAGTTTAATTTGCAAGATAATTGAAATTTTTTATAAAAATAACTTAGTGGTCGACAAAAAATATGATAGAACTCCATTTGCTTTTTGGTCTGTTAAAACCAAACTTAATGGATATTTTATTTCCTAGCTTTTGTTCATGTATGCCTGCTTCTTTAGTAATTGTGTGATTCTATAGGCAATAAGATAGCTATTGTACGAATCATTCTTAGCATCAATACAATCCTAGTTCCTTTTTCAGTTTATTCTTTCCTTTTCCTCTCCGTTCTTGAAGCTATCTATTATCAGGGCCCTATTTTTCTCAAAGGTTGGTCTATTAATTTCCGGCTAACAGCCATACATTTTCGAGCTACAATATGCTAATGTTTATCTTCCCATTATCACTATCTGATTTGATTTCTGCACACTGCGTGATTAATGTTTTGCACTCTCCTTTGCAGGAATGAATCGGAATCAATTAAAATAATTGCTGAATACATATCGTACAAACTAAGCGTCACTCTGCCAACAATTAGCAAAAAATTAGTTGGAATAGATTCTCGTGTAGAGGTATTAAATGGCTATATAGGTGAAGAAGTAGGCAAAGCAATCTTCATAGGGATTTGCGGAATGGGTGGCATAGGTAAGACGACTGTTGCAAGGGTACTATACGATAGGATTCGTTGTCAATTTGAAGGCAGCTGCTTCTTAGCAAATGTCAGAGAAGTTTTTGCTGAGAAAGATGGACCACGCCGTTTACAGGAACAACTTCTTTCTGAAATCCTAATGGAACGTGCTTCTTTATGGGATTCTTATAGAGGGATTGAGATGATAAAGCGGAGGTTACGACTTAAAAAGATTCTTCTTATCTTTGATGATGTAGATGACAAAAAACAACTAGAATTCTTGGTTGCGGAGCCTGGATGGTTTGGTCCAGGGAGCAGAATTATCATAACAAGCAGAGATAAAAATGTGTTTACTGGAAATGATGATACTAAAATTTATGAGGCTGAGAAATTGAATGATGATGATGCTCTTATGTTATTTAGCCAAAAAGCTTTCAAAAATGACCAACCTGCTGAAGATTTCGTGGAACTATCCAAGCAAGTTGTGGGTTATGCTAATGGCCTTCCACTGGCTCTTGAAGTTATAGGTTCGTTTTTGTATGGAAGAACTATCCCTGAATGGAGAGGTGCAATTAATAGAATGAATGAGATTCCTGACTGCAAAATCATGGATGTGCTTCGCATTAGTTTTGATGGTCTCCATGAATCAGATCAGAAAATATTTTTAGACATTGCATGTTTCCTGAAGGGGTTTAAAAAAGATCGAATAACGAGGATACTTGACAGCTGTGGATTCAATGCAGGTATTGGAATACCAGTTCTTATTGAGAGATCTCTCATAAGTGTCTATGGGGATCAAGTCTGGATGCATAATTTATTACAGATAATGGGTAAGGAAATTGTTCGTTGTGAAGACCCTAAAGAGCCTGGAAAGCGCAGTAGATTGTGGACATACAAGGATGTCTTCCTTGCACTGATGGACAACACAGTGAGTAGCTAATAGAGAACATTATTTATAAGATTTCATAAAGTTTAATTTAATTTACGCTCAATCTCTACTTTGTATTTGTTTTTTACTTGTATTCCCTTTTGGTTGACAGGGAAAAGAAAAAATAGAAGCCATTTTCTTGGACATGCCTGGAATAAAAGAGGCACAATGGAACATGAAAGCCTTCTCTAAAATGAGCAGACTAAGATTGCTCAAAATCGACAACGTCGGACTTTCTAAAGGACCTAAAGATCTTTCCAATAAGCTACGATTTCTTGAATGGCATTCTTACCCTTCAAAATCATTGCCAGCTGGTTTCCAGGTGGATGAGCTAGTTGAACTTCACATGGCTAACAGTAGCATTGAGCAATTATGGTATGGGTGTAAGGTGAGATTAACTAATTTAAGGGCCTTTGTATTCTTTTTATCATTTTCCTATATATGTATGATAGTAGTGTGTCCATATTTCTTCTCCCTTGCCTGATTGCAGAGTGCATTTAATTTGAAAATCATCAATCTCAGCAACTCACTAAACCTGATCAAGACTCCAGATTTTACAGGAATTCTGAATCTCGAGAACCTAATTCTTGAAGGTTGTACAAGTTTGTCTGAGGTCCATCCATCACTTGCACGTCACAAGAAGCTTCAATATGTGAATCTTATGGATTGCGAAAGTATTAGGATTCTCCCTAGCAACCTTGAAATGGAATCGCTTAAAGTTTGCACTCTTAATGGCTGCTCAAAACTTGAGAAGTTTCCAGATATAGTGGGAAACATGAACAAATTGATGGTGCTTCATTTAGATGAGACTGGTATTAAAAAACTATCTTCATCAATTTGTCATTTGATTGGCTTAGAAGTATTGAGCATGAACAACTGCAAGAACCTTGAAAGCATTCCGAGTAGCATAGGTTGTTTGAAATCCCTTAAAAAACTCGATCTGTCTGGCTGCTCTGAACTTAAAAAGATACCAAAGAATTTGGGGAAAGTTGAAAGTTTGGAGGAGATTGATGTAAGTGGAACTTCAATAAGACAACCGCCAGCATCCATTTTTCTTTTAAAGAGTCTTAAAGTATTATCTTTGGATGGATGCAAAAGAATAGCTGTGAATCCCACGGATCACAGGTTGCCTTCTTTGTCGGGTCTGTGTTCTTTAGAAGTACTGGATTTATGCGCTTGCAATCTAAGAGAAGGGGCACTTCCTGAAGATATTGGCTGCTTATCTTCATTGAAGTCTTTAGATCTGAGCCAGAATAACTTTGTTAGCCTACCTGAAAGCATAAATCAGCTTTCTGGACTTGAAATGCTTATCTTGGAGGATTGCAGGATGCTTGAATCATTGCCTGAGGTTCCATCAAAAGTTCAAACATTAAATTTGAATGGTTGTATATGCCTAAAAGAAATTCCAGATCCAATAAAGCTAAGCAGTTCCAAAATCTCAGAGTTCATATGTCTGAACTGCTGGGAATTGTACAATCATAATGGCCAAGACAGCATGGGGTTGACCATGCTTGAAAGATACCTCCAGGTCTTCTCTTAATGATATCCTAACCTTTTTGTATCTCTCTCCCTCTCCCTCTATCTATCTAACATTTTGGTTCTTCATGGTACAGGGTTTGTCTAATCCAAGACACGGATTTGGTATCATTGCTTTCGAGAAATGAAATTCCAGTCGGTTTAACCATCGAAGTAAGGGATCTTCAATTAGTGTGCAAGTGCCTAGTTGGAGCATGGGGTTTGTTGCGTGTGTTGCATTCAATGCAAATGGTGAAAGTCCTTCTCTTTTTTGTCATTTCAAAGCCAATGGAAGAGAGAATTATCCTTTGCTGATGTGTATTAGTTGTACCTCTATCCAAGTTCTATCAGATCATATTTGGCTATTTTATCTATCTTTTGACCATCTTAAAGAGCTTAAAGAATGGAATCATGAATCCTTTAGCAACATTGAGTTGTCATTTCATTCTTTCCAGCCAGGAGTAAAGGTGAAGAATTGTGGTGTCTGTTTGTTATATTCTCCATCATCTCAATCTTCTATCCATTTTATCGTTGCAAGCAAAGAAGCATCTTCTTCATATAAAGCTTTTTTATCGAGTTCTTCATCTTACCGTCAATGGATGCAAGATGTTTTTCTTAGCTTCAGAGGCGCAGACACTAGCAATGATTTCACCCATTTAAATACAGCTCTAGCCCTGAGAGTCATTATCCCAGACGACAACGAACTAGAGAAAGTAATGGCAATTAGATCAAGATTCTTTGAGGCCATTGAAGAATCAGGGCTGTCAATTATTATATTTGCAAGAGATTGTGCCTCTTTACCTTGGTGCTTTGATGAACTTGTCAAGATTGTCGGATTCATTGATGAGATGAGATCGGACACTTTGTTTCCAGTTTCTTATGATGTCGAACAATCAAAGATAGATGATCAAACAGAGAGTTACACAATTGTCTTTGAGAAGATTGGAAAAAATCTCAGGGAAAACGAGGAGAAGGTACAAAGATCGATGGATATTCTCAGTGAAGTTGAGATTTCATCTGGGTCGAAAAGGTAATAATTACTTCTTCTTTTTTTTTTGTGCGAGCTTGACTTATCAACCACTTGAAGTAAATGAAACTAGGAAGGCTGAAATATCGACTTTCAGAACTTAATGTTAACAAATCTGGTTTTTTTTTTTTTTGCATGGGATAATCACCGTGCAAAGTTCAGTTCATAGTGTGGTTACAAGTTTTTCCTTTTTTAAGGTAAATTATGAATTTTAAAAAAAATAATATTAAACTCAATTGAGTTCATGGTCTGGATTCAACCCACATGTTTTACTAAGAATGATATTGTTTACTTTGTTTGTTTTTTAGGTTTATTATAAATTCAAAAGTAGAAAAATATTGAATCCAGTTGAGTACATAGTACAGGTCACGAGTATTTTTTTTAAAGGTTGAATATAAATTTAAGGAAAAAAATACTGAACCGGTTGAGTAAGATTGATTTTTTTATGGTGTTGTGCATTTTTAATTTTTAATTTTTTTTTAAAGGTTGAACGTGCAAGGAATGACCCCATCTTCATCTCCTCCTCCTCCACAATATGATGTGTTCCTTAGTTTTAGAGGCAAAGACACCCGGAACAACTTTACTAGTCATTTATATTCTAATCTGGCTCAGAGAGGCATCGATGTATACATGGATGATAGGGAGCTCGAGAGAGGAAAGACAATAGAACCTGCTCTCTGGAAGGCCATCGAAGAATCAAGGTTTTCTGTCATTATATTTTCACGAGATTACGCTTCTTCACCATGGTGCTTGGATGAACTTGTCAAGATTGTTCAGTGCATGAAAGAGATGGGGCAAACTGTTCTGCCAGATTTTTTATGATGTGGATCCCTCAGAGGTAGCCGAGCAGAAAGGGCAATATGAGAAAGCCTTCGTTGAGCATGAACAAAATTCCACGGAAAATTTGGAAAAGGTCCAGATCTGGAAAGATTGTCTCTCTACGGTGACCAATTTATCAGGCTGGGACGTACGGAATAGGTAAATCATTCATCTACTTATTCTTATTCTCAAATCCGCCCTGTATTGTTTCAATGATGAACATAGCTTTTTTTTTTTTAATGTTTTTCAATTGAACTGTGTGATTAATATCAAAATAAAACAACTATATCAAAACTCATTATTGAATAAATAATTATTAGTTTATATTTTTTTATCCATTAAATAGCTATTTAGCGACCTTAAAATAAAAGACGAGCACCTTCCAAAGTTCAATGGTTACAATTTTTTGAAAATAAAAATTGAATACAAATTAAAAAATTTCTTTAATTTCTTTCTAATTTTTAATTTATTTACCATTGAAAATGGTTTGTTTTTTTCTTATCTTTTTTTTGGAAGTTTTGTTCACACTAGAAAAATTATTTTTCAATTTATTATACATTTTTTTATCGCAAATCAATTAACAAATGCTTCAGTGTTCTTTGAGTTTTGTTAATTAAAGGATGGTAAGAAAAATTCAATGAATGGTAAAATTATGGATTTGTTGATGAAACACTTGGTAGTAAATGTATATTTTTTATATGCAAGATTGTTTAATTTAACTTTTATGAAATATTGATCTTATGTGATCAAGCATTTCTAATCTTTACATAAAATTTCTTTCTTTTCTCAGGTTTTTTTTTATATTTTGAAAATAAAAAAATATTAGATAGAAAAATGAAAATGAAAAAAAAAAATTGAAAAACAAATCTAGCACGAACAAATAAAAAGTTAGTTTAAAAAAATAAAATTGTGCAGAAATGACAACAAATTCATCATAAGAAATGAAAAATTTACTAAAGTAAAAGAGATTTGTTTTTCAAAAGTAAAGTTTTTGAATATATTGGTTTTAGCTTTTCAAAATAAAATAAAAGAGGCAAATTTATTTATAATGTTTTTTAATTTTTGTGAATATTTTTATTTTTATATTTTTCTTTTTAATTTGGAATTAAAATTTGATAGGTGTTCTTTTGTTAAGAAAGATAAAATTAATGTAAAATTAGCTTGTTCGGTCAGAGGAATTTCTATTATTTAATTGAATTTATTAGGGTATCTTTATAAATATATCAATATTACAAAGACATTTTTAGTATGATTAGAATACTTATATATATCATCAATTGCATAGGTCTCACTGTCTCATCTTATCATTAAATTAAAAAATCTTCCTTTTTTTTTTGTTCCATGTATTCATCTGGTTCCTCAATTTTATATTTGATATATATGAGTCTCGAGGTGTGAGGATTAAATTTGCGCAACCATTTCAACTATGATTTTATATATGGGAAAAAACTTAAAAATTTAAAATTAAAAGTTGTTTTTTTTTTTAAGTATACTATGCAAGATAGTTGAAATTTTTGTTAAAAATTATTATAAAAAATAACTTAGTGGTCGGCCAAAAATTTGATAGAACTCCATTTGTTTTTTTGGCCTGTTAAAACCGAACTTAATGGATATTTTATTTCCTAGCTGTTGTTCTTGAAAGCATGCTTCTTTAGTAACTGTGTGATTCTAGATTCCGTTTTCAGTTTATTCTTTCCTTTTCGTCTCTGTTTTTGAAGCTATCTATTGTCATAGCCCTATCTTTCTCAAGGATTGATGTATTAATTTCTGGCAAATAGCCATACATTGAGCTAATTTTTATTTTATCTGATTTGATTTGCACACAGCATGATTAATGTTTTCCCCCATCATATGCAGGAATGAGTCGGAATCAATTAAAATAATTGTTGAATATATATTCTACAAACTAAGCATCACTCTGCCACAGCATGATTAAATGGTTGTATACGTCAAGAAACTGGCAAAGTAATCTTCATAGGGATTTGTGGAATGGGTGGCATAGGTAAGACGACTGTTGCAAGGGTACTATATGATAGGATTCGTTGGCAATTTGAAGGTAGCTGCTTCTTAGCAAATGTCAGAGAAGTTTTTGCCGAGAAAGATGGACCACGTCATTTGCAGGAACAACTTCTTTCTGAAATCTTAATGGAGCGTGCTTTTGTATGGGATTCTTATAGAGGGATTGATATGATAAAGCTGAGGTTACGATATAAAAAGATTCTTCTTATTCTTGATGATATAAATGACAAAGAACAACTAGAATTCTTGGCTGAGGAGCCTGGATGGTTTGGTCCAAGGAGCAGAATTATCATAACAAGCAGAGATACAAATGTGTTAACTGGAAATGATGATACAAAAATTTATGAGGCTGAAAAATTGAATGATGATGATGCTCTCATGTTGTTTAGCCAAAAAGCTTTCAAAAAAGACCGACCTGCTGAAGATTTCTTGGATCTATCCAAGCAAGTTGTGGGTTATGTTAATGGCCTTCCACTAGTTCTTGAAGTTATAGGTTCGTTTTTGTATGAAAGAAGTATCCATGAATGGAGAGGTGCAATTAATAGAATGAATGACTTTCCTGACGGAGCAATTATTGATGTGCTTCGTATTAGTTTTGATGGTCTCCATGAATCAGATAAGAACATATTTTTAGACATTGCATGTTTCCTGAAGGGGTTTAAAATTGATCGAATAACAAGGATACTTGAAAGCCGCGGATTCCATGCGGTATTGGAATACCAGTTCTTATTGAGAGATCTCTCATAAGTGTCTATGGGGATCAAGTCTGGATGCATAATTTATTACAGATAATGGGTAAGGAAATTGTTAGTTGTGAATCCCTGAAGAGCCCGGTAGACGCAGATGAATTATGGACATATAGGGATGTCGCCTTTGCACTGATTTACAACACAGTGAGTATCTTATTGAGAACATTATCCATAAGATTTCATAAAGTTTATTTTAATTTACGCTCCATCTCTACAAATCTCTACTTTGTATTTGTTTTTTTACTTCTATTGCCCTTTTGGTTGACAGGGAAAAGAAAAAATAGAAGCCATTTTCCAGGGCCTGGAATAAAAGAGGCACAATGGAACATGAAAGCCTTCTCTAAAATGAGCAAACTAAGATTGCTCAAAATCGACAACGTGCAGCTTTTGGAAGGACCTGAAGATCTTTCCAATAAGCTACGATTTCTTGAATGGCATTCTTACCCTTCAAAATCATTGCCAGCTGGTTTCCAGGTGGATGAGCTAGTTGAACTTCACGTGGCTAACAGTAGCATTGAGCAATTATGGTATGGGTGTAAGGTGAGAACAGCTAATTTAAGGGCCTTTGTATTTCTTTTTATTGTTTTCCTATATATGTATGATAGTAGTATCCATATTTCTTCTCCCCTGCCTGATTGCAGAGTGCAGTTAATTTGAAAATCATCAATCTCAGCAACTCACTAAACCTAATCAACTCCAGATTTTACAGGAATTCCGAATCTCGAGAACCTAATTCTTGAAGGTTGTACAAGTTTGTCTGAGGTCCATCCATCACTTGCACATCACAAGAAGCTTCAATATGTGAATCTTATGGATTGCGAAAGTATTAGGATTCTCCCTAGCAACCTTGAAATGGAATCGCTTAAAGTTTGCACTCTTGATGTCTGCTCAAAACTTGAGAAGTTTCCAGATATAGTGGGAAACATGAACAAATTGATGGTGCTTCATTTGGATTAGACTGGTATTACAAAACTATCTTCATCAATTCGTCATTTGATTGGCTTAGAAGTATTGAGCATGAACAACTGCAAGAACCTTGAAAACATTCCGAGTAGCATAGGTTGGTTGAAATCCCTTAAAAAACTCGATCTGTCTGGCTGCTCTGAACTTAAAAAGATACCAAAGAATTTGGGGAAAGTTGAAAGTTTGGAGGAGATTGATGTAAGTGGAACTTCAATAAGACAACCGCCAGCATCCATTTTTCTTTTAAAGAATGTTAAAGTATTATCTTTGGATGGTTGCGAAAGAATAGCTAAGCTGCCTTCCTAGTCTGGTAAGAGATGAAGTGCAGGTAGTTGTTATTTAGAAGTACTGGGTTTGAATAGATTCCAAGGGATCAAGTACAGCCACTGTACTTGAGAGAGCACAAAATTCAAAGTGAAGCCCACTGTAATTCCACCTTCTCCGAAAGAAGGGTCTGGTAGGAATTTAGCCGATATCTAAACACTTCTCCGGGAAGTCTTCCACTTTTCAATACAATTAAGAATAAAAACTTAGTGCTAAGGTCTTATAAAAGAACTTTCATATGAATATACATTTCCATTTGGTTTTTAGCGCATGATTCCCCATAATATCAAAAGATATAATGTTTTTATTTAAATTCTATTTATATAATACCGATAGAAAAATTAGAGTAGATTCTCACCGTAATTTGTTTTAAATAAATAAAAAAGATAGATTTTCAACATTAATGATGCTTTTATTTTTTACAAAGCAATGCTAACAATTGTATTGTACATACATTTCTTCGTTTAGAAATGATCATAATATAGTTGATTGGTTATCCATTATGAAAATCAAATCTAAATTCGTGCCCAAGTTGTTGAAGATGATAATGATGAAGTAATTAGGGGAGACGGTGTGTTTCAAATGGATGAGTTAGTTGATTCATATCAAGTTGCTTTATTTGTCGAGTTAGAAAATCCATATTTTTGTGTCATTGAGAATACTTCTATTGATATTGATGTTGATTAGTTAAATATAATATTGAGTACCGGTAGACATAGAGAAAACAATAATGATGATAAGATCGACATTGAATTCAATAAAGAAGATGATGTTGGACATGACGATGAAGAAAATGAAGAGGAAGATTCTAATTAAAAAGTGTTGAATTGATTTAGATGTGATATTTTATTGTGTAATGAAATTAGAATTGTGTTAGATATTTATTAGTACTTTATAATCCATTATATTTACACTTGTTGTGTAATTTTGTAGATGTGTTCATTGTTTCAATAATTATACAAGTATTTTTGTTGTTACATGTGTGTTTAGGTTGACAATGAGATTATAACAACCGACCAATAAATCTAATATTAATTTTTTAACAATGTAAAATGTATCACTATAGCAACAACAAAGTCAAGATCAGGTTAGCAAATAGTTAAAGACTTGTCATTAGAATGCGAGAATAACCTTTGAGTCAAATTTCAATTGGATCCAAGGAGAAAATATATCATATATGCATGGAAATCTTAAAGTGTATGAACATCAAAAACTGATTAAGCATTTTAATAATGCAAATAGTGAGATAAAAGTGTTGCTTGTTTTGAAGGGATAAATCTTTTTGATGCTCTAAGGATGCTATAACAACCTCAATTATTTGGATTCAAATTTCCACATAATTTCCTTTTTAATAATGTCAAAAACGAGGAATTTTTCTTATGATAGTACACTGTCATTTTAACAGTCGACTGAATTAATTCAATCTAAAAATTTGATCGACCAGTTTTATCAACCGATTAAGACAGTAGGAATTTTAACTGCCCCTTCCATCAAGCAGTTAACCGAATCAATTAGTAAACTAAGTTAGTCGACTAGTTTAAGCATAATCATATATTTTTACTTTTTATTTTTTGAAATATATTTTCTACTGAAATTTTGACAGAGTTTGCACATAAATTCAAGATACAAGATTATCAACATTATGACCTATAATACCACATTCAAAATCCACAAACACAGACGGACCATCTTGGACCTTATTTTTTTATTTAACCAAAATCAACAACATATCCTTTTCACTCACCATAAAAAATAATATAATATAATGGAAAGGAATGATTTGAATTAGATTAAACTATCATGCACCATCATGTAATTAAAAGAAACAAAATAGATAAGGAAATGCATTTAATAACTAAAGTCTTAGTAATATTCCTAAACTTCCAACTTAATCAAATAAGGGTGAAATTAAGTAACATCTTAAAATCTTCCATTTATATAAATATTTTCCTATTATAGGAGAAATATGGTAATAAGTTATATTACAAAAATTTCATAAAATAATTAAGTGGAAACTTTACTCACAGGAAATAGTATACTTATGGGAAATTTTTGTGCATTGCTAAAGTCACATGATTTGCAGCGAGGATATTGAACATTTATGATTAGCTTTGATAAATGGTCGATCGTCGGAACCTCCAAAATATAATTATGAATTAACTATCACAAACAAAATAAATTTATAGTATGATCGTGAAAATCAGGTTGAACCTAGGGGAAATTTCATTTAATCTTCCTATAATATATTGAAATGAAAAGGAACCGAGGATTTGAATGAAAAATTAAAGAAACAATAATTCTAAAAATAATAAATTGATATGTTGTTAAATTAGTTCAAGGATTCACACATCCATTCCTATAAATTTGTTGATCATCGAAGTAAAATAAATATTTTTTCACGTCAAGTAAATAAATTCAATATCCCTTAAGCAAAGGGAAATCAATGAGATTATGAGTAAATTAATTAGAGAAAGCTCTCTAATCAATTTCTTACATCAAACGAATTTAACATTGAAAGCAATTCTCATTCACTCGGCAGTACTCTTAGGAGTAAAGTTTGTGCATTTATTCTAAGCAAATTTTCAAAAGCTTGACAATTTAACCTAGTTTATTCTTCCTTAATAAATCAAGATGAGAGTTGCATCAATCAAATTAATTCTTTTACTTCTTACTCTAGGCCTTAACAACAATTATGGATGAAAAGAAATTAGAAAGTATATATGTCATCTCAAAACAATTCAATAAGCTTGAATAATAATCAATAAAATAATTATGAACAAGAAAAAATAAATACTTGAATTTGAAAGAATTGTAATGATAACGTTACTTCTGATAACTTGTCAATAGAGATGGTGTGTATTCCTTTTGAATGAAAATTAAGAATTAGTTCATAGTTGCTAGAAAATTGACAAAAGCAGAGAAGAAAAGAATGTTGTAAAGCCTCTATTTTAGCTATGTTCTGCTCTATTTATTCTCTTCCTTGGTCGTCAAATTTCTTCATAATTCATAGGTTGATTAAAAGCCCTTATGCTACTTAACTCCTTCCTTCTTTATCTAGTCCTTAAGGTTGGTTAAATCCCTCAGAATTTGTGTTGAAAATAGACTCTGTTGCTGTCACAACTCTACTGCAACTTAGACTTTGTTTCTGACTTGATTTCTTGTAATATCTGACCATCCCACCTGTATTATTTCATTCATAGCATGTTAGGGGCTTGATTTTCACCTTTCTTAGGTCTTAAGGCCCACCATTTATATGTCAGACTCTTAGCCGTAGTGGTATGCTCGGCATCATTAGTTTCCTCATCTGATCAGGAGCCAATCTCGTCCTTCAGATTGCGTCTATATTTTCACCTTCAAAACGATTTTATGTGACCTGACATCCTTCATAAAAGTTGTATTCCTAGATATGCATATGATTTTAGGATTTTGACTCGCATGATTTCAATGTCCGAGGCTCAGGAAATGCCTGTTTGAATATGCAGTGTGAAAGCATAGAATCCTGTTGCAAGGAGGATTTGGGCTCGATTTTGCAGGTTTGATTAGAGGTCCAAACAAACTTGAATTTCTTCCCATAATACCTTTTTGGAAAGCTTGATATGTGTACTTTAACTTCGATTTAGCCCACATTCATATTTTAAAATTATAACTCGGTGAAACACTTGTCACAAGAAGTAAGGTTCGAAACATAAAATGCAGAAATTCTTATCTTTTAGCAATTAATTCACAAGGTCTCCTAGGCATGCCACACTCATAAAAATAAATTCCAATAAGTTCAGATAAGCTCAAAATACATTAAAACGTATAATGTGAAGGGAATAAAAACATATGTATATTTTGTACTTATCAAATTCCCCCATACTTAACTTTTGTATGTCCCCGGGCAAAATTTCAATTTTACTTTTCCCATGTCAAAAGTGTAATGCCATCAATTAAAAACAATTAAACTCTCAAATCAAATCATCATAACATATCATGAATAACACTCTAAACAAATTTGGCTTAACCAAATGCATGGACCTCGCAGGAATAGTCACTCATTTCTCATGTTTTTTAAAGGTTAGTGTTTCACTCAATTTCGTTCCACTCGAAATGATCTACCATAAGTTTGCAAATATTCTCTTTCTCCACCACTTGAATTTCATGCATGACATAAATCATAAGGTCTTTATAAGGGTTGTAATGGGGCTTGGTTCAGGGTAAGAAATCTTTGGTAGGGTAGCTCAGAGGTGTAGAAACTAATGAAGAAAAATTACCCAAAACCAAACATAGAATATCAAACACTCCATCTAGAAATTTTAAACTTGAAAACTATTACAGCCATATTAACCTCCTTCATTGATCGTTTAAAAGAACAATTTTCATTCAAACCAAGGAACGATATTTCACCTTCCAAATCTCCAACCCTTCACTAAAGTTAGAACAAATTATTCTTTTTTTTTTCTTGTTCTTTTTCTTTTCTTACATAAATTTATAAAACTCAAATAATTCAACATAACAACTTGTTCTATTGCCTCAATCCACAAATTAAGACATTCCCAAACTTATTCCATGTATTCCTATGCTTTGATAAGGATGAATGATGCTTCACTACCTCTATGGCTTGGGAAAGAAACTTTTGGTTTAAGACTTGTAGTGCAAGTTTATAATTTAAAGAAACAATCTAATACCTTCTAAGCAAGGTCAGATTCAGATTTTGTCATAAAATTTCCTACTATCTAGTTTTACACTTTTAAGCATAACTAGAAATTCAATTGTTAGATTGAGATGAAACTTAACCTGAAGATCCCAAAGGTAGCTCTATGTTGGGGTAAAGTTTCAAGTGAATCAGAGTTCGAGAAGGACTTGTAAGAACAGGCTGTTCAAATTTTGTTATTTACTTTCTTTTGACTTGTGGACTTTCTATTTGGCAAAGATCCTTTTCCTACAAAGATGTGGGAGCTTGTTTTGGGAATTTCCTAATTCCACAAGGATCTTTAATGAGCTGCAATATAATCTCCAAGTATGGCAATGATTCATTAATTAATATTTCAAAATCATTTTCTTATAAGAATTCCTTATTCATCCTAACTACACAAGGAAAGAAAGGCTAGTTGTATTTAATGACATATTAGTTATTTTTATTATTTTCTTTCATGTTCGGGCTTAATTAATACTTTGTTTTTAGCTAGGATCCAAGACTTGTTTGGATCAGGCTATGGGCTTTTTAATTTTGGGTTTTTGGGTTAGTTTTGTATGTGGGCTAGTTCAGCCCACTAGGGTAGATACATTAGAGTTAATTTTTAAGAATTATTTAAACACATGTAACCAAAATTTCAGCAGCCATTGAAGAATATTACTTCTGATTTTTTTTTTCAGTTTTAACGTGTGAGAGCAATTCTTGCATTCTTCAGTTCTTGAACAAACTGAATCTGACTTATTGAAGATTAACTGATTTTGTGGCGTCATTCTACCTATTCCAATAGTGTTGGTGCCTTGGGGCAGATTTCCATGTGTCACACTCCTATCAGACTTTTTTTGGCTTTCCGGGATTAGATCTCAATCTTGATTGTGGGTTGCATGACCACGTGATCACAAGGTTCACATCAGTTAGTATCAGAGCTAAGCTTCGAAACAAGGTCATATCCTTTTATTGTTTTTGTTTTTTTAGTGTTCCTTTAAGTTTTTCAGTGTTTGCGTCAATCATCTTCTTATTCTTTGTGTTTGTCATCTAAGCAAACAAAGAGTGTTATATTTCATCTTGTTGTTGTCTCTCTAATCATATCAGTGACACACACACACACACAAATATATATATATATATATATATATATATGAACAAACCAACAGGAGAGAGAGAGAGAGAGAGATAGATTAGATGAAATTTGAAGGATGATTCAATTTTCAATTCCCGTAAGCACAACCTAGTAAACCATAGAAAACACCTCAAAACCAGCAACTCTTAGGTGAACTATAACCAAATTTAGGTTAGTCAAGTTCATTGTTTTCACTATTATTTATAACTTTGTTTTATTTCATTGTCTTTGTTTCAATTCCATAATTTGTAATGAAAATTTGCATTGCTTCCAACACGTGCCTTCATCCATTTTTTTCTATTTTGTTTTTTTGTTTTCCCTTTTTTCTTTTTTTTTTTTTTTTTTTTCTCTTTTTTTTTTTTTTTTTTATTAATCATAATTGTAGTTTCATTTTGCTTTGTTTTCAGCATGTTTATTGATTCTTGAGTCTAAAAATTATAATTCAATTGTGTTGTGAAGGCTACTTACTTTGATTTGTTGATTTTAGTTGCTAAAAAACTAAAAGAAAACAAGTTAGGAGAGGTAAAAGGTGTAGTGAGCATATTAGAGTAAAAACCCTTGATTTTTATGTGCAACACGAGAGGTGTGAGGATATATTTTATTCTACTAACCAAATTTTACAGATTCAAAGAATGTTTGAAAACAACGAATTAGTGACATAAAACGTTGATGTTGCTTTCCACTTGCGAGCCATAGGCCAACAATTCGAGCTTTTGTCTATGACGTACAAGGATATGAAAAATGAGGTGAATTTAATAAAGCAATAGAATAGTGGAGCTGATCGCCGAGGAAATACGATCTGTAGGGCCGTACAAAATGTCAGATCTGATTTTAAGGAGTTTGTTGATGAAAACGCAAATACATGTGAAAATAACTATTATTTTGCATCTACTAGCCAAGGAATGAGGTTTGGACCCAATAGGGCTAGGAGGAATGTGAGTTTTCATTGCTTGGGGAATTATGAAGATGTGGACGAGGACTTGGACTTAATTAAACTTAAAATTCCTAACTCTCAAAGTAAAAATGATCTAGAGATGTATTTGGAGTGGAAGAAAAAGGTGGATTGAATTTTTGATTGTCGTAGCTATTCGAAGGTGATGAAGCTAAAAGATGATAAGGATTTCATGAAGCAATAGATTATTGGGGTTGATCGGAGGAGATTTAATATGAGTAAGGAAGAGAAACAGAGGTTATGGGTTTTAAATATTTATGATCATAATGCTTCTATGAGGTTAGATAAAGAGTGCGAGGTAGAACGACTTGTAAAGGTTTATAAAGAAACAAATAAAGAACGTGAATAATGGAGAGCTTCAGTTCAGTGCCAAAAGAATAAAAAATGAAAGAGGGCAGCCATGGTTATCATTCAAAAATATACATGCAAGTGGATGGCAAGACGTGCTTATATGAAATTATTATTGGCTACTACATTTATATAATGTTGTTGCAGGCAATTGTATGTAAGAAAAGAACTCCAAAGACTTCAACAAGAGGCTAAGGAATTGTCCATTAAACCTGTTAGTGATTCGAGGATGAATTGTCTTGAAGAGAGAGGGAATGATACGATCCAAGTAAGGTCAGATTCGGACTTTGTTGTAAAATTTCCTATTGTCCAGTTTTATGCTTTTAAGCATAAATGGAAATCCAACCGTTGGATCAAGATGAAACTTGACATGAAGATCTCAGAGGTATTGTTCTATGTTGGGGTAACGTTTCCAGTGAATCGGAGTTTAGGAAGGACTTGTGATATAGATCAGAACAGACTGTACAAATTTTGTTATTTACTTTCTTTTGACTTGTGGACTTTCTATTTGGCAAAGTTCCTTTTCCTACAAAGATGTGGGAGCTTGTTTTGGGGATTTCCTAATTCCACAAGGATCTTTAATGAGCTGCAATATAATCTCCAAGTATGGCAATGATTCATTAATTAATATTTCAAAATCATTTTCTTATAAGGATTCCTTATTCATCCTAACTACACAAGGAAAGAAAGGTTAGTTGTATTTAATGACATATTAGTTATTTTTATTATTTTCTTTCATGTTCGGGCTTAATTAATACTTTGTTTTTAGTTAGGATCCAAGACTTGTTTGGATCAGGCTATGGGCTTTTTAATTTTGGGTTTTTGGGTTAGTTTTGTATGTGGGCTAGTTCAGCCCACTAGGGTAGATACATTAGAGTTAATTTTTAAGAATTATTTAAACACATGTAACCAAAATTTCAGCAGCCATTGAAGAATATTACTTCTGATTTTTTTTTTCAGTTTTAACGTGTGAGAGCAATTCTTGCATTCTTCAGTTCTTGAACAAACTGAATCTGACTTATTGAAGATTAACTGGTTTTGTGGCGTCATTCAACTCATTCTAATAGTGTTGGTGCCTTGGGGTAGGTTTTCATTGTGTCACACTCCTACCAGACTTTTTTCGGCTTTCTAGGATCAAATCTCAATCTTGATTATAGTTTGCATAACCACATGATCACGAGGTTTGCATCACAGTCCATCAGTTTTGCCATAACTCATTTCTAGGTTATTCCTCAAATTTGGCTTTTTCTTCCTAAAATAAAATAAATAAATAAAATAAAGACTGACATTTTAGCAAAAACACGCTGAGAGGATCTCACATGTAGGAAAAACCAAGCTGTAATTTTGGATAGAATAAGAAGCCTAATTGTACCCCATTTTACCAAAAACTAGAGAGACAATGCAAATTCAAGGTCAAGTTATATGATTATTGGACAAATTTGCATATAAATTAAGCTTAAGAACATAATTAGATTTTTAATAGGTAAATTTGATTTAATCATAGGCCAATTTAAAGTTTAATTATGTTTAAGAACTAATTTGGGTTCAATTGAAGGATTTATTTAGATCAAATTAAATTTATTAGGGGCTTAATTGGTGAAAACTTAAGTTTTAGAGCCTAATTTGAGTTTAATTGAGAAGATTGAAATTTTAGGAGATCAAATTTAATTTTTATCAAGTCAATTTATTAGGGAATTGAAGAGATTTGAAAGTTTATTGGTCAATTATGGGTTAAACTGGAGAAATCCGAAACTAAAGACCACAATGAAAAAGATGTTGAAATCAAGGGTTGAAATTGAGTTTGTGGCATCACCCAAAATAGTCAATCAGACCAGCCATTTCTTGCAACAATTCTAACAGCACATGATGACTACTTTGAGCCAACAATTAGGATCCCTTTGCGTCGAACCAAGGGTCATTATTTGGTACCAGTGGAGACCGAACGTCCCTCTTCCACCTCTTATAAATATATGTGAATTTCATGGCCAGAGGAAGAAGAAATCAGAGGCCAAATTCGATAAAAAATCAGCTTTCCCCTAGTTTTTTTTCTTTTTCTACCAGTGTTTCTCTTTTCCTTCTCTCTCCACTATGGCCTTCGACCACCACCACTATCACCACCAGCTTAACCACCACCATCTCACCATAATTCACTATAATAACCACCAATCGACCACCTCACGTAAGGAGGAGCCACCACAAGCTTCTCTTTCTCCTCTGCCTTCTTCTCCTTCTTCCTCACAGCCAAAGGTTTCTCATTTTTCTTCCCACAACCAACACCAACCACCAATTCCTCCATCAATGCTACCACACTTCTCCCTCTCCACTGACTGTTTCTCCTTTTTCCTTTATAGCGGCAACAACAATAACAGCTCCTCCACTGCAAGCTTCCCCTTCTTCTCTCTCATCCAACAATTGACACTAGCATCTCCACCCACAACTCCACCACCGGTCAACAACAAGACCAGTCGGCCTCTCCTTCCATGCCAGGTACTCCCCTCCTCGCCTCTCCTTCTTCTTTGCCCCTCACGACCATTGTCATCCTATATGCAAAACGATAGGGGCAAAAAATAATTAACCCCTAGAGTTTGGGCTAGACCCGTGTTAGCCCAGCTCAAATAGCTAGGCCGAGTTCATCTCAAACCCAAAAAAAAGAGACCGGATTAGTTAGGTCGATTTTGGCCCAACCCTTTTGGGCCGCTACTCGGCCCAATAGACTCGGCTGGGTGAGGCCCAGTCGACTAGGTAGGACCCAACCCAATACATTTAATAATATATATATATATATATATTAAAAAAACTGAAAAATTCCAAAAACAATTTCAAGGGTCATTTCAAAATATTTTTTATTTTCTCACATGTTTTTGTACCAATTTTGCATAAGATTGAGTTATATTTTTACACTGTAAGATATAAATCCA